>RSEF01000002.1:123414099-123542597 GCA_003993805.1 Himantopus leucocephalus | reverse complement strand
CACACATACAATGATAATTGTATGTTGGAGCCTCAGGGATACCTCACCAGGCCTGAAGGAGACCTGAAGGACAGGTGGTACCTACTGTAGCCAGGAGCAGGCCAGGCCACTTTGCCTCAGGGCCAGAGAATGGTCCCCAAACAAGTGTTATTTAGCAGTAGAGCCATAGTCACACTGACTGCAGTATCAGGTTCAAATAACAAATGTTAGCGCTGCAGAAGAACTTATTTCTGTGAACTGACACGCCACCTCACAGAACATAGCTGCTTCAAGCATAGGAAAAGCCTTTATCCTATGCATCCTTTAGGTAAGCACATTAATGTAAAGATATAAAAAAACCCCTAAAATATCGAAGTATAAATCAGTCTGGCATGTGGTTTTCATTACTGTATTTTTTTAAAATAATATCCCTTTAAAAAAATGTCCTCAATTTTTAGACAAGTGCAACTCATTGATATGCTTTATTAGATCTAACAAACCAGAACACAACAATAATAAAGCCCCATGGTTTTTTGGACAGAATGCATAATGCAACCTTTTCCATCTAGAGAGGTTCCTCTCTTCTCACTGGGATGAAGTAAGAATATGAATAATAAACTAAGTTGTAGCGCTAAGACATCGGTGCTCTGTCTCTCTTGTGTAAGTTAGGAAGACAGAAAGCGGGAAAAGCATCTTGCAAGTGAGAGACGGCTATTTTTGAAAATATTAGGTAGGAGAATGTTTAAGTCCAGGTAGCCACTGCTCAACAGTGCTCACACAATTCCTGTTGCCTTAAATGTGTATTTAGTGCTGATCTGTGCGCTGCAACACTTACATATTCATGTTCAGTTACTGAGAGTAAATATTTTTGAGCCAGACTGCTGAAGACTCACTACAGAAAACCCACTTCAAGCGTAGCTGAACAAACATTACAAATCATGGGCCAGGAGAGACACAAAACATCTCAGCAATGAGAAATATATATTCAGAATGGCCTTAAGATATGATGCAAACTTCAAATTAGTTTCTGTTGTGATGGACATTCTAGTCTAAAAGGTTCAGATTTTCTTAGGAATTGGGAAACAACCTGAGACCATGGGACTGCTCCCCACGGTGCAAGTCTGATGAAATGGTGTTGACAATAATACAGGGCCAAAGTCACATTCTGCCAATATAAGGACAAAGGCAAAGGCTCACTAGCTGTGTTAGACAACTGGTTTGGGGAATAATTTGGCTAATTGCTGCATGTATATGTGGAAATGTGCTTGGAAAATGACAAAATTTTGTTTGACATTTTATCAAAGATCTGCCACATTGCAAGAAAACTGTTCTTAGGACTGCTGTCTGCTCTCTCCATCTGCAGCCCACACACAGTGTGGGATGTATGTGGGAAAGTGCACAGGGAAGGTAAACTTGCTGGAACGCTTTCTCCTTTTAGGGACAAATAGGTCAATATTTTCAAATATTGGCTCCTAAAGTTAGGCACCTGAGTCCCCAGTTCAGCATCTAATTTTAAGGTTCTTAGTCCTGGTTCTTCCAGTGAATTTGAGAAGAATCGGTGATACTGCCTATGGCTTAGGTGACTCGGCCTTTATTCACCTCGTTTTTAAAAATGCAGACACGCTTCTCCACTGGAGCACGGCTCAGTGTTCTGCAGATTATGCATTTATAGCAGGTTGCATTTGGCCTTCAGTTATTGATTACAGAAAGTTGAAAGCATGTGAGTTTACATATATAGGTTTAGCTAAAATAACAAAAAAAAAATCTTTCTTGATACTGTACAAGGCAACAAATGTTAACTGAAAAAATTTCCATTTGCCATATGGTCTTCAGGTGATTTGATGTAATTCAAAACAGGCATTCAGTAGCCTAATAGTTTTACCGTACCACAGATGTGTGCATTCCCTTGAAATATATTTTTCGTTTGCTTCTCAGGCCTTGATTCTTCTGCTGGCATTAGAAGCCCAATTACAGAAGCAAAGCAAATTCCAAATTCAGTCCACAAGCCTACATTATCAAAACCCTCTCCACTGGAAAAATATTCATGTCAGGCTTGAAATACCTTAATCACATTTCTCTTCTTCATCCCCCAACGCAGTATATGAGGCTATGATGTAGAAAAGCTAGAAGCTACTCGGGAAAAACTCTTCTCTGTGTTGTCCGAGTCATTTCAGAGAACTGTGATTTGAGTCTGAGCTTAGGCTCATGGGTTCGCAGTTTTAACATGATTATGCACACGCATGACTAGCACCCATACTCGAGTGCACATACTGCAGATTTTAAGTCAGTGGTTCCAAACACATCTTAGTTTGCTTTGTTGCTGTGTCTGAAGCAGCAATGATAGCTCAGCGAGAGGCTTTAGGGAAAAGGGTTTTTTTCTTTGCTGCTTTGATTTCTTACAGTAACAGAAGTATTAGTGTGAAACCTTTGAGCTCAGATGGGAAAATTTTCAAACTGAATGACTATGTATTCATAGACTGATGAAGTTTAGATACCAACGGAATGTGTGTCTGAAACCTTGGATGAGCAAGTCCACTTCACTTTGCACAGCCATTTGTTTGCACTGCTGACTAGCAGTTGATGCACAATCTTTTCCTCTGCAATCTACCTCATGTAGATCTGACAGGTTAAATAGGGCACGTAGCAATTTTACAGCATGAACTTCTCTAAGTGTGGCCAATGTGAGCTAAGCAGTCTGTAGTTGACAGATACGAATGTTTTGTTCTGTTTTAACCATATGGATCAAAAATTAGTGTGACAGACATCGTAGCTGGCAATCCCCTATTAAATCACGTCTTTTCTATTAGTTGCTCACTACTTTTCCTAGTGTTATATCCATTTACGTCTAGTATATACTTCTGGTGGTTTTGTTTTAAACAACTGGATTTTAAATGGTATTGTTTCAAATGACTGGAAAGGTGATGGAGCCACTAGTTCTTTAAAAGATTTTCAGATTCCCCCCCCTCCCCAAAACGCCTCCAGAATCACCATTAATGAAGTGGGACTTCACACACCAACTCACCAGGGACACCTATGATGTTGTTAGCGTGGTGAAGGACTAAGCATGCTTTAAGAGAACTAGATATTGCCAGAAGGCTGAGCAGACTGAGCCGTGGTGGTATAGCAGCACAGAACACGTAAGCAGAACAAGGGAGACCACACATCATGAGATATGACATAGACACTTATCTGAAATAAGCTCTCGCTCTGCTGAGTTACCCGCGTTGCAAACCCTTATACGGTGTCACTGCTCCTTTTACCTTAGCTTTTATTATATTAAAGCTAATGTGGGTAAGGCTAGTCCTTCTCTAGTCATACTGTTATGTTGCCATGCTGCCACACCACGAAAGCCAGTGCATTTTAGACATGTGCTGAGGGCATAACAATTTTTTGGCACAGAGGCCATTCTCTTGGACAGGCTTGCCAGGAAGATGGTGGTGCTACCACCTCCTGTAGCTCTCTTACTCTCTTTGCAGGTTAGCAGGCACAACCTGGAGCATCTTAACGACTCAAAGATGCCAGGGATAGCAGTTGTGGCCCCTGTTAGGACCTGAGCACAGGAGGCCCTTCGCTCTTTCTCACTCCTGTGTGTGTGTATGGATAGTTCTAAAGCTCTTGACATGGGAGAAGCATGAGTTGTGAATCCTCATGAGTGTTGCTGATAGGTTTCACACACTCCTTTTTCAGTGCTAACAAAGGGATACTTACGGGAACTACAATGAAACTAAACACTATTTCTAACCTTTTATTAATGAGATCACAGTTCCTAGTTCAAAGCAAGTGAAACAATAAATACTTAGTCTGAGCAGAGAAAGTTAAATGGTATATGGAACTTATTAAATAAAAAGTAAAAAATTATATTGCAGACATGTTGCTTCTTACCAAGCTCTTGTTGGTGTTCCAAGAAAAATTAATAACTGACCTACTATAAAACCCTATTCTCTTATTACTTTCTTGAAGCTTTCATCAAAAATAGATATCTTAAGTGTGTTGGATATTTCTGGTTCTTTTGATGATTTGCTGTAACGTTAATCTCCACAATGCAGTTGTGTTAACACCTTCCTGCTGCTAAACCAAATTTCACCTTCAGACACAGGGGGACTGAATTTTTAGACAGGGATAATCCAGGAGTCAGCAGTAGTGGATTTTGGAAAAGTGAGTGAAATATAACCCAAGCTGGGCTGACTCGGTTGGCAGGCTGAAGCTGAGACAGCTTAACGAGAAATGAGTCTTTAAAGATCCTGTGTGTTGATACTTCAGTCATATGTTACTTTTCTGAAAATTCCAAGGGATGTTATGAGAACTAGAAAGCACTATTTCATGGCTGCAGAATAGCGTATTTTTTCCTTAGGAACAAGGGAGGTCCATCCCAATTGATTGTGGTCCATCAGCTGCTCTGACACCATTGATCATGGAACTTATTAAAATGGCCGCTGATTCCCTTTTTCTTTAAGAGTACATAGAAATTAGAGTTGAATGTTTGCTCATGTATTGTGAAGTTACAGGTACTATAGTGATATGAATTATATAAGTGTGACATATGGATACGCAGGCAGATAAAGAATTCTGGAAGGGCACAAGTGAAGTGAAACCTGAGCCATGGTTTTCTATAGTCATTGCAAGTGAAGTGTGCAATCTGTCCAGCTACTGGTACCTTAGCTCCAGCTAAAGGAATAAACTACTGTTGCTGTCCCTAGCAGGGGCTCTTGTCACAGGAATGTAACTTTCCCTTTCAGCTCTTAGAACAGTTTGCATATGCAATATGTCAGCCTCTACTTGGAAAAAAATCTAAGCAGAAACTTCAACTAGCGAATGTTATAATTATGTGTTTATTTTGTGCACCTTGTTTGTGCAAAAAGGTTGTTGCATTTACTTATTTTTTGGAATAACTCAGACTGTCCTTTGACCTGAAAAGCTCTTTGGCTATACCTACATTAGCAAACGTGCAGATGAATAGGAGTGGATCTGCAGACATTCATATTTTATGCACTTCAGGAGGTGTTACTTTGGGCTAATTCTATTCATGTCATATGGGTTGAATGCCCGTTAGTGACTGGAGTGCAATAGGTGTGCTGCTGGAATTGGTTTTTATTTAAAATTGTTTCTACAAGCGTCCACAGTTTTGCAAGTCTAAGCATTATCTTTTAAACAGTTGACATGTGGGTCTCAAGGAGCTTTATAAATCTTTGCAGTTCCAAAGTGGCTGAAATAAATACTGCTATGATTGTTTTAGAGGTGGGGAAAGCACCACACTGAAGCATTACATAACTTGCCAACAAAGAAAGTCTTTGTTTTAACCAGGAATATATGCCATGTCTTTTGACTTCCAGCTAATTTTTAAACTTCTTTTCAGTAGTTTAAATACAATCTCTTTCAGAACAACAGATGCTATAGACTTATACCTCAGCCTGTGCAAAATAGTATTGCTTATCACCTAATGGACAAAATGGGCAAGAGATACCTAGGCTACATCAGGTTTGTTCTTTGTGACCGCATGATGTGAAAGCAAATGCCAAACACAGCCAAAATAGACTGCTGTTTCAATCAAACCACATTCACTCTGTGGTACTCTAAATATCTATGCGACACGCGGGGTTATATAAATCAGGCATGTAACTTGTAAGCAAAGATATTCACCAGCAAAACGTTGTAACTGTCTTATTTAAAACGAATGAATAAGTAAGAACCAGACTGTGCAATACATAAAGACAGATTTTCAACTTTGTAAACAACAGTGACATGTCTCTGATTCACGCTTATTTTTATTAAAAAGAAAACCTTTGTAAATCTTGTCTAGGTTAAAAATATTCATACAGGAACTTTTTGTCTTCTGCCAAAAGGCTGCCCTCTATTAGATCAATGACATTTCATTTGAAGAATGCGTCTGGCTTCTGAGACTACAGTGTCCATCAATGAAATTCCTGGTTGTGAAAGAGCAACAAGAAGGTGATATAGCAGATAAGCTTGCTGACATATCTCCAAATAAGATTTCCTCTGTGGCAATTTTGAATAGTCAATTTTGAACACTTATAAAGAGTTTCACAAATAGACAGTGAAACTTTATTATCTTCAAGTGGTAAGAAGATAGGGTATTCTAGAGTAAAATAGATGGCTACCCCATTCAATCTATCATTCTGCCTACAGATGTGTTCGTTGTCTGATTGGAAAAGTTTAAAAAAAAAGTCTGCACAACAAACCCAAAATACACCTGGCCAGTTATGAAATGCTGATTTCCTAAAACATATTCCTTCCTGACTTCTGTAAGTAATCTGTTTATACCAACAAGCATGAGGTTTCATTATACTTAATTATCTTAGTGTAATTATAAATGCTAACGGTCACATAATTATCTAGATCTTTTTAAAATCCAATCACTCAACTCACTATTTCATTCAAAAGGTCTCTTGGGGCTGTAAATCCCATATTTTACATGAAATAATATTTCCTTGAATTTGTTTTTCATTTAACTGCCATTAATTACACCATATAACCTTTTCTCATATTTTGGAATAGAGAAAGACTGAGTGCTTGTCATAGTTTTATATTAATATCACTACATTTTAGTGCTCATTTTATAAGTTAAAACCATGAAAGAATACATAAAAAACCTAATGAATGAGTTGATGACAATCATAGAAAACAACAAGCTTTATAAGCGGTTTTACAACCACTACCTTAAATCATCATGCAAGCAGTCCTTATCAAAAACATGTCAGGTCTGCAATCAGTCCAAAGTCAAAGTATGTAGGTGAATGCTGAAGTGGTGAATCCAGACTTGAGGACTCTATGATAATCCCATTCTGCAAAAGGCACCATAGAGAATTCCTGCATAGTTTGAAAGTGTCAGAGAGGTCTCACAGACTCCAAGACCCCAGATCACTTGAAAGGCTTCATAATCACAGGTAGATCATTAGCACTTTTTTACTCATGCCGTCATTTTAATGNGATTAGCACTTTTTTACTCATGCCTTCATTTTAATGTCTCAATTCTGGGCAGCCCTCCTTATTAGGCCATTGCAGACAATAGGGTGATGCTGGTGAGTGAAGGNCATTAGCACTTTTTTACTCATGCCGTCATTTTAATGTCTCAATTCTGGGCAGCCCTCCTATTAGGCCATTGCAGACAATAGGGTGATGCTGGTGAGTGAAGGACTTACAGCAGCCCTTCCTCCCCCGGCACAGCTCACTGCTGCTGTCACCATTTAATTCCAGTCCATCCCCACAGGTCATTAAAATCATTATGTTTTTCATTTCAGAAATCTGACTCTTACCATAAAGCCCACTATGCGGTCTCTTTTCTTTAATTAACAATATGGGGAGTAATGCACCTGCATCAGGCAGGGCAGGGAATACTGCTTGCTGTCCTGTGATCTTCGTTCTTCCAGCCTGCGAGGGCTGTCCCTGATCTCCATTCTTAATAACTACCTTAGCTGTCATCTCCTCTTTCCTGCGTTCGTATGTCTCAGCAAACAGCCTCCTTGTCTCCTCATTCTCCAGCATGTTCCATTCTTCTCTCTTTCACAGTGTGGATCAGATCTCCTTGCCAAAATGTGTCCTTCAGCATCTCTTGGAGTGTTTGTACTCTTATTCCACCACCCGTTGAATGAAGTCGGTGGCGCTCGTGCTTGTGCTGCAAGGCGTGGCTGACCAGGCAGAGGCCTAAGCCCATATTTAAATTTTCACAGGCCCTCCAGCTCTCCGTGCTCTTCCTTTTCTTGTCCTGCATTGGCATCTAAAACTGCGCCACTGAATTTAACAGGAGCACCCATTCATATAAATTCAGGCTGTACACCGTAAGCCTGCGCCTAAGTGTCGGTAAAAATGACATGTGACAATGAATAAAACTGTAGCCTATAAATCCTACAGCTGGATTCGTGACAATACTGGCAAAGGAAACTAACAGTAGTTTAACTGTCCCATTTGAAAGCAAGGATGCACTGGTCCAGCACAGAATTGGGAGACAGACTGCTGTAAGTGTGTGGCTCAGACACATCAGCGATCTGTGGTGTGATGCAAACTATCAGCAGGACTTTGGGTATAATCGAAAGTGTGGTTTAGTACTCTGCAGATTTTAGGCACGGAGAAAATGGGCTCTACTGTGTTGCCCGTTTTGATTTTAGGTTAACACACTGGTGTTGTGCGATTTTGCTGCTTCTATATTGCCTGAACAAAGCAAATACAAGCCATGATTTTATCATCAAGACTAGTTCTTGGCAAAATGAGGTCAAGGATCTTTAGCTGTTTAGAAAAGCATATCTCAGAGGATAAACCACGATTTATAAGGTTCAATACTCCTGCAACTAGCTAGGAGTTTATGTTACATTTCAAGACAATCCCAAGTTTTTAATCCTGTATTTGCTCCCTTGCTGTCCGCCCTTCTCATTTTTAATAATTGGAGTCACAGTTATATTTTAAAGAAATGTAATATACAACAATCTTTCTCATTTTCTGACTCTTTTCTGGACCTTCACCCACTCAGGATGCTGTTCTGTCTCATCTCTTCTGGTGGCGTCCTGGAGCCTGAGGCTGATAAAAAACCCCTAAAACTGGGCCAAGAGAGGTGAGGATTTTCTGCTCAGGAAAGAAAAGACGATGTTTCACAGAATCACAAGTTTAGATGAGTTTGGAAGGCACCTCTGGAGACTGATTAGTCCAACCCCCTGCTCAAGCTGGGTCAGCTAGAACAGGTTGCCCAAGACTGTGCCCAGCTGGGTTTTGGATATCTTCTCTGCTCTGCTCTCCTATCTGCTAGAAAGTGAGATCATATTTTTAAGTCCATAGCCCATGAGCCATCTGGATGCAAAAATCTTAACTTACATCTGATAGACAAAATATTTTATCACAGATTTCATTTATGATTGTCTATCACTCTTTCTAATGCGATACAGTGTTTGCACATGGTTGTGGAATCCATGGTGCTGGCTATTGCTCCCCAAGCACCTGTTTGAAGAAGAACCTGCTTGTTATTTTGTTTGTTGTCATGTAAAGTTGTAACACATGAATAAGGATTGCGTATGTNATATGTGTATATTTATGCATGCATATACATAAAAATGTATGCATATTTATGTATATGCACATATGTATACATATATCCACACATAAATGGTGTTTCCTTTGTGGACATGTGAAAAGTATTGGCAAAGCTGATTCTACTGCTTTCTCCCTTTCATCACAAAAAGAGTTGTTCCCCTGTACACAAAAGCACAGTAAAAAACACAAACATCTGCCCAGCTCAAATGTTGAACTAAATAAACACTGAAAACAGTAACAAGCAATAGAAATAACTTCATTTCTGTGCTTTGAGTAGCACAAAGAAAAAAACTGCCTTTCTTCTTCTGATGTTAAGCAGACTGCAGAACAGTTATATAAGCTAAAATGGAATTATTTGCTTATACATCATTCCACTATGGAAACTACAAGTTGAATAATTAGAATTGGACTAAGCAAAGTCAAATAAACAACACCAGGAGAGCTATAAAACATATCATTGATGAGCAATGTCATTATTATGGTGCTCATGAGTACTTCCATTTGCAGGGATGATGGGTTAGATCCCCAGCTCAGTGAAAGAGTATACGTTCAATTGAAATCAATGGACCTACTTTGGTTGCATATAAACTGCTGGTTGTTCATTCTCCTACTGCTTCTACCCTTCTTGATGTGGTTGCTAATAAAGCTAGGCAACTCTCATGGCTGATGAAGCTGATGGAGTGGAGCAGGTAGCAATGGTAAAGTGTGACTGAAAATGATAGTGTAACTGTAAATCTTAACAAACTTTGTTATCAAAAATTGCCATTTTTGAGTACTCAGAGAAGTACAGATTTTCTGAGAATTCTTTCAGGTAGTCTTTCCTTGGCCGACATATGGCATCTACGCACACCTAGGAGCAGGTCTCAGCGACCCAGCAAGGTTACAGCACAAAGAAATTGTAATCCCTTTAAAATTTGTGTATCCCATGGGTTGATGACCACAAATTGTGATGAGATAACCATAATGCCTTCTTTACAGTGAGCAAATCTTCTACACTAATAGTGCGATGATGTAATGACTAGATGACCTCTTTGCAGAGGCAGTCTCAGGACTGGGTTGGGAGTTATTTACACAATGGTGTAAATGTACAGTTTGAGGAAGCCAGAAATACGAAAGTAAGTAATTTCTAAAAATTTGTGAAAAATGTTGTAGTAAATAATTGATGTGAATTATTAATTGCAAATGTTTATGAACATTGTATGAAATAGCCCAAAAGGCACATTTCTCAAGTGCAAAAGAAAAACCTAATTCACTCAAACTTGCTTAAAGAAATGATTAAAATTATCCCTCTGTTTATTGGGAGAAAGGCGAAATTGCTAGCAATAAATATTAATCATAACTGAGAATTTTTGAAACAACCACAAATTAAAGAATAATACGATCCTTTCTGAAGTTTGTTAATGCAAAAATGGTAAGTTATGTCAGTCCAATAGTACTATAATAAAAGGAAAACATTTGTATTTGTATGTATGTACAGCATATACTGCAGGATATACCAATGTCAAATATGTACTCTCCAGTTGTAACTGAAGAATATATTAGGGAACAGCTGTGGAAGAAGATATTTTCAAATTGGCAATCTGGTCATCCCGTACCCATGAGTTTTCAAAGAGCTGGCAAAGGAACTCAATGAACATTAATGTTGAAATTTAGTCAGTCTTTGAGTGCTAAAGAAGTTCCATTAGACATTTTTAAAAGTTACCATTGTATTTTAATAGGTAAGAGGAATAGTCTGGGCAACTATGGGCCTATCAGCCTCTTCCTATTCAAATAATGAACAGCTGACATAGAATAAGCAGACCTAAGTGCTAATACAGTTCTGTGCTACAGTTCCTTTTGAGTGCTAATACAGTACTAATCTAGTTAACGGCAATTCAGATGCACAGATGGAAAACAGATCCTATCTGACCAACCTGATAGTTTTTTTCAGTGAAGCTGGCTGATAAACATAATGATGCTTGACTTTTAGAAGTTTTTGACAGGGTTCAGCACAACCTTCGGGGTAAAAGCTGGAATGATAAAAAGCAACGTGGCACATATAACTGATAGAAAACTTACTAACCACTCCTTGCAAATGTGGGAAACACGTTGGGCAGAGTTATTTCTTCCCACTGAGAGACGATCTGGGATCATTTCGTACCTCTGTCATTGCTGACTGGGTTTGAAGATGACAGGGAGCCTGTGGGGAAGGTGAGTAAAGAAGAGGAAGGGGTGAGCTGCTCAATGTAAGCAAATCTTCTTTTTCAGACAGTCTCATATAAAACCGCTCAAGTTAGCCCTCTTTGTGCAAAGGGAGTCACCAAGTTGTGAAGAAATAGCTCAGGTCAGTACAAGTACTTATATTGTGGCAGTGGGCTGCAGTGCTGATGTGATCCTTGGACTGTAAAAAGAGTGATCCTAAGTGCTGAAAAATTATATTCCTTCTTCATTTGGCATGAATCTGACTGTTACTGCAATCCTGTGTTACTGTTTTGTCCGCAGCCTGGGGGAAATGTTTACAATTTGGAGAGGATTCAGGGAACAGTCATGACAGATACAGAAGGACAAGTAAACATACCTTGGAGAGAGAGAGGGAATGCAAGAGCTCTGTCTGTTTAGCTCAACCAGGAGCAGATAGGAGGATGCCTTTGGTCACGGTCTACAGCTGACTGCAGGGGGAAAATAGGTCAGAATAGAAGGTTGGATGTAAATGCGTAACAAGATCCAGCCCCGAGAAGTTGAGGACACATACAATCTGTGGTAGTTAAACACTTTAATTGTTTACTGAAATCTGTGGTGAAGTCATCTGGAAATATCTCAGTTAAGATCACATGTTCTTTAAAGAGTTTTTCACTACAGGCAGGAATCAACACAGTGAAGTCCTATGGCCAATATCTAAATGCTGATCTCTGAGTCAAATCCTACCCACAACGTGCTTCCTTCCAGTCCAGCATATTTATTTCGCTGTCTGGCAGGAGATGAAACCCCACCATTTCAGTACCTTCTCCTGCACACAGAGAGCCTCTTAGAGCCAGGCGCTGTTATATTTGCGTGGGATAAGCAATTAGTACTGGAGTCATGTCTCCTATGCCATCTGCTCATGGCTCAGCACTTAGGACTGCGCCTGCACCTGCACTGGAGTGTAAATCAGATAGGCTTGTACAACACAGGAAGGAAAGCAGGTTAAGTGATCACAATGTTATCTTCTCTCTACCTAATCTTTGAGTCTAGTTAAACAAGGCTGCGTGACTTTGTTTAGTATCATTCTTTAGCAGGACTGTGGGTGGCACGCTAAGATCTGTTTAGTTAGTAGCACCAGAGGCAGCCGTGTTTAGGCAGACTGAGAGCAGAACAGCCTTACACACAACAAAACACTTACTTCATATTCATCAGATTGCACTCTGAGTGCACCAATGGGCCTTAGATACCCTTACCAGACTTAGTGCCCCGACAACATTTTTCCTGATAACTTTTCCTTAATCATAGGTTGGGAGATGATTTAGATTCAGTGGACAGACCCTTTCTGGGGAAAAACCACCTTTAAATCTCCTTCACTTTTATCTTTATAGTTCTGTTGTATTTTTCTCTATTTACTGGTTCCAGAAAGTGTTTTATGAGAATTTATTTTCCTCTCTCAGTGCCTGTATTTGGTTATCACCACATACAATCTTTGCATAGCACAAGCATAATAATGTTTTGGGCAGTTACATTAAGGACTTGCTGCTAGTTATCTAGTCCCATCAAACAGGAATTTCAGCTAATCTCTTAGCTGTTGGAATAAACGAAGATGCTTTCGTAATTTCTGTTTTCTGAATATTGTGTTCATGGTATTATAAAAGCCTGTATTCTCCTCAGCTATTTGTCTGTACTGTTGTAAAGCCCAGCTGTTCAAAAGAGAGCTGGACAATAACATAGTGTTGCTTCTCTAAATCACTCAGACACAGGCACAAAGGACGGCAAACACACCACATTGCTTTAGTAAATGATTTAATCTCAGAAGGGTGGGAAAGGATCTCTTGAACAGTTCTGCTCTTTGGCCAAAACTGGAAAAAGCATTCAGACTGAAAATTGAAAAGGAAGATTACACTGAATTCTGCACATTTTGTGAAGATTAGATGTAGCTAGAAAATTGGGTTAGATTCCCAGTCAAACCTAATTACCAAGTTAAACACTGCAGTCAAGTATTGTGACAGTGCCATCTAATCCCAAGGGCACCCGCACATTTTACAAAAATGGTTCTTCAGAGCTAGAGCTTCACTTCAGGGACATCGTCTCCACTACTTCTACCGAGGGAAATCTTTTAGTCTTTTGGTTGAGATACTGTACCATGGGGTGGGACAATGGTTGGTGTCCTCTTTGGAAATGGCAGAAAACAAACTCAGTTTTCTTCACTTTCCGGCCAGAAGACTGCTACTGCTGCTGTCACATGAAGAAGAGAGATTGGTGCCTCCTGAGTCATTGCAGAAAGCAGTCTGGAGAAAACTCAGGGAAGTTGGGAAGCATCTCCTGCCGTCAGCCACAGGGCAGGAGACAGGCAGGACTTCAGACCTACCTCTGTCCTCAGCTTCTCCTAGTAACTACCTGAACTCTCTCATTTTGCCAACTGCTGTGAAAGCTGTTCTGAGACACCTAACTTGCCCTACGATCTCACTGAGTGCTTAGCTGCCTAACTCCACATGAAGGCTCTCATTTCAGGAGTCTGGACACATAAAAAGTAGGAACCTACTTCAGCAAGGTGCTGAGCTTTGTAGCCTCAGTCTCCCTCTGTACCTCATTAAAAGCACAATAGCAGAGATGGTGCTTGCTTGCTATATTAGAGTGTAGTTTTGTATTGTTCAGGTGAATAAAATAAAGCCAATAAAAATGGACAACATTTGTTAATATCCTGTGAGGGAATGCCATGCTGGCCATGGCCTTGAAGTGAATGGGCCATGCCATTTTCTCAAATTCACCAAAGGGCTTGAAATCCTTAGAAGTCTGATAGAACACAAACCAGAAAAGCTAATTCATTACATAGAAAAAAAATTTCAGGCCTGCCCTTTCCCCACTGTTGTTTTTCTGAGTAGATCCTTTCCTCCAATTTTGCTTTTTGTTCCAGCAGTTTTCAGAGGCTTCCCAATTTGCCCGAGATCTGTACACTCCATCATTTTATGGACGAAACATGAGTCCATATAATGTCTCACCTACTAATCATGTTGCTTCTTTCTCACGTTGCTATCAGATTGCCACACCATAGTACAAATATGTAACAAAATCTGTTTTGTGTGATTTTTTCTACACCGTGGGATGCTCAGTGGGAGCAACTTCCTCTCCCAAACCTGTCTGAGATATATGGATGTCCTTCAAGAAGGCCAGGGATTAGAGAATGACCAGGTTCATCAACCCACTCTTTGTAGACTACTGTCTACCTGCTGGAATTCGGTTTATGTCCTATGACTATGCTTTGCAAATACACAAATTTCTACATTAATTCTTTGCCCTTGCTGCAAGACTGAACCACGTGCTGTTTGACAGACCCTTGAGCACAGACATGGTGCAGCACTGTCTCTGGGTAACAATGCCATTAGTGCATGCGGTGATGTCCCCGCTGCACAGCCAGGGAGTTAATTTTTCATTGAAAACTACAAATCTCTTTATTTGGATCAGGCTTGGATTAATTTGTCAAACCAGACTCGCAGGGCTGGCTATTATCCTTTCCAGGGGATGGTGATTAGATCTGTACATAGGTTGGGGGTCTAATCACTGTCTTATACAGTAATAATAAATATTATAACCTTCTTTGCTTTATGTTTTTCTAGCTGTGCAATCTGTCAACCAGTTTATCTTCTTCACTAATTAGGCTGGGGGCTTTGGGGGAATTATACTGTAACTCTTAAATCTCCTTCCTGATTAGCTCTATGTTTACCTTCATCATTTGATTTGATAGTTTTTAAGATTATTTTAATACAGAAGAATACAATTATTAATACCCTTGGCGGGGGCATTGGTACCTTGACTGTATAACGATGGTGTCAACTGCTACCCCCCTGCTGTGCTTTCCCAATGCTGGAAGTGGCTTTAGATGTCAATAGGAGAACTGCCTCTTGGTGCTTCCAGTTAGTGCTTATATGTAGCTGTCGGGGGACTGCTTTCTCACTTGCATTATATTTTGGAAAAGTGTAGAGAAACAGATTTGTGTGGTAGATGTGGGGATTTATTCCCTGTCGGCACACTAGCAATAGGGAGTGAAAGGCTTCTTTATTCCGCTAAGAAAGACGTTTTCAGGTGGAGTCGAGACGTTGCTCACCAGACTGCATGGTCCCCGAAGTAAATAAGATCCATCATTTGGATGACCATCAGTTGGTGACCATTGGATTTTGCCCTGTGATGGGAAGTAGAGGAAAAGTTTCCTGAGCAAAACTTTTGCCGTCTTTCCTTGGGAAGTGAGAACTGTAAGCAAGAGACGACATAAATACTCACTCTTTGAGGAATTGTAGAAGGTGGAAAAAGCACTCTGAAAAATGTTTTCTAAGTTTAAATTCTGAGGTTATGAAAAAAAGTGGCAGACTACGCATAAAAAAAAAACAACCCTTGGAAGAAAATATTTTCTGTTTTGCTGATCATACCTAAGGGCAGTGTTTAGATGAGGTAAGGAAAGGGTGCTCTGGAAAATGGGCATCATAAAAATGCCCCTTAACTTAGGAGTTCATGTCCAAAGAATCAATAACTTTCTCAAATCAAATAACTCCACATATTTTAAAATTTATTTTTAGTTAAAAAACCTGACAAGACAAAACAGGAAATGAAATGAAGAACCACAAAATCTGCATGGGAAAAAATAAAAAATTCAAAGGAAGCGAAAATTAGATTTCCTACAGAAACAGTGCCTTCGCTGCAAGGGACATTTACAAATTATTCTGTGTTCTCTTTTTCTGGTTAAATGAGTGTCTTGATATGCTGTTTTGTTTTTATGTGGTCAACAGCTATGGGAAAACATACTTCAACTATATTGCAGCCAACTGAAAGATACTATTGAAAGCTTCATTTTTATATTTCCTGATTTATTTTTTTTTAATTTGAACTGTGGAAACAGTATAATATTACTACAGCTGCTTGGATTTAATAAAGATCTGAAATGACACAGAATCAAATGAGTTGTGGCAAAGACCTGTAAAGTGATGCTGGTCTAATTTATAGACAAAGGAAATGGGAAGAAGTGGGGGAGCACAGGACCATAAAATCCTAGTTTGCAGAGGGTAGCTTAATTGTGAGCTTGGAAGCACCACTGATACCAGGGCCACTGGTCAAATGAAGGGTTTGCTCTACCCTAAAGGACACTCACCTCTGATGGTTCCAGCAGCAAGAGATTATGGTTGGTGGGAGCAGGATGTGGGAACTGAGGGGACACAGCTGTGGCCATGGGGGTCTGTGTTACAGCCTGTGTCAGTATATATAGGACACGCTGTCCTGGTGTACTCAGAGGACAGAGAAAAGAGGAAAATGAAGGCAGTACCTCAACAAGAAGGTTTTGAGTACAGTGGATACTCCAGTAGATTTTAGAGAATTTCTTCCTAGTGTCGAAAAACTAATGGATTTGTGCTAGCTTCAGTCAGGACAGCTTAAAAGTTGATGAACAAGGCGAGCTTGGGGGTGGACTAATCCTGGAAAGGAAACAGGAGAAAAAATTTCCCCAGACCATCTTGTGTGTACTCTGCCCAGCTCACTGCCTGCTGAAAAGGGGGCTGAAAGGGAGACAGGGACCCAGAGGTGGTGCCTTCCTGCAGAGGAGCAAAACAAAAAGTGCCTCTGGGACCAGGGAGGAACAGCAGGACTGTGAACGCCAGAGGGGGGCAAGCCAAAAGGAGCTGAACATTCAAAACGCTCCACCTTAACCATAGCCAGTCAAGTCTAGGGGATTCCAATTAAAAAAAAAAAAATTAAAAGGAAAAAAAAAAAAAGAAAAAANAAAAGGAGAGAGATTGAACCACCTAATTCTCAGTGTCCACGATAGTGAGGTTTTGGATAAACAAACAGGTTTTGGTACTTAAGCTTCTTAGAGCATTAGGGAGAAGAAATCCTCAGATGTCACTGTAATGTGTCCGCTTATTTTTTTTAACGCAGTATGTCATGAAAGTGCAGCAAATGGCTACTCTTGAGTGTAGTTCAATAGACTAGCACACTGAGACGGCCATATGTGGGGAAATAAACATCTTAGTAAACTCCTTGGCATGTGACCAGTATTGAGTATAAATCTACAGAACAAGAAAAAGCAGCCCTTTGTGCCACAAGATTATTTTTAACTTGAGCTTTCAAGTAGCTATCAGAGATTACCTCTCATCTTTCACAGCATGAATTTCATGTCCGTATTGTTAGGAAATACAGAACAATATGGAAAGCGCGAAGGAAGAAAGGAGGAATTAAAGTACCTAAATCAGCTGAGTCATGGCTGAAATACAAAAAGGATTTCTGAAGGGTTGAGATTGAAACAGTAATGAAAAAAATCCCTCATCTATAGCTATGGGGTTACTTACTACAGTGTTTTTGATGGGAATTATGACAGGGTTCCTGGGGACTCTCCTGCTTCAATTAATTAAACTCACACCGAGAGGACTACTTCAGCCCTGCAATGATTATTTCTTTTTTTCATGGGAAAGCAGGAAAAGTGATTTTGAAAAGAATTTGGTTAGCCTTTTTTTCACTTTCTGATGTTGAAGGCTTTGAGTGGAAACCAGAGCTCAAACCACAGACCTGAGAGTGGGAGCAGAGCACGAGGTGAGAGGTGACAGGCACGGAGAGAAGGGCAGTACTGCAAGAAAGAACGGACAAAATGTCTCAAATATAATCACCCGTCATATTAACTTGTTCTCCTTTCTTATTTCTTTTCTGTATTCCTACTGCTTTTTGCCTCTCACCCTTTGCCTCTCATTTTTGTTTCTGAGCTGCAATATGCTTTTTCAAGAGAAATAGCAAATTGTTTTGTTTTGTTTTGCTGATTTATTTTATTTTTAAGTAAGCGAGGCAAAAGGGTAAGTCTTCCTCTCCAGGGAAAATTGAATCACACTAGCTCCTGTGAGCACTAAGCAGAATGATAACTAACTCATTGGAGCCGTATTGTCTTTGAGAACAGTCTGCTCTTCTCCAAGGTATCAGTTTAACTCCTGTAGGAGACACCACTCCCCAAATTTTGCCCCTTTTCCCTTCTCTCAGAAGAAAACCAGGTTATTTGAAACTATCTTCCCTTTTGAAACAAGTCACCCAGTGCTGCAAAACTCTTTTCTCTCTTTGAAGTTGGACATACGGTAGTGCATGTGGTAAGTACGAAAACACCACTGGGTGATAAGAAACATACAATTAAGCCCATGAGTGATAATGAACAGATGCTTCCCTCCCACAAATGCTTTCTCATATCAAATGAAGTCTGGCTGCAAGATTTTATCAATTCTAGGAGTTTACTCAACTTTAGAGAAAAATGTGACCTACCTTGATAATATCCCATATGGTTATCTCTTGCCCCAGGGCTTTTACCTTTGTGGGTAAGTTCTTGTTTTTTCTGTTAAACTGATTTTTCCGATATCAGCAAAATTAAAAATAAAATGGCATGTGACTCTTTGTGGGTTTACAATAAACAAAGCCAAAACTATCTGATGGTGGATCTTTCTCTGCAGTCTTACTAACTATTGAGATATTTTTCCTCTAATGGGAGTGGGTAAAGATAAAACCAACCAGCCTGTACCAGTAACATAGCAAGGAGATGCTGGCAAAATTAGTTTGTTGTCATATTTTATCCAAGGACGGCCAGGATAGGATGGTTTCCGACAACAATCTGTCTTTGATAGTGTTGAAACTTCACTTTGCTCTCTGTTATTACCAAACTAGTATTTATTATTGCACCGCAGGAGTACCTGGGCAGAGATGGAGACCATTTATGCTGGAACATGTGCAGGTCTCTAGCAGGTGGGATAGCTGTGAGCCCTCACAGCTGCGGGGTGGTCGGCGTGGCTGGGAAAGCAGCGTGGCACCGGGGGCAGCCGGGTGCCCGCACCTGCCTGCTCTCAGGCTCTCTGCTGTAGAGCCACTGGTCAACCATTAACTTCTCTGTGTACCTGGTTCTTCCTTCCTTTTTACCTGTCCTGATGTTTTAGAGGCGAATGTCTGTAGGGCAAAGGTTGCGATTTATCACGTGTCTGTCAAGTGCCAATCTTGGCTGGGGAACCTCAGCACTCCTGTGATATGAATAATAATTCCAATAATAAAGGCAAAGCCTGACCATCTGGCTGCTATTATGGTAATGTCTTGCTCTGTAACAGTAGGTCACTCCGTGCAGCTGCTTCTCTGGCTCATTCTGTATTGGAAAAGACTACTCTTCAGCTTTGGGCTAAGTCTCCATGGCTTGAAGGTAGAAAAGGCCTGTGGTAGTGGCACCTGTCCTAGGTACGGAGGATGAAAAGAAACACACCGCCAGGAGAGTATCACTCAGGGTTGTATGCTGTGATACTCAGATGTGAGGAACAATTAAGCCACTGGTTTCACCCCCAAAGTGAATGATGGTCACTGCTCCCAAGTGATCATCTTCTCTGATCACTCCATCCATGCCTGTCTGGTGTCCAGATAGCATGCTCCATCCCCAAAGGGTATGAACTCTCCTGTTTTTATTCAAACATCGTTGGGTAATGACAGGATTATGCCTTAGTAACAAACCTCTTCACCTCCCTGTCAGCTCCAGCTCCGGCTCCTGTAAGGAGAGCCAGCGCAGCAGGGTGCTGGAGTGCCCTCCCTCCCCACCTCACTCCGTTTGCTGCTTGCAGAATCGCCGTGTTCCTGGTTGGCAGACAGCAGACTCTTCGGTGCTTTGGGATCGAGATATCACTACAGCCGTGAGTCACAAAATGAAACAAAATGTAAATTAGAAATTACTTATGAGCTGCATAATTTATGTTGTTCAGAGTTTTCAGATGTGGCCTTTTTCATATTATAAGATGAAGCGTGGCTCATGTGATGATAATTCACACGGCTGAATATAGTGCTACTGATAATAATACTCAGCAGTGGGAAACTGTCAAATGCTTAGCCTCACTGTTTATCTATTATATTCTCCCATTAGCTGTTTTATTTTATTCCATCTAGGGTTTATTTAGCTTCTACAATATGTTTGACACAAGCTACATTAAAAAAGTGCTATTGCATTTGCAAAATGATTTTTACTGTCTCAGAGAGATAGCTTGCAAACTCAAAATTGAAATTAAAACTCCTTTTCCCTCATCTGTACCTACAGCTCCAGAACAGACCGGGACCTGCGTGTAGCTGAACGAGCAAGAAAAATTTCAGTGGTCTTTCCTAGGTGGTATGCAAAGGCCAGCACTGCTGTATGGCTGGTGCCTTGCTCACGGTGTGGGCCAGTGTGTCTGCAGGGCTATTTGGTCCCGACGATTCCCTGTGTGAAGCACAGAAAAGCTGCAGGGGATGGAGGTGTCCCTTTAGCTATGCTGTGGTTGAAGGCACGCACTGCAGGGAGCTGCCCTGTGGTCCAGTCCTCCCGCCTCCCACCCCGGGCCAGCCCCCTCCTTGGTCAGGCTGGCAGCATCCGTACCGCACAGCCCTCAGCCCAGGCACCCCGGCACTCCCACAGTACCCTGGAACCACAACACACAGATCAATTTGTGTGAAGGTTGTTGGTTTTTTTTCCCTCAAAACCCATGATGAAGGTTTTGTAGCCCTCTGGAATGTACGGCAGGAACAGGAGGCCACGTGGGGGTATTGGAGCCGGCTCTTTTGTGGCAATGGACATGCAGGGATAGTGCTGGAGTACTGCGTAGGGCTGGTGCCGTTGTCCATCCTCAAGGACAAAACTAAGGGGCTTCCATAGGGAAATGGTCTTACAACCGCACACAGGCCTGGGGTGAAGAGGAACTTCACTCCAAGAAGTGAAGCCCAGGAGAGAGCTACCACTTTAGCAACACAGATATCAGGGCCCACGAGTGAGTTGGTGAGCTAAGTTATTTGGCAGTGCTGATACACCCTTTAAATCCCAAAGATGTGCTGAAGGGGTATACAGTTTATTTACCTGTGGGGTTTTTTTTACCACTGATCAGGCCAAACTTGCTCATATCCAGAAGTCATCTCAGGCTGTAATTTTTTAAATCCCCATGGAGACCTTGCTGCAGCAGTGTCCTCGGGAGAAAGGCGGGTTCTCTGCATGGCCCAAAGCAGGTGGAACATTCACATGTCATATTGCAAATTGGATGCTTAATTCCTTTGGGAGCACTTCCTTTGTGTGAGGCAAATTAAATCTCTGGCTTGTCTGAGGACAAGGAAAGAAGACTCTGTTTTGAGGACAAAGGGGAATTTCAACCCTCTCTTGAAACACAGCTTAATTCATTTTAAGTGTTTGCTTTTTTGCCTTTACCTATTTTATCAATTTTCTCTTTAAAAAAAAAAACCAACACCATAGCATGGAATTAAGGCATTCATTCAACACCATTTTGTGCTTGGCTTCACTCATATATATCTACAGTCTAAATTGTTTTTCTACTTTTTAATTCAGTTGTATTCAAAACAATGGCAAAAGCCCCTTTAGTCTTAATGACAGAAGATCAGGTCTTACTGGAGGAACACCTTCTTAGGCTTTTTGACTTGCATGTGTCTCTCAAGAGGACATTTTCTGATTCATTTTGGGAAAGGCATGAAAATCTTGAAATAAATTTCTTCTCCCAAACAATATGTAAAGAACCATTTAGAAAGTAACCAATGCAGGCAAATCAATTACAGCAAATTATTCATACGGTGAATTCTACTTTTTTCCTGTTTGCAGTACGCACCATGAGTCTGATGTTTAGAAAGATGAACTAGCTGTTTCTTGATGTCCAGCTTATTCATGAATGGTTCATTGTAATTCAAGTCACAGCTCTTTTGAGGGCACGCAGGTCATACTTTGGGTCCATTTTCCCTGATTGGATGCACATTATTCTTTTAGAATCTCATACGAATATTCATTATGACAAAATCATAATCATGCTTATTTGCTGCTGTCATGATAGTTCCTTTTATTAGAGCATGGGGGGAAGGTATGCACACCCAAAACAACGTGCTGAAAAACTTCCATACAACTGGAATACAATCCCATACAATCCCAGCCATGGAGATGATTCTCACTCCACCTCAGATGTTTTGCATGTCATACATTGGCCAGGTTTTTAGGTGTCATTGAAATAGTTGGCAATGGCTGATTACCCAGCATTGGTTGACTTCAAAGCATAAAGAGGGGAGTGAAGATAAGAGCCAAAAAATGCTGGGGGAGATGGATAAATGAGGAGGTAACTTGGTACCTTTGCCTACCCACCTGCTGCTATATTGGTGTGTTAATGCAACGTTGCTGAGTGTGGAACCCCCCCAAAAGGTGATTATTAGACTCCTTACCAGCCTGTGAGAGGTATCTCCCATAGTGCAGTTGTTCGCTGTGCTCTTGGGACTGGTCTCTGGGAGGGTAGGGAGCAGGGCTAAGGCGTTTTGGTGGAGGAAAAGGAAATAGAAGGAAATAAAGTGCAACCTTTAGCTGCTGTCAAATGGAAAGCTGAAGGTGTCATCAATTACAAAAGCAGTTCACTAAATTCTGACCTGGGCAAATGGAACCACATCTCACAGTCCAGTGAGGACCATCAGACGGGACAGTTACCCACTTCTGGTGTAACAACCACTCCATGGTGGAGATCTCTAGTCCAGCCCTTGGTGCCCAAAACAAAAGCCTGTGCCCCAGCTACAGCCCATGGCTGTGTAAGTGTTGTGCTGATATCTGTTTGGATTATTTGGGGAGGCAAAAAGACCTCAACAGCACAACACTCCCATTTTCCATTTTCCTATCCAAATTTTTCTGTTGATGGAGGACGTGCACTGCAAAAATAAGCCTTGGATCAGCAGTTATTTCTGACCCATGGATTATGTTTTCTTTTGTTTCCTATCACAGGGCCTTGTGGCTGTCTTGGCCTGGCTTAGATTTTCCTGGTGCTGTTCTTTGAAATGTTTTATTTTCCACCATTGCCTGTAGGCACTGACATGGATTAGCCTTGGCAGCCCCACGCAGGGGGCTTACACACCCTGATGCTCACTAATTACAACCTCCTGAACATCCTAACAGCTATAATAATACAGTGATGTATAGATGAAGTCACGGTCTGTCAATGTATTGCCCCTGTGGTGTAAATCCTGCAAGCAATATACTCATGACTGGAAATCTCCTTATTGCACGGAGAGTTTTGTTCTTTGGAGTGGTTTCTATTTACATATGCTCTAGTTCTCTGAATGTCCAACAGAATGCGATACTGCACAAACCTGCATCTTGAAGACACGTGGGGATATTATTTCCTTTATTTTCCCCTTTCTTTTCTTGCTTTTGACTCCTTTACCTTCTTTCTTCCCATAGCTACTTGCCAGCTTTTTTTTTTCTGGCACAGTAGCTGAAGTACTCAATCCAGGAAAACAGATAAGGTTTTAAGGTTTGTTTTAAATATCTGTGTCAACAGTTAACGCATTTAACTTGCTAAATACCTGTCAGGGTCTAAATCTGAGATCAGCTACCTAACCTCTGGTGTGTGAATTGCTGAGTTACGGGTGATGAGGTGCAGTGCAGGGGAAGACAGCAAATTTAGTCCTAAGTGAACCCACTGAACTTTGTGCAGTGCAGCTGTAGGAGCTTCTGTCCGTGCACTTCTTCAATCAGCTGATGAACTCCTAATGGGCGGAATTACTTCCTAGTGTAGTGCAGACGTTGGTTTTTAGGCTCTTCAAGTGCTGTAGAGAAGTAGGCAAAGGAGAGAGGAGTTTTGTCCTACATAATATGCACCTTGGAGGTGCATTCTTCTGCTGTGACTGCAGAGGGAGGCCAGTGGGGTCAGGTTCCTAACAGTGTGCCTCCATCGGGTGCTAGAGTTAGGTCCTAGTGCTCTGTACAACCGATGAGCTGGGTGCTGGATATGCCATAGCGCCCGGAGAGCTCTGCTGAAATGTGAGAAAACAGCTGGATAGTGTCTGTTCTGGATCAATTGGGATGACTGTGTTAATGAGGAGATTCCGGTGTTTCCTGTGTCCTTCTCCGCTTGGTTCCAAATGATCTCTTTGAATGATAGAGAAAAACCTCACAAAGTTAAAATTACTCATATATGCCCTCCTAACATCCCCTCAGCCTGTGCATAGCAGAGCCACATTAATTTCATTGCTGGGGGGAATTCCCTACCTCCAGAAATGGGAGTGGATTTGCCCGTAATGGCAATTAGGGTTTCCAGTAGTGAGCCCTCTCCAGTTTTCACACACTGAATATATTCTCTGAAGGAATGACATCAAGACAAAAAAGGAAGATAAAGGGTCTTCATCATTATGTTTGGTAGAACATATACACTACTTTTGCAGAGATTGAAATAATCATAACTAAGCTCATGGAAAATTGCAAACACATAAAGATTGCATGAAAAGATGCATAAATCAAATTTATGAAGTAATTTTAATGCACTTTTTTGGATGTAAATTCTTTTACAGGACTCATCAGCCACATTCTGGTATGAATCTTATTTGATCGTAAGAATTATCATGATTAAAGTATTAGACGCTAGTGAAAACCTCCACTTCTGAAAAAAAAAGTTAAATCCAAGCCTTGAGGCAAAAATGTTAAAAATAGACATTTTTTGTACGAAACCATTTGCACGAATGAAACTAATAGCTTTTTATCTAAACCATCTGGTGGAGGAAAAGCATTAAAATGTAAAGTCACGTATTGAAGCCCCCAGAGAGTTCTTTTGAATGCTGTATGTAGGGGGGGAAAAAAAAGAAAAAAAAAAAGAAAAAAGAAAAGAAGGAAAACTCTGTATCTTTTCCTTCATTTATCTGAGGCCTTGCTCCCCAGAGTCTAACCTTTAACCAGTTAGCTTTGCTTTGGTAACCAATACCCTCCTGCTTGTCTTTGCCTAAAATCTGCGATCCCAATAATGCAAACTAAATTCATTTCAGGAAAGCAAGCAGTGGGTTAGGGTTTATGATTTGCTTGGGAGATTTTTGTTCCCTTAAATAAACCTCTACAGGAAACTCAGATACAAATGACGTTCACTTTCGCTTTTTCTGTACATGTAAAACCAGACTGTGAAACCTCAGTTTAAAATAGCACAATTTACTGTAGCACGAGGTGTGTAACAGGAAGTCACCAACAAAGACTTTCACACTCCCTTTCCCAATTTGAGGCCAAATAACCATGATCTGCTGCGCTTTCTTTCTACCCTGTGTGTAGGGGATTTTGTGTGAAACAGAATCACAGACGACTATAGATTGGGAGGCATCTCTGGAGGTTTTCTGGTCTGCCCTATCCCCACAGCCAAAGCCGATGCAACTTAGACAGGGCTGTTGAGGGCAATCCAGTTGAGTTTTGAGTATTTCCAAGGATGGAGACCCCACAGCCTCTCTGGGCTCCTGTTTCAGTGTTTTCAACCTCCCCCTGGTGATTTTTTTTCCTAATACGTAATCAGAACTTTCCTTATTGCAATTTGTGTCTGTTGTCTCTTGTCCTTGATGTCTGCCTCCAGAAAGATTTGGGGTCTGTCTTCTCTATAAAGACCCCAGACTAGGCAGTTACGGACTGCAGTAACAGCTCCCCTTGGATTCCTCTCCTTGAGACTAATCAGAGCCAGCACCTGCAGCTGCTTCAGTCCCCTGATCATTGTGGTGGTCTCCACTGGATTCACTCCAGTATGTAAATTTTTTTCTTGTACTGGGGTCACTTTTGGAAAGGCTCCCACCTCTGGGCCCAGGTTCCTTCCCAGTCCAAAGTGATAACAGTATAAGAAGACAGGATAGCCTGTTTCTGACTTCTGATCAAATTGTTCTCAAAAAATTCTCTCTTGAGAGTTTAGAAATACTCAGCCTTGAAAATCTATCACCCATGTACTGCAGAAGCATGACCTTCCTACCAGGACCTCATAGTGCGACTGCTTCCAGCCTGTTTGCAGAGGGCAACTTCTGCTGGGGACTCAGATGCAGGACAGTCCCATTCAGCTGTCACAACTCTCTACTTGTGAGTCTTATGAGTCTCCTTGGTGTGCAGATATAGGTATATATATGGTGCTTTATTAAATCTGGTGCAGAAAGTCAGACAGGTAAAGGACTTTGCTGAGTTCTAGGGAGAAATTCTGCAAAAAGAGAGAGAGAAATAAAGATGTTTGAGGGATATGAACAGTATAGTCAGAATTCCAGTCTCATGAGCTTTGAAATTTTAATCAAAAATTCCAGAAACATGAGACCAGAGATTACTGAGGCATCTTCCTCTTGTTACTTTAGTCTTTTTAAAGTTAGTTTACAGTTAAGTTTGAAAATAGCACTCGGCTGTACACATATGACTTAAAAGTGGAAAACTGCTAAAGACAAATAAAACCTGGAAACCTCCCCCTATTTATTATTTGTAAAATGTCACCTGAGTTAAAGCTGTCCTCGTGGATCTGAGCGCTGCTTCACAGTTGTTGAACTTTAGTTATGACTAAAGCAGAAGACTGTTTTTCAAAACTCTCAGATCTCAGCTACTCCTCCTCTAAATTACTCTGTGTTCCTGGGCACATCACTTACCTTCTTTCATATTCATCCCTTTAACAAAACCGTGTAACACATGCTTCTGTGCCAGAGGAGTGGAGAGGCTCAGCTCATTATTTTAGAACTCTGAGCAGAAGTAGGTATCAAAACATGAAGGCTTATGCTACTAATTAGGGCATCAGATAGCCTTATTTATTCAAGTGATGACATGTTTTTGAATGAACTTTGGAACTTCATGTTGCTATCTAAGATGTGTTATATAGACAGCAGGAAAAATCTCTCTTGCATCTTCAGTATTTAACAATCTGACAGCACTGATGGCATAAACACGGATCCAAGTCTTTCATTGTGAAGAAAGCCGGTATTACAAAAGCAACCTGCAGGTTTTGTGTCTGAAGAGGGCTTACATTGCCACAGTTGCTGTGCTGGCATGGTAAGGTGAACAGCCCCTCTGCCCCCCCATCCCCAACCCATATTGGAAAGGCTTTGGACTTTTTTACTTCCCCTGAAACTTGGCACTTTGGGAGCACCAAGGTTAGCACATATGCTGTGCATAGAGCTGGGAAGTTTTTAACTCTAGGTATCAAAGTGTGAGAAGCCTGAATATTCACTAGAAGTTTTCTTTTTCTTTCTTTTTTCTTTCTTTTTTTTTTTCTTTTTTATTTCTTTTTTTTTCTTTTTTTTTTTTTTCCCAGTACTGGAGCCATGCAGATTGTAAAGCAAAACTTCTTAGAAAGCTAGTTTAAAGCAGCATCTGAAATGTGTGATTCTTGGAGCCTTCAGAGACTTCTGTATTACAAAATGTGTGCCCAGCCTGCTGTGAAACAGTGGCACATGGAATATCACCCAGTTACATGTTTGATTTAGCTAAAGAACACACATTTTAAAAAGGTATTCATCCTTGATCTAGCATCTTTTTCCAAGTGGTTGTTCATCCACCAGGCTGCTTGGTAAATTCAGAGTTAAAAGGAAAAGTACTTTGTTTCCAGTTTGACAATTTCTGACTTAAACTTCCAGCCTCTGGACATCGCTATGGGTCCTCTGGTTCTGCCTGCTGTGTGCGCTCAGTCTCTGCCGCCCGCATCCTCACTGTTCAGCTGGCTGGCGGTCTGGAAAACGCTGATGTTCTAAGGGTTACTGGATTACAATTGTTCTCTGCAAACAAAATTCACATCTGTTCTGACAACTTACTTCAGCCTGATGCAACTTGAAAAGGTCGAGATTAATCCCAGAAAATCAGACTTCTATTGGAAAGGCCAAATCAACTTTAATTGTAACACATGGCTATTTGTATTGGCGTTTAGCTGCGGCCATTTGTCCTTCCTTCCATCAGTATTATTTGTTTCTGAGCTCGCTACTAAAGCCTACAATGCAAGCTGAAATGTTTTAAGTAACGTAACAACAATAACAGCTGACATCTTTCCTTTTACAGGTTTCCATTGACCCAGGGCATTTTGTGTGCGTGGCTTTTATGACTTTTGTTTATCAGCAGTCTGGGAGAAAAAAAAAAATCATAGAAGAAAATGTTGGCTCATTTTATAAAGATTAATAGTGTCTACTGTACTTTCACACAGCCTCCAAGCCTGTTGGCTTTATCCATCAGAGCCCGGGGGAACGAACCACTCGCTCTGGAGTTCTGCCTCCTACCAAACTTAGATGGCGGGAGCTAAGGGGTTTTAAACCCCTTGGCCTTACAGCAGTTACGAGCTGTGGTTTTCTGTGCTGGTGAGGTGGCTAAGAGCAGCACCCTCCCCTCGGCACGGGGACAGGTTGGTGTAGCACCTCTCTAACCACCCTGCCGGCTGCCGGCAGCTGCTATCAGCTCAGCCATCGAGCCGTCAGCTGACATCTGAGCTCTCAGAACCCCTGAAAAGTGACAGGACGAGAGAGACTCATTTGGCAATACTTTGCTCTTGCTGTTTGGCCTGGAGAAAGATACTCAAAGTGGTAAGATTGTTTAGCAACAGCTGGCAAGCACCCGGGTGTGAGCCTGATTTTCAGACATGACAGGCACTTACAGGAATGTTGCCAGATACAGCTGTTTAAAAGCCTTAATAAACAGCAAGTCAATACTAATCTTTGCCAAATTAATCTTTTCCTTGACAGCCCATCAGAGCAATTATGCTCAGACTCGTTGTAAACACACAATTGTCAGAGGGTAAGGATCTTCTCCGCAGTATACCGTGGATTTTTGCACACAGCTTGTTTTCCAAATAGGAAGGTTTCCTTTTCTTTTCCCCTTCCTCTCTTTCTTTTTTTGGTTTTTTTTTTTTTTTTCCTCTCNCTCTCCTATTTTATTTTCTAGCCAATTACATGTTTGCCAGCTTGGTATTAGCCTGAACGAAATTTCTTTGTAAAATGTCTATCGCAGCAAGCCCTTAATAGAATGTGAAATGATGACAGTCGCAGGATCCGTGCAGATGCACATTTGCTAGTGGGTTTCTCTAATTAGGCAGTAACTGTGACAGACTCTGAAATGTTACAAGTCATTGTTCTCACTTGTCCTCTTGTCGGTGGAATAAGAACTACATTTGAGTTGTGATTTAATGTGCTGCTGGGTAATAATAAAATACATGACTTTGCAAAGGAAAGCAAATGCTGTCTGTGAGACCTGACACAAAGCACCTCGTGTTCTCCCAGGTGCTCTGCACCTCCTGCAGCACTGCCACCACACTGCTATACTTGCTAAATAATACTATATTTAAATGCAAAAGGACTTGAAGACACCAGATAAATAATTAACAGGGCAATGGCTTTCTTTCATTCTTTTTCTTTCTTTCCTTCTTTTTCTTTCTTTTTCTTTCTTTCTTCTTTCTTTGTTTCTTCCTTCCTTCCTTTTTCCTTTTTTTCTTCATTCCTTTTTTCTTTCTCTTTCTTTCTTTCCTTTTTTCTTCCTTCCTTCTTTCCTTCCTTCTTTCCTTCCTTCCTTTCTTCCTTCCTTCCATTCTTTCTTTCCTTTTTCTTTTCTTTCTTTCCTTTTTCTTTTTTTTTCTTTCTTTCCTTTTTCTTTCTTTCTTTCCTTTCTTTTTCTTCTTCCTTCCTTCTTTCCTTCTTTCCTGTCTTTTTCTTTCCTTTTTTCTTTTCTTTTCTTTCTTTCTTTCTTTCTTTCTTTCTTTCTTTCTTTCTTTCTTTCTTTCTCTTTCTTTCTTTCTTTTTCTTTCTTTCATTCTTTTTCTCTTTTTTCTTTCTTTTCCTTTCTTTCCTTCCTTCCTTCCTTTCTCTCTCTTTCTTTCTTTCTTCTTTCCTTCCTTCTTTCTTTTCTTTCTTTCTACCTATATCTGTATCTATATCTGTATCTGCTCATGAATGGAAGTTCTGGGGAGTAACTCCTGTATGGGTTACATACAGCTCTTTAGCTACTTCTCACAGTGTGTGCAAAATAAGGATTTTTACCTACTCTGTTTCCCCAGAGCACAGAAAGAGACCTCCGTGGATCTGCCATGTTTACAGGATTGGGTTAAGATACAGTTTTGGAGATGGTAGTTCAGGTTGAGATGAAGTCTCAGAAGGTTGAGGAAGGTGGTAAGAGCCTGTTTTACCTTCCAGTAATGAGCTTTTTTATTACTGGGTTTCCTGTTTACAGAGGAGCCTCTCAGGGAATATTTGGCAGAGACGCCACTGGAATCAGGAACCGGTATTTGGTGAGAGAGAGAGAAGTGGGCACGAATACATTAAGTTTCATTGTGAATGGCTGGGGCCCTCCATGAATACATTACTTACTGCCTGTGGATGGGGGGGGGGAAGAAATCCTATAGCAGGTCCCTGTGAAGAACTTCTTTGGGTCAGAGGCAGCAGCTGGATGGGATTTCTGCTCAAACTTCTGTGAGTTTGGTGATAGAGAGACCCAGACTCACGTCGCCAGAACAGGGTGCGCTGAGAGCAGCAGTAAATTCAAAGCGCTTTTCCTTTTCAAAACCTCTGCTTACCTTGGCGCAAGCAAATGGGATTTGCATCTTGTAGAGCGTTTATGTTGCTAATCTTGCATTTTTTCTACCACTTTTTAAAAATAATTTAAAAAAAATATTAATTTCGGTTAATGGAAGACATTCCTTCCCTTGGTTTCTATCACTTTGACAGATGTCTTTATCTTATTTACTTGCTGTTACTGTGTTGCTTCAATGTGTAGGTTGTTTTGCTCCTGTGGGCTTTCTCATTATCATCATTATGACAGATGGTGACTTACAACCAGTGACTTGGGTATATGTGTTACTGCGGTGCCTGAGCCACAGTCCTTCAGCGAAGGATGGCGCATATCTTCATGAACTCCAGTGGAGTTTCGTCTGCTTACAAAACGATCTCAACCTTCTAGGCTCCATCTTTTGATGATTTCTATCTGTTAGTATGCAGCTGAAAACAAACAGCAGATTGCCCTTGGCCAGCAACTAATTTTTTCCCAAGGTCAGACACAAAGAACTGACATTTATGCATCGAAGTTGGATCTTTCCTTTGGAAGGAAGTGGCTTCAAAATAACCCTGGTCAAAACTGCTGTTCTTCCAGCATAGCTGTCCCATCCGAACAGAGCCCAGACCCAAAACCACACTCAAATCACCGGACAGGTAAGGTGCTGCACAGTAAACACACCGCAGGTTTGCCTTCTTACAGACTGAGAGACACCAACTAGCCAGAGGTTCATACAGAATAAGTATTTTATTCATGATGTATTCTTTTTATTTACATTAAAGTTTTCTTGTATTTTGAACTCTGCTTGGATACCGAAATTAACAACTTTATGTGACTGCGCACCTGCTCTAAAAGAAATGGAGATAACACAGTTCTTTTCCATAAAAGAAAAAGGAAAACTGCCCGTCAAAATCAAAGCTGATTTTTCTCATCCTCAGTAATTATCTTCTCTCTTTAGAATTAATATGAGTGGAAAATGTAGTTTACTATAATATAATAAATAGAAGACATTGGGTAATTAGTAGTGCTGGTATATTTCTAAAGTACTAAACAGACAAACAATAAACTGTGAATTTAATCACGAGTTCTCATACAGTTTCAAGACAGGAAAATTAGAGCTCTCAGCTACAGTCATTTGAGTAATCACATCTGATCTGCATTATTTATTAGTTATTACATGCCAAGTGATTCCGATTGTACATTGCCTGAAATCATTCCAAAGCAAGCATACCTTTGTTTCTGTTTTGTTTTTAAAGAAAATCAATGGCATTGCATAATGTGTATTTTATCCGAGTTGATTTCTTTATTTCACGTAGAAAATACAAATCAGTGGTACTCTTCATTAATTGGACAGGCATCTGGGATTAAATCCTCCAGAAATATATTTTCAGAGCTATCTCCGATCCAAAACATTGACAAAATACCGTCTTTCGGATTTTTTTTATCACTTTCCCTATGGCTGTTAAACTTACCTTTCACTTTAGGATCTATTTGTGATACACACCCTAAAACTCTGTAGGACCTTTTGCATGTATAATAAAATGGCTGAAGCATATTTGGTAATATTTCTGTTGGTACTATTTTTATTCCACCTGACTAATTAACCAAAACTGATGAAGTTTCAAGAAGCAGCATTATGCAGTTTTATTCAGTTAGTTTTGTTGGTTCAAGTCTTAGTTTTGGGCAACTTCCTGCTACAATGCTTTAAAAAGGGAATTACTTAAAATACCTTTTTTTACCCTTAACAACTAAAGAAATAGAGAAATAAGCATAGGTTACCTTCATTTTCTGCCAGTAAAGCAGGTTTGATGTTATATATGTCACTGTAAAAACTAAATAAAGTATTCACATCAGTTGTGAACAATTTGTGCCAGCAAAAGTTAAAGCGTCAAAGAAACCTCTTTAAAATGCTAACAAATTTACTTACAAACACCTATATTTATTATTTCATAAATAGGCGCAACAGGTTCCATAAAAAAGATTAAATACAGACACAGTATGAAGAAACAATAATACATAGCCATATGTAAAGGTTATAATTTAGCTGTCTCCAATCTGTTTCTGCATCTAATAAAATATCAGGTAAGCATTTGGCAGTTTTATACATAAAAGGACTTAAATGACGTTTACTAACCAGTACACATAAAGTGATTTTCTTTAAAAAAAAGAAGCATTTTTTAGGCAGTACAAAATAAATGTGTTTGCTCTTTATCAACATTAGGTTTTTTTCCTAGGTTTTTGTGTTTATTTCATGAGAAAAAGCCAATATTTTTAATTAATATTATTTGGGAATATTTTTCTTTTTTTCTCCAAATACTTTGAAAATATAGAACTATTAGTCAGTTGTTTAAAAATGAAGTAAAAATATGAATGTTTGCCAATTTAACCCTTATTGTGAAATCAATAAACTGGAATGAGCCAGTTTCAATTACAATTAGCTACAAAAACATTCACATTTTATACTCTAGGAGAGTGTAACATAGATGCTATTTACAAACTTGCTATGACTGCTACATCAAGCCATTTAAAAAGTCTTTAGTAGTTTCATATAAACACCCATTATGAAAAACCAATGGAAAATCCAGGACTTTTATCCAAGACATCTACAGTTGCTAAGGCAGTTACTATCGCAGCACTTCACAGCAAAAACCAACATAAAATCTGAATGGTCCAAGTTTCCTTCAAGGAAGAAGAAAAGCAATGTCCGTTAAAGGATCTCAGGGTGGGAGTGGAAAGGAGAAAGAAAGAGAAAAAATGGGGGGGGAAAAAAAAGAAAAAGAAAGAAGCAAGACTATTTTTTCCAGAGTGGGTGACCCACAAGCTCAAATAGTCCTAAGTGCTTAGCAACTTGTATTTCCTAATAAAATGCAGAACTGCCTTGACTGCATAAAGCAATCCATGATGAAAAGACTTCCCTGCATTCCTCAGTGGAAAGGAGAGGTGTTTCAGATTTTCAGGTAAGGTAGAGTGCTTTGTCCCTCTGCATGCCCCTGTTCAAAGAGAAAAAGAACAAATGTGATTTTTTAAAAAATTGTCAAATATTTAGTCCTATTCTTCCACACCCCCCACAACCCTACTGCATGTCATTAATTCCAAGCATATGACTGAAGTACGACTGCATTACCATGGCAATAATAAGAAAAATTGTAGTGCCATAGTGGCATGTAGCAACCTGGCTCTAAACTAAAGAGGACTGGGACATGGGCTTAAGCACTGGTTTGGGATCACGTGCACTGCCGCGTTGGTAGCACTGACTATCCCTCTCTCACAAAGTGCAGAAGTACAGCTGAGGGTTTAGCACAGGTCTCGGAACGATACTCGTAAGCACCTGATATGATATGGCCACTTTCCTTAGAGGGCAGGAGAGCTTAGTTACATGAATGTGGGTGCCAGTCACTGACATCTCTGGCCTATTTTATTTACTAGTACAGACATCGCCAAAACGTGTTGGGTTGGCAGATTCAGGTAAGCACACGCAAGGGAGCACCAGATGCTTCTGGCAGAGCTGACTAGAACAACTGTCTACTGGAGACCAGGCTCTACAGGAGACCTTCCACCAATGCGCTGTGTCTAGCACGCTTGTACATTCAGTTATTGCTGGGTTTTAGCTTCAACTGAAACATACCAGTTCAGAGCAAAAAGGAGTAATTTACCAGTTTCTAATTCAGAACACTCTGTAGTAGTCAGAAAAAATGTATCATTTAAAGCAGAAGAAGCATCACTGATGGGGTTTGGTTCACACTGCAGAGATTTTCTGGGAGAGAGGCTTTACTCTCAATCTCCTGCTTGCTTGCCAAAACCCAGGCACCAGTTCTGCTCTTCCACAGCTTTACAGCTTACTTGGTTTGGAGTCTGGGAGCCGCACAGAGCAAGCTACGCTGCACTGGCAATTTATGCCAATGCTAAAGCATTGGTTAAATCCATGCCCACAGATTCACAACGGCATATCTATAGGGTATATACAGGGTTTGCTCAGAGAAAGCTTCTGCTGATGCCCAGTGGGCACCTAGAGGGCACTGCTGGCAATGATTGCACATCGCTTTTTCCAGAAGAGACCAGGAGTCAAAGCCACAGGTGGCTATGGCCTGTTTGACAGAGGACAATCTATTCAGAGCTCACTTTAAGTGGGTATAAAAGTCTGTTGGCTGAGTAGGCTCCTACAAGGGCCTGCAGCACAGATCAAGACATTGTGGTGGCATAGCACAGGAGTGAGACTGTTCTGCTGAACAAGTGGGCAAGTCATGGCGCAACAGCCATAGGTATGGGGGAAAGTAATGCTGCTCTACAGACTAGCTAAAGTCTGCCTCCGTGTCAGCAGGTTTTAGTCAAGGTGTTATTCTGAGCTAATAACCAGAAAAAGATTTTTGTTTGGTTCTAGTCTGAGTTCCAGAAAAACTTTAAAACAATAATGCAATTGAAATTCTCTGAGCAAATGTAATGGGTGAAACTGGTCTTTAGTTCTGCTTTGTGTTCATTTGTCTGGGCTGGATTTGGCACTTTGGTAGAAACCAAGAGCTTTTATCTGCCTTTGCCTTGGGGATTCATGCCAAGGTGAAGGGGAGGTCAGGCTGGTGGGCATGTTCACAAAGCATAGCATTTATAATTTAAAACTCAAAAGATGATACCTTCTGTTCAGAGTCTTAAATATTTCCAGGCAGTTCCTGGGACAGTAACATGGCTCCATAAAAACCATGCTGCAGAGGAGTTGAGGGTTTGAAGGGGCTACCAACCTTACGGTAGGGGCTCTTACAGGTACGGTGTTTTGTTCCTGGTTACAGTCATGTGATCTTCATGCCATTCCCTTCCACATATCTTGTATCCCATGCATCACCCCTGCATCTCCCTGATGTGGGTTTTCATGACCCAGACTAGTTGTTTCCACTGGCAGCAAGCTCTCCTCAGCAACGGAGTATTTGGGGAAAACAGTTCACGACGTTTGCCTCTCAAGTAGGAGATAGTGATCTTAACACTTTTTTCCTACAGCTTCTCCCTAAGATTTCAGTTCTGATTTTCTAATGAATTGAAATTCTCTAAGACCAAAGTGTACGTGCTGTGATAAGGTGACAACAATGTCTAATGAATGTATGTATTGAAAACTTGTTCTCCCATAACAGTCTAACTGCTGAATAAATACAGTGCCGTCACAGATGTACTTCTGAAATACTGTAGGGAAACAGGCAACAAAGCTGTTTCCAAATTCTCTGTCAGATACTTGTGTCATAAATGTTGCTCAACACAAGGTGGCATTCACTGGCTGCTTACCCATTACTGCAGTAGTCATTATTCCAGTCCACAGTCTGTGCTGGAGGATTTCTGCACCCTGAACGAACGTACTCCATTGCTTGGGTAACAACTTGTGCAGCTGTTGATGTTGGATTGATGATATTCTGATAATCAGGCTGAAGAGTAAATCCCTGCAGGAAGAGAGCAAGTACATTACTATGTACAGAAACAAAGCAACGGATTGGGTGCATTTAACAAAACCAAATGGTTTGTACTGTGCAATGGTAGAATACTTCTTTTCCAGCTGTAATTTAGATTATCAAACTTAAAATAGGAAAAAAATGCGTAGGTGCTTTCTGAGTTTGAAAATCTTTCTTTGGTTTGAGAAATGAAACACTGCCAAAACGTTCTTAGCTACTACGCAGTCACAGGATGGAACTCAAAGGGACAGAGCAGAAACAATTCAAAACCAAGAGAACAACTCAATCAACACTGGGGTAAAAAGGTCTGTTTGCTCCTTAGAGCTTCCATTTAGATTAAACGTAAGGACACACACAAGTCGTTAACTCCCAGAATATGCAACAGAATCTTTTTGAAGGATGTAGGCAGCAGGTGGCTGACTGTTTTATTAGACTACACCTATTCACATATTGTTCTCAAAACCCTTTTTCTTCATTCAGTCACAAAGGGACCATCTGCTGCTTCTTTTATTTGTACTTCTCAACTAAACAGAAATTCAACCAAAGCTTTTTAACAGTTGTTGGACTAATGTAGTGAAAGTAGCACAGAATAACTTGCTTTTTGAAACCAAAAAGAGGAGAAAAAAAAAATGGAGTTTACAAAGAAACATCTAACCTGCTCCCTGAAATATCTGCCATATGAAAAGTCATAATAATTTTTAGCTCTTTTGATACATGAGGATGTTTAAATGCTGTGTTTCAAAACCAGGAGAACAATTGAAATGTCAAGGCTAGTGTATCTGGTTCACCCTGTATAAATGTACATCATGTTCCTGTAAAGTTAGAAGAACTATATTGGGTAAAAGTATGGGAATGCTTTACAAAAGCAATTGATGTCTGCTGAAAAAAACCCAGACCAAACTCCTTCTTGGGGCAAGGGCATACAATTTCCACTCAAGTTAACTGGATGTGTAGCTGCAAAATCAGAAACTGAACTTGAACCAAGATACCTAGTTTGAAAATCCACTCCTTCTGGCCAAAGTCCACATAAAGAATAGACAGGATTAAAGCTCATAGCTTTTAGTTTTAAATTCTAGTGGATTATGCGTGATGGCTTCATATACACAGCCTTCACTAAGACAGGAGTTTTGAGAAGAGCTGTTTTTCTTCTGCAGGTTTAACAACTCAGCCACACTATCTTTAATCAAGATAAATGAGTATTCTCAGTTTCCGCCTGGCCCCCTCCATCCCCAGAGATGAGCTTCCTTCAAATATAACACGCCGCTTCCTTCTTTCTTGGTGCATTATACTCCAGCTCTTCCCCGGAGGTCCCTCGGGTGTTCTGCCCTGCTGTGCCCCTCGTGTACACCCTCACCTCACTCCGCTCATCCTGACCGCGGATTTTCACCTGGGCTGTAAATGAGTGCAACTTTCTTCCATAATCTCTTCCATATGGAGAATATCTCATGTCACACCTCAGTACCTTAAATGCTCTCTGAAGCCTCACTTTATCCCTGATGACTCCAAGAAACAGACCATTAGTAGTGGGCAAGTTCATGAGCTGAATTCAGTATCTTGTTGTCCCGTAACATACACTGCCCTGCTAATAAAGTAAAATAAAACCCACCCGCGGTGATGCAACCCCCGTGCTCTGTACCCAGCCTTTGCACCAGGCTCTAAACTTGCACATCAGGCTGCATAAACAACCCCCATGCCTGCAACGAATCCAAAGGAAACTGTAATTGAGCAGACTTCCCAATGACTTTAATTGGAGTTTCGTGTAATTAGAAGGTAGAAAAATTGGTTTTGTATATCACAGTCATCATTTTTATACAAAACATTACCCACAAGGCCTTTCTACTTCAGCTGTAAGAGGAAACTAACCACAGAAACACATCCTACCCTCAGGCACTCAGGTTTACCTTTGGTAGCAAAGTCCCTGAGAGATCTCTTATCGGTCTTCATGAAACAATCATATATACAAGAAAAACACTATATGGGGCCAGTAGCTCCAGCAGCGCTGTAGCGAAGCATGCGAGTGAGCAGGCACAGAGACTCAAATACTCATGCAACAAGAAGGGACAGATCCCCAAATCAGATGAAGAGACCATCAGTGCAATATCCGTTTCATTTCTTCTGGACTTAGGACAAATAAATAGCTTAGATATGGGAAGATGGTCCTGTGGTTTAAGTGTAAGCTTGGAACTGGGTGGGGACATATTCTCATATTTTCTCAGGTTTTCTATGTGACCACAGCCAAATTGCTTTGGCTGTCTTCCAGCGGAGCATGCGTGCGTTTGCCCTTGGACTGAATTGATACCTCTCGTGTTAAGGTTGGGACCACGGATCCAAACTTAATTCTCCTATCTGCAAAATAAGGGGTAACGACACTTTCATCTAGAGCCTGGCAAGTCAGTTTAGTTTATAACTGCCTGGGATTGGGGCCTGTTTCTTAGGACGTGCTCACGTGACAAATTTTAACGCAGTGCAGAGGTATCTGAGCCAGGCTCCAGCTCCAGAAGCAGCTGAGCTGCTGCAGCTCATCAGTCCCGCTGGGGTTGAGGGCTACTGGAATACCAGCAATGTGGCTGCTGGAAAGCATTCTTGTAAAGGCAAAGTAATTTAAGAAACCTACACTCAATATGAAGGACTGATTAAGTATGGTGATGTTTAAAATGTACACAATAATTACTTCAGCTTTTTCATCAACAGAAAAAGCTCCAGAAATATAGATCTGTACAACAGAGGGAGACAGCCTTGTACCAGGCTTGTAGTAAATATTTGTGTATTATTTATTTAAGCCCTTAACAAACAATGATGAAATAAAAAGTGCTCAGAAAATGAGTGCTTCGAGGTCTAATTAAACAATGCTGAATGTTTTTGCATTGTAATGCTCAAGAGAAAATCACCAACTGTTTTGCAACATGCCTAGAATTTTAAATTTCATTTTCTTGTTCCAGATTGAAATAAAAATAGGGAACTTGATAAAGATTAATTCGATGTCAGGAGGGACATTTGCTCTTTAATTAGATTTCTGTAGCCCTAGCAGTTTCGTTGTGCCACTGTAGCAAGTCCTAAAAAGCCTGCAGCAGAACTAAACAGTGATCCTCATCTCCACACTTTACTGGGAACTAATTTCATTTCCTGCCTGTCTGGAGAGGTATTTTCAACAGGCATCAATGTTTTTGTCTTCACAACTGATTTATTCATCAATCTCAATGTGATATTTTAAACCTTTAAATTACATCCAAATCCTAAAGCATCTGTTTATTACACAAGGAAATTGAAAATCTGTCTGTGTGATATCATACAAAGATTTTTCCTTAAGGTTATAAAGGAAGTTGACAGATATTAATGATTTTTTTTTCTCTTGACCTCATTCGAAGACAAAGCTTAACAAAAAAGAGGAAGAAATCTGGACAAATACAGCAGGTCCATGAGTTTACTGTATATAATATATACCAGAAAAAATGAGGCTATTATTTTTGGCAGGCTATGCAATCATCTTGCTGTATACATTTATTTTCTAAAGGAAAAGAAATATCTAAAAGTAGACTGAAATAAGTTATTATTAACAAAATATATAAAATGTGACATACATTAATCTTCTGCTTCTTTGTTATGCATACACTTGCAGCCATGGCTACTAGACATTAAGAATCTAGTTTTGTTTGCTCTACCTGTGAAACGAAGTGGGACAGAGATTGTAATGGGACTCACCATCCCACCCAATGCTTCGGTGAAGGATTTTAAGCAGGGAAGGAGATGCTTCCAGTAGGGCTACTAAAAGGGTTCCTTAACAAGGACTGGGTGCATTTGGCAGGGTGCAAATCCTTCGTCTCATGACCCTCCACACAAAACAGCACAGTACAACGGGCCGGAGAGGGGCTACGTGCTCAGAAAGAAGCACACGCATCTGAGCAGAGAAAGGAAGGAACAACTTTGCAAGAGAAAACAGGTTGCAGCTTCAGACGCATTTCAGCCTGTGCTTTGGAGAAATCATGTTGATTTGAATGACAAGGGTTAAGATTCAGATCACCTGATCCCAACTAAGTAAAACTTAAACATCTTGTCAAATCTAAGAAATGACTGAAGAGAAGCAACTCCATATCAGCTAAAACATAATGAGATGCTTACATGAGCGTTTAACGAAAGAAAAATTGCACACTTCTAACCTACTGTGATTCTTCCTGTGTGCCAAAAGTGGATGAAAGAAAAACTGCTACACAGGTGATTTAGACTTTAACAAAGTAAAACTTTAGCATGGCTCCTTTATCATGGAAAAATACAGTATATTTCAGAATTAGAAGTTAAGTGTCATCGAAATCAGGATCTAATTTAAATCTAAGTCTAAGAACTAAATGGTCATTTTCTACAGTGTAAAGGATTAACAGTGTAAACGAGCACCCCAAAGGTCTACAGTAGTGCCCATTATTTAATTTATTCATTAACTGTTCTGGAACAGAAAGGAATAGAGGCAAAATAGTCTACTTTGCAGAAGTTACAAAAAATATTTAGATAACTCAAACTAGAGAAGATTGCTTAAAAGAAATTTAAAAATATTCACTAATGCTAGGCATATGACCAAAATCCTAATACCTAAATTTTACTTTGCCTTGTGCATTTCAAAACAATTTGGATGCACTGCATCAGCTGCATACTCCACAGAATTAATTGATTTTAAAAATAACAGAAATTGTGCAGTCACTGGAGATTTTTGGCTACCAACACTTCTGATCTTCTTGACGTTCTGTAGTTTTTTGTGGACTCCTGGAGGAGAGTGCCCTTCTCCAGCTGGCAGCCTCTCTTGGTTTGGCAGCTGCACATGTGCAGGCAAGGGCTGCTGAAAGTGGAGGAGAACGTGCTGTTCCCTGCAGAGCTGATGAAGATCAGCTCATTGTCCTGGCAGCAGTGGGGGCAGAACTCTCTCCCCAGGTCAGCACTTCTTATCCGTCCCTCCTCAAAGTTACGCACAGAGGAAGAGTTTGTGGATTTCAGCAGAGTGGTTTTGGAGAACTCTCTGGCAGGACTGAGGTCTGGATATTCATGTGAGTTTTCTTGGAGCTGGCAGTCCTTCAGATATACTACAAGTCTTTGATAAGAAACCATCCTCCCTCTCCTGGAGAAATCAAGTGACCGAATCTCCCAGAGCCACAGTGTTAAAGCAGGGGATCTGCAGACAGCAGGGATTCCCAGAGCATGCTACCGTTGAGCATATAAGCAGTGGTGAGGTTTCCAAAAAGGAAAACTTCTCTTGCGGCAAGTCATGCTGTAGGGAGCAGGATGTTAACTAGTTCCTGTTCTTGCTGCTTACATAAATTGGATGTGCACTGGACTCTTTGGAAAAGGCTTAGGGTGGCCACACCTTTAGCACGGAGGAAGTCAAACAGCTGAGGGAAGAATAACTGAAAAAAAGCTGAATTAAATTGCTTCTGCCTTATCAGACTACATACTCTCCCATTCTTCTTGGCTGTCTTTTTATGAGGCAGAGTGGTCTGTGCCTCGCTTCTGGGGACTGAACCTCACATCCACAGTCCTCCTTCCCTCCTCACCACAGGCTGGACATACAGGGTGGTGCTACGCCTCTTTGTTGTCATTGCTGTTGACTCTGTGCTGCTGTCATCGTTTGGAGGGCTTGCTTCTTTACTCACTGTGTCTTTTTGTCGTTAACATGTTCTGTGATAAGCAGAGTGTTTGCTCAGTTTCGAGCAGAGGGAAGAGCAGAGTCCTTGGACAACTGAGTCAGAAGGAGGCCTTTACTTTCAGGTTATAGTTTCTTGATGTCTTGCTATCTGTCTCCGGGTGGCCAACCTGTCCTCTCTGCTCTAATGCAGTATGAAATCCTGGGGATAGTGTTTTCTAACATTCTTTGAGTATGACTAGAAAGAGTCATACCTAAGACAGTAGTCAGGTTATCACTGTTCTGCTCTGGCATGGCAAATCATGGTGTTGTTACTGCATCTGTTGCCCTAAAATGTAACATACTTTTTGCTTTGTCTTCGCCAACATCACCCTTTAAAGGAAATGGATTCTATATTTAAACTCAATTCACAAACTGGGTAAACTAAAAAAAAAAATAATAAAAAAAAATATTCTAAAGTGAAATTACACAGATTTTCCAGAGCTCAGAAGCTGCATTACTGTGAAACAAAAGAAGTGTAAGAAATATAAACTGGCTTGTAGATGTTCCATGGTGCTTAAAGAGAAATGTAGTTAAGATTGGCAGTGTAGCATTTCAACAGGTAATAAGCACCTATGACCCTGAGTGAAGCTTAGAAATGCCTCACCATGGTATCTTCATTATAAGCATCAGCCTTTCTGACTATGGAATATGAGTCAGTAAAAAGCAATTAAGCTAACTTTTCATGGGTTTAACAATAGAGAGCAGGAACACAGAGGTACAACATTTTTTACTTTACTTGTACTTAGTAAAGCAAAAGATTCATCATGGTACAGGTCTGCATACTGGCTTCTAGACACCTGTTTTCTACAACCTAATGCCCTGTGTTTTCTCTCAAGCTAGAAATAACTCAGCTGCATGCCACACATCTCACAGATAAGCAGAACTACTCTCAAGCCATTGACATGCACACCATATGCTACAAACGTGCAACTTCGTAAAATCAAACATTAGAAGATTCATATTGTCTTACCCTTTTTGTAGTATTTAATGGTTTGGACAAACACTTAAGTGTTTGGATTCATACAATAATGATGATGTTGTATGTATACATATGTAAGTATCTAACATACGCATTACAACTTTTGCTAGCCCCTACTGTACTATTAATTCAATAAATAAAGCCAGATTTTCAAATCTGTTCAGTTAAATTATACCTTTCGATGATTCTGGAAAAGACATACGGGGTTTGATCTTCTGTAGCTCTGCATTGGACAAGTAATGCACAAATGACACTGAACTTGGCAAACGATCTGAACTTGGAAGACTGAATCAGTTTGAAATAACAACTTGCTGAAATATAACTATACAATCTCAACAGGCTGCTGTCACAGATGCCGTTTTTCATGTTTGGTAAATGAACCAGGCTATTGCATTGAGACTCTGTCCATTGCTTTGTCTCTCATTGCTCTGAGCCTTCAGGATTGCATCAGGCTTAGGATCTCCAGACAGACCCTCCTGGCTCACCTGTCTAGGACTTCCCCTAGCTAATTCTAGCTGCCCAGGCTTGGGGTTAACTGCTGAGTTTCTCTGAGACTTGAGCATGGGCTCTCTCAGGACACTCACACCAGGACACTGCGTTTCTAACTAATAGGAAAACCTTCAGGAATCCATGGCAGTAAAAGACTCCACATTTGTCTGATCCTAAGTCTGTTAAGTCTGTTTACTCAGACCATGCAAAATAAACTGGACTAGGAAAAAGTTGTAAACACTTTACAAATTCTCCTTCCCGTCTGATTACTCCAAATCAAGTCCTGAGACTAAGATCAAAGTCTCTGAAAAAACCCAGATCATCCTGAGCACACCTTGGTTTACCTTCTGAACAACTAAATTTATCAACTCTTTTTTTTTTGTCCTGTTTTGGAAAATTTCTTTCCCTGTTAAATTGTTCTCCCAGCTAGCAGCTATGTTTTGTGTTCAGGTATTGCCATCTCTAAAGACCAATCTTGAGATGAAATATTTCTGGCTTGGAAAGCAAATGCAAATGCCTTGTTAGCAAAGGTGAATTTATAGAGATTCAAAACATGCAGCAAGTTCATGACTATGTATTATCAACCAGAACTGACAAGTTTTGTGTATAAAAATTTTGTGGATTCTTGCAACTCCATCCAAAAAATTTTCATTCTAATGCCTCTTTGTAAAGCAAGATCTTATTATTGATAGTCAGGTCTCATCCAATATAAAAATAAATTTTCTGTCATGAAATCAGCAGAGTTAATCTGCTCTAACCCTCCACAGGCCTGGGCCCAAAAGTCACAATACTATGGATGGCCTGCATTCATGCTGAACTCCTAGGAAATGCATTGAGAATCGATGATGTAAACCACTGAGATTATTAAAAAAAAAAAAAAAAAAAAAAAAAAANGATACTGGGGACAGCCCACTTATTTCCAGCAAAAAAAAGGTAAGTCTAGCTAGTAAAATGAGGTAACAAATGCAGCATAAACTAAAATACTCATGTTCTTATAATCTAGCATGTTTAACACAACCTGTGTTGCTTCATGTTCCCTCTGACTTTTCCACATCACAGTCAGCACAAAGATAACAGCACAAGCTACAATCATATCTTTTTCTAGACATGCCTGCGTTTTGTTCATAAAATATGTCTCCCAAAGACTTAACTTGTCACTTATATTTCAGGGTACTCCCAGATTTGCAGATGGATCTCCGGACACACTTCTATTTAAAGGATGCCTCCTGAATTTTGGGGGGAGACAGGGGTAGTGCTCAGAAGAATGTGATTGTTGCTAGCACAAACAGTTCCACTGCAGTTCCCCATCATCTAGGTAAACTCATTTATTTGTTCTTGCCTTTGAAAGACTAAGTGCTCAGACTATACTAACCTGGTTTTGGAACTCTGCAAAATTAAAGCTAATCCACGGCCCTAAATCTCCTTCACTATGTCAACTTCTGGATGACTTTTTTTTTTCTCAAAAACCCCATTTCCCCAGACAACTGAAAAGCTCAAACTTACTTGCTGCATTGTAGGTGAATGTAAAGCAGACTGGACCTGCATCGGTAGCTGGTTTCCAATGGACTGCTGCATTGAAATCGGCTGGTGTTGCTGGATGTTGAGATGCTGGTGCAGAGGGGGGCTGATCTGAAGAGGTGGCGGTGGGGACACAGCCATGTTTGCTATGGAAACAGTCACTGGCATTTGGTTGTTGGGCTTGGGCGCTATGTTCCTGGGGATATTGGCATGCATGGCAGTGATGTGAGGATTCATTCCTGGTTGTTGGTGGTAGTGGGAACTGAGGTACAGTGCAGAGTGAGCCTGGGCAGGCCCATGAAACACCGTCTGCTTTGAATTCATCATCTGAGGTTGCGGGGAGGCTTTAACATCAACAGGTTCACTGTAGCTCTGTTGAGAAAAACAAAAAACAGACAATACTTAGAAGCTACAGAAAGCTGCTGTTCTCCCCCATGAAGTCTCTTAAGAGTCCCACCATGGGAAAACACATATCTGGACGATCAAATTGTCCTTGACATGGAGTTTGGTTATTATGCTAGAAAAATAATGAATCCCTTTTACCTCATACCTTTACAATACCTTCAGCACTGTAAAAAGAGAATTTAGCCCCTTTGCTTCCTGGTCTAGCCTGAAATTCGGCTTTTTCCAAACTTGGAGCTGACATCGCTGACCTAATAACCTACACAACAAAGACAACCAATCCTGTCACATTTGTTCACATAAGCAGCCGCTACTATTGCCATCAAATTTGATGGCCTGGTTGAAAAAATATGCAGGAGGGTAGATTCCAGCAAAAGCCTGCAGTGATCTTTGACGTGTCTCTTTTTCCCATTTGCAAACCAGGGATAAGAATTTCAGTGTCCTTTACCATACACGTTGATAACTGCTACTAGTGCTTTATCAGTTAGCTAACATGATGAAGTGGCTAAACTCAAACCACAGTTGTTCTACTGCATTGAATCAATATGCTAGCTGCTGTGCCAATACCTTTATTTTGAAGTATTCTGTGCTGGGATGCTACCCATGCCTGTATCAAACACGTTTCATGAGTCATGCACTCAGAAAAATAATAATATTCTAAATAATTTCACTTTTAGCAAAACTTCCTTTGTTAATCCAGTTCATAAAGTTCTGAAAACTCTGTTTAAAACTGGTCTGTATAAAAGTTAGGTTGCATCAGACACAGGGAAGCTATCTTACTGAAGCTGGAAGAATACTGCATAGAATATTAGAAAATACACAGATTTTAAAAAATGTTACGGTCTACCCTGATTTCCTAAAGCTGCTAGTAATAAAAAATTTCCAATAATGAGTGTGAATTTTCAGAATATGATTTGTTCCAATATTTATAGCTTGTTACATTTGATTTAAACTCAGTTTATTAAGTTGTTTTCCATACCCTTATTTTCTTAGATCTTCTGAGGGCTAACTCCGTGTGCTCAAATAAATGACAAAAAAAATTTAAGAATTAACTCCCATGATCTTATAGGTGGGAATCATAATTTGCAGTTAAGTCATACTGGGATTAATAGCCAGTGAAAGGTGAAACACGCTGGAAAAAAATGGCAGAAATGTCCCTCTGGAGGAAGAAGTCACTTTGTCAAAACAAGGGCTGAAAGATGCATATATGCCCTTATTCTGTGACCTCCATGTCATGTTTGCTCAGTTTACAAGTCAGAGTAAGTTTCATGTTACTCTCAGCACTCCAGGGTCAGTGAAGTCTATTTGTATTCTTTCTGAAGGATGTACCACCACCAACTAACACACGGGTTACTGAAATTGCTTTATTATATGCGATGATAAAGATGGGAAAGATAACTTCATTTTCGCTAAGTGTAACAGCAGTACCATTAGCAAAAAACCTTGTATTCTCCAGTAAACTAAGGGAAATTAAATGAATATGATAAAATGAATGCAAATTTCTGCCTCTGTGGATCTGCCTGACTCTGCTCGCATGTGGATATACACGTGTGCAATACTACATGCATGTTTGCAAGATTCAGATACAGACATAAAAACCAACAGATAATAAATGATAAAACCTGAAAGTAGGTGCAAAATCTGCCAGTTTTTTGGTATTATTTTTAAAATACTGAACTAATGATCATGATGATATGAGAAATATTTCCCCTCTCTCTTCCCACTTGTATTTGTTCAACACTTGTGAGTGTGGGAGCAAAGACTGGCAGGTTTGCCAAAATTTCAGAGATTCTGAAGAAGGTTTGCTCATTAGCAGCATGGTCAGGACCCTCCTCTTGGGCGTCCTGGGCTCTTACACATTGCAGGAGGTGTATGCTGTGCTCTTTCTTGAGAAACATGAAGTTTTACTGCGTGCATTGTCCCCTCATGAAAACACCTTGCCTTTCCATGATGTAGCTGGAAGGCTCTATCTGGTCCGAGCAGGGATAATTGCTCCTGAAGTGTCTAAGGGCAGATTGGTTAAACAGTTCCTCCTAGTGAAGAGGTATCAAAAAGCCTGTGTGGAATACTGATACGTACTTATATTTCATTTGTGACTACAAAGATGCTGCCATACACCTCTTTAACAAAGATACAGTGAACCAATTTAATTATTGGGTAATTCTGACTTCACACATAGGCAGTGAATGCATGGCCCATACTGATAAAATTACAGAGATATCAGATGCTTAGTATCATTTAATACTTGAAATACCAAATTATGTTAAGAGGAATTGTACAGTCTCGGGCCAGAGATGAATAACACTCACTTTGCCTCTGAGAAGAGTGTCTGCAAAGTGATCAAAGGGACTGTTCCAGATGTCTCAGGCTATCAAAAAGCTTTCTGTATGTTTCACTACCTCCTGATCCAATGAAAACCACAACACTTCAGTTTCAAACCAAGTATTTTGCTGTTACTTAGGATGCTTTAAATCATATGTGATCTGAAGCCCAATTGTCCAATATCAGTGTAAAACATATCAATATTATCAGTTACTGGGAATCTTGATAAATGAACCCATTAAATGCTATTCTCCAGCATATTGCACTTTCAGCTTTTTCTAAGACTGGGTCAGAAACCCAGACTTCATAAGTATTGCTGAAGCTAATGGAATAGGTGATGTCAAATATTTTGGCTTTGTTATGTCACTTTACTGTCAAATATACCAAGAAGTGTATATAATGCATAGGTCGTTATTATTTTGGGCACAATTACTGTTTTCACAGATTTGAATGGGCATTGCACTTGTCCAGTACGGCATCAGACAGCTTTAGACAAGGACTTTTATTATGGGTATACTAAGAATTAAAAAAGAAGGGATTTGATTAGCCAATATGGGTCTCAATTAGACAGTCATGTTCCCTAACTTTGCAGGCTGCAATTCAGTGAATTTGCTCTTGCCTTAGCCAAGGAGAAGAGAAAACACAGAAATAATTTTAAAAACCCCTCCTCTTCATTTAATTAATCTGCCCAAAGACAACAAAGACAATTTACATCTCTATTTTTTGGCATGAATTTATAGGATACAAGTTGTTTACAGATATATGCAGTGGAGACCACAATTACAAATCTGTAGACACAGGCCATCAAACATTGAAGCTTAGTTTCTCGTACATGTGATAAGGTCTTCTACTAGACATGCAATGAGAAAATCTTTTATCATTACCATCAGAACTATGGTATTGTAGACCCACCACTAGAGGGTGACAGAATATTATATTTAGTTAATGGTAGGAATTGATACTGTACACATACGTTAGCAAATGTACTCCAGGTCCACAAACTAGCTTTTCTTGACAGTCCCTTATACTCTTTGAGTGGCTTCTACTTGTTCTTGAGGTCAGCTCAAAGCCTTACTCTAAATCTATCAAGTTCTTAATAGGCTAGGAGTAGGGTTTCATATGGACCTGCCTCTCCATCTCACATCATCATCTAATATTGTTGCCTAAATTAAAAAAAAAAAAACAAAACAAAACACCAAAACCAGAAGGTGAAGACAAGGTAGGTAAGCAATGGAATGCTACAGAAAAAGTATGACTGTCCTTTAGGCACAACACAAAACCACCTTTTTTTTTTTTCTACAATAATCTATTTTTTTACTGAAACATGAAGAAAAAGAACATTTTGAAAGCCCAGCAGAAATAGAATGAAAGTAGAAGAGAATTAGAGAAAGGAAGGAAACCAAATAAATGATACTGTTACTATCATGATAATTAATATAATTATATTAATTAAAAGTACTGACAAGTACAGTTTATGGAAAGCCTTGGTGTGTGCCCCTCAGTCCACAAAATGATTCTACTTGTATGATACTTTCAAGGAAATGTGTGATGATACAGATGAGTGATGTTCTTCAGAGAAAGTGGTGAGAGTTGATCATTTTGCACAAAATTTGGGAAAGGCTGAATCAAGTTCTTCCCCCCGCTTTACACCAAACTCATGCCTTTCCTTCCAATTCTAAAGCAAAGCAAACTTTTCCATCTACATTCTACTCCCCCATTACGTGCCAAAACTCCTTGTGCTTATTTGCCAAATTAAAGAATTAAATTAGGTTAAGGGGTTAAGCATTGGTCATCCAGTTGTGCTATTCTTCCCTAAGGAGAACTGCCCTGGGACTAATGGTCCTTCTTATTACAGACTGAAGTCAGGCACAGAGCGGGATGTCACTTCCTTAGAGGAAAGTGACACTAGGCTTTCCCTTATCCCCAAACATCTACTACACTCCTACAGCTGAGAAATGGGTTTTGGTACAGACATCCTTCTCAATTTAGTGGTGTCAGAGAAAACACCAACAGCCTAGTGATGCCATTGTGGCATTTCCATGGCTTCCTTTGGGATATCATTTTACTTCCACATTGGAAAGTCTATAGTTGAGTTTTGAACCGTCACCTGTAGATTTGGGTAACCAAACAGATGTTGAAACCTACGCATGGGGTTTGATTCCCTTTCTAACTTGTGGCTGCCTTCTGGCTACTGTTGGCTTTTCTAACCCCACTTCTATTGGAACAGAAATAACATTCATGTGATTGAAAGTAAAGCGAAGACATGTTTCAACAAGGCAGTACTCTAAGGGTCTGATCCTTAGACTACTGAATTTAATGAAAAGCCTCCTATTAACTTAAATTGGAATTTGGATCAGAGCCCAACGCTGTTATTTTAGTATTACTGTCTAGATGTTCGTTCCATTTTTCATGAAAACTAGGTAGGACCTGACTAACAGAGGCTGACAATCATTCCCAACTGATGAGCACTACTTTTGACCTGTATTCCTTCAGAAGGATACCTAGAAACAACAAGAGCCTATGCTTACTTCATTTTGCTTTTTTTAACGTGTTAATGCAGTACTGTTAGAAAAGTTGCAAGTAGGAATATATATACACACACATATGTATATGAACATCTTCAATTTACATACTGTATACATGTTTTATATTCAGAATTCTTACCTACTATAGCATATGATACCACAATATATGGGAATTAAAAAAATACTTTTGCAATAATTTCATTCTAGTAAGCAGTGCTCAACTAATATTGCTGTTTGCAATATAAAATCAAAGTCAGCGTTGTCTCAAAGAAACCACAGTTGTTCTACTTACAGAGAAAAAAGTTTGGTTTTTTTTTCTTATTCTATTGGTTTCATAAAAATAGTTAATAACCCAAGCCTTTCAGCTGGAGCAATATAATTTCAGTCATTTACAGCTCAGAGACATTATCAAAATACTTCTTTATTAACATCAGCAATTAAGCTCTCCTTTATAGTAAAATATTCAGTAAATAAATTGAGTATATTCAGAACATTCAGTAAATGTTCTTGGTACTATTGGATGCCTACGTGTCCTTTAAATACATGCTGAGAGACCTTAAGGGCAAAGACATGAGCCGTATGGCTAATATGGCCAGCATAAACTTTCTACCAATGCAAACAGCTTTACTTGTGGGTAAAAATAACCTATTCCAACCTCAGAAGAATTTTTTCCATAGCCAAAGTGGTGTAACATCGTTTTATTTTAAATGAGAAACAGGTGCTTCTCTTTAAATGAGAAAAAGAGGTTTGGCATGCCCTCTACATAGACAAGGAACATGGACTATGTGAGTATTTCAAAGCCTAGAAAAGAGTTTAACTTGATTCAGGTTTTAAATGAGTATGTGTCAGCAACCTACATAGTTGCTACATTGTCCCTTTTCATGACAGTGCCACGTGCCTATCTTGTAACTGCTGTCCATCCTTGAGCCATGCTGAGGAATTCAACAATTTTTGGACTCTATGACCAGAATGAAGGTTACATTCAGGTAACAGCAGTGATTGTGTCAGCTGGTACCAGGAAGGTCCAGGCTGTGCAGGCTGTGATCAGAGTTAGGCAGGCCTGACTCAGCTCTAAGTGAGTTATCTTCAGTACCGTGACATTAAAGATGTAGATAGAAGGAAATTGGCTGAATATTTATGCAGCTCCTACAAAGCTTACCTAAGCTTAAGTTTGCATCTGCTGTCTTTGCTGTCTCTTTGGTGGAAGGAACATCTTGAATTGTTTATTCCTTCTCTCAGCTTTTCTGTGTTCACATAATCCTGTCCATTTTTTAACATTTTTGACATTTTAGGTCACTTACAACCTCAAGCCTGTCCTTGAGAAGAATCCCTTCTTCTAGCCTACATGGGCTCAGCCATTTTAATAATACCCCTGTGAAGATATTTATGAGAGAATGATTTCTCTCCAGCAGTGTTTTCTCCTTCCTGCTTAGCTCTTTAACTCCTTTAGAGATTCCTTTGACTTAACTCTGTTCACTCCGGTGGAGAATTCATATGCATATTTGCTGTACAGCTGCCTTCCTACCTAAGTCACAAGAGGCTCTTAGCAAATGACGTTTCGTATTTTGTTAATTCCAGTCACCTATTGCAATAACAACATCTGGGACTCTAGAGAGTTCAGAAAGCTTTTTGACACATTCTTGATGTTTCAGAACAAAGGAGTAAGCCATGGGTTGTCATCTATAATTAGCCGAGGTGGCTCAGAAGAACATCTTCAAATCTAAATATACATTTTGTCATCATCTACAGGGGATTGTCATGGATTCATTCAGGGTATGTAAGTAAAAATGGATGTTTTATGAATGTAACCTGAGTACATGTGATAAAGGATATGCAACTTTAATTTGATACAAGTGTTTTAATTCCCCAAATGGAAGCACTAGGCTAATAGTGAAATCTAGTTTTATTAACTCACCTCAAAAATAAACACAGTTCCCCTCCAAATCAAAATCTGGCTTCTCTCAAGCTCAAGACATTTCTGCCATTTTTGGCAGAAATTATGTGAGAGCATCTCTCGGTTTTTGCACTGCTGAATGTAAAGCTTCACATGATTTAGCCTCAAATCAAATTCATGGCATTAACTTAAACATAGTTTGCTCTACATTTTCAGCTGCAGTAGAAAGTTGGTTTCCTTCCTAGACAAGAAGGTGGTTGGATTTGTGTTATTATCAGATTAGACAATTGTTTTATAAATATATATGTTCACTTGCCAGATACTCTGATACATCACATACTTGCACATGCAAAGTTTTATTTATGATTCCTTGAAAAATTCTGACTGTATCATAATAAATCCAGAAAGCATAAAAGACTGAGGTATCACAGAAGCATGAAGTACCTGCAGTAAAAGCCTTACAGTATAGTTCTCCCAGCTAGGGATTCTAATGTTTAATGGAAAAAAGTAAAAGCTGTACATGCATGTTATCATTCTGCTTTTTTTTTGTATTGTTTTAAGGAAAATATTGCCAAATGCCTTGTAGCACTTTAATAGCTACAAAAAAAATCATGCATCAAACAAAACCATATTTTTTATTTATTCTTTCTATGATGCTTTTACTGAGAACAGGCTGAACTGTTTTATGAAATTCCAAAACATCTGCATGGACTGGGGCTAGATACAATATAGGAATCTATTGTCTCACAAAGTGGAAACCAGGTGCCTTTCTGCCAGCAGCAGAAGGGATGCTGCTCTCCTTGTACACAATAGCCAACTGATTAAAGCACTGACCAGGAGACACGGCAGTTCAGTCATCTACTGTGTCAAAAGACATTCAGGATTTTATTTCCAATAGAAATGTCCCAAACCCCAGAAGCTGCTTATTTCAGGGAGGAGTGAGCTCCCCTACATCTGAAGCTTGGCCACTAAGCAGAAAAGAATTTGGGATTCATTGGGCCACAGAAAACAAATTGTGGGGGGTGCACACTTGCACATCCACATTTACTTAGGAATGGGGAGATGCATGATCTGGGAGAGCTGACATATTTTTTGCCTTTTTATATATTAGGTAAGTGCTCTCACCATATACACTTGTGAAATGGGAAACTAACACCAAGTTTACTGTTTGAGTTTTGGGGTTTAGGCTGGTTATTTTTTTTAACATGGTCTACATTTTGCTTTTTACTAGTAGCTGAAACCTTTTCATGTGTATTCACTGCAGTCACAAAAGACTGTAATTCTTTAGTCTGTTCAATTATATTACAATATAGGCAATGCTGCACATGTAACACACATTTTGGGTGCCTGGAAACTCTCTGGTTACAAATTGCTGGGCTAATGGCATTAAGGCAATGCCAATCTTACTAGATATGACCTTTAGTTTTTTTTAGGAAACATAATTGCAAGGCGGTGGGCTAGGAAAGCTATGTCTGCCATATACTTGAAGAAGCAATTTTACACCTCCAAAAGATTGGTACTGTCCACAAAACTGAAAAATGTCCAATGCGTTTGCTGCAATGTCAAGTGAGGACACCACTTCGACTTAGATACAACATCAGAGTTTTGAAATATGCTCGAGTATTTTGAACTTGAATAATATTCTCCTTGCTAAGAGGTTTTAGCTTCAGCCGTAGCTGCTAAAATATGTCTGCATGAAACTTGGAGTTGTGTCACTACACAGGGAGAATTAAAGATTCATTTAGCCAGAGAGAACAAAACAGGGAAATCTTCTTTGTACTATTGAAACAGTTAAACTTGTACTGCTATAGTTAACATACATACATGTATGACTTATATGCACATATATTATACATGTTAAATACATAATATGCATATATCGTTATATAAATATACATAGATGCAGATATATATGAAAGCATTTAACATTTACCCATATAAATCTGTATTAAATATATATATACTTGAAAGATGCAGCAAAACCTGTAATGTCAGCCAGAAAAAAGGCTTGTTAAGCTAGAAAAAGTGCTTGTTTTATGAAAAAGTGAAATTGCAATTCACAGCATTTTATGTAATGCTGTACAAATTACCAGATACCAGAGACTGCATTTCTGGACCTGAATAGTAGTAAAAGTTGCAACTAAGGGCAAATATAAAGACACTTGTTTACAATGCAAAGGCTTAGTCAGTACTATAAGCAATATGGCAATCTGCATAGCAGAAGATATAAAGCTTTGTAATGTGATTTTTACTTTACATATCAATTCCTACACACATGAACAAACTCAACAACAGCCCCATTAATTTCAATCATTATAAAAAAGGAGAAAATACAGGAAATAAATTGATAAATTAAACAGGGATTAATGCATAAATGACATATTTACACAATCATATGTTTACCTTATTTACCGGGTGGTAACCCTACTTTATAAAGACATCACTAAAGCATTTAAAAGTGTACTAGAGATGGGTTGGCAATGCTATTACTGAAGTTGCTGGTTACACTTTCACTCTTTTCAGTTATGATTTTGTCAAATACCAAAGTCGGAAATTATACATAATAGGTGTGTGAGTGACTTCTCTGAGTGTGACAAACTCCAACCAGAACTGCTCAGCTTTGTCAAGACTGCACCCAGAGGAAAGCACCATATACCTCTCCAAAAATTCGGGTGCCTTTCCTTAAGATGCAACGGAAGAAGGACTTGAACTCTGATAGGGACAATGACAGATTGTGTCAAAGATTAATATCTCATCTTCCCATGAAATGACACTCAAATTTATAAATGTGTATCATCTGAGGAAGCAGGGGAGACTATTATTATTCCATGTGGGCTTTCTCAGTGCCGGATGCTCTCTATGATGAAGAGCAGGTAGTCTGTGCCTCATGTTCAGCTCCAGTTTCCTTCACTGTGCACCCATAGCTAGGAGTGTATGAAGGAGAAGTGAGGATGCAGAAGACAAGAGAAAGACTAGGAAAAAGACTGGGGGAAGGGAAGGGAAGGGAAGGGAAGGGAAGGGAAGGGAAGGGAAGGGAAGGGAAGAAAAAAAGCAAACCAAATGGGGCAAAGGGCTGAGTATCATGGAAAAGCCCATCATCCCCACCTGGTACTCCATTCCCACCCCAGAGCCTGAGATAGAAACAAATGTTCCTGAATTTCATTATTCTGCTGTCAGGCAGAGGCTAAGAAATCTCCTGACAAAAGCAGATTTACCCCATTTCTCTGCAATCTTCTATTCTGACTATTCCAGCATCTCAAATAGCCAAGATGGGTGCAGTGAACTTAACTCCAAGTGTGGCCCACTCAGGTATATAACATGGCATACGTCCATTCCTTTGCTTTTTAGAAAAATGAAGACTTGCAAATAAATGCAGAAAATCATACACAAGCACTCACATACAAGCCCTACACTCACTAGTTGTTTAAAAACCGGCAGCATTTCATTAAAAGTGGCAGAATCAGTGTTCAAAAGTTAGGAAACTGGTAGAGCAGCTGCTTTGGGAGGTGTGAGGCACCTGCTTAGTTGGAGACAGGGGACCTTATCAGCACCCTTGCCTGCTTGTGCAGGCAGAGTCCTCCGGGAAGGGAGAAGGGAGAACGTTTGATAACTGTGTAACTCCTATCATTTGGATAGCAAGAGGATGTCCTGACGTGATGTGAAGCACAGCTAAACATCTTATAGCTGCCAGGCAGCTGACCCTGAAGTCACTGGAGCTCTGCTATGATCGTGAAGGGTGTAATATTGGTCAAACACTCTAAAAAATGTAGTTCTAGGTGTCCCAAGCAGGACACGCAAAATTACTGAAAACCTGATTTTACAACGATTTAGTTGTGTTTGAAAATATGGACAATGTAAACTTCCTGCTCCAGAGCATTACTGAGAATTTCTTTACACTAAAACACTGCCAGGATGAGCAGCACAGAAAATCCTATAAAGAAGCAAGGTTAAACAACATGCAGTAAATACAACACAGGAGCTCCCAGGGTGAACACCTGATTATAAGCGTAAGAAATGAGACTCACACAGAGTGCGGCATAAAGTTTAAAACATACCATGTGAGCAAATCATTAATATTGTATTAAAGCATTTTTGGAAAAGGTATGTTACTTTTGGCATGCCTACACTTTTGAGAATGAGGTCTTGGAATCTTAATAATGTTCTCTAAAAGTAGCGTTTATGGGTGGTAATATAACACACGGACATAAAAGGCCAGATGGACTCCAAACAATCTTGATAATATATTATATATATTTCTTCATGCTTACATGCTTGTCTAAAGAACTACAGCTCTTCTGGTGCTATATAAATATTTAATAATGATAATTTTGATAATTTTGAATATACTGATATAATATTGCATCTGGGTATTTTACATCCTTATTCCAAAATGGACTTGCTTTAGTTACATGCCAGCTCTGCTGGATTCATTGGGCATGTTCATGAGAGTAAGCAATTAGTACTTGGCTTCATTAAGTTTATATTTTGATACTTTCCACACTAGGGGAAACATGACATTATGGGCAGAATTTAAATAATTGCTTAAAAGTTAAGAAAATGGTCCAGTGCTTTTCTGACTAACAACAAATTTAAATATATGCACAAATGGCTTCAAGCACTGAACTGATCAGCAATCTTTTATTTTTTTTTCTACAAACAAACCTCAGAAAATGCCATAGTATACTTTTTTCTCTAAAAAAAAAAAACAAAACAAAAACAAAAAACCAAAATAAAAATCTCAGGTTTTTTTTATATGTGCCATTTCAAAATTAAGCTATATAAAGTGTTACATAAACAGTCCGTGATGTTGTGAATAACGACATCCAAGTTATTTTCACAAATGAAAAGTTGGCTTCGTGCATTTCTTCAAAACATATTGGAATATTTTGGGCTATCTTTGGCAATAAACAGGTTATTTCAAAAAAATTTGTTTGTGTGCACATGGTACCCTTTCTGAAGGCAATGAGTATCTCTAGAACCAAACAGCCCTAAGACAGAAATTAAAGGTACCCTGTAAATTACTTTAACTAAATGCATTAGTATTTACGATGGTAGCTATAAAATGAAAAAGCGTAAGACACAACCCCTCAAAATGAATGAGGTAACACCCATATTTCAGACTTTTAAATTCAGAACACTGACCAAGTACCAAGATAACGTAGAAAGATGCATAAAAGGTCCTCGTATGGCTAATCTTATAGTCTTACCCTGAAAATGTGTACAAATTAATATAATATAAAGAGAAGTATAGTGCAGGACGAACCACACCAAAACCAAAACTAACAAAAAGTTCTACTCGTGTCATATATGCCAGTCCTTCATATTGCCATGTTTACTTCCAAAATTAATTTTATTTATGTAAAAACAAAATATATCTAAATTTGTTTTGATAGACCCAAACCAAGTGATTCTAACTGCTATGATTCTGAAGTTGCTCAATGGATTTTCACATTGACAGTGCAATAATTTCAGATACTTCATATTTTAAATTCTATTACAAATTTTAAAGAGTCTGTTACAAAATTATGGGCACTAAGAATGTTTGTAGAAATCAATTTAGAAAGTTGCTACTAGCTGCGTCCTGGGGATACACTGGTGTGTTCCAGTATAAGACCCTTACGGTGATCTATGCTGTGCTCACACAAACTGCTTGCTGGATGCAAAACGGAAATTCACATTTTCTTACGAAAATTTTCTATGTGAGCTGAGCTTGACTTTTTCTGTACTGTGATTGCAAGGTAAAAAACAGTACTTAAAAACCAAACACAGGTATTTCTTGTATTATAGGTTTTTTTCCCTTACTGGTAGAGCAGTGACTGCCTGCCATGGCATGTTTGTTTTACTGAAGTTTTTTTACCCGTAGCTCCTTCGTCTGTTGAACTGTGATTAGAATCCTGGGCTGGAGAAGTGCTGTCTCTATGACCAGAAGGGAAAGGATACCTTTTCATGGAGAGATGACTGTGTTTATTGAGCATTTGCACCTTCAACCTAAGTTTAAGGTCATAACAAACAAGGCAATTTGCACTAAATATGATGGTGCTCAGCACCATATAAATGCTGAAAATGGTTTGCAATATGTCACTATATATATGTGTGTATGTATATACATTATGTGTTACCTTGGATACAAGGCTTGCTCTGTAGGCAGCTAACTGCTTCAGATACTCCTTCTTGGCAGCTTCAGTTTTCTTTTTGTATACCTAAAAACAAAGAGTGTCACATTGGTAAATTAATCTGGTTTTGTTTTTATATATCACCGGTGTGTCTCATGCATCTTCATAAAGTCTTTCTAAGTAAACAGCCTTTCCTCCTCATATTGCTAAAGAGTGAAATAATAAACATCAAATATTTTAAAGAAAATATTGTTCCAACTGTGAAACACCCTTTAACTACCCAGCAGTACTAAAAAAACAATATCCCTCATAGCATCTCAGGTTTAATTGTTCAAAGTGAAGTGCGGGGAGTACTTGCAACTGGGACCTTTCAGGACAGGGGAAGGCAGGCGTGGGCCTCTCCACTGGCTTCCACTTGTGAGATGAGTTAAAACCCTCTGGGGAAGATGAGAATGTGCAGAAAGACATTTGAGCTAAATGACGGCACCACACAGATCAGCCAAGAGGCCTTCTCTCTTCCCCAGATAAACTGTTGGGGGCAGTCAAAGAAGCTTCATGGAGCTGCTAAGGATAATAAATGCTAGTCATTATTCCAGTCTTGATCCCGTATCGGTCTAATTAACTTCTCAGGAGCATGGATCTATTTCTGTACATTTCTCTCAACTCACCAAATTATTTTAAATGTGGCATGTGCACAATCTCATAATAGATTAAAGAGCTTGGAGAATCACTTCAATTTTGCCCAGATTTCAAGATCAAAGATTATCTGCAGGGTTAGGCAGGACCCCATAGTGCTACTGTAACATGATGTTAGAAAAGTTTACGTAGATATTTAAGGTTGAAAGTTTTCAGGAGGAGAAACCAGTTTCTGACCTGTGGAGCCTAGCTAATGACTTGCTGTCAGCCATGTCAGTGACAGATTCAGGAACAAGTCGTCATTTCTCTTTACAAATATTACCATGAGTTTCTCACCACTTCATGGTTTTTGTTTTTTTTTTTCTAAAAGGGTAGACTTAGGAGCCGTGCAAGCCGCTTGGCTTCATGTAACTAAGCAGGATTGACTCCTAGCCTTCCATGTTGCAGGAAAAAGCTTAAAAAACATCCAAACTGAAGGTTTAAATGTAAGGGAGACAAATAAAAGGAAAGACATTTTCCTTTTTTTATTGCTGTTACATTTCACAGTTTTTAAGTCATATGCTCAGGGCAGAGATTAATTCATGTGTTCATGGCATTTGGGATTCACAAAGTTATACAAAATGCAGCTTTGAGTCTCTGCTGTCCACTTCTGCAGCCAAGTACACAACCTGGGCACCTGTGGAAAGCCTCCATGAAGACATTAAAGACTATCCATCTTCCCACTCCACGCTGCCTAGTTAATCGGGCTATTGGTTCAAAGGCAAAAGACGGGCAAAACTATTTATGACAATTTTGGGGTGTTCTCCTGATTTCCACAGCTGAAAAACACACACATACATCTCTGCCCCAGAAGGGCAAACTTTATGAAACTTTAAAGGGATCTCTTTTGATCTTCCAAGGCTCTAGTGAAACCAGAGCAGTCCCGTAATGGAGAGGACCTGGCAGCAGAGAGTGTGCATGTGGAGGACAATACAGTTGCAGACTACAAAGTGAGAGTGGTCACGTCAGGCTGCAAGGATCCAGTACAACATCATTTTTATAAAGATTGTGCTCATGAAACATTTTTTGTTTCACTGAAGCTTTGCTTTCAGAGACAGAACAATCCTCAGATACGGGCTGGCAAAATTCAGAGGCTGCCTAAAAGGATTAAAGATTTTGCTTTCCGGGGAAGCAAAAGATCATAATGGAAATAGAGAAGTCTTAGGCTTCTAAAATTGTAAATATAAAGACAGAGAGGAAAAAAGATTGGTTTTAGCTGTGCAACTCTACCTGTGCACCCTTGTAATTTCTCCAGATTAAGATAAATATATAGTGTTGTCTGATCTCCTATTGTTTTGCAAAAAAAATGGTAGCAGTTTGCTTTTTAAGCTCTAATCACTTGTGATTATTAGGGAAATATACTGTTTGTTTTGAAAATGAATAAAAAATTAGTCAACAATATGTTCCTAGCTGCTAAAATGAATTTAGCTTGACCTACAGAACAAAGACTAAGTTATACCGCTTTGTATATTGCAACGCCTCTGCATCATTCTGATAGCCAGTTTAAAACAGAGCTGAACAAAGAATTTCACACAGAATAATGATCTTCAAAAGATCATGCATCTACTGCTTCCACATTGGGTTTTATTTTGCTTTACACAAATATAAAAAACATACACTCCTGCTGTGCTCTTACAGTCATGGCATATTGGAAGAGTCCTCTGGGACCTGACTTTTCCCTTAAATAGTCATATTGCACAAGGTTAACTCAATAACACGAGGCTAACAGCAGTTCTGTAAATCTCCATCTAAAACATCACTACTTCCTAGGAATGTCATCATACAGCTGTTCTTTAATTATTTCGTACCTATACATCTACCATGTTCAGTGTACATATGGTCTTGCCCTCTTTTCTTTGGTCTTCTGTTGAGCCAATAATAGTCACGTGAACACTATGTCTTCCATGGTAATATAAACACTAACCATGTAATACAAGGTCATTATAGTAAAAAAGTCCTTCCTGGATGGGGAAAGGTTTTTGATGACCCCAGCCTGCTTTCATGCTTTGCATTGGCCAGAATGGCTCCTGCAGGCTGGCTTTCCTGGAGGATGGTCAGCTCACCCTGCTTAGTCCTTGTAAGGTCCTCTGAGGACAACAGCTTGAGCTCTCACTGTCTATATGCTGTTGTCCTTTTGAAGATGCCCACCGTTTAGGTCAGTATACAAGTGGGTTGATGATCCTCATGCTAGTTTTGGTAATTTTGATTGGTCCCGGCTTATACTAAAAATGAGGGTAAGTTCTGCCTATCTGGGGAGTTGCTCATTTTCATGTGTACCAACAAGGTTGGGCTGTCAATATTTTTCTCTGAAGGCAAATGAACGTGGTCCTGACAGTGGGTACCAGTTCACTGACTTTGTGCTAGACTGGGCTTGTACTGGGGGCTTATGAAGGCAGGGCAGGTGGGGAGCGTCCTCAGCATTTGTAGCAGCACCTCAAACAGGTATGAGCAAGTCAGCTGCCACTCCCAATATCTTTTTTTTTTTTTTTTTTTTTTTTTTTTTTTTTTTTTTTNCTCTGGCTTAAGTAGTTTTCTGTTGTAGTAAGTATAACAGAGTTGCATCCTTGCAGTGCTTTTGGGGAGGAAAAGGGCTTGTGTCGTCATTCAAGTGTGCTCTAGAAAATGGCTGAAGCTCTTTTGAGTTTCATGCTTAAGACAGTGCCAAATTTGGAAACACATAATTTCCAACAACACATTTACTATTTTTCCTGCAACAAAAAGCAGGCTTCTGATCTGTTGCTTATCTATCATGAATAGTGGCATTATTTAATTTTATTTTTAACATCTCGGAAATCTCTTATAAGGTCATTTTCCCCTCCTCCGTCAAGCAAGCAACAATTATTAAATAAGTAACTTGACAGGAGCATATACTTATGGAATTAAGTCATTTCTAGCTTGCTTTAATTCAATTAACATGATAATTGAATGTCAACTGATTGTCATTCAGGCTGTAAAGGCCCATTCTGATTCAGCAGCAGATTTGTTTCCTAACACAATATTTTATTTTCTATATTGACTCAGTTGTGAAAATTGAATGTTGGCAGAAAAAAACATAATTTCTGTATAAGCAGGGTGGGTCAGCTTAATTTATTGTTATTCTCTTCAGCTTGTTATAGAAACCCCAAACCACCAAGATTACATTCACTCGTCTACAAATGGAAGCTGCTGGCATTATTTTCCTACTGTGCTTCATGAATGCAAATTTACACAGCATAATACACAGGTTCTTAGTTTACTATTTAATTACATTTCCAAAGTGCACTCAGTAAGGTAACTTCAAGTTCCCTTACACTGTTTAGCAAAGCATGCAGCAATACAGATGATACTTTCCAAAAGGAGTGAGTATCAAACTCTACCTTGTACACAGAAGTATATAAAATAGCATTTGAATTAGCCCACCAGGGAAAAAAAATGTCCTGGGATCCCCCACTGTGAACATATCAGCCTGGTACTAGCCCCCAGGCCATTGCACTGGCACCCTTTAGCTCAGGTTCCCTGGGCTGACCATACATGTGGGCCACCAGTGCTGGAGCAACCTACATCGAGGGCTGAACTCTTTTTATTAATAGTGATACACATCCTTAAACTGACTGCCCCATAATTTCATTTGGAGATAGAGGGGTTGTGGGTTATACGGTTAGCCACAAGCACTCGCAAATACTAGATGTACCAAATTAAAACCACCACAGAATATCTGCGCTTCTGTTTTATGATGCCAACTTCCGGTCATGTTTTGCTTTATGTCTTTTAACTGCTGCTTAGGTTCTTGTCTTCCTGGATCATAAATTCCTTGAGGCAGGCTTTGTGTCTCCTGTGCTCTTCTACATGTTGGATAATATGAAACTTATCACTGATGTATGTAACTGAAATATACCTGTAAAGCCTTGAGACAAGTTTTTGTTCTGGTTAGTCATCTTTTCCAAATGAACTTCCTCTCAACTTGCTTCTGGAGGATTATAAACACATCACAACACACTCCTACCCTGTCCCATGTGGCTTGCACCCTTGTTCCCTTAGGGGAAGAGAACTCTTTTCCCCCAGTCATCATCACAAGAGCCAAAACAGGCACTCAAACATCTGCAAACATGTCCTGTTTCGACTATCAGGTGCTAATGGAAGAACGCACCACTGACTACAGTCCCCTTTGATACTAGAGACTTGGAGACAGTGAGTTAAACTGACTGATGCTCTTAGAAGAAAAAGAGACTTTCAGAATTTGTGCCTCATGGTAGTCTGAAAAAACTTTGTGTCTTCTAGCCGACAAAGCACATTACAAAGAACCATGCTACTTCCCTGGCTTTGCCTAAATAGCTGGTATGAGGATGACAAAGAAGGAGAAGCTTTCAGTTTATCTTGTGGATGTCTCCTTAAAGCTGACACTTGCAAGCAAGCTATATTTGTCTTTTTAAAATGAGGTAAAGGTGCCCACATTTGTTTTGATGGAAGTGGTCCATAAACCCCCCAAAACAGTATATGCAAAAATAGCAAATCAAAAAGCAACATGACCAATTTTGACTTTTTGGTCTCTGCAGTGTTATTACCCAGGGGAGTGTCATTTTCACAGGCTACACTTACAAGAATGGCATCTGATAAAATATGGTAGGCTGCAATCCAGAATTAAAATCCACATTCAGATTGTCGTTCCTGGCCCTACGTACCTGGGCTCATAGAGAAAACTTGTATTTTTTCCAAGTGGGAGACATATCTCTAGTTTTAATCTTCTGATTCTTCAGCAAAGGCACCTAGAGCTGCACACACTTGTCTAAAATATGGACAGAGATATTCCCACAGCAGTCAGAAAAAAAATCCTCAGAATTGCTTAATGGATACTGAAATATGTTACCATTTGATTTTTAATCTAGGTACATACAGTAACAGAAAGAGGCCCAGGGCTAGCTATATGGCTCAGCAGCCTCTTTCACTGTAGAGCATGAAAAAGACACTGATGACATATTAGAGGCTTAGGGGAAAGAATTCAGTCTTTCTGGCGTGCAGGAGAAAGATCACAGGCCAAATTCAGCTCTAGCACAAACAGTGAGACTCGACGGAAATCACTGGAAATTGCAGCCACTTGTGCCAGGCCTAAATTTGACCTTATAGGCTTGATACTTGCAGCTTACAGGAGTGGGACTGTACGTTTTACCAGAAGCACGTTGGATAAAAGTTGGGTACAAAACAAACGACATTAAATATATGATTTATATGGTGATTATTTGCACTTGCTGGTACTCTTTTTTAAAAAATAAGGATGTGAGCCTGAATAGACCATAATAATTGGGCCTAAATCCAGTTTTGTATGCATATGATTTAAAGCCATGTTCCTATTGAGCTTGAATGTATGGATAAAGGGTGGGAAGAAGAATGTGTAGAAAATTAAGGCTGTTACTTATGCATGTTGCTGAGGCAGTACTTGGAATCCAGGGTCCTTTTGGCTCAGCTCCTTCCAAATACAAGAAGGCAAAGTGCAGTTACCATTAGCGTTCATAACTCGGCACACGCATGCGGTATTTATCTAGAAGCTGTGTCTGTTGTATGTAGCAAACGGATATTAGGAATTCACCCCGGGCAGGGGAATGTCTGGTGTCCCCCACAACTTCAGTGCTCCTGGGAGGCTGCAGGAAGACCAAGCTGCCAGGTGGGCTGGGCAGGAGGCCAGCAGAGGACAGCCTGTATTACCCTACACAGAGTAAGATGTGACAGTTCCTAGGGTGACCTACATTAATTTTTGTCCTGGTTTGAGGTAAAACAGGACGTATTTTGGTCAGTGACTCTGCTTCTAACTGCTGAAATTAACAGCATACTGTGCAGACAATATTCACTCTCTCAGAGTGATAAGAGCCATGTTTATGGCTGAGCCCATCAGAGGGGCCATCAGAGGGGAAGGTTTCCCATCCCAAGTGCACAGCGCGGTCCTGCTTGGCCCAGCGCTGGTTGGGCATCAGCTGCCAGAAGTCCTACAGCGAAAATGCACTTCCAAAGTCAGTGGAAGCTAAGGGGTTCAAGGTCTGTCCCTGTGGAAGCTAGGGCAACAGAACAACCTGAAGACATAAATTTATATATATGCACATATATATATGCACAGAGATGAGTTTGTATCTGCGTGTATCCATGCCTATTCTTGGCCCATTTGTGTTCCGGCTCATTAAGCCCAGCTGCTTGCAGAGGAAGGGAGAAGGAGCAGACACCAGCGTGAGGAGCAGTTGTTTTAAACTCTTTACGCATTCATCTAGAGCTTCAAAGGGGAGAAGCAACTTCAGTACAGAAGTCTGTCAAGAGAAACGGTGGATCGCCCAAACAGGCCTGAGGTGCGACAGTGGCAAAAGCGGCTTTGCCCGTGCTGGTAGCTGGGAGGGGAGGTGCAGGTTGCTCTCTGTTGTGCCTATTCCTGAATCCATTTTGCTTGTAATTCACTTTGGCAGTGTGCACACACAGATGTGCCTTCGCATCCTATTCTCATGTACAAAAATAAAACAAAGCTAAATTTAAACCTTGCGTGGTTGTTTATCTACTAAACTGAAAGTACATTCTCATCCTCTTAGAAGCGTGTTGAAGTTATTCCTTGGAGATTGCTTCATTAGCATGGAGATAATAAAAAAACTGTCCTTTTTAAAGGGGGGAACAAGAGGTAGATAAACATCTGCATGAGTATATGAGCATGTATAAGAGTGAACAATCTGTAAATTTATGTTTTCAAAATGCTACTGGCTACCTTGACCTGACGGTCTGCATATCCTCTGGAGCTATTTCAGGAGCCACACTGCAGTCTCTGAACTGTCTGACGTCCTGACACCAGGCAACCCACATGCACAGCCGTGCAATAGGAATGCCATGGCTCTTCCACCCATGGCTCATGTCAAGCGACAGGAGAGCAATTTTTTGTCATGTCAAGCGACAGGAGAGCAATGTGGCATCGCACCCCGGGAGGGAGGAGGAGCTACGTTAGGTGTCCCCAGAAGCCAGGCAGAGCCAAGGCCTCTTAAAACACCGATCTTGGACGCATTTTGATCTGACTTGTGGTGTCTCACATCACAAGAGAAGCTTTGGAGACACAAAGTGTTGGCCAGCATTACTTGTAAAGCCCCTCCTGATCTACCTGATCTGTCCTGGCACTGCATTATGTGCTGCTATGTTGAAAACGTTCCTGTGATTGAAAGAGAAACTTATAAAACACACTTTGTTATTTTTCATGCCCAAATCAGCCTGGGTTATTTTTAGTGACCAAAATAGAAACCCCTGCGAGCTTAAGGGTTATATAGTGAAAATGGTAACAGCATCACAAACGGTGACACTAATACACGAGGACTTCAATTTGCTTAGGTATTGGTAACTTACAATCCAAGTTCCATCAGATGTTAAAGAATAAACTGCAGCTTTTATCTAGTGGGTCTTTGAGCACCAATGAGGAGTAAATGATTTGATTTTGTGAGCTCCGAGGATTTGTCAGCTGCCTCATAAGTATAATTCTGGCTCTTCATATTCCTGCTGCTTCTAATTTAGCAGGACAGGCTCATAATTGAAGCAAATTAACTATTTACACTTGCCACTTCTACCAGGGGAAGAGGACACATCAGCAGGAAAGAATGAGTGGGAAATTAAATTCTTCCCACTTGTGTCAGATCTGCCCTTATATAAACACATTAACAGTAATTTCATGAGGCGTCAAACATAGGAATAAATACTGAGGGATAAAATAATGAGGTGTTGCTATTGAGCTGAACTGTTGCAGCTAATATTACTATGTATGAATTATGCAGCCTGAAAGAAGGCATATGTTACAGCACTCAAAGAGTCGCTTCGCCTGCTCCTTCTGATCATTAAGTTTTGGATCCCCTAGGTGAATCCACCCTTCTTCCCGCTGCAAGGCCAGTGCAACATTTAAGTAAACACACAGAAACACATACACACACATACGTATGCACACTAAGCTGTTCACAGGAGGCCAAATTCATTCCTGCTAGAATTCTAGTTAAGTCATTGAAGTTACACCAGAGATTAATTTTGTTGAATGTTGAATAGACATTCAATTCCATTTTTAGAATAATAGCACATTTATTAAGGTCTTTGGCTGAAGTTTTAAAGTTACACTAAAGTAAACAAGAACATTTTGTTTGTAATTTGCCACATCTATTACAGCTTTACTAGGACTCCAATTAGAAACTTAAGGTTCATTTAGTACACACGCATCTGGTACTGATTTAAAATGACTTTCCTTTTTCATCTAAGGACAGAAAATGACCTAAGTAGCCTTTTTACCCAGTTTGAACCAGCGTTCTGTCTGAAAGCCAGAGACTCGACCATTTAGCACGCTGAACCTTCTTTCCTGGGGGCTGTTTTTCTCCCCTTTGCAGTAAAAATGTGTGCTAAGGGCAAAGACGTACAAAAAGAAGCTATAAAAATGAGATGCACAGAAGTATAGTACTGACTAAGGAGACAACAGTGTTTGTGATCGTAACAGAGGAACTAGAAAAGCCACTGAAAATATCCCTGTGCTATGGCTACAGCACTGAGGAGAATGTACCTCAACATACTACTGCTACAGCTCCTTTCCATTCACAGGTTTGTTAATCTGAACAGTTTTAGAAAACTTTTACAGTGAAAAATGAAGGAAAATGCAGGGTCCCTGCTTCTGATCCTGTGTAACTATTGTACCCAATTCAGAATTTGAGAAGAAACCATGACAAAATCCACCATGACCACTAAAGTGCCTTTAATTTCTAGAATCCTCTATGTATATAGGTTTGGACAAACAAAATACAGGCACACATCAGCATTGTTTGCAAATGGCCCTCCGAAATTAATGGGAATAGTTATAGCATATAACTCAAAAATGCAAATGTATTCATATGGTAAAATGAGGGTGCAAGTACAGTGGTATCTGCTTTAATCTAAGAAATTATTGCAATATTCTCATAGTAAGAGCATCAGTGTGACCCATTTTAAGTATAACTCCCCCCGACTTCAGTAAGGCACCCACTATCATCTAGTTCATAATAACATTTCCTTTTCTGTCATTCAAATCCTATTTTCTCAAACAACATTTTCCTAGTTTCTTCACAGTTTGAAAAACATGTATGGGTCTTGCACAAACCCTTTCAAGCTACAGTCTAATAAGTCAGGTTATCAAAATTTTGTTGCAAAGGCTTGGACATACATATACTGCCCTTAGGTCATTACTGTACTGAGTTTCAATACCTTTATTTATTCTGTGGTCAATCTTCAGGAATAAACAAGAAGAATTCTATGCATTTCAAAAAAAGCTGGCTCAGGTCGTAGGAACAAAGAAGATTTCATTTTGGCATGAAAACATGAGGTTATTCTTCTTTCTCAATAGCTGCATTATGTTCTACTTTCTGATTCATTTATATTTACTATTTAAATAGTAAAAGGCGTTCCAATTCAGGAAACATAATTTGGAAACATAATTCTATTTAAATTCCAGAATAAGCATTAGCTTCCAAAACATAAAAGCCAGAAGCTTTATGATAATTGAATCCTTTTCAGCAAGTATAATTTATCAATAAAGCATTCCTCTAATGATGTTATTGTTTCTTTATTTAACTATTTTTGAATTTCTGAAGCTTCTTCAATGCCAAATTCCAAATGCTACATTAATCATTTGTATTTTTAGAGTCCAATTTTCCTACCAGAGACATAGGTTTCATAACAGTTACTAATGCCCTGGATCTGAAAAATTAGGCCTTTAAAATACAGACTATCTAGTCAGTTAAGATGTCTTGTAATCATTACTTTGTACTATTAGATCCCTAATGGAATAACGAATGAGTTTAAATTTATTCTAGAAAATAGGATTGCCAATTTTTTTAAATAGGGACTATCTTTTATTCTTTTTGTACAGCGCTAGATTAGAAAGGGCCTGGGCCTGGAGTTTTAACAATGTGCTTAATAGATGATAATGAATAGGCAAAATGAGTCAAAGAGCAACAAAGATATGCTAACCCAAACTCTTGGAATAATTGGCTTAAAAATCTAGTTGCAGCCATTTTTTCATGGATGTGTTATGTGGATTCCATAACACATCATTCTGCTGTGTTCCAACTTAAATTGAGGACAACAGAGATAAGGAAAATAAATGTTGTTCTGCTGTCCAATGTAGGACTTATTCAACTATTGCTTTCAACCACAAATAGGAAATCCAAGTTAAAGCTGGAAATTTAGGGTTTTATGTGCTTTTCTTAACAGAATTCTATGGAAAGACTTCAATTTTCTGCTGGTACTATGAATGTGACAAGCTCTAAGGAAATGTGCATTTTGTAGTCTTTTAGGTTTATCTCCATTATATGGTCTTGGATTATTATTCATGAAACCAAGTTTTCTGCATTGTAAGCACAGTGAATATTATGGAAGGAAATACTGCACCACTGCAACAGCCACAAATTAAGGGTCATTATGAAAAAGCTTGGTGTCATCACTAGAAAGATGTAAGATAAACTAGAGAGACAGGGTCTTGAGAAGTCCAGGTCTCTGCCTTTCACCATTTCAGAAAAATTTGGATCCACAATCCCACAGGCAAGCAAGATGGGTCCAAGATACAGATCTAACTACCTGGAGCACTCCTGAGGAACGTGTTCGCGTGTCCAGATTCCAATACAGGCAGTGATTCTGGGCAAGGACCTTTCTTTGGAATAGGAACCAATTTAAGCCACGTATCACAGTCTATAGTTTCTCAGCTTTGGCCAGAGTTCCCCGCCAAGCACAGCAGGGAAAGCAGGCTGCTTCTTGCACACTTGGGTAGTCTGCTGAGCAGTGGCTACTCCTGGTGCGGCTTAGCATTGTCCCTCCTGGTGGCTGGCAGGCATGTCGAATGAGGAGGAGTGGCATCAAAACCTCTTGCTTGTGAACTTAAGCAAAAGCACATTCCATATTTTTTCTGAGTCAAAAGTGAACACCCATCATCACAGTCCCAAAAAGTAATGTTCGACTATGACAGAACTGCTGCAGTGGGAAGGTCTAAAGAGCCTGTCAGATCTAGGACCTAACCCCGGCCTTTGCTGGACATATTAAAAAAGGGAGAAGAAAGAGACAACACAACAAAACAACTCTAATGTGCCAGGCCAACTGACTTCTCTGCTCCCTGCATTCAGGAAGTTACCTTTCCTCCAGCTAAACCTTCCAAATGCTGACCTTATTCAACGGTGGATACTAGATAGAATACACCTTGGGTTTTTTTCAGTTAGTCAGAGTTCCAAATCTTGATTCTTATTACACTGTTACCTTTAACAGGAATCTAGATGTACCAGTTATTAGCAAAGTAAACCTTTTTTTTTTTTAAGCCTGAATGATTTTGCCTACCAAAAAATCATAACAAAATTTTCCTTTTAATTCTTAGACTTATTAACTATAATTTTGTAATAATAAGATGCTCAGTGGGAATGAATGAGATGCAGTTTTGTCCCAGTACTTTCCCCCTCTCTATGCTGACATCAACTCCCACCCAGGTCTCCTGCAGCCAATATAACTCTCAGTCAGCCCATCCTTTCCCTCCATATCTGTTTCTTTCCTGAAGTTTCCCTTTCTTTATCTACCAAATGTATTCTGTTGGCAGTTAGTAAAAATGCAACCAATAACAACAGAAAAGCAATGGTGTGCTACAGCAAGGATGAATGGTATTTGCCAACTGTCCCCACATGAACGTGTGATGAGCCTCCAGAGTTGCTCACTTTTACATAGCATCTGCCTGACTTGGAAAGATTTCTGCTAAGAGTCAGACCCAGCTCTGCCGACCTCTTTGCAAAACCACGTCCTTTCTGTGGAAGATGGAAGTAACTATGAGATGTGATTTCCACAGCCCATGTGTATGCTGGAGGATACCCCAGAACACTGTCGATTTGCTAGGGTCTGCCCTAGGTCTCTTTAGGTCAAAACATCTGTAATTCCTTTCATAAAAGCCAGGTGGATCAGGAGAAGATGTGAGCCTAGCTCCCTTTCTGGCATCGTGGGGCAGGGAAACACCTGCAACTGGGAGCTCGGATATATGTCAGGTCCCACTGCACAGATATAATTTTTGGCAGCAAGGTCCTCTTACACCACACTGTCATAGACAGGGCAATGCTGTCATAAAATCTTAGGCCCACCAATTTCAGCATAAAACAATCCTAAATATAATCCTAAAGCTTGTGTCACACTCCAAAACTAAAAAAAAAATAAACTGTATTGGTTTCATACAGGAGAAATGAAACAATACTCTCCTTATCTCAGTCTCTTTAAATTATATTCCTGAGATGGCACATATTCAAGTTTCATCCTGGCAAACAAAAGAAGCTGCCTACAGTGCTTAGATGACCCTGATAACACTTTCCTGAAACAAAGCCTCTGAGCTACAGCACATTTTGTACCTGTTTTTGTTCTTCTCCTAAGCCGTCCCACATTGAAGCTACAATTTTAGAGACTTCACCAAAAGTAGCATTGGGGTTTTGGCCTTTGATGGCTGCTTGAGTGTCTCGAAAGAATAATGCATAGGCAGACACAGGCTTCTGCGGTTCATTTGGATCCTTCTTCTTCTTCTTTTTGGGAGTTTTTGGTTTCTTTCCCATATCTGAAGCAGGTCTCTTCTCTCCACCATTGACCTGTAAAATAAAATTAGAAAAGTACTATAAAAGATGCCATTTTAATTCAGTCCATCGACCATTACAGTTTCTGTGATTTGGGTTTTGCAGGCAAAAATGGAACTTTAGTTGCCATCCTTGATAATCCAAATGTTGACACTGTCTGCCTTAGTCATGTATAAAATTCATTATCAGTATTTCAGATTATGCATTTTTTTCACCTCAAAGTGCTTTATATTTTGCTTTCATAAAATTGCTATAATCTCATTTATAGTTCATCTGGTCATCTTTTCACCTTCTCTAAGTTTTATTGCTAATTGTTCTAACATACATATAATGAGTAAATTCAAATGAAATTAGTTTCATTATAACCTGACCACCAGTTCAACCACATGAACCACCTACAGACAGCAGGAACACTGTCATTTCTACCTTTCCCTTACCCTCACCCTTTCCCAGAACTACCCCAGAGTAGTATTCAAATCAATTTCTACTACAACTCGTGGGACGCCTTCCAGAGAATTTGAAGATAATCCGATTGTGAATAAAATGATTCAATTTATAGACATTCCCCTGCGCACTATCTAATTAAAATCTGAAGAAACAAAGTTTTACCAGTATGGGCAGTTTAGACTCCTTTGGAGGATCAGTTCTGATCCATCTGGATTTAGCTGCATCATTTTTTCCTCTGCTTGCGTGAAAGCAAACGGTTTGAGGAAAGGAGTGAAAGAGGAACGGTATATGAAGAAAAGTGCATGTGCATTATTTGTGTACCACCTGAAGAAACCCACACATGAGCATTTGTGCAAACTTGTTAAATGCAACTACACCTTGCCACTTAATAGCTCAGAGACCCTGATCACCAAAGCACGCGACTTTCCTAGATGACTTACAAGCACAAAAAGGGACATCGTCTTGATTGTTCAACAGATTGGAGCTCTATGGTATAGCAGCTTCTCTTGATATGGCCACTTAATTCACTATACCTGTAGCAATGATGTGTGATCTTACCAGAGGGTTCAAAGGCTTTTTTCTCTTGTTGGCACAGCCAGAGTACTGCACATCGTAAGTGTTTTGAAGTATGAGAAGATCAAGAGCACAAAAAGTATGCTCTAGGCTAAGGATTTACTAGGGATGACTTTTATCACATCCTTGTTTATTATTTTTCAATAATGCACACCAAGTGACGTAGGAGAATGCAGGTGCTCAAATCAGCAGAACGGCACGAGCAAAATAGCTGGAAATTCTCATTTTGAGAAAAAAAACTTATATTTTTCTTATATACATTGCTGCATGGTGTTGTACAGGGCACAGGTGACTACAGTGAACAATGTGGATCTCTATGGCTTAATAAGCACAACAATAATGTGATGACCACAATTTGAAAATGAAGTTGGTTGTTTCCTGAGTATTATGTTACAATAGATGCATTTTTAATACAATGTTAACGGCCATGGAACCTGTTGGCAGCATTTTGGAAAATATGGAAAAAAAGCAGCAGTGTGCTACCTATTATTAAGTTATCCAACTTTCAGTCTCTTGTTATTATTTCATTCTACAGGGTACACAAAACCACTAGCTAAATGGTAATTTACTAGGGCTCCCTAGTTAATTTGGCAATATCAGTCTAAACTCTTCTGTGCAAACTCCATGATCAAGGAGGCTTGACAATAATTGGGGCTACAATTAAAATTTTACCTCTATTATTTGCCAAGGTTTTCCTTATTACAGAGGAGCCAATTATAGGACCAATAAGATTTAAAAGTTCTCTGCATATTAGGTTACCACATTATTTAAACTACCCTTAAACTAGGTGATAGGCTGCAGGAACTTGTGTAAGAAGTCTTCTGGTAGGCTGTTCTGAGAACAGCTCGAAAATCTTACTCTCCAACCTGAACAATTGAGAGACTTCGAAAACCAACTGTTAAAAAGAGAGTACTCACAGGGGAAATTCTGTTTGTCTTATATGAAAATAACGAAATAAAAAGAATACCAGAATTCCAGTACTAATAACCTTGCAAATGGCTGAGATGATGGCCTACCTTATGCTCCCATCAGTCTATCAGCTTCATAGACTCCACTTCTAACCACCAAAGCAGAGACAGATGGGAAATAAAATAAAAACCATATATATTCTGCTAGGCATAGACTTGTGCCTCAAAATCCCTGGAGGTGTAGTTAGCTCATGGTAATCCACCTCCTGTCATGGCTTATTGCTTAATTATGGTGATGTATTTAACTTATTTATCACAAGAAAGCAATAATCTTTCACTTTAAAAAAGTGTACATTAACCATGTTGCACACATAATAGATCACAAGAATATCTAGTGTAGGATTTAAAACTATCAAGTAAGGCACATCGTTGATATCTAAATGTCCCTTGAGAAGCTGGAAAATGTCTATAAGCATATTTAAAATAAACTGCAATAGTACCAAAGCCTTTAATGGAGCTAGGAGAGCTGTTTTATGCACACTATCTTGCAGTAATCGCTGTAGTTTAAAATAGATTTTAATCAAGCACCATCTGCATAATAGGCTGAACAGACAACATAGAATTCTACTTATAACTCTTATCATATAAAGTAAATATTGTAAAACCTCTACCCCATAAAGAGAATATGCAGCAGCAGTTCTTCAGTAATCGTGTTTCTGTTAGTTAATTCTTGCTACTTGCAGTCCTCTCACAATCTTCCCTCTAAAATACATTATTTGAAATTCTCTCATAAGTGATATTCAAATGAGCATGGAAGAAAACCCTGTTATCCATCTATGAAGAAATACATATTTGCAAACCAGTAATGCTTCCAGCAGCTCACAATTATGCCTGGCAATAACTGAATACATGTTTAACGATCCAACAGTATGAATTATGGCAAGAATTACATAAATGTAATATTCCAATGTTGAGGTGGTCAGAGTAAAGCATGTGGTAAGTGGCTACTTTGTTTAGAATGTTTTTACAGTTACTTGCAACTATTGATTTTTAAGTTCTCCCTTTTTTCTTCTAACCATCATCCCGCATATTAGATTTAGAAGAATTAAGGAGACTTAGGGATGCACACCACTTGCAGAAACAATATCCTTCATCTGAGACTACATTTCATCTTTCCATGGACCTAGCAGCTTTCTGACTGTGTACATACAGCCTTAGAATTATGCTACTATTGTCGCTGATCTTATGGTGTCAAGCAACCTTGGCTGTCTTGCTTTTAGAGCAACAGTGTCTAGGGCAACTAAGCCCTCTATAATGCAGCTCCTTTCCCTTTTTTTGTGCAAGGGAATATATGACGTTTAAAGTCCAAAAGGTCTATATGAAAGAGCCTTTATGGGAATGAGTATTGCCAAAAAATATTTAGCAGCTGCTGCCATTAGTTCTGTGTATGTTGGATAAGGCTTACAACAATTTGAATATTTACCATAGAACGAACATCCAAGAAGCTCAGTACATGAACAATTACATCAGTTTGCAAAGTTTCCTTATTACTGGCATTTGGAATACGTAGGTTGAGCTGAAATGGTCATTTCATCCATGCATGGAAAACAGTGGTTCACCAGGGATACAATTATATTTCTAGTCCAAATGTATATAATGTACATATTTGTTCATACCTTCCATCATCCTCGTTCTATAAATTCATGCAAACATGAATGGGACACTGAGATTTCTGTATTTTTCTCTCTAGATAGAAATAGGTAGAGCTGTTAGGGATTTCTCTACCAAATCTGCTATCAAAGGACCAGTGGCTTCCCATTCAGATGTAAGGCTGGACGTTCAGCTGGTATAAATTAAGGGAGGTCATTTGACACTGAGGTGATTTTCCATTTGAAAACGGAATAAATAGGGAGAATGCCACTGTTGTTATTAATGATAGGGTGAACTCCGAGGGAGTTGTTTTTTACACAGTCCTCATGGCAGGAACATCTTACTGACTTCATGAAGCTGCCCAAATGTGGCAAGCTCCAGCAGCTACTACATGACCGTAACACATGCGCTTCTCTTGAAGGACTGACTAATGAGCTCTGGTCCTGATCTATTAAGTAATATCACACATCTGCATGACAGTTTACAAAACAAAGAGCAAACTTGAATGTTAGCAAAGTTACATTCAGGTAAAAGATAGAGGTTCTCACAAGAGACAGAACGACTGGTCTATCTCTTCCTGTCCCCATCCAGTGCCTTCTTTCACTGGGAGGAGGATTTCTGGAGTGAGAAGAAGCCCCTAAAGCAGCTCTGAGAAATTTAATACTGTTGTGGCTGCGAAAAAGAATCCCCACAGAAAGCCAGTTTATTCTAAGTATCTGTATTGATTCGTTGGCAGCTTCCAGTAAGAGCAGAGTAACAGAAAGAAACACAGCAGAGGGATTTAAATCATAAACTACAACAATACACTAGCTTCTTATGCTGATTATTTAAATCCTCTTGTCTTTTACGGAGGGAACTACAGCAGAACCATTGCATTGGACCAGAAGTACCAGCCCACTGCCCGTCTCCAGTGGTGGTCAGCTTCAGGCATTTTCACGAGACCTAAGAAATCCCACAGAAGACAGGTATGGCATAATCTGGCCCCCATCAAGGTTGCAGTCTAAACCTTACTACTTGGAGATTAATTTAAGCCCTCTGTCATTATTAACCAAATTTAACATCCTTTGAAACATTTCCCTTAGCAGAGAAATTACAACTATTGAATTTTAAGGCAGCATATCAGCTTCAGCATACTGACTTATTTTTCTTCATTTTGCGTTGTGTATTGTGCCATTTCTCATCTTCTTCTGCTTAGACTGAGCACGAGAGAATTTTAAAAAGAGTTTTCCAAAATAACATGGCTTGTTAAAGGTTGAACACTATATAAATTGGCTTCCACAAAGAAAGGACAACGTTTTACTTGGTCTGCAGTGCTTCATATTTCTTTATTGAAAACATTTGCTTCAGATCAGTACTGTCTGCATGAAACCACAATCCTACACTTTTGCTATCACGGAGTGTTGCAGTTAAAAAGTGCATTAAAAATATGGGTTAAATAACTGAAATACTTTATAGAAGCAGAAAGGATATCTTAATTATTTGAGCAGCTGTTTTCTTCAGAAGTTTAGGCCACCTTGCACGCTCCCACCAATATATGTAAAAATATTAGCAAAGCAACAGGATTAGCAAATAAATTATTCTGAAAAAGTAAAGGTTGCTTGGAATTATTTTCACATAGCTGTATTCTAAAGTCTCCCTCAGTAAGGAAACGTTCATTTAAAATGTATGAATTATTCAGTAATTTTTAAAACCTAAAGTTTGTGAAATCAGGAGGAAGTCCTGAAATAAAACTTTTGAATCAGAATTTATTCAGAATGTAGCAAAACATATGTCTCCAATTACATGATTATTTTATAGCTTGAGGCATGTAAAACAATATAATTTGAAAACAAATCAGACTTACATTTCTTGACTGGATTATACCTCCTCAGTGACTCACAATGTGTTTTCTTCACATGCCTTGCAAGTCTGCAACTTTTCCCCACAAAGTATGGCCATGGTACAACATCTTCATTACGCTACAGGATTGCTGTACCAGGACTGCTGTTTTGTAGTGACCATAAAATAGAGCTACAGAGGATCCCAATTTCAATATGCTCTATTTCTGGTTTATGGGATGACTTTGTGCTAAATCCCAGTCTTTTTGTGTCTCAGCATTTGTGTCTGCAAAATTAAGATAATATACCTGTGCATTTTTTGGGGGGGGGGTCAGTATTTTGGGAGGTTTGGGAGGGTTTTGCATGCAAAACTTGCTGTAAAAATTGACATTTAACCTCTAAAGAAATTTATTATGTAAATGACTATCTCATGCCTGTACTGACACTAAAACGAAGCTTAAATGTATCATGATGGAGCGTCAGCACCTCCCAAAGTATAAATACATAATGGGCATTCAAGATTTTCGAGGTAAGATTTTTAACGTTCGTAGAGGATCTTTCTGTTCTGGTTGCTATGATCTTCTGTTTACTCATCCTGCGACCAAGTAGCAAAGACTAGTATATTGTACAGACTGTTCATACTTTTTATAGCAGTAACTTGATCTTTAACTGGGAACAAACATCCCTTCTATGCAAGTGAGAAAACTCAACCTTTATATTAAAGTCCTAAAGGAATGGCTATCCTTTGAGCATTTTACAGGATTCCAGTTTGCTCTCACAAAGAAGAATGATGTCATTTACTTGAGCTGCCTGAAGAATTGACTGGAAACTCTAAGTTCTGTATTCATAACCCTTTATTCACTTCAGTCAACCACCAACAATGTATAAAGTATCATCTTAATAACTGTGGCCATACGATTTATTTAACAGGTCCTAAAAATATCCACCATTTACAAAGTAATCCTAGCATCTAAGCCTACCTTAGAGCTATCTTCTCCTTCATCTTCATGGACTGAACTGGATGGTGAAGGAGTTGCAGATTTGCTTCCAGGTGGAGAGGGCGAGTTGTGAGGAACATTGTTTCCGCCCATATTCAAACCAAGCTGTGCACTGAGCTGGGACTGGTTAATAGTAGTCAGCTGCCCGTGCTGCATCATTCCTGGCTGCCTAATATCTGCAGGTTGAACCCTTGGCCTCATGGTTGCCATCTGAGGATGGGAACTATACTGGGCTCCTTCTGTACTCCGTAAATCTTGCATCTACAAGAGGAAAAAAACTGTATTAAGCATATCGCTAATAAAGTGCTCTGTTTCTTTAGACCTCCGTGGGCCTGATTGGCTATGTAAGGCTTAAAAGAAATGGCAAGTACTTAAATAAACATGTAAATACTAGAAATAAACAGAATAAGGATATGATTGACATATGCATAACACTGACTGTTATAAACTATTCAGGCTCTAGCCTCAGCCCATGGGAATAGCGAAAAGCAATGAAAGCTTGTTTCTTTATAGGGGGAACAAAAGGGCACTGCTTTCTGGAACCGTGCGTAGAGGATTTCAGAAATGCTAACAAACAGGGACAGGTTTGCACTCTGAAGTTCAGACCCAGATCAGAACATGAATATTGTCAAAATTCAAGACAATTTCCAGACCCTGCTTTTCTTCTTAGGATTTTTGTGTGTTTGAGCTGTGAATTTGGAAGCTGCAGTTTTCAGAGTTTTAATATCTAGTATTAGGTCCAAATCTATTTTTCCTGGTGCTGCCCAATGAGACACTGGAATTTTCAGGATTCAGACGACTGACAAGAAGGATGCATTGATAGACTGATTAAATGATTTCTGAGTTGATTTGCTGCTAAGACATATATGAACGGAAAGCTCAGAAGTCGCAGGATTGACAAATGAATCCATTGTGCTATGTGGGTCACCGCTTCTTAGCATTAACGAGACATACTATTTTAATGCAAGCAACAAATTCAGTCTCTGCAAGGATAAGAATTAAAAGCATTGGAGGATGAAACTCCTTTCTTGTCCAGAGGTCAAATGTACCATATACACACACTACAGCAGATTGCCTATAACGTCTTTTCAGTATAGTCATACGGAAACATGACAAAAGACAAAGAGTACCAGGGAGACGCTCAGATTTAAGCTAAGGTGTTCTGCAGGTGATTTAAAATTGAAGTGTCAATTCAGAGCTGAAATGAAATAGATATAGTTGTCTTTCTGCGCATCAGACAAACATGCCATACGTATCAAGTGGAATCTGACAGGAACTACCATTGTGTAAGTCCTATTACGATAAGGACACGTGTAAATGGTTCAATATATTAACATAACCACATTTATTCTACTGACAGTCTTTGTTAGACACGTCATCTGAACTGTCTAAAGATCACCCAGATTTTTATTTTTTTAAAAAAACTTTTTATAGCTCATGGCTTCTATAACCTATCTCTGTCTCATACACACACTCCTGCATATCAGAGCAATCTGTAAGATACTTTTCAACCAGTAACACACAGAAGAAGAAAGATAAACCTGTAACTTCACCTTTTCTCTTATTATTGATAGCATAAAAAATTACAGATTTTAGGGACACACTTTATGAGCTTGGCGATTGATTTTTGTAAAGCTGACTGGTTGGCAGTAAATCAAACTAATAATACCATTAGTTACGGCATACTTACCACTTTACATGTACTTGTGTCTCTGAAAAGTATAAAGCATTTGAAATGGCTTCTGACAATGTGACATCAAAATTACACCTGTATTTATATTGCTTTAGAAATTAATAGCTTTTAGTAAAAAAGGGTTATCGATACAAACATGTTCAAGTTCATTTAATGACTACTAAAGCACTGGAGGAGAGGAGCAGAGAGAGCGCAGTGTATGAAATCAATCGAAGGCTGAAATTTGAATTCTGGCAGACATTTATATTTTTAAAGATTGCTACTGACTTCTTGCTCCCTACCCTCCAGTACCAGCTCCTCTCCTCGCCAAACATATTAGCCTTGAAAGCTATCATTATCTCTTCCTCTAGCAGACAACCTGTATCAAAACAGTTGTGCCTGTGAAGCTGTAACTGCTGCTCGGCTGTTTCGCTCCGGATCCAGCTGTTGGGCTGAGCAGCAGCTGGGGAACAGGGAGCGGGAGTGTGGGCCGCCCCAGGCCCTCTCGGCCGGCGCAGGGCAAGTGGGCAGGGGATGGAAACCNTGCCCCAGGCCCTGTCGGCCGGCGCGGGGCAAGTGGGCAGGGGATGGAAACCCACCCAGTCCCTCGCATGCTGGGGAGAGGGAGGCAAAAGCCTCCCAGAAGTCCTCCTGTCACCTTGCCTGTATGGGTGTGTGCCCTCTCCGGGGCACCCGATGCCCTGCAGGGGCTGTGCTCACGCTGCCCCGCTTGCAAACGCCTTGGGTGTTCCTGGGGCAGCACCTCATGGGGCCAGATCAGGGCTGGGAATAAACCCCCTCCCAAAAGGATGGAAAGGCAAGACTGCGTTTTAATAAGAATAAGTGTCCTGATGATTTTATGAACATTGGACTGGAAATAAGCACTATTTGAAACTCCTAACAACACTTATTTTGAATAAATTTGCCAAGTATCTACCTCAGTGAAAGCAGGGCAAAGGTTGTAATTTTAATTACTTTTTCCCAAGTAAAATATAATACACTTACTATTCAAACGATCTCTCCTTTATTAAAATCTCTTTATATGAGCTTCATATATTATCAGGTAGATACTGCAGAACATTCTGTGTTTGTCATCTTTAAACAAAATATATTTTTAAATTGTCTGTATTTGCTTTTAGCTCCAGCACTGAACATACACTGTGTTTTCAGATAACATGACACTGACAATGGGATGGTACTGGGTGTATCCCCATACAAAACATATATATATATATATATATATATATTTGCAAGAGAACCCTTCAGTAGTGAAATTCTGAGGACTGCAAATGAGGTGCTGCATTAGAAAAAAAATGGTATTCTTCTTTTTGTAAGGATTCAGCTCGTCTTCTGAATTTTTAAATCAGATGAATACCAAGATACTTTTACAAATTCAGAAGCAAGCAGTATGGAGAGAGCTTGTTTGACAGTACAGGTTCCCTTCTAGATGCTAAGCCAGAAACCCTCGCCTAAGGGCTCTGCCTGCAGAGAACACGGCAGTGAAGTCACTGCAGAGAGCTGTGGCCCTCAGCAAGGAGGATCCCCATGGCTCTGCATCTGCAAATGAGACTTCTGTTTCGCCTCTCTCTGTCAAGCACCGCACAGCCTGCCTTCCCCAATCCTGCCCCTCCCTACTGAAAAAGTGAGATTGTCTGAGAAAATGGAAACTGTTCACTCCTTGAGTAAAAACGGGCAGCTAACCACATAACTGTGAAAAGTTATGAGATTACACTGCGGAAAACATGTGATGATGAATCCTCAGGTTCTTAAAGGATCAACAAACCAAGAACTGTCCCATCTTCCCTGTTGGGTACAGAGCAGTCCCACCCATGAAAACAACACACTTAGGTCACAGAATCACAGAATGGTCAGGGTTGGAAGGGACCTCTGGAGATCATCTAGTCCAACCCCCCTGCCAGAGCAGGGTCACCTACAGCAGGTCACCGCTGTGGCGTGACAGTACACCCCTGTTTCAAACACCGTGACGACCTCGTCTCTGCAAGAACAGTGGCACTAATCAGACACACTCTCTGTCAACGTAACACGCAGAGTATGACCAATTTCTTATAAACTGCTTCAAAATCAGAAGCTTCTTATTCCTTGTTCCTCCAGATGGAGTTTTACAAAACCCACCAATGTGTAGCTGTGCTGGAGCCATATTCAGTATGCAGAAGCAATATTGCGAACACACTCGTGCCGAAGGCAAAGCTGAATACAAATCTTGCTGAGTGGCAGAATGCCAAATGGAAGAACAAAGTTAAAGAGTTCGAGTGTTACGGGGGATAAGGACAGTCTTAAACTGACGCCTTCGATGGTCTCTCTGATGAGGTAATAATGATAATATCTGGTACTTTAATATCATTCTCCATCTGTCAGTTCCAGGATGTTTCAAACTTGTGTTATATTCAGCTTTAGAACATGCCTGGTTTTATTTTGGTTTTGCTAACCGGGAAGCTATGATACATTTCTTTTCACGGCTATTTTTTTTTTTTCTTTTTCTGTTTGCATTTCACTTATAAGCAGAAACTGAGCATCCAACCATGTAAGTGTTTGACTGCAAGTTAAAAGGCATAATAAAAGCTGCTAATTCTGAGGTGTGTACGGATAGCTCTTCTAATAGCCACGTTTAGCGCAAAAACAGAACAGGATTGTCTTCCTGAAAACAAGCTCCTAATGCCCTACTCAAAGCTCCTAAGGTAGTGAGAATATAGCTAAAGTGCTTTAAACATCAGACATTTGTTGTCCCCATCAGCTTAAAGCAAAAACAAAGCAAAGCATGCAAAGCAGAATACAGTGATATCATCCCTGTGCAGAAACATCTTACTGCAGGACAATGTGAGTACAGTATCCTCATCACAGAATCTCAGAAAATAGTGCTAGAAGGGACCTCAAAAGGTTATTTAGTCCAACACTTTATCTCACAGCAGGATTAGCTATACCTAAATCATTTCTGACAGATGTTTGTCTAACCTCTTCATAACCTCCCTAGGCAATTCTTGTGCTTAACTATCCTTACAGTGGAAAGGGCTTTTTTCCGTAATGTCTCACCTAAATCTCCTTTGTTGTAATTTAAACCTACTACTTTTTGCTCTGCTCCCAGTGGACATGAGGAATGTTTTTCTCCTTCTTTACAGAAAAGTTGTACACACTAGAAGGCTATTATGAATTTCCTTTCAGTTTTTTCTTCTTTAGACTAAACAACTAAACCTGAAGATTGACAGACTTTTTTCATATGCTGTGTTTTCTACACCTCTGATCATTCTTCTTGCTGTCCTCTGGACTATGTCCAATAACCTTCATCTTTCTTGAAATACTGTGCCCCAAAGTCCACAAAATACAGATATTCTTATCTGACACAGCGTTCAGATAGAATCCTTCTCCTCTCACAGGATATACCATATATTATTAGACATTAAAAAATTGCTAATTATCTGTCTTTTTTTATACAAGCTGGTTAATCCATGCAAGATGTAAAAAGAGTCAAATTGCAGGACTCTTAGCTGACATCCCAGAAGGTGCCTTTAGGAAGCAAATAATTTTTTTCTAAGAAGCATTAAGCAGGCAGTTTCAAAAGGAATGTGCTGTTAGCAAAATAATTCCCACGTTATTTTTCTTGTTGTAATTAAGAACTGTGATGCAACATCTCTTTCAAAAGCCATAAAAGTCCAAATTGTTCCTCTCTATTTAAATTCATTTATAATAAATGTCATCATTAAATTAAAGAAAAAAGAGAAGCTGCCTTAACCAACTGAAGTAAATACAACAGGTCTAAGTATATGCAAGAAACACTAGGGATTATATGCTGGAGATGGAAACATTAAAACATAAGGAGAAATACACAGTGCTTACTCACTGAAGCAAGTGGAGAGCACATACTTCACTACCTCAGGCAAATTCATATCAAGGCACAGCAGGCATTATTTCTATTACTACCATCAGGTTTTACAGTGTTTTTTGCTTAGTTCTCTACCAGCTGAGAGCTCTTATGAATTTTTCTGATGGACACTGTGGAAGTGATCGACAGTTTTTTGTTTCCTGTCCAAGTGGTCAAGGTAAGTCAGAGAGCAACAATTTTTCATGCTGTATGAAGCTATGTGTCAACCAATTAATTCAAACAAAGATTTTGGGAGAAAAGCCCAAGGGATCTTAAGTGTTATCTATGAAGATACCCACGGTGTGCTTCCTTCTTTACTGTTGTCACCCATCTTTGTCACCATGCAGGCATCACAGACGTTCTTTGGTAGGCTGAAGGAGTTTGTTATTAGTCATATTCTCATTTATATTCCTGGGACAACTTGTGCCAGTACCTGTGCCATACTAAATCTGAACGTTTAGCTGTTCCCAAGTAATGCTACATTAATACACAGTAATAGCCCAAATAGTGCCAAAGTCCTGAAAAGCCATGAGATTTGCTCAGAAATTTTACTGGTTTTATTTTAGGTGTTTTTATGTTTAGGTGTTTATCTTCTACCATAAAGCAATGCACATGTGCAAGATGTTTTCCAGTGACACAGAGGTGCTCATTAAAAAAGAGAGAAAAACAATTGAATTCTTACATAATCACTTGACTCTCCAAGTCAAGGTTTCAAAAGAGAAGAAAAGACATTAAGTTGCCAGACAGGTTTGTGAGTACTGGCACACAGAGAAAGAATTGTGTTTGGGAGACCATACCCACCATTTATGGTCAGAACAAACCATTGCAAAACCAAAAATTTGTAATTTTTTTTAATGATCCAAAATGCAAGCAATAGTCATCGTGCAATCAGAGCCAAGTTTAAACTTAAAAGAGTACCTAAAAATACAGAAATGTCCATTTTAGACACCTTTCCCTCAGTTCATACTGGTATCAAGCAGTAGTAGCTCACAGTTATTCAATGCATGTTGGTAGTTAGGATTCTAGACCAATAGCAAATGAATTAAAAGGAAACCATGCAGTTTCATGTGTTTTTTTCCATCACGGTGATGCTGTTCAGTGAGATAACTTAAAACCTGAGACAACTTGAACATCTTTATTTGTATACCAGAGAAAAATAAGAAGAGACCCCAATATTTAGAAGTTTGAAATCTGCCAAGAAGTTAGGATTCACTGATTAGAGTGGATAAAACTGGTAACTGGTATGTATGTCCTGTCGTGAATGAAAGCTGATCAAACCCAAAGATCCACATACTATCAGAACTTTGTTTCCATTCACTTAAAGTAGAAATCATATCTGCAACCAAGTCTTCTTTTAGCACATATATAAGAGAATGAGTGCTAAAGAAAGATTTGTTATGAGAGTTAAGGTTACTGTAAAATGACCACAGAGAACCATTCAAAACACATTAAAAGGAATAACTCAAAGCACCACCTAACTGAGGAAGGGATGTGTGTTTTCATCATCTCATTTTTATAATTCTCTTCTGTATCAACTAACCACATAATGAAAGACTAGTTTTAAAGTAAGTGGGTATTTGGGGAATATTTTAGTGTTGTACACAAGTGCATTTTATATACTACGCCCAGTGCATTTTCAGGATAAAATTAAAGGATCATTCAAGATTTCTGTTGATTAGGAAAACAGTCTTAAAATTAAACAGCAGAAATCCCACATGTAAAAATAACCCTAAACTGAAAAAAAACCCTAACTATTAAATTTACTACTCTAATCTTTCAAAAATCATTCTGTTAAAAATTAAACCACTTCAGGTTGTTTTATATAGTACTGGTTTTGTAAGTGATCTTAAGCTCCTTTAAAACAATTATATACTCAAAATTTGACTGCAAAATTTTATAGCACAATCACATAGTGACAAGAATGCAGTAATATAGAGTTTCTGTATTTCTTGGTACACAGTTAATTTGGTGACTATTAACATTCTTTTCTACTTTATGTTTTAATATCCTTTGAGTCACACAGGGCCAAGGTCTCAAAACTAATCATAAAAAACTACCAACTGCTATTCACTCTAATATAATAACCCTTTATTTAAAACAACCTCCAATAAATTTCATTATAAGAAGTTATTAAAAGGGTTAAAAACCTATTAAATGTCAAAGAATTTGCCTGACTCAAACTTCTAATAAAGAAACAGAATAGGCTTTCTTTCTGAATTATTTAAATCTTTACTGACTGTGCACTGAACCATGAAATTAGAAAAGTGTTATTAGAAGTGTTCTCTGGTTTTTATAAAAGTTGTAGCATAGAATATATCAAACCACAGTCTTTAACTAGACTAGTTAAAGAAATAGGTTTTTAATCCTGAATACATGGTTTCCACTGATATAAAGGGTCATAATTAAAAGTCTGGCCTGCAAGCTGAAGATAATAAAATTATTATTACAGGAGCATACATGTTCATTTGGTATATTCTGGATGCATGTTTCCATTTTAATTTGGACAAATATCTTCAATTCTGTTTGATCTTGCAAAGTCCACTAATTTGGACCCTCTCAGCAAACAATTAAGCTTTTAATAGTGACTCATTTTAAAGAATTAATGGTGAATAATTTGTGTTATCTTTTTCTCTTTTTTTAAGTGTCTAATGCTTAACAGCAGGTATAGGTTGACAGCAGACAAATGGAATCTAGGAGGTACAAGTCAAATATTCTAGCACACATCTCCTGATAACAATATTATCCCTTCATTACTTTTTCTGCAAATAACAACAGAACCATTTTCTATTTCACCAGTTATTTACATAAGGAAAATAATCATGCATTTCACATTTATTTTAGTGATGCTGAAGAACTCCTGAGTCAGCAGTATATTCAGAGGTTTGCTCAAACACACCTGAATCAATAGCCTTTCATCAAAAGAAATGGAGTCAGAAAGACGCTTGAGAGAGACAATATTGTTCCCCCTTCTTTTAGACAATAAAAATAGAAGCATCCAAGGGACATGAAATGATTAAATCTAGGAATACAAACTAGATCCTTGGAAATACTGTGAACAGTGTGAAGCTATGCTTGCTGTAGGGCAGGAGGGAAAAGGGGATGCAGGCAACTACTGTCGTCTTTGCAGTGCTTTGGCTCCTGTGACTCACCACCACCACCACAGTAACCAGCGTGAGATCGCTGTAACCTTTGTTGGCTTCTGCTCTGTTCTATTCCATTCTATGCTATTCTGTTCCATTCTGTTCTGTTCTGGTTTTGTTTTCTGTGATGTTCACCACAACAGTATCAAACTAGCTTCCTGCAGTGAGTTGGGCAACGTGACTATTATCTGTCACATGTTGTTCACTCCGTCTTTAACAGACAAAGGTACCCTGACCACAAAGTAAAGGAAGTCTTATTAGATACATTTATATTAATAACACAGTCTGAAGAGTCTTTCCTGAATCAGTGTGACCCTCTAGCAGATGATTTGTAACTTTTCCAACAGATTTGCCTAGAAAGTATATGGCCACACGGGAGCTGAGTGTGCTAAGTACAGTGCAGGATGAGGGAAGTAGTCGGTGCGTATTTGTGTATCTCTCAGTGATTTCAGTGAATCTGCCACTGAATTCTGTCATACATATTTAAAATATTTTAATATGTTAATGTTAATATTTAGAAGATTGGGGGACTTCAAATTTAAGTAAACCATTTTCCAGTGAGATATTCTTATTCATTCCATTACATATTTCAAAAGAAAGTGCAGCTTGCATAGCATTTAGGAAGTGTTTAATCCGAAATAAATTTGAAATATTAGAATTAGACTGGGATGTTTAAATAACGGTATTTAAGAATGTTTACACTTAGTAAAGAACAACATGTGACTTGACTACAGTATTTATTATGTTGAGACTGATTACATGTGAATGATTTGGGTATGCCAATGTTTATATGCTTAGGGCAACACATATGAAGTCATTTACTAACTTGATAGGTGTGAAAGTCTTCAAGGAAGATGTTGAGACCTTGAATAGCCAAGTAACCCTTTGAATTCTAGTCTGTTCTGGCTCTTACATTGTTTTAATGAGCTTAGTTTCATTAAGGGATGGCTGCCATAGCAGAAGCTACTAGACCTACACTCATTAATGACATGTACAACAGCAAAAAACACTGAAAGGTGAAACAGAAAATGTAAGAGCTATAACTGCAGATCGTTCATGATGACTCTATACTGTATACCATATTAGTTCATCCTTTTCCTCACTTCTCATCTCCTCTTGAAAAAGGTTAACCCTAGATTTCTTATTGCTGCATTATTCCCATGCAGAGCAACAAATTCTGAAGCTTGATAGTGAATTGGGGTCTGCCTTTCTCACCCTCTACACCATGTGAAGTTAAAAGACAACGGATGGCCAGTTCTTTCTAGTTGGCAAGCTTGGTCAAAAAAACCCTATAAAATAGTCAATATTCTAGATAAAGCAAAAAGGTTTTCAAAAGTGGCTCATCTGAAATGCATGTCCAGTTAATTTGTGTCCTTCTGTGCCTTCTGTGGTTCCTCTTTTACCTCAATAACTGTTCCATTTGCCTACTCCAATGAAGGTTCTGCTGCTCATTGAGTTCAATATCCTATCTGAAAAGCCATGTTCCTCAGGTTCGATTACAGGGGTTCTGACTAAGTGCGGGGCATGTCCATGTGGGAAGAGACAGAAAATTCCTTCTGGTTAGGAAGTCACACTAAACCAGATGTGACAACTGACAAATTGGTGCAATATTGGGGTGTCTCTTGACTCCTAACTCTACAGGAAAACTCTGCAGGATCTGAACTGCATCTTATCTCCATCTCAGGAAATGCCAATTCCCTCACAAAGCTGGACTCTGCAGCACATCAACTGGAACGAGAGATTTTTGAAATATTGTCAATGAGGTTTATTCTAAGTACGCTCCTTTAGTGAAAAAGGTTTTTGCAAGGGAAGAAAGGGTGTCTTTCCAGTCTTGCCCACATGTTTAGGCACTGGACAGAAATACAGGGCAGAAGGATCTCAAATGAAAATCTCTGCCATCCAGAAGGTAGGGAAAGGACTAAAACCTAAGTCTGCTATGTGCTGTAACCACCTCATTATCCTCATCATTAGGCTTACAAGATTTCCTGCTGTTCTGCACAAACATTTAATGGACCTTGTTTCCATTCCAATGTGATATGAAGCAGGATCTTTGAAACTGGGCAGATCTAGTCTGTAATTCTTCCGCTTGGACACTGATGTGGAACATCTTTGAAATTATTTCCTGGAGCCATAGTGGCCTATCTGGGCTTGTGGTTTACAAATGGCGTTGTGACTACAACAAAATCTCCTAGAGAGTTAATCATAAGCAAAGTCTGAACATGAGTAAGTTAAGGAATGGCTGGATTAGGGAGACTTGGCTGGCTCAGAGTCCTCAAGGCTTGTTGATAAATACCACCCCTGTTTAAGAAAACTATTTTGCTAGACCTTTCAGTCTCAGATGGAAACCGTGATGTTGTGCTAGCTCTTGCACTCCCATACGCAACAGTTGTATTAAACCAAACGAACCTTCCTGTAACTCCCTGCCATTCTGGAACTAAACTGCACAGATTTATGACTGCACATTCTCCCTTGATCGCCATTGACGTGTGTTTGCTGAAAACTAAAGTCATCTAGGTTTTGGGTGTGCATTTTGTGAATTTCTGGACTAAGTTCATTTTCCTTGATAAAGAAGATCATACTTTTCCTGGATGACACCTGTAGCCCTGAAAAAAACGCCATATCCCCCATGATTCTACTTTTTATTAAGTACAAAATCATAACAAAACCCATAATTTAGACTAATAGCAATGAGTTGGATGTTTTAAATGACGTTAGTGAAAGGATCTTTTACCGAATCTTCCTGTTGTTATGTTGCAGCCCTGTAAATTCTTAGTGTGAGTGATAGCACTAATTGAAGTTGAAACAAAAGGTCTGCAAAATATTTAACTCAGGGAGATTGTTTTTCATACATGTGATCTTGTTATCAAGTGATAAACTTACTGATATTTGTAACTATATTGTCATAATTTTCCCTGCGATATAAACCTAATGCCATAGTCAAATATTGTGGGTTTTGTAAATGTTAAGCACATGTGTTACTGCTAGGCAAGACACTTTTTGTAAGTTATGAAAAATATGCTTGGCTCTCAGGGAAAAAGCGATTTAATGATATGCTAATAAGTCCATCATTCTTCTGTATTGTATTATTTACAATTTTGTCTCTAAAACCTATTTAACATCTCCAGTGTAATTATCCATCTGCAGCTTGCCAAGTCCAATATTATAATTCTGAAACAAGAAAAATCTCAATTATTTTATTTTCAACTATGTAGAAGATGAACAGATATGCAGCAGTCTCAAAAGATTAAAATTAGCAAATCTATTTTGCTTAGTGTCCATTATGTTAGCATGCGACAGAAGACCTTCCTGAGAACCTTCTTTTTGATTTAAGAATATATCCTTATTTTCCTGGTTTGATATTTCTAAATGTTGGATACCTTCCATAAGAAAGCCTGATCAACTTACCGAAACAATTTAAGAGAAAAAATTGAACGCCGTAACTTCTTGAAAAGGAATAGTTTGGGCAATCACAACTTATGATTTCTTTTTAAACTCATTATTCAGTCTACCCTTTTTGATCGTGAAGCCTCTTATTGGCCCATTCATCTTCAGAATAAAGCAGCAGCTTTGGTTAGGCCGAGAAAACTTCCTTTTTCCTTTATCTTACAGACTTCTACTTTCAACATTGCCGAGCAGCAACCAACAGCTGGGAAAGTGAGATTTTATGACCTTTTCTACAGTGATTTCACTCTGTTCCTGTATACCAGGGAAGCATACATGAATGTGTGGTATGAATGTGCTGTGACAAAATAGTTGCTTTGCATATCTTGACAAAGACAGTAGCAAAACTCAAGGTACTTCACCTTTTTTGTATGGAATCCACTTCAATACAGTAAAGTTTTAAAGTGATATTTAGGGAGGAGGAGCTCAGGACATTAAGAAAAATAAGCCTGAAATACAAGAACTTTCAATCTATAGAAATGATGTCTTCATGGTGAAGAAAGAGAAGGGTACACAGCAGATTATTGAGAGACCACAAAGTTGGACTTTAAAGAGATTTTTTTCAAGCTAGAGGCATCCATAACCAATTCAAAGGGATGTTGTCTAGAGAGAAGACAACCTTTCAAAGAAATGGCGCTGGTGTTTTCTCAGCATAACCTCACAAGGTCATTAAAGTGTTGAAATGCTTTAGTCTCGATGAATGGTAGCATCACTTTAAATAAAACCTGAAGTTTCCTAGAAATTTGGATGAGGGTCTAGTCATATTAATCTATTTCTAACTTCTACTTGGGACTATCTAACCTACTGTTATCTGGAGCTGATCATGATGATAAGTAATAACATTCATACAGTACAAAACACAACTGCTTACATTTCCCAGGTTTGGGGCTGCTGTGAGCACACCAAGCTTGTTCTGAAATTCCCAAATTCTGCTGCTGCCTATACATCAGCTCTGTTGACAGACAGAGGCCTTGATTCTAATTTTCAGTGTATTAATGGGTCAAATCCAGACTAATGTAATTGAATAAAATGTACCCAAATCTAAGATGGGATCTATGTGCTGAGCTTTTACACTGCCAGAAGGTAAGGCTGGGAGATACCCTGACCAGGCAAGTACTCAGATGCTATGGAACAGAATATTTAACCATCAGAAAGATTAGAATTCACATAATCTCAAAACGACATGGCAGAGGAATATCAAATAACAGAAACACCTATCCATGCTGTTTTGTCCTGTTCACGTGCCTCAGGCTGCCTTCAGGTGAGCTCTTCATACGAGCGTGCCATTCAACCAGAGCGTAACTTTACATCGCGTTACCACAGCTCTTTAAGTTTCATTAATACTCCAGAACAGGGTCATCCTCTACTAGTAATTGCGAATGCTGCAACTACAGAAACTCACCTTATCCTCTCTTACTTCTCTCAGCAAANATGCCACAGGCTGCCTTCAGGTGAGCTCTTCATACGAGTGTGCCATACGAGCGTAACTTTACATTGCGTTACCACAGCTCTTTAAGTTTCATTAATACTCTAGAACAGGGTCATCCTCTACTAGTAATTGCGAATGCTGTAACTACAGAAACTCACCTTATCCCCTCTTACTTCTCTCAGCAAAGCAATCATTTTACTCACTTCAGGAAGACATTTTAAAATGTAGTTGCTGTGTGTGCAAAAGTGCATCCACGACTGTTCACATAATTACCGCAATTATGAATGCAATTCAGGTAAATATGCAAGCAAACTACTAGCTAAGCCTCTAACTGGTAATTTATGTGTGCCTTTACCCAATCTGCATGGGCAATTTTCATAATTACCTTCCCAGGTTTAATACATAGATCTCAGGACTCAGTTTACATAAAATCTGACTGAATAGCTAATGAAGGACTGATGAAGGATGTACAAGCGACTAGTGGAATAAGGAAATTAAAAACATATGGAAAGAAAATAAACTGAACAAAGTCAACTTCAGCTTATGCATTAGCCTTTGTTTATGTTACTTTTTGAAAGAGGAGGATATGAGTAATGCACTAGATAGGTCGAGTTCCTTCAATTATCCTTCCCTTCTCCTGTTTTCAATATGCAACGTATCCTTTCTAGTAGTCAAGCACAATGTTTTTCAGACAGACAAGCTACATATGTATAGCGTAATTTACAGTAAGTGAAATTGTCATTTTAAGTGTCTTAACTCTTCATCTGAGAAAAGCAGAGGAGTTCCTCATGAATGTAAAGCCAACACAGGGCCCCAGTGGTGTTTACAGATAAGCAATTGAATGAGTCTACAAGTGTCCTCTTTTGCTGAAGAATAAAGGAAACACGCTGCCTTTGACTGACAGAGGCATTTCAACAAATTATACTTCTGTTGCTACACTTAAAACTGTATTAATAAAAAAATCTTGGCTTGATTGTTTTGTGTTTTAAGAAGACAAGAGAATAAAAGCATTTTTGAATGTAAAAGAAAAACATACCTAGATACTTCTGTTAACTTTGATCATTAACTACAAAAAAAGACATTGGCATTGCATTTACATTCTAGGTTTCTAAGGAGAACTGCACCAAAATACATAGAAAATATGCATGTGTTAGAGAAAAGGAAGACTCCTAAATTGCCTTCTATGATACTCTCTGTGAAAAGTACATCCCATTGTGGAAACCTTAAAATCAAGCCCATGAATTTAACTACTTCTATGCATTTATAAAGTTAATTTTAAAGAATTTTAATCCCTATACTTGCAAAGAAATTATCTAAAACTTTTTAAATATTTAAATGTAGAGAATTAAGAGATTTATTTTGAAAATTCTGAGCTGCTTTGGCACAGTGTAATGCTCTGGCTGACCGTTATGGTACCTGAAATTGACTGCTTTTATTCTCAAAGTTGAGTAAACANGTCTGTAATACTTGCAAAGAAATTATCTAAAACTTTTTAAAATTAAATATTTAAATGTAGAGAATTAAGAGATTTATTTTGAATATTCTGAGCTGCTTTGGCACAGTGTAATGCTCTGGCTCACTTTTACGGTACCTGAAATTGACTGCTTTTATTCTCAAAGTTGAGTAAACAGCATCTGCCATACAAAGTGCGTTTTTTAAGATATATTGTTCAGATATAGTCATATGCAGAATACTCGCTCCCCATGATAACTCCAATTAATCTTCTTACATTATTAAATTTTACTTCTGCCAGCATTGTGGAGTCAACAAAACTAGGATAGTAAGTGGGGCTCTATTATTGCTAAGAAATGGTAAATTGAATTCTTAACTGAATTCTAGTCGAATTGCCAACCTCTGCCACCTAAAACAATCCCATTTGAGCACAACAGAGAAAAAAGGGCTGACATATAAGAAACAAACCAGCAAATCCTGCTCATAAATAAGTAACACTTGGTATGTCTTAAAAGTATTGCTGAGATAATTTAGTTTGAAAATTACTGACACATGATAAAGATTGCTCCATATCATACTATATCAGTGGTATTATAATGTTCTGAAAAATAACTGTACTTTGCACTTTTTAAAATAACAGATGCTAAATCTTGTTTTAATGAAAAGATTTTGCATGTAAGTAACTACCACTACTAGTTAGGCAGTACAACAAAAAGAAAAAACAACATTATGAAAAGAACCAAAGAAGTAGTGCCTTCTTCCTTCTTCTACACTGAGGCCTAACATCCCTATCTGTCTCAGTCTGGAGCTTTGCAAGCTGTCCTTGCATCCAGAATGCTTTCCTTAATTTTAGAAAGAGATAACAGAACACTTGTAACCAATTAATCTTGATATATTTGCATATACAGTTAGTAAAGCGAACACACTAGAAGTACTTTAGAATGATAAGCATGTTATTGATGTGATGCTCAAGTTTTTCACCTTAATTCATTCTGTAATTTCAGGACTAGCAAAAATAAACACGGTCAAAAGGCAAACATGAACACTACAAGGTGTTAAAATTCACTGGATACTTTTTCACTTCCCCAGTTGAAATATAGGTGAGTAGTTGTGGCAACGGATAACTACAAGCCATGCTTTCCAGCTTTACCTCCGTTTCTAATTATTTTAAGTTTTTTTTCCCCAACACCTTATTCCATGCTATTTAATAACATGAATATTATGACAGTATTCTAGGACTGAAATTTTGGAATACATAAATTAAAATTCTGAATCATCAGAGCATCACTTTATTGCAGAATTATATGTAATTTCTACACTTACTCAGTGGTTGTCAGATCTGATAATCTTTAAAGTCTGACTGGACCACTGAGGCTGGTAACTACTGCGAAAATCTTTACTGACATTAAAGAAAATGTTTTGGTTTTACTGATGTTTAACAAGAGACATCTTCCTGTTACTGCTCTCTAGCAAGTCCAAATGCTGTAATTAATATTGTAGAAAGTACAACAAGAAATCCTCCCCACCTGGCAGGAACTATCAGAATCCGCAAAAAGATGAATTCATGTAGACCTGCACCTGAGAATGGTCCTTTAGAGTAGTCTGTGATTTTTTAGCACGTAGATTCTGCTTCAGGGACAGAAAAAATAACAATTTTTTCTTTCTTTTGAGGTTGACAGGATCCAAACCAGGGCTATAGTTTCCCTATACATTTTGAAATACTGATCTTAATGATTTACTTGCATAATGTATGGACATCACATTTTCATAACCATTTTGGTAAAATGCAAAGCACTTACCTCTCCTACAATAAGTAAGAAATGCATTTCTTAAAGAACGAGAACAAAAAAAGTACTTTAAATCTACATTCTATGATTTCAGTTCAGTGTTTTCCTATGGCAGAGATAAGTATGTTCCAGTACTTAACGTAATTAAATTAAGAAGATCATCAATACAAGAGAATATTTAAAAACAGTTATGTATAGAATAATATATACTCATGGATAGATGAGAGTTGATGCAACTGTATCCCATTCTAAATGGAAGGAAAAAAATAGATGTTTAATAAATAAAGGAAATCCTGACTTTAATGAAGAATTCAGTAGGTATGATATAACTGTGCATTTTAAAGTGAGATTTTTTTCTGCTGGAGTACAGTTTTGACACCACTTACACTAGGAATAACAGTAAAATACAGTAAGTGGAATTAGAGAGCAGCTTTCAATTTCTGTGATAACTCCTGAAAACTATTTAATTTATGTAGCAGATGTTCACTGAAATAAGTGCCATGCTACTTAGCTTTCTGAAAACTGCTGAATGAACAAGCTGTACCTAATCGCTATCCCGCTGCTATCTAATTTGTTCCTCCCAAATTGCAGTGCGGAGGCTGACCCCAGCGGTCCACCCATGTGTCCTTCTCAGAGGTGTGCACACAGGGCACATGGCTTTGGGTTGTTTTCCAGTGTAGGTCTGAGATGGCAGGTCTGGCTTAGTAAACTTGTGAGCATTTGCAAAGCTTGATCTCATCTGACATGCTTAAGAAGCAAAGCCTTGCTGAACTGCATATGAATCAGGGAGCTAAGCTATACTTTGGCTCCCAAGGCCTCAAAAAGTCAGGATCAGAAACTTATGAACCGCTGTGCTACACCGTATCAAGATGATCCCCGAACATAACACACATTTAAACATACACATTGATTTCCACTGCTGTATATGGTTTTGCTTAGCTTTAATATTAGTCTAAAATAGTCTGCGAAATGAGGCTTTGCGTTTTTGACTCCAAGTTGCTGCTGCTGGTGCCCATCTCCAAACTTCTGTTTAGAAGCAGGACTATTCTTACTGTCTTGTAAGTCCAAAGGTGCTTTTCCTGCCTATTTGGAAGATTGTGTTTTGCACATATTTCACACTAGCACATTAGCAGCACACTTTAGATGCCAAAAGTGAAACTACATTCTGGTTACCACTGAGCTTCACAGTAAAGTAACCAACTATAGGTCATGGTCCAAATGGATGGTGGGAGAGCTAGAGACTTCGTGCGTCTCCAAAGGTACTGTGTCCCCCTCAGGCACCATCGTGCCTGAAGCAGGGAGAGAGGTGATTGCTCCTGGGGGTGCAATATACCCTCTCCCTGAGACATCTGAGAAAACGTTTATGTTGGTTTCAGCCAGACCTCAAGGGACATGGTAGCGTACATATGCTGGAGGGTATTCTTGCCTCTTTTCCTCCTGTCACTTTGTGAATCCATACAGTGTTAGTTATGACCTAGCATTAAACAAACAATTTCAAGCAACTTCCTTTCAGATGGATATATTAACAAAACTGAAAACAAAAGCAAAACCAGTAACAAAGCCCAAGTTCCTACCTCAGTGTACAAATTCTTGCAAGGCCAGTATGGTCTTACCTCCTGTCCATTCTTCATCAGAGAATGTATGAGCAAAGTGATGAATTTGAACAACTAGTTTTTTTTTGATAAAATGTCTTTAGTTTTTAATTTGTGTGTCAACGAATGTGCTTCTGTGGCAACAGAAAATTCTATCATTTGCTTCCAGAGTGGAAAACACTGAGCAGAAGAATCCTTTAAATACAATGTAATGTGTAAGAAGGCCATATTTTGGCTATTTGATTTTGAAATTTAATTTCTTTCTCTAGATCATTACATGGAAGTCTAGAAGTGTTCTTCCACTTATTCATATAATATAATAACATCTTCAAAGACATTTAAAAAAAAAATCTATTCACACTTTGAGTTTGCAATGAACATTTGGAAATGGTAATTATAGAACTGTGATAACTAACTTAAAGTTCAAGAAGACATGATTGGCACAATAAATAATTGGTTTGCTTCTACTTAATCTACATTAATGTAAACAATAAATCTTCTCTTAAATAAAGATTGTGTGAATCTTCATTTATCTTTTATGACAAGAGAGCAAAGGTTGTAGCTTAATGAATGGAAAGAAGCAACAAGGTCAGATTTAAAAGCCTCAAAGGTCAAATTTCTGACATCTCTGAACACTGAAAAAACCCTAACATGGTAATTACTATTTTGGTCAAGTCACTGAGGTCTATTTTTTATTTCAAAAAGAAAGCGAACCCCCCCATAATTCAGGAACTTAAGAACTAGCACTTGGTACAGTCTGTAATGTATAGTTCCCTGTATTACAGACTCCCTCCAGCACAGAGGAAAAATAAAAGATACAGCAATAAGAATTCCATTTGAGACCTCGCATGTCTATTAAGTAGCCAGTATATATCCACACTTGGAAAGTGTTTCGGTAACAAAGCAACAAGCAGTCTCTCCTAAAACACAGACATTGCCTAATTTTGAATTTAAAATGTATACAGGGATTCCGATTCCTATATCACCCCAGCTTTGGTGAACTTACAAGTAGTTCTAAATCTTTGCAGACAACAGGAACATGGGCACTGATAAAAGGTCCAGAAAGCCACATAATTTTATTTTACATATGCATTGATTTTTGCCCAAATGGAAGACCTCTGTCATCTAACAGGGTTATTCATAGATTCAAAGAGTTGATCGGAGTCATTAATAACAATAGTAAACTGATCATCATTCCAATAGGATTTGACAATGGCTTTTTTTCAAAGTGGATACTAATGTATTGATGCCTCTGAAGTTCATTACAGCAGTAATAAATCATTAGCCTCCAGAAAATGATTTATAAGTTGGTTAAAATGCATTAGAATGGACTGTCAAGCTACTCTAGTGGGATGATGAGGCTGGTACTAAAGAGGACTTTTTTTCAGGTTCTCTAACCAAAATGGTGATGACTCAAAGTAATCATATCACAAAGACAAAAATAAAACAAATCACTGTAATAATTTACTTTAATAGCATATTTCAATCTTCATAAAAGGGTGAGTGAATTTTACTTTGAACTGCTAGATACATTCCTTTTATTCACTGCTGGCAGCAAACTCTTAACCTACAAAGCTCCAGTACTGACCCCAACCATTATATTTGTGTTTACTTTAACCAAAAGAAGTGCACTGTGTGTGTAACTATGGTTACTCTGCAAGGGTGCCTGTGTAATAACAGTTTATTATAATGTATAAGTAGCCTGTCAAGCATGCAGCGCTAAGCCATAAGATTAGTAATGATAATATCACAAGAAGTATATGGGCCACAACTTGATACTCAGAATGTTTATGTTATGCAAATCTGTTACTATACTATATACACCACTGCTAGTTACTACTTAAGTAGCTTAACTACAGCTCAGACCTATCGATGTGCAACTACAGAATGTTTTTACTTTTACATATGCTTTTAATTAATACCCATTGCACACAGAACAGTTTATTCATGATATTCAGCAAACTTCACATTAAGTCCAACACTCAGTCTCACATGTTCCTCTGCAACATTGCTGCAGTAGTGGTAAAGGCTCACTGTGTTAAACAGGGTCTCTTAACCAGTCCCCTAACACGCTAACACGCACAACCTCATTCACAAGGGGCTCTGCAAGCCTGGCATCTCATGTTCTTTTTTGTTACTGCCTGCCGTGACCATTGCATGGCCACACAGCACGGGAGGTGTACAAAAAGACTTATACCCATGTAGGTCATGGCAGGATCATGGTCCCATCATCTGGAGGGGCACAGGCATTGCTCTCTTTCCCTCTGGGGTGGTCCACAGGATGAGAAAGATGGGTTGGAAAAGGCGTGCTGCTTCTTCGACCTACATGCTGGCTAGTAAAGCCAACACATGGACAGCCACGAATGCTGTAGGGTCCAGCACCACCCTGGCTCTGTATTTGCATAAAAAGACTATGGGAAGTGCTCTGTGAGCTGCTGGGACCGGTGCCACTGCACAGCCATTTCCCCTTCCTTCTTCTTCTTCTTGCACACTGTTGTGCCTACATGTCAGAAATAAGCCCCAAATGATTTGTCTTTACCCATTTGAACAGTCCTTGCTTGAGCAACTAGCTCTTACACAAGGAGCCCTTCAAGATTAAATACATTAAAGGCTTGTCTGTAATGCCAGGAATAAAATAAAATAACATCTTCTGGAAATACATGATAAGAATTACTATGAACCCTACAGAAGACAACACAATAACATGTTATCCTCTCAGTGTAATTCAATTATAAGTGTGCACTGTATAAGGGCCATGAAACATTGGGGGCCAGATATTCAAAAGGCCAAGCCTGTACGTTTACAAGTTCAATTTTGTGTTTGCAGTCTGAAATGGGAGGAGTGTGCCTCTATCTAACTAATCTGGCTTTCATCAGGTTTCATTAGAGGTAGAAGTACTTTGGAAATAAGAATGCGTGCAAACAAAAGAACAAAGTCCTCTGAATAGCTCTGAATAATAGAGTTAACATCACTAATGTTATAAGCTAATTTCTCTTTCTGTATTTGCTGTGGAATCTCTACAGGCCAACTCTCCTTTCTTTAATTTGTAAGAAATCCCCCACAGAAGGGTGACAGGTTCCTCTGAATGCAGAAAGAGAGGGGTGGGCATGTAGTCAAACTTACAGAAGGTTGGGGGATTTTTTAATTGCAAATTAAAAATGCCATTTCGCACAAAATGGAGCTCTCAGACCGGCCAAAATGGATGGGTAGAATTAAAACATCCCACTGACAATTTAGTCCCAAGTAAGCATTCAGTGAGAACCAGAAAACATAACCTTAAAATATGATCATCTTACTCTTAGTTAACATTTCACTGGTGTATTTTAAAAAGCTTTTCCTCCACAGAGGCAAATGGTAAAAAAAGGATGCCAAAAGAATAAATGAACACTTGTGCATGTTAACAAAGAAATCACCAACTAAGTAACCAACACAGAATTCTTCAAAAAGCCATGGAAATATGTTTAAAAACTTCTAAAAATGACAGAAACTCTATTAGAAATGCCAGTAGAAAATGTTTATCTGATTCTAGTTGGATCCAGTTGATGTGTATGTTTTGGAACAAGCCCCAGGTCTTTTACATTGCTATGAAATTACCTCTCACAAAGAATCCTTGAACTATCCCAAGTCAAGGCAGTACTTTTAATACTTGATTAGCATAAATTAGCACAGAACAGAACAAACTACTGGGGGCCAACACAAGGTCAATGGCACATAACAGGAATTTTCACCTATTCAAGACATGGTTACCTTTAGTATGTTACCTTTAGTATGATTAAAAAGTTACCTTTAGTATGATTAAAGTAGTGTAAATCACAGCAGTCTGTACCTGGCAGGAACACTAGCCAAAATTTGCCTATCTCTGTGCTGCTGCTGCATCTAGATACAATTCTAGCAAAACAACCCTTTCTCTTGCTGCTCTGCTTAGGTCCAGTCTTTGCAAATGAGTCTGTGACTGTTCTCAATGCCTGCCACTGGATTGCTCCTTCAGCTAGGTGTGCACAGTTTAGTGGGCTTGTAAATACATACAAGGACTGAAGAAAGGGTGCAGGTCTCACCGTGTAAGTTGTAAAACCTTCACAAAAACATCTTTATATACAGCAGGAAAAAAGCCATGAATATCTCCCATCAACCAAGACAATAAATAACAACTTGTTCTGATGCCAAAGTCAAAGTTCTGGTATGGACTGAGGTTCAAAACCCCAGTTAAACTAAAAAAGAATCAATGAGATGAAACGCCTCCTCATCTTCATCCCCCATAAAGCTGGTGTTGTGAAGCTTTTAATAAAGCTAAATCAGAGAAGTACAGCACCCTATGCATGCTCCTTATTGCACCTTTCTGGAGTACAGGGAAATATTACCAACAGAAGAAAATCTAAAATTAAGAACTCCTGGACTAATGAAATGCAACTTATTTCTCTAGACCTGAGAGCACTGTTTACTTCCCCCAGCAGACACATGTATTAAGAGTTGTGTGAAAAGAGATTCCAACACAACATCTTCTGGAATCAGGAATGAGTCTCACACCAGCATTATAGGACAGATTTTGGACAGCCCTCCAGCTGCTCACAGTGCTCCACTGCAGGCCACCACTAAGCTATTGTCCTTCATGAAGCAGTTTGAAAGATCTCCTTCATGAGCACGTTTGATTCTTATGCCTCTCCCCAGGCATTTTTGACTGCCATGTGCTCCTTTCTGCTCCTGCTATAAACCTGTAGCCCTCCTTCTTGAACCACGCCAGCAACCACGAGAATTTTAGTTACCCTGTCCTAAACTAGCACTCTTCTTGATGGGGATTTCCTTGATGCCACATACAGCCTAGAGAAAGGAGGGATGGCCCACAAGCACGAGCGCATAGGTATACACCAAGACATAGCACAGCACAGATACACAAAGACATAGTGCAAAGACTTGCATGTTTTTGTAGCCCATTCTTTAGAGAGCGAAAAATTCTGGCCCTTTATACTCTGTCTATCTAACACATGCTTAACACCATGTCCTCCAAGTGGAATATGCACCTGCAATGGTTGGGTGATAAAAGACATTTATCTCAATCTGCTCTGGAAAAACTGACAATGAATGAAGATGAGAAAACCTCGATTAAGACCTGGGAAGCAGAGACTGACACAAATTTACGAGCTTTTTTACAATATCTGTATTGTTTGGTGGTGTGGGTTTTTTTTTCTACTCAAATAGACACAATAAAAATAATCCTTCAACTCAAATTCTGCAGTGAGGAAGAATACAGAAGCGGAATAGCTTCTCCTTTCTCAAACAAAACAAAACACGTATAAGGTTAAGAAAATGCATTAACGTTACAATTGGAAAGGCAAACCAGACAATTTATTTGTACAAGGGACCCACAATACAGGATTTTTAAGTACAAAAGACTTTTTACATACTGTGTTTTTAATTCCACCACTCTACTGCACCTTCCAAACATTTACGAAGCACTGGTAATGCACATAAACATCTTTTCCCCCATTTCAGACAGAAAAACCGAGGCACAGATAGAAATTTCTCCAGCATATGTAAAACCCAAGATAAGAGCACTTCCATGCACAATGAAGGTCCTACCCAACGTCTATCAGAAGCATTGCAAACCTTTCCAAATATTTTAATGGGGTTTGATTCATCACCTAGAAGACCGAGGAGTAGCTTTCTCTGTCAGTCATTAAGTACTTAATCTGATCGCTTCTTTCATCAATCACTTTAAACTGTCTGTGTTTTGGCCTGCGACCCTGTCAGAGGAACTATGTGGATTTCACGGAAATGCTGTGGAAGCATGAAGACTTCTCTGAAGGATCCTTCAGGATTTCACCAGAGACATCATGACTGCATTCTGTACTCAGTGCACTAGGTAGTAAGGTTAAAGATGCAGATACGCATCTGTTCTGAAAACATCTTAACAGGATTTTTCAACTAAAAGTAGCTTTGCGGACTGTGTACATTTGAAAACCTGAAGTTTCACGGAAACCAAGCAGGAAAGACCTCATATTCCTCCTTTGTATTACCACTAAATGCTCTTCATTATTTTTTTCCATCTTTAAATGGAAAGGACAAATTTTCACTTCATCTTCTCTATTAGCGCCCAAGGAATCATATCTCCTCTCAGACAGGTATAGGTGTTATTGTTGACTGTAATATTAATATGAAGGCAGAATTCAGTTCTGTCATTAAACTTGTAAATTCATGTTTGACTCTGATTCTCCCACTCTGCATGTACACAAGCAAGTACAGATGAATGCTGCGATTTACATTTCCTAGTAGCTGGATGTCCACCTAGCTACCTGAAATGCCACCTCTAACTATTTGGACAACTCAGACACTTATATGAATAGTTGTTATTGTGTGCACAAAATAGACACACAACACATACAGATCGATACTAAGCTGAAACATGAAAATCCAATCCTATTTTAAAAGAAAATGAAATATCTCAGTAGATAAATGGACATTAAGCTTATGCGACGCATAACTACTTTCTGTATTTTGGAATAGCTGCTTTACAAAACTTGCCATGGGCAGTTTTTCTGTGCCTCTGCTTCTGGCCATTTTGTCATTTTTTAACCCATACCCTCAATCAAGCTTAAGATTTTGTTTACATATTTTTACCTACCACATATCTCCTTCTGATGGCTCTATGACAACTAGGTTTTTTAGCCAATATTTTAAAGGACTTGGCATGAAACTAAATAGCAATTGCAAAGCTGATACAAGAAAAAGTTGTCTTTGACTAAAACTGGAGGTATTAAGACCCTTAATCAGCATACACGGTGCCAAGAATTGTACCAAATACAATTTTTCAAGGATTCTTCATTTACTTGTATTAGCTACCAAACAGCATTCACTGCCTCTCTGATCGCTACCCAGAATTTCCCAATATTTTCTGGTTAGTAATGCAGTAATGTCGCATCTCTTCGCATGTCTGTGCAAAGTGAAAAGAATATCACAAGGTGGTTTTCTTGACTATGACATTCCCAACAGACTGTAGCATGTGTCAACAGAAAAACCAGTGACATGCCTTCCGCTTTAATCGACAGATACATTACATGCCAGAAAACAGCAAAAATATCCTTTTTAATGTAACTTCTGAAAAGATTTCTAAAATTTGATCTATGAAACAGTTCAACAAAATAAACCATGTTCACTCATGATGAGTTTGACTGTATTTAGATTACTTATTATATAAAGATCATTACCCTTGATATAAACTGTCACATATTAAAAAAGACCTTATATGCAGATAAAGGTTCCCCAGAGAGTGTCTCAAACCCACACCTATTCCAGAGCTCTGTATATCATATTTGGGGCTTTTTGAGTTAACCAGAAGTCATACAAAAGTACATGTAACCAGACAGCTCATTATTGACTTTGTTTCTGAGGAGGCTTATGTACATCATTTATTCAGGCAGCTGTAAGAAATAGAGTGCTCTTACGCAACAGGCTCCACATTTGACAGATTCACATAAAAGTATGCAGTGGTTATGTCAGTGCATTTGGTCAAATCACACCCTGTTTTTATAATACTCATGCAAAAATGCATTAGACATGTTTCTCTGATATAACAAGTTCTTCTGGAAGACGGCCACAACCAAAGCACTGTGACAATTTTGTGGTTACTGCTAGGTTCACAGAGAAATGTATACTTTGAGTCCTTTTTTGGTGCCACATATGTCTGGGCATTTCATAAAATAAGCCTTCTCTACTGCTTTAATTTTCTCACTGCTTTATAGCAACTGGGACTTTGCAAGAGTGGTTAGTTCCTTGTTCAATAACTCTTGGTGATGTGCAACAACAGACAGGATTGACTCCATGTACTCAGCTGGCACAACTGTACATTTTCATAAATTAAATTAATCTAACTCCTTATATAATGTAGCTGTGAGCATGAACTGCAGACATGGAACTCTACCTTTTTCTACAAAGCATGAATAATGATTACTTCCTAGGTGGGTGTGTGCACATTCTTGTTTTATTAGATCAGGCTCACAAAAGAAAGATTGCACCATGGATGCTACGATTATTTTTAACGTACTATCAAAACCTGGCAAAATTACTGGCTATCTCAGGTCACTAATTTATCACACATTTAACCTAACTTTATTACCCTAGATTTATTCTTTTTTAAGTCAACACCTATGATGTGTCCTAACTAAAATGTGAGGAATCTTGCTGACGTATCACATTTAAAACTTCTACTTGCCCACTCAACCTCAAAGACTCGAATACGCCACTGCAGCTGGTCTACAGAAAAGAGGTCAGGAACCCTAATTTTGAAATACTTGCCAGTCATTTGGGATGTTCTTTAGGACTAAAATTCTTTTTCTAAACTTCTATGAATTTCAGGTGTCTGTACAATTTTAAGATTTTCATACAAAAAAATCCATAAATTAAATCCTCCAGAGGATACTGAATAGTGGCATAGAACACAGTAAGTAATAAGTAATATTGCTACTAGATCATCAGAATCACAAGTCGAAAAGAAACAAACATCTGTTCTTCTATAGGTATGAATGGAAACAATGAAACATAGTAAATGAGCATGAAAATATCTCCTTGAGAAGTAGTATTATTAATCCAGCAGCTTCAACTGAATAATCTCCTCATAACACCTTAATACTAATAACAAAATAAATTATCTGTTTAAATGGAACATTTAGTCTGCATTCAATATAGCCTTGTCATATTGACACTAGTAAGTTAATAAACAAGTGGGTATTAAATTAGAATGCAGGAATAAAATATACACTACTTGAATCATCTGAGGGGAAAATACATATTTTCAGTCATCATTTTAAATTGTTAAAAACCTATTAGACAGTAAGATCACAGTAAATACACAACTTCAATATGCTCTAATTCTGTGCAATTTATGAGATTTAAGCAAATATCAGTGAGAGTTTTAATTTGGATCTCCCAACAGCTAGACAGGATTATTGTGAGTGTAATAGTTTTATGTTCAAGTGGGATTCTGCTGTATTAAACTCTTTGTTAAACAAATCAGTCAAGCTCTCTCTCTGGAATTTTAATTTGCACCTTTGTAGAAGATGAGCAGTGTTTCACTTTTAATGTTTGATTATCAGCACGTACTTTAAAGAGGCAAGATCTTGCCACTTAATACGAGTTTTCTTTCATTTTCACTTGAGCGGAATTATATTTTAGTCTGAAAAGGTTATTATTGCCTTTAGTTATGTATCTCCCAGGGCATTTAATCTGCAGTAAAAAAACACTCTGTAAAAAATGTTGCCATGTTGTCAACTTAACTAAAATCTGTTTTCTGTTTGGCTGCCAATGTTTGCTATCCTGTTAAGCGCAACAGCCCCATCCTTTACCAATAGCACACAATAGCAGCGCTCTCAGCAGCGCCAGAATTGGTCTGGACACAGGAATACAGGTCTAAAAGTTCCATGACAAGGCAGCTCACTGCAAGACCCTTCAACTTTTTTTTAATGCTACTGGTCTGTCTCACTTGGATTCTTTCCTGCCAGGTAGATAGCACATAAATAAGCCATCTTATCTCATCCTGATTTTTAGATTTGCTTTCTTACTCTAGTTCTAGTCCAGAATTTGAGAAACACTTCTAAGCCAAGACGGACATCTCCACCCCTCTGGCTCCCCGGCCATTCCTCTCAGCTGCCTCTCAGACTTACTGTGCAAACTGCACGTTCATGACCTCATTTGCTTTGCCAGAAAATGCAACAGCAGCTCCACGTTGCACCAAGAACTCCGTCCTCACTCCGAGAGACCCCAGGGCACTGCTTTAGGTAGATCACGATCTACTGATTCACCATGCAGCAGCAGGGTTACAGTCCCCGCTCACCCAGCTGTTCGCATGGGAGTCAACAGAACTATTTTCTTCAGTAAAGTAAGGACTGAAGCCTTTTAAGAGATATTTATTGAATTGTATAAGAACAGTTATGTCACTGTCTTAAGTCCCACAAGAAAGACTAAAAGACTGTAGACTAATAATAACTAATCATTTGGGCATTCTTATGGACTACAAAACAAAAAGTGAAGTTCTTGACCTAAATAATGCTGTGTAGAAGCCAAAGCTTTGGTCTCATACATCCAGATGGATGTTCTGGATATTTGGAATGGGGAGGTCTCTCGCTCTGTCTCTTTTGATCTCCCTTTGTCTCACGTCCTGACCAGACAGTCCCAATTCTCAGAAAATATTGCCAATAAAAGATTAATCACAACTGATGTATTCCCCTTGCCTCTACTTTGGTTTCACTGTTCTGGCATTTTCTAATAAAAACCTTCTCTGCCAAAACCACTCATCCAACTCTGGCTGCTGCTGAATGCCTGGAGAGTGTCAGTGAAAAATGAAACATGTCCTCGCTGTTGGATGGAAGCCTACAATGAATGCACTTTTAGCCCAGAAACAAGCAGACAGTGAATGGTAGGTATGAATGTGCAACCACTTCTGACCGTCTCCAAGACACGGCTACCATACCGTGTGGGAAGAGAGAAGGCAAGCGTATTTCACTCATGGTGAATCCATGAGATCAATTCCAAATCTCTCCTTTTGTTCACCGCATATTGGCTAACTGTCTCAAACTTTCCTTCAAAGGTAAAATTTAAGTCCTAGCTAATGTCACTCTTAATTAGAAATGAGTAATGACATACCTTATATAAGATTTTATTCCCAACTTCAAAAGGAGCTACCTAGGTTTGTTTGGTGTCTTTACTTTGAAGAAAATGTCTTTTATTACTTATTTTAGTACAACACATTAAAATCAAATATCTCCTGTAGCAAAACGATTCAAGTCCCTGGAACTCAAATAATTTTCTAATAAAAAATGCATGAGACAAATAAATGCACTTTATGTTCCACAAGAAAAGGCAGTTTCAACAGGCTAATGCTCAGAGAAAATTCATTTTATCAACCAGCCATTTCATTCTTTGGTGCTGTTACAAGCTCCTCGCGGTTGCTAAGCAACCATAATTCATCGTACCTTTTAATGGATACTCTGCTACTGCTGAGAACATTAAGGTGAAGAGAATAAATGCCTTGGGTGAATCTTGAAATCTTTCATTATGCATGTCATTCTATTTCTGTAATGCTATAATGCTGAAATGTTTCTGTGGCAGGAAACTGAGTTGTGGTAATTGCATATTCCACTCATATATGTTTTGTAAGCAGAGCAGCACGTACTTGTCTAAAATGAGCTATTTCTAACATGATTGAAATTGGACTTTTCTACTTCTAAAGGTAGTAAATAAATCTGAGGGGGAAAAAAAAAGAATGAGTCTGGAGTAAAATGTCTTGAAACTTTCAGCAAGAGTGACAAAATCCTATGGCATAAAATGAAAGTAATCAAACAGGCCTGGTTGTAACACGCAGTGGTATGTGAATATATGGTACACAATTGAAAATGCAAAAAAAAACACAATAAAGAAACCATATATCCTGTGCAACTTGCATCTTTTTAAAACGCGTGACATTCAACGACAGATACATGTATGCTAGATCAGGCATCTCTCTCTGTATTATTAAAACAAACCTTAGGTTTCAGCTGAATGCAAATGGCGAATATTATGTGCATTTCCCTCCTCGTTGTTTAGGGCCTGGAGAAACAGGCCCTAAACCTGTTATTTCTCCTCTGGAGAAACACTTCCTTCTACCAGCCAAGGGGGCACCAGCATGAATGCCATTTCACAATCAGGTCTGTATTTTGCAAATAAACAGTAAAGACATTATAAGGTAAGACATAGTGCTCAGATACTTTCAATGATGGATAGCATTACAAAACCCAAAGACGGATTTATTTTATGGGTTCAATCTGCATTTCTGATCCCGATTATCTTCTCTTTCACACCTCTGTATACCAGGTGATGTGTTCTTAAAACAGCAGCTGTACTCAGATAAGACGTAAATTAGTTTTTCCTTGTTTTGAACATTAGATTCAGGTTTGTATTTTATTTATTTTTGAAATAATACAATTAGCCTTGGAGAGAACCTTGTTACATTTTTTTCTATGTACCTTTTAACTTCACTTTCCTTTTTACATGTCTGGGCTTGTCATTGGAAATGCTAAGTGGCAAGCAGTATTTTCAGTTCTCTTCCTCAACCATTTACAGCATCCCCTACCAGAGGCTGGTGACCTCAAGCTCATCTTGAAGCTGTATGGGCAGTAAACCTGCATTGTGTAGGGAGGACCAGTCAGAGAGCTCTTACAGCCCTATCTGTTTTGATGGTGGAAAGGAAGGACAAAGTCAAACCTTTTGCTTATTCTATCCAAGTGTTGTTGAGGAGTATTTCAAAATTACCTTTGCTACTCTGCTAATTTTTTTTTCTATGACCGCTGCATTTCCAAGTATTTTGGCAATACACTTCTTTCATCACATTGCATGAAGGTGGAAGACCTCTTTCTCTGAGAAACCTTTGGAAATCCGTTCCTCGGGAAAGCAATTTGGAGGAAAAAGAAGGGGAAGATGTTGCATGTATATACACAGATGAAGAGAGGAAACTGATGGAGTTGCAGGAGGTAGTTAAAGACTTCACATCAATCTACTCTAAAGTGACTGTACTTGTTGAACAGCACAAGGGAAAATCAACACATGGTAGTACAGGAAAAGTAGGAAAGAGTAAAAAGGTTCCAAATCAGGAATAATGCAAAGTTAAAATAAATGCATAAATATGTCAAAACAAATTATTTCTTTCCATTTTTTCTTCTTCTCAAGTATTCATACAACTCTACTTTCCACCAAAAGAAAGCATACTTGACTTTTATTTCCCTCTCTTTTCTTCTCATTGCTTCCTTAATCTTTCTTTTGTCTACTACTAGTGACAAAAACTAAGAATGTGAGTTTTATAACCACTGTCTGATTATTTTGCAGTTAGGAAAATGTTGCCTTTCCTCAAACCACTGATGTTTCCTCCAAAAACATCCACTGAAGTAAAAGGCTGAGATAAAGGAACTGCCTGATTTTCAAAGACTGATTCACCCTTGTAAATGTAATTTGCTGATGCAAATCACTCCTTCCCTTCGCTCCAAACATTTGCTATGCACAGTTTCATTAGTGGAGTCTGCATGCACCTGAAGAACGGCTCAAAAATTGTCTCCTAATGATTCTCCTTGTTCTTTTCTGCTGCTTAGAGGATGGTGATCCCAGAGAGTAGCTACAGCCTGGAACAGTCTTAGAAGGCAGAATACTGAACCACTTCTGACTGTTCATATGCTCCTACTTAGGTTATCAAAACTATGGGAACAAATAGCGGACTTCCACACAGGAATAAAAGATTTGGAATCATAGTAGTCATGCACCAAGGTCTTCCTAAAAAACATTTTGCTGCATTTCTTGGAATCGCTTGATCACATCTAAAGAAAGACAGAGAAAAATCCAAGGCTTTGTTTCATCTTAAATTGGAATAATGTCTTAGGTGCAGCAATCTGATGAATGTTACTTCTATCTTTCAAAAGCCATGTTACTTTCTCTTGAAACGTTTATTTGTGAACCAGATATATGCTTAATGTTGATCACATCTACCATTTCTGAAGTTAACAATATTTATGCTTAGATAATTCCACATTTCCTCTGCTGCAAGCCTGCTTTGGCCAATGTCTCACAGTTTTGACAAGGGTCAAAAATAATATAATAAAAGAATGCAACATTAATATTTTAAGTTTCACCATGAAGTAAAGAAAGAGGATACTTAATATCATTTATCAAAGTAGGAAGAGAACAGCAAACTGTGACCTAACCACTGGAAGGTCACAGCCAATAATGTTTCTGCAAATAGAAATGGGTTGCAGAAGCATCAAATGCAAATTACTGTTTGCTGGAGAATTTTAATAGAGTTCTACGTCACATTATAAAATGTTTAATTGTAACCCCATTTTAATAACACCATCTGATTAAATGAAAAGACGCCTTGCTGATCGCAATTACAATCTGTCAAACTGCATATTTATTTACAGTTTGGTTTCCTAAAACCATAAGATAAAAAAAGGAAACTCTATTCAGCTTGTCAGCAAACTATAATTATTGTGTATCCTTCTGTCAGTTTCTGCATAAAACTTTTGGTTCTAAAATGGATCTAATTATAACTACATCAACATTTTTATAAATGCTTGCTTTCCCTTCTTTCCCCTTCCCTCTCTCTCCTCCTCCCTCCTTCATCAGTGAATTCTTTGTTGCAAACTCAGGAGGAAAAACTTCTAAGTAAGTAACATTTGTTTCTCTATTTTATCTGTTCTATCTAAAGTTATTGTTAGAATATAGAAGACTCTATTCAATGTAAATATTATTTATGGCAGTGCACCTTCCCAGCACTGCACTCAAGCAAAGCCATGGGATTAGGACTCTATTGGTTTTTTTCTGCTTTGGCATTAATGTCTTGAGTATCAGCAGAGAAACTCTTTCCAAGTATATCATGTCGCTCATCTTCTACAAAGTCTATTTATTGTAATTTATAACCTATCACAAGAAACAATTTGCCAGACAAACAAGAAATGAGTCCAAATGTCTGAACACTAGTGTATGTATCAACCAGTTATAGAAATTACATCTCAAAGAAAGGTCTATTAAATCATCCAGCCCATCTCCGAGCCAGTGCAGGATTTTCCCATACGTATATGTTCCAGTACTTTAACACTACCTGGCAGACTATTTGGATGACATTACAGGGGTTTTTTTCCAACCTTCACCCGTCGCTTATTTTTACCCCATTACTGGCAGTGACAGTCTTTAACTATCATAAACATCTACTCCTTCAGCCTAACTTTCTAAGTAATGGATGATGATAAATAAATATAATATTGAAAATATGCACATAAACAATTTCATAAAATAACACACTATAGCTGAACCTTCAAGAAGAGTTATTTTGCTCAGTGTAGGTTATGGGCTAATACAATCTGGATCATGATTACATGCTAATAAGATTTGGGAAAAGCTGATTATTTTTCTACTGTTTCTTAAATGGTCAAGTCAGCTGTGAACCAAAACAGTCTGAGTTAATATACATCCTCTTGATTATTTATTCCCTAGCTGTTCCATCAACATCTATTACTTATCATTCATTCTTAGATAAATATCCATTTTATAAATATAAATATACACATATATAAGCACACTTTAAAAATAAAAATAAATAAAAGACAGCTGAAAAGATTAAATGGCCTGCATTAACCTCCGCTGACTGCTGGGTTTTATGTATATAATGAAGTAGGTGAAATTTTAAGGTTGAGGACCTGTACCCTGGGTTTGCCTGAGGAGTCTGTGCAGTTGCCATTAGAGGTATTATCTAAAAAATAAGTTAGACAAACATCTGTCAGAAATGACAAACATACACAGTATCCCGCTTTCGGGAAGATGACCTTTCAAAGTCCTCCTTTGGACTAGACTAAGAGAGGGACCTTAGGGTTCCTTCTGCACCAATTTCTGTAATTTAGTAAGTAACACAACATTAAGGCTGCACTGAGCCAGGATCCAAGAGGTCAGGTTACTTAGGTAAGATTTTCCTGTAGCACAGCTCTGCTATACTGTCTTTAATGATAAGATAATCAAAATAATAAAAATTGTTTCAAAACAGCACGTTAGGTGATAATTCTTCTCTTCAGTCTTGTTACAGCTTCCACTATTATTCCAAATGTTACAAAGAAAACCATTTCAGAATTATGATTGCAGATTGTGGATCGTTACTGACAAACACTTTTGTTGACACACCCTTAATCTGATATAATCCAAAATCTAAATTTTTACAATTTATGAACAAATGAAGGCATCCGCTAGAGCGCAATCTCTCTTTCTGTTGAAACTCTGGGAAAGCCCCTACTAGAGCTGGACAGGATCAACGATAGGCCAGAATATTTCTGAAAACCCCACTGAGGCTTCCAGCCAGTAACAGAGCTCCTAAAATGCAGTTCAGAGGCAGAGGCCACAAACAACAAAGGTAGTGCAAGAGCGCCTGCCACAAGTAAAATTATCTAGGCCAGGCCCCGGGCAGAGAACTTTCCTTTCGTGTGTTTTCCCCTCCCTGCATCCATGAAAGCTGATGGCAAGTGAGAAGAAACACATGTGCTATGCAACCAGCCCGTAAGGCTTCGGACTGGGAGTCCGCGGCGGTGCAGCATCAAGCTCTGTGGTTAAACGGATACTTCACTTCTCCCCAGAGCTGACTGCATTGCAAGGGCAGCTGAAACAACCCTCGCATCTTTTCTATGGCTCTTAAATAAGGCTGCTGGATCACTTCCAGGTTGCAGGATAGCTCAAAGGGCACAGCTATCATTACATGCAGTCACCATAATTGCTTTATATTAGACGTGTAACACATGGCAGTTAATTCCTGCCTTTATTACATTTGAGGACCTCTGCTATTTCTAATATTTAAAGTTGTCTCTCACCACACTGCTGCCCACCTTTGTGTTACTGATCATCAGACATGAAATCAGCTTCTGGTAATACTTTCATTATTATTGGTCCCACAATGTAGAGTCATCTTCTTCCTCTACCTTGAGATCTGTCTCTTTCAGCCTTTTTCAGCTTGGGACTCATCTGTATTTGTATATTGTGAATTACATGTTATTGGGTTTTTAATAAAGTAAATGTCTTTCTATTCTACAATGTAGTACTTAGATATGAGGAACTGATACTGCAAATACCTATTTCGTGCCATTACTAGTACATTACCTTCTTAGCTCATTAGTGACTACAAAGCACTCTAAGACACAAAAAAGGCACTGCAGAAGAACAGGGTGCCACTAGCATTATTTTCCAAATGCTGTGGTTTATTTTTTCTACAAAAAATAACTTTTAAAAGTTTTGCCAGTGGTTATTTTACACATACACTTTCTGTCAGGCAACTTAAGCTGCACTTAATATCCAGATCAGAACTAAGCCTATTGCACTAAACACTTTTTATGCTACTTCATAAGAAAGGGGAGTGTAATAAAATTCATTGAACTGAGATCCCACACTTGAGTATTAGGGCATGTGTAGGAAACTGAAGCTTAGTTACTGAGTTAATCTCTGAAATTCTTTATGTGTGAATGAAGGTAATCTTAAAGTGTATTAGAAAGAAGTCCCATCTCTGAATAAAAAAAAGTGTTGCATTCTCATCAAGGGCCCAATCCTGTAAATCCTCCATGCACGGGGCTTTTTTGCTAAAGGAGCAGAACATCTAATTTCAACCTTTTTTTCAGCTAATATAAGTTTTGTAAGGATGAAGGGAAGGCACCTGTAGCCCAATATCAGGAAGTGGAATTTTGAATATGGGATATGGAGTAGCCTCATCTTGTCATCCATTACTCATGCCATGTCTCACCTTAGCAACCAGGCTACTTCCTTTAACTCAGACAGCAGAGGTCCCTATTATATAAAGTTACTGTCAAGCACTGCAACCTCACTCATAATCCAGGGATTTGGTAAAAAATTTCTATGATGCAACTATGTACAGTACATTGACTAAATCTGTTGCATCTACAATCAATAACTTGGCTCTAGTTTCAGTCCCTGTTTAATGTACAATGTGGATCCACAATTTGGAGAGAAGGGGGATGTTACAGATGCTACATCCTGTCTTTTACATTTCCTTTCCAGCAGAGGGCTTCAGTGATTAACAGTGTGATACATACTTACATACATAGGTATCTTCATATATCATAGAATCCTAGAATGATTATAGTTGGAAGAAACCTTTAAGATCATCGAGTACAACCGTTATCCTAGCACTGCCAAGTTACCACTAAACCACGTCCCTCAGCGCTACATCTACACACCTTTTAAATACTTCCAGGGATGGGGACTCAACCACTTCCCTGGGCAGCCTGTTCCAATGCTTGACAACCTTTTCAGCAAAGAATTTTTCCCTAATATCCAATCTAAACCTCCCCTGGCACAATTTGAGGCCATTTCCTCTTGTCCTATCACTTCCTACTTGTGAGAAGAGACTGACACCCACCTCGCTACAACCTCCTGTCAGGTAGTTGTAGAGAGCCATATATATGCATACATATATCTATGTGTGTGTGTGTATCCATATATATACATATATGCATGTATGTACCCTAAGCACTGCAGTCCGCATCATCTCCAGGTCAGGGCAGGCACAGATTGCCAGGTGACTACCTGCAACATCTCCTTTGCCTCATTTCCCTCCCCGCAGGTAGGTTGAAATAGGAATGTTGGGTGCACACTGATAATACGTAAGATGAACTGTAATGCCTTTGTCCACCTGTCTTCAGGTGGAAAGGGTTCATTTTTGTGGGTTTTGTAACTGGGAGATATGCACGAGCATGTTCCTCACTCCATAAGGCTTCTTGCTGCCACTACATACTTTAAGTCCTTTTTTGTAACTGTATTCATCCATGATATGCACAGAAATTGAATTAGGAACATTCATTTTCATATCTTTATTTTCCAAATATAGAGGCAGCAGCATGTGCAACATGCCAGAAATGCAGTTCAAAGGTGTGGGGGGGAGGCTACAGAGATGAGTTCCTAAGCTGAACACATGTTGCTGCAGTATAGCACTGCCCTTGCAATGGAGGTTAAGGGTTTACATGCTGCCCCCAGGAAATCCCAACATAAGAAAGGGCATTTACATAGTGCTTCTGTACAGCCTTTGTATAAATGAAGGGGGAGGGGGAAACAGAGAGGTAGACATCAATCTAAAATGAATCTTTATGTTACTGAAAGGACCAGGGGAGGAGTAGACATCCTTACATTTTAAGCATTTCTTAATTGCCTTGAGAGAGGACAAGAACAAAGGATAAAAATAAGAAATAAGTTATTTTTTACTTCAAATCTCAAAACACTGTCAAGTCGAATTTTTTCTTTCCTCAGTAATATACTTCCTGCTGCAAAAAGTCAGTGGAAAACTGTAACAATGATACTTACAAGTTCTGTAACACCATTAAAACAGATTAAAAAATTTGTGAGACTATTAATTGGACCTTTTAAATTCCTTCAACTCGGAAAAATCAAGACAGCCAAGAATGTGTTTTTTTCTCCCAAAGTGAATTAAAAATTTTGCTAAATATCTATGACTCTGACTTTACATAGGCAAGACTAGATGAGGAGATTTCACACTCCATTCTAGCAGGTGACACTGACATGAAGTTCTGGGTTGCCGGTGTCCCAGCCTTCAGCAGAGTCCTGCAGCACATCTGAACTTCCAACGTGTAAACAGCAGCTTGAGTTAAGACAGTGGATGCCACAGCGGGACTGGTTTCTTCCACACAATGTATCTTTTCTACTCCCTGAACAAGATGGGATGAGATGATGAATGCAGTGCAAATCCAGGAAGGGTGTGCAGTCTTCTCAACTCTTTTTGAGTTTCAAGGAATGCAAATTCATGCATTTAAATAATGAAACAGGTGAAAGCAGAGCCTATTCCACCTGATGCACAAAACTCTCCCTTTCATCTGCACTATGAGCTTCTCCTTCCTTTTTGTCTTCACAAAAGCATCTTCACAGTTTGAGAAAGACATTTCACTTCTATTCTATCTATAGGCCTTAAGATAACTAAGATTTTTTTTTGCCAAAGACTGAGTCTTCAGAAACATTTCATTATCTTGCTGTTCTCGACAACTACATGCGATGTTAAAAGCAGCAGATTACAGTCAACAATCTCTGCTGCTGAAACCCCTGAATTTCTGACATTTTCTGAGAGTTATGTTTTCTCTATTTACATACTCTATTATCTGTTTTGTTTGACACTTGCAGCTATGATGCTGCTTATGCATTAATCACTTCTGTGAGTACTTCACATGTGAGGTGTTGTATAATCTACCACCCGCAACTGAAGGCTTTCTCTCCGCGCCACATTCATCATGTCTTAGCCTATGCCTATCTGGTTAAGTCTGGGAAACAATAATTAATACCACTACACATTTTTTTCCTCTTACTTTTTTTATGCAGCAAGTAAATTCCTATCAGACAATGGGCAACCGTTGTGAAAAGTTCACCGAAGCATTTTCTACAGAAGGTTGTTTTCAAAAATAAAATATGCCACCTTGTTATTCCTTCTTGAAACTATACTGAAGTTCTTTTCCTACTGAATTTGTGAAATATGTGAGCCACATGGAGTCTCAACAACCACATTCAAATAAGCAGAATGTTGTATTTCCCAATTGGCAGTAAATCAACAGCTTCATTGGCAATTTTAAAAGTGACACCTGGAATTATTCTAAAAAGAGTTCTGGTCATTTGTGTACAAATATTTTCCTACACTAATGAGCAAATATTTACTTGCTCTATCTTTAAGGTAAGTTCTTAGTACTTACAGACAGAAAGTATAGCTTTACCAGATACTTTAAAACCAGAAAAAAAGCTAAGTTCATGAAAAACACTGGCCACAAATATTCTCGCAGCAATTCTACCCTAGCTGACCTTGAGAAGGTGGAGTTCATTGATAGCCTGCCCCCACAGCGTGCTTTCTTCCATTCTGCTGATTTTCTCTTGGGAGGGAGACACTGTAGAGGTGCTACCAGTTGAGGTGCTACCAGAGATGGTCCCCCTACCATGCACGCATGGACTAACGTTTACTGCCGAGAGGTCCCAAGGCACAGTGTGACCCATGGGAAGGTTCTGGGCCCCCCTGCTGCAGTAGGGGGTCCATTTGATCAGTCCCAGATAGAGCACATCTTTTTGAGAGATGCCGCATCTTGATTTCAGTCCTCACGTACAGAGAACCAACCACCTCCCACAGTACATTATTTAAATGGTAAATCTCTATCACTGTTAAAAATACGTGCTTTGTTTCCAGTCTGATTTTATACAGCTGTAATTTCTAGACAACGGATGTTTTAATGCTTTTTTTTTGTAGCACAGTGAAGAGCCTTTTACTAGCAGAAGTGCAATATGCAGGAATTTATAGAACCTTGATCAGGTTACATCTTAATCAGTTCTTCTACATACCCTTTCTGTTGTCTTTCTGATGACAGAAGAGTGGAGCAGACATCAGAAGTAAGGAAAGATAAACATGATATCCCAGAGCCCTGGATGGAATAAATCATCATAATTCTACTGAAGACAATAAAGTTATGCCGACTGACATCAGCTGAAGATTTGGCTGTGCATCCCAATAGTTAGGCTGTTTGACAAAACATACACTAACTATGGTAACCTTTTGCCACACAAGGCTTATTTCAGTGAAAAAATCCAGCTTGTAGAATATGGCGGTTTTTTGTTGGTTTTTTTTTTTTTAAAAAAAAAAGGAAAAGAAAGATATCCTGCAAGAATACAAAGTTGCTTAATAAGAGAAAAAAAATAAATACTTTAACACAACGTGTTCCATGACCTTAGCTTTATGATTTGGTGGTTCTGATAGCAATAACTCACTGCAATAAAATTTGGGGTAGCAGCAGGTCTGTGTAGCATAACAGTAAATTTTGATGTAAACTGAAGACCAGAGCCTGGTAATGAGGCACAAATGTGAAGTATTCACCAGAGACTAAAAGTATCTTCTACCACTGGCATGCAATACAGGCTAGAAAAAAGTATCCAAGCATGATTCAAATCTCAACACTTAGGTTAGAAGGGGAAAATCGTTTCTTTTGTTATGAAAGTTATTCATCTTGTTCATCAGAAACAAAAAATTTCTCTTTGACTCAGTAGTTTGCACTAATGCTTAAAGGTGCCAAAAAAAAAATCAACTGTATAGATCAGCCTCAGGATGAGTCATGAATACTGAATTTTAACTAATATGTATGAAACTGGTTAAACAAAATCTCTTAAATACATCCCAGCTACAACAACAACAATCTCCTGTATTGGATTTATTAGCAACTGTACTGTGAATAAGAAATACTAGCTTCATTCTACCTGAGATGAAAAAGAAAAAAAAAAAAAAAAGCAGCTGTCCGCTTTCTTCACTGTTCTACAGTGCCATATTTTGTTTAAGATATTACTCTCTCATGGGCTGCATATCTAAAAAATATAATTCATGAAAAAGTATAATGTAACTGTTCGGGCTTTGATGAATTGGGGCATAATGTTAAATAATTATTCATTGCCTTTATTCTTCTGTCAAAGTGTGCAAAAAAAAAAAAGCTTTTTATTGCCTTTTTTTTTTTATATAAGGACATGGGCCTTTGTGACATGCTTTTTATTTTAAACTAATGCTTCTATTATTCCACATCTGAATAATTATAGCTGACATCATGTACTCTTCGGTGTCCTAGAAGATCTTTAGCTCTAGTCCACTGTTACATATTTTATGCATTACATGAAATAAAATACCTCAAGATTTTGAAAATATTTATTTTAAAAACAGCAATGAAATTGTCTGTAATCACATCTTCTGCTCTGCTTTGAAAGCAGCATTATTCAATATGCCAGTGGTCTTTTCCATAAGAGCAACATATTAGAAATTCATGCTGCTCTAATATATCTGAATTCATTGATGTACTGCACTCCCTATAGACCTAAAGAAACATTTTTGCTTCAGTTTCATATGTCCTGCACATTACCTACTGATGTGGTGGTTGTCAAAACAGTTGTACAGTAGCCTTTGAATTCAAAGTGTGCCTTGACTGTATACTAAAAATGACAATAAACCTAAGTATATACATTATGCTGGCTTTTGTTGCCAGCACAAGTAGAGCATTTGGGAAATAAATCCCCTGATTTTATTGCCTTTTAACATCTTTTCCACTTTAAACTTCAAACCCAGAAATTTGAAGCATTCCAAGAAACTGAAATGTCTTTTATTTCTTTCTTGTAAATTTTCTATAGTGTACCATCATCAACCACATTTTCAAAAAGATCAGCAGAAGATGATGAAAGCATTTCAAAAATAAGGTTTTTTCCCTTCTATGTAAAAACAGCACTGTGATTTTTAACCTTGGTTTCTCGGGAAAAAAAGCAATCATCTATAGGATATACTAAAGAAGCTGAAATGTCTATAATTTTGTTGATAAAATGAACACACAGTAAAACTCATTTTATAGAAGACATCCAAAAGCATTTTTACAGATAAACACACATTCTCATAGGTTGCTATGTACATACATTTATTTGCAAATGTTAGAGGGGTATTTCTTGCGGTCTTTGGAATATTTCAGGAAAATATGTGCAGAGAAGTGCTGGCAGGTCAAGCCCCAACTGGAACAGAACCAAACCTACAAAGGGCTACCTTAGCTGCAGTAAATCAGGAAGGGATCCCTTTTCCATCATATAGAAACAAACATGCCTACAGGACCATCAGTACATCTTCATTAAACAGCTCTATCTATATCTAATTGAATCCACTTAAGCAGCAGGAATAGAAGTCATATCCATTTTGAAGGGTGACTTTAAAGACCGCCCATATGTGGCCCACCATGCTGGGGCTGGACTGCGTGTCCACACCACCGTGTGTCACATTCTGCACAAATTCTGTAGACTTCTGAACACCCAATATTCAGATCTAATGAGCATCAGAAGAAATCTGTATGTGACAGCCTGGTATAAATTAGTGTGCGTGTACACGCGTGTATATGCCTGTATGTCACCTAAGCAGAAAACAGAAATACACAAACACAGAAGCCAATATATGAACTGACAGCAGAATAATGACATAGAGAAAATTTTAGTGATTTTTTTTTTTTTTTAAATAGTGGGGGTGCAATAGGAAGTTCAATCAAAAAAAAAAAAACCCTTCAAAGAAGGCTAATTCCAAATTTAAGTATCAGACACAGTAAATGGCAACGGGAAATTTTCATCTCCCAGCATTGTAAAATTTTTCAGAAAGAATTCCCACAGTGTAAAAAGTCTGTAAGAAGCTGATCCCTAATAAGAATTCACTGAGCTGGTAGTGGGCTCTTATTGTGTGTGTTTAAGCACTTCCACAGAGGAGAATTCTTACAGAGCTTGGGGCAAATCCTGCAATCCTTACTCAAAGGGATTTCATCTGCAGCTTTGAGGGAGTGCTGCACAGTATGAAACCAGGAGTTCTAATAGGGGGAGTTTTGATGGGGTTTTAGGAGGGGTACAGCCTCAATTTTCAATCCGTCCAAAACCACAGAAATCTTCATCTGGAAACACCTGGTAGTTGAGATGAAAGACAAATGCTACAATCAGCGTACAAACTATTTTCCTACTTTGCTTCTAAGCTCACTGTGTCTCCCTTCTTTTGTTTGGCTAGCATTAATTAATGCTTTGTCTATAAAAACACCAACTGAAACCCACTCACTAGTTCTAAGACAGGCAAAGAGGAAGGTATCAAGGCTAAAATACCAACATGGGTTAAAAACTGGCTAAAAGGAAGGATGTTGAAAGTAAAAAAAGGAAATAGACCAAATTCAATCAGAGGCACATTGCACTGCAGCTGAATTTTTCCCAATATAAGTAAAATTTGCTGAAGATGTGAAATTAATTAAGGATAGAGAACAGCCAATAGATTCATTTCTAAGAATAATTTTTCTAAAAATACTCATTAGTGCCCTGAAAAATGAAGTGAGATACATGGTTTCCAAATGCACTAAGCCGTAGTTCATATACCAGAAATTATATGGCACCAAGGGTTTAGATAGATTGGAGAAACTTATACATTATTTTCTATGTGAGGCAATATAAAAGTGATTTAGGCAAGTACTTGTTAAATGGATCAGAGTTTGATGAGATAGTAAAAAGCAAACTTAGAGACGAGTAATAGCAAGAGAGAAGAGTCATACTGAAGAAAAAATGTAAAAGGTTCTGGATTACAAAGAAGAGCTTCAAAGCTAAGTAAAGAATGCTAACTCTACAAAATCCTCTGTCTTTCTTCATCAATGGAAAGCCAAAAGGACAATGGGGCCATTCTATTCACTGAAGAAGTCACTGAATTCACTAAAGAATTAACTTAAATTACCTCCCTCAAGTTAATTCCTCTCAAGTTATCAAATTCAAATCAGAGGAACTATACTGCCAAACAGCGTTTGAACCATACAAAATCATGGTTTTAACATCCTATCAGTTGTACTAACGTGAGATGTAGCTTAATCCCCTTGACAGACAAGCCAGCTTGAGTTAAAACTATTGCTAGTTAAGAGGCCCTCTTGTGTGCAAAGAGCATGCAAGTTAGGGATAACAGCTGACTTAGCCCATGATGCTTCAAGGATCACGCTTTATTTATTGAACGAATCCTCAGAAATGACTGTTAAAATTTAGTGCATATTTTCTTGACGTCTGATTTTTGGTTTTTCTGATCTTCACTAAGTCACAGCAGCAAAATTACCTAGTTATATTATTCAGCTTTTTTGTATTTGCCCTGGATGCAATAATTCACTGTGAAGATCTACAAACTCTCAAGGCCCTTTGTTCAGAGTTTGTTTCAAGAGGTTAATGTGGAACATCAGAGCTTAAACGAATGCATAGTTTCGAGCCATAGCCATGGCTCAAGAGGTCAGTTCAGTGAAATACTGCCTGTCTTGACTGGAGTGCCAAGCCTTTCTCGTACTTTTTCAAGTCCTTTCATAGTTCTGATTCTTAGAACCCCACACAAGATTTAGCTCATGCTCTTTAACGCATGCCATCAGCTTTGTAGAAACGCAAGCAAAATTCAAAACATTTCCACAAAGTATATTTATATTACTCTGTGAAAATCTGCCTCTCCCCCGCTCCTCCCATTATTGAACATAACCCTGGGGTCAGATTCTGACCTCAAACACAAAGCATGCAGCATCGTAGTAAATCAATAACAGCTAAGCAGCACATAAGAAGCCAAGACTAGCCCCCCCACAGTACAACTTGTTGGACATACTCAGAGGGAATGCAGAGCTTCTTGAAATCAAGGCAGCTTTATTTTAATTAAGTTGCAAGAAAGCCTTGTGACAAAGCAGATTTTTGTTGTAAACTGTTTTCCGGCCACCACGGCCCCCCAGCCCCTGGCTCTGGGGCTGTTAGTATGAGGGGCTGAATGGGGAGCTGAGCCTGGATCCCTCAGCCCTCAAACCTCCATGTACTGCCTCAGCTCCCAGGCTCCAAGGACTGACTTTTTTTGTTTGTTTGTTTGTTTTTAGGTAATGTGGTGGGGAGCTAGCAAGGTGGAAGCCTAAACAGCCTCAGTCCCTAAGTGCAGAGCCTCCCAGCTGGGAGACAGCGCCCTAAGCCTTTGATGAGAAGCCCAGACCCTTGGATCTCTAGGAAGGCCAGATCCTTAACTTCGCCTGTCCGGATCTGCAGTTCCTGGGCAGCTCATCTAGCAGAGCGCCTGAAGTCCAGCGAGTCCCACACAATGCCAGGCCCCATCCTCTTCCGTGGGATTTTTAACTCTTTGGACTAGAATTGTACATTGATGTGAAATAATGCCCTCTTTGGTACAACAGTCTTGTCTGGAGTTGCTATGCAAGAAGTATACTAATTATTTGTAGAACCCACTTGAAAATGTGACATGCAAAGTAGCTCTGCAGTTGTTGCAAGCAATTTAACATTCAAAGAAGTGATTTATAATATCAGGCTTCCCAAGATTACGACCATAATGACTATCTGACAGACTTTATAAGCAAATCGTCCAGTCATTTCAATTGGATTCTGGCTGGCTAAGGACTGGGAACTGTAAAAAGGCTATAAGATTTGGCCTAGAATCAGAAATAACATTTGCTGTTTTCCAAACGTGCGGTAAACAAGAAAGGAGATATTAAATTTTTGTACATCTCTCCGCACATGCAAATGAGAATGGAAAGAGCCTCATCAGACAAACACAGAACAACAGCCATCTGGATCCAAACCCTGCTCCAGTGGAAATCAAAGCCTTGAGCCTCCTTTTGTCATTATTTACATCCGCGTAAAGTGGGAGTAATTCTACTCAAGGCGGCAGGTAACACCCTGGCTTTGAGAAACTCAGCTGTAAAACCCCCACCGCCTCTGGTGGGGGGAGGATTTGAAATAGGGAGCACGATGTGAAACCCAGAGTCAGGCCAGCTTGCTCCGTAACTTGAGTGGTACAGGAGCCAGACCCTCAGAGGATTTCAAACAGGTCTGTATTTCCACTGTTTCACAACTTAAAGCAGACTGGAAAGGAATGACTAAAAATTCTTACCACGGAGAGGGAATTGGAAAGCAGTGTCCCGTCTTGGCCGAGCATGTTGGAAACTGTAATTTCAGGTAGATCCATGTTTTGTGGGTGGAATGGAAGGAGGCCGTTGTGGTTCATGGGATGACACAGAGAGTGGTACCCAGACTCTATCTCATTCAAGTGCACCAGGGAGTGGTCAGGCAATGACGGAGGAGTTATAGGAGGTATGTTAAAATCTTCACTTTCAAGACTTGGGCCAGCAAAAGACTGGAAAAAAAAAAAACGGAAAGTGCCATGAAAATCACGTGAATACTGATCAAGAATAATAATAAAAGTCACACAAAACAAACAAAAAGAATCCAACTCACATACTTATAAGAAGGAACTTCAATTTAACAAAAAGAGTATTTTAAACACCCATATATTATAACAGTGGAGTTTCACCATTATGTATGGAAGAAAAATTGCCTCTGAGGCATAAGAATCTCTGATACTTTCACAGCTTCCATTAGAAAGAGATTTTTTTTAAAGAAGCTGAATTCAAACAGATTTCAAGGGTCCTATTAAATTTTTCCAAGAGTGTTCATCTAACTGAATACCTTTTTCATGGGAATTGTGGAAAAGGGAATGCAATTTATAAAATTAACATTGGCTCAAAATGGTTCATAAGACTCCCTGCTACTCAGATCAAGAATTATATAGTGAAGAAGAAAGATACCGTTTTTAGGTTTACAGGAGAGCCATGCATTTGTTCTGCTACAAAGAAAAACAAATAAATACAGAAATAGCATATACTTTGTATGAATATACTTTGCGTCTATAAAAATACATCTATGGTGTCTCAAAACCACTGATTTTTCCTTTCTTAATCTATAAACTCAATGATACCTACATTTTGTCAGTCATCTACATGAGTTACTCCACAAAGCAACTGTTTAGTCTTTTGTTGTCTGCTGCCATTAAGTCATCCAACTCAATCTGATCCAAGGAAAAGCCACAGGCAAAGTCAGAGTAATGCACCAAGGTGGATAATTGCTATTATTTATCTACTTTCTTCATACAGCAGGTAGGCTCATTTGGGGGATAGGGGTGGGTGTGCTTGTATTTCTTAAAGCAAAAAGGAGGGCAGGGTTAGATACATGATCCAAATCAAGAGTTAAAGGGATCAGTTGCAGTGGTTCAGCCTGAAAGCCTGCTCTGCTTTTCTGAGAACAGCCACAGTTCTCATCTTTGCAAGTGATCAGCCTTTGCACATCCCACACCCACAGTCACGAGGTTTATAGCACAGAGACTACTTCCACCCTTCCTGCCCCTCCGCAGCAACACAGCCCTGCTCTGAGTGCTGCTTTTGTTAATTCTGGAAATGCAAGGGTTTAAACACATTCTGCTCCTGCAAAGTATCTTCAGGGAAGATGAAAACGAGGGCACAATTTCAAAGAGCAGCTCTTAGAAGAAAATGTTTTCCCCAACACGAGTTTGCAAATGGAGGACGGCATGGTGTATGAATTCATGCAGAAGGGCAAGGGAAGAATCAATGCCCAATTACAAACAAAGGGTTTTTTCATTAGTCATCATAGTAATACTGTCCTCCCTGATGCCTGAGGTTACTCTCCTCTGTACGAGCATGGATATAAAAACCTAAATCAGACCAACAACAAACAGTGTTACGTTTGCTGCTGAACACAGAAGAACTTACTCTAGTGTACATTGCCATGGTTTTAGTTGCTTTGCTTGTTTCCCAACAAGTTTACACCATTGTTAACGAATATGTTAGTATGAAATAGAACACGAAGGCGGGATTGTGAAAGCCAAAGTAAAATCCCAAAGAATGAAAACAGGACAGGGAGAGAAAAAGGTCTGGCAGTGATATCACCATCCTTATGTGTGAGGACTTTGGTTCTGCCCATGTTTTCCAGCTGTGTTTCTCACCTCCGGTGCAGGAGTTTGCTCTCCCCTTGCCTCTTCCCGCTCCTTAATGGGAAGCTGGTGTGAGTACTGCCATTTGTAAGTTGTATTTGCCCCTGCTTTTAGAAGCCATTATACAGCCATCAGCTGAGACATCTCCAAGGGAGAAAATGCATACAGTAAAAATAGACCCTCACTAAATGGAGAGGGGACTTACACATGGCAAAGAGAACATGGCATATTTACTCAACCATGATGCATAAACTGTGCAAAACCAAATAAAAGTATTATGGACACTGTATACACTAACTATTTGCTAATTGCTATTTTATTAAATCGATGATGAAAAGAAAGGTGTCTAAAGTGAGCTTAAGGTCTAACACCACAATAACAAAGCAGCGAGGAACAGAAATGAAGGAAGGGACAACACCCATAACGCTCTTCTGGACCAGCACTATCCCACACAAGTACACTTAGATTTGGTTGCTGTAATCTTGGTCAGCTTAGAGCCATGTAACCTACACCTACCAGGAGGGATTCAAGAGTTGTGAAAAGAGGATATTTTGTGTTCAATGCTGTCTTTTCTACTGTCCCAAAAGACTGATGGCCTCGAAAGTGTTTTCTCTCCCATGATTTTGCAGGTAGAAAGAAATGTTAACATTTGTTTTCTTTCTCTCTCTCACTGTCCTACAGTGAAAATACCTTGTGCTGCATCTTTGCTGAACCAAGATGTCTCAATACCTTCTAGAGGAGGAAGAGACATCTGCAGTCCTACTTTCTTTAAGCAGGAGTAGGACAAGAGTCTACAATATTCTCTCACCACTTCTTTAACAAGAAGAAGGGACTTTTACATTCGCTACTAAAAGCAAATATTCCTAAACCAAATATTGAGAGGCTGGGTGTACCTAATATTGGGGGCATTCAGCAAATCCACTGTCTTATTTGTACACCATTCTTGCATGCCATATGCGGATAGTCTGGCTTTTACCTTAGTTAGACTTTGATTTGCTGTGTTTCAAATGTGTCTTTAATTAGTAGCACTTCAAAAGCAATAGGAGCAATTGAACTGCCATTAGGACATTAGCTTCACTTATTAAAAAGAAAGTAAAACACTAGTGGCATAAAATTCCACAACTCAAGTTGTGTCATGTGTAACTACATAACATTGTTATATATATTATATGGGCTAAGCATTTTAAATAGACAGTTGCTCTCTGATTATTTAAAAAAAAAATAATAATCACACCATGGTTATTACTTGCCAACCAGTTAGAGTGTATCTGATCCCATATCACCTACCACATCACTGTCCAGTATACTTAAACAAGCTTCTTAATGCAGTAGAATTACTGTAGCAAAGGCAATAATAACACTCCAAAACAACATATAATTCAAGCACTAGTACTTCCTATAATGTTTTTTATTTTCTTTTTTTTTTAAGACATAAACTATTTTACTACTTCAATAAAGCTAGGCAGAATCCAAGCCATATGTTAATAGTATGGACAGTTATTTGAAAGCATCTGCAGAGTACCCTAGTCACCTAACATTTTCAGCCAATTTGGTATTTCTATACTTAGTATGTATGTATGTAACACATAAAGAAATAACTTCCTCAGGGAAGTTACTTCAACAGTGATGTGACAGTACTGCAGTTTGTCTTCTCCAGGAGCATGGTTCAGATGCTTGTAATGACTTGGCACACTGGCACCTCAGAAACCAAAAGTCCTATATACATTTGCAGCAAACCCAACATATCCCAGAAACAAGGCTGTTGCAATTGCGTGTGGAGGGAAGGAGTGAGGAACGGGACATAAGCTTGTCCTGACAATAGCAGCTACAGGCTTCAAACACCCACTCCTACTTTACTGCCATCTCTCCTCTTGCCATTAGGAAAGCCTTGAGGAACCATCTAGAGTCTCATTGGTGAAACTGATCCAGTGCCAGCAGTGGGCTCTCCTGGAACGTCATGTTACCTTCTTCCCCAAAGACACTTTAGGGAACTTGTCGTGGTTTAGGCCAAATCGGCCACTGGGGATGTGGGGGACCCCAGATGGGACCGACAGATGCTCCCCTCTACCCCTCTTCGAAGAGAGAGGCAGAGGAGGAAAAGAGACACTTATGTCCTCAAACCAGGACAGAACTCTAGCACAAGGCCAGGCCCAAGATTTTCCCTGCAGCAAGAGCTCTCACTCCCACGCCAGTTGTCATCCTGTCCCGATCCCTGGGCTTTCTTAGAGCATCTCTTCTTCCAACCCAAGCCATTTATCTCGAATTTCTAATGAAAGCAGTTATCTACCACCAAAAGCATTAGGGAAGGCTACATTCCCTGTATCCACTTACAATTCATAAGTACAGCTCATACGTGTTAATAATAAATGGTGACCTGTACCTTCATCTCTCTTAGGTTTTTCCTGGGGGTGGAGACAAAAGTTAGGGTCTTCCCTGCCCCCCCAAGGGTTTTTTACTTCACAGCTGGCTTTACTATCAGCAGGACTTTCTCTATTCAGGAAGACATGGAATAGCTCCTTTTCTTTCTACTAGGCATAGAAATACTAGCAAGCTCGCCTTTTCACTTTTGAATCAAAAAAGAGTAGCAGTAAATGCTTTATTTACTTTACCACAGAGCTGCTAGGAACTTTGCCAGTGGTTTCACTTTCATCTCATGGCTGTGGGAGTGGATGAGGTGTTTATCAGCTCATCAGTTTAGGGGAACTTCCTGGACCTTTATTACATTCCAGAGAAAAAGCCCTTGCAAAGTAACAACGTTAAACCCACTGCAAAACACTGAACAGACACAGGCTTTAATTTCACTTTATTATGAACTACGAAAAAGTTGTTTGAGTCAATGATGTCTTCCCAAATCTAAAGGACAATATTCTATGTTTCTGGTTAAATATTTGTGACATTTCTGCCTCAAATGATGGAGACTTCATAAAGCAGATGATCTTTGAGATGCCCACTCTCACATCAAGAGACTTCATTATCTATGCCATCTTAGCCTATAATTTTATGAGAAATGCTTGCTAGAATAAAATTATACAAGCACTTAACCCTGATTCACTGCCCAACCCAAGTCCAAGCTTTTGTTCCTTAACAATAACCTTGCTGGTCCCCTTCAATTTAGCTTTTATGCCACTTCGCCTTGCCAAATCCAGCCACAAGGTATGGAAGGGGGGCAATACTGTGTGTGTGTGTGTGTGTGTGTGTAAGGTGTATGTCAAAGGTCAGTTCTTTACTTTAGCAACACATAACTCAAATTAGGGCTAAGCATCCTGCTGTGCTAATAACACACACAAAAAATTTCTAGTATTTACTTTTAAGGAACTCAGATACTCATTGTTATCAGAAAAAATAAGGGAAATGCTTGCACAATCTGCTGCATAAGAACTGAGGAAAAGGGAGAAAGAGGGAAATAAAAATAAAACCCTTTTGCTTAAGTACTCTATGGTGATGACTGCATATTGGCCAGCAAAACTTACGTTTCAAAATAATTTCAATAGAAATTTAAGAAGTAATCAGAGAAGGAAAACCAAAGGACATAGAATCACATAATCCTAGAATCGTTTATGTTGGGAAAGACCCTTAAGACCATCAAGTCCAACCGTTAACCTAGCACTGCCAAGTCCACCACTAAACCATGTCCCTAAGCACCACATCTACATGTCTTTTAAATACTTCCAGGGATGGGGAATCAACTTCCCTGGACAGCCTGTTCCAATGCTTAACAACCCTTTCAGTGAAGGAATTTTTCTTAATATCCAATCTAAACCTTTCCTGGCGCAACTTGAGGCTGTTTCCTCTTGTCCTACCACTTATTACTTGGGAGAAGAGAACAATCCCCACCTTGCTACAACCTCCTTTCAGGTAGTTGTCGAGAGCGATAAGGTCT
>RSEF01000002.1:123412664-123413999 GCA_003993805.1 Himantopus leucocephalus | reverse complement strand
TTGAATCTCATACCGTATGGCCTTGGCCCATGAATCCAGCCTGTCCAGATCCCTCTGCAGAGCCTTCCTACCCCCAAGCAGACCAACACTCCTGCCCAACTTGGTGTAGTCTGAAAACTTACTGAGGGCGTACTCAATCTCCTCATCCAGATCGTTGGTACAAACATTAAACAGAACGGGCCCCAGTACTCAGCCCTGGGGAATACCACTTGTAACTGGCCACCAGCCCCATTCACCAGAACTCTTGGGGCCAGGCCTGACCAGGCAGCTAGTTTTCACATGGGGTGAAAACATGAAGTTTTGACAGTTGAGGAGATACCTCAAACTGACTGACCACAAGAGGCAGTAAGCATTCAAACATCCAATGTAAACCCCTCTGGAAAGAGCAGAACTGTTACTGTATCACAGCACAGAAGACAACATACATTAAGTAAGTCTAATTCGTGTGCTCAGTGGTTACGTCAGTCACCGTGCATATAATATACTCAACAGAATCTGGTATTAGCAACAGTTCCTTAAAATTGGGAATCTGCCTGTAGATATTTAATTTAAATGAAATGAATGGTACTGTCAACTATGTAGAGCGTGTCTTAATTTTTCATTTGCACCAAGGCTTCTGCATCTGAACTGTGGAAAGTTGCCAGTTTCTAAAAGATAGATGCTTCAGGCTGTCTCCTCTTCTATTATTGAACACATTGTTACATAACTGAAATACTTATGAATCAAGAGTAATGTAAAAACAATGAGCTCATTAGAAGAGGAAAAAGAGCAACGTACCTTATGCACATTTGAAAGTTAGGGTAATACATTTGACAGCAGATATTTCTAAAAGTTTTAATAGTATCAACCTTATCTCTAATTTCTAAACAGAAGACCTTCAGAAGCAAGTGTTTTTCAGCTTCTTTTGTCTCTGCATGAACAAGGCTTGATAGCTTGAGACTATAATGCATTACTGTGGAAACCTTCGGTCTGTTACATAAATCATCTTAACACTCAGCAAGAATTGTCCAACAGTGCCATTGATATGTTCAAGTCAATGATCCTGCAAACAATTTTTTTGTGTTTCTTCATATGGTAGACAACAGCAATAAATCATATTCATTTAAAAACACACAATATACTAATTTATCAAGCAACAGCTATCAAAAATATATTACAGAGGAAGGTATAACTTTTTTCTATTGTGTTAATCAATTTCTCTAATTTACATTAGGTAAAGGGCAAGCCTCAAGCAAAACATTAATTTTCAGTACCAGATGAATTCTATTTTCAAGAAGGAGAATGTGCTGACAATGATATTATTGATTTAAAACAATCACAGTTTCAAAGTTAGCA
>RSEF01000002.1:123290164-123410164 GCA_003993805.1 Himantopus leucocephalus | reverse complement strand
TTTATGTGAAGCTCAGTTGAAAAATACTGCCTTTAACATTTCCCATGGTTATGTCCCATAATTCATCCACACTGCTGACCTGTAGAGTTTCCTGGAAAGGAAACTACATAACTAAAATATATGATGTCTATAATCTGTTTTCACATGCTAAAAAAGTTGTACATGAAGGAGTAGAGGGAAACATTTTGAAGGATATTTTACACTGGTTGCTCATTAAACAGAAAGTTCTCTCATGTCATGCACAGCAAAAAGCAGTGCCTTTTCTCTTGTGACATGGGAAAAAATACCTCTGGCTTTTGGACAGAGAATTCATCATTTGATGATTGATTTTCTGCTTACCTTTTTCATGGTAAAATAATAGCTTTTGTTATTTTTACTTTATTGATTTACAGTGGGCCTATCGCTGAAGTTGCTATCGTCCTGATGCCACAGCTAAGACAAGATGCAGTGTTTACATTACTTCCTTTCTATTGGCAACTCTTAAGAAAAATACTTTTAATTGATGCACAGGATCACTGTGTACACAACAGGGCCAAGTTCACAATTTTAGCATTACTGTAGCAGTATCTGACATTTAATTCTAAAGCCCCAAACTTCTGGAGCAAGGCAATTACCCTCCAAGCCTGCTTTCATTAAAAAGTTTTTAGCCCTCATGGCTGTAAAGAAAACATAAGTGCAAGGTTTCTCCAGCCAGAAGACAAACAGAAGGATGAAAAATTTGTTATACTTGCCGAGGTTTCTGATATGATCTCAATTTTACAGATCCATGCTAATGATTTTTGAAGGCTGGAGAGGGACACTTTTGTTTATACAACTGTAATTATGGGTATGTTTGCTTAGGATCCTGAGGGAAAAGATTTTGCCCTCTTTAGTGTTTTTACAGCATGTGCTATAGAATAGGGATTAAATGAAAGAAGCATTAAGTAAAGGCATGTTTAAGTAAGTCATTTTTCAGAGATAAGTAGATCATATACATTTCTTCTTTTGGTTGGAGTACAGGTTCAATACGCACTGAACATAACCTGACTAAAATGAATTTGAGTAAAGGAAGGTAAAGGTATTTCACCTGAGTTATGTCTTTTCTGTGAAATTTAAAAAAGCTCTTAAATATAGGTCAACAGGCCGTAATTTTTACTTTTTTTATAAAAGTTAAAGCATCTGATTACCAAAAAGAAAAATTAAAATATCCTTGAATACATACACAGTGCGTGTGAATAGATTTTGCATTAAAGCTAAAGACATTCATACGTACTTATATAACACATCCTTGCAGAGAAGGACTTGGGGATACTGTGGATGACAAATCGGACATGAGCCAGCAATGCGCGCTTGCAGCCCAGAAAGCCATTAGTATCCTGGGCTGCCTCAGAAGAAGCATCACCAGCAGGTCGAGGGAGGTGATTCTGACCCTCTACTCTGCTCTCATGAGACCCCACCCGGAGTACTGTGTCCAGCTCTGGGGTCCCTGGCACAAGAAAGACATGGACCTGGAGGAGTGCCACAAAAATGGTCAGAGGGCTGGAACCCCTCTCCTTTGAAGAAAGGCTGTGAGAGTTGGGGTTGTTTAGCCTGGAGAAGAGAAGGATTCAGAGACCTTACTTCAATCTTTCAATATATAAAGGGGCCTTATAAGAAAGATGGAGAAAGACTTTTTACCAAGACCTGTAGTGACAGGACAAGGGGCAATGATTTTAAACCAAGAGAGGGTAAATTTAGATTAGACCCAGGAAGAAATTCTTTACTGTGAGAGTGGTGAGACAGTGGAAGAGGTTCCCCAGAGAACTTGTGGATGCCCCATCATTGGAAGTGTTCAAGATCAGGTTGGATGGGGCTTTGAGCAACCTGGTCTAGTGAAAGATCTCCCTACCCATGGCAGGGGATTGAACAAGGTGATCTTCAAAGATGCCTTCCAACTAAAACCATTCTGTGATTCTATATACGTATATCTATAAACATATACATAGCCTTGTTAATGCAACTGTTGATGTATTTTTATCAGGGACTCAATTCTTTCCAGACTCTGTGCCTTATGCTAAGTCACATTAAAAGATTATATTCTGCACAAAAGGGAAAGGTAAGGTAAAATTACCCCTACCTTTAACCACTCATTCAGGACCTGAAAGACCTGCCTGGTGTTTTTCTTTCCCTGGGGCTGTTTAAATCTACATCTTTTTTTTTTTTGGAAAGTGGCATCTACAGCCTACTTCAGAAAAGTAAGAAAAGCGAGAAGTGGACTCTCTTCTGTTGATACTCTGTTTTTGAAATTAGAAGATAGTGGACCAGGAAGAGGGAGGTGGAATATGGTCCAAATCAGCCCTGAACTGCAGCCAGCCAGCAGACTGACCAGGTGGCATTGCCCTCTCACTGTGGAGCAGCCTCTCAACTAATGAGCAAAGGCTTTCCAGCTTCTGGGCAGGATTGCCCTGGACTTCAGGGTAGTATGTACCCATAGGACTATACTGGACCACTTAGGGATTCTCCATCTAAGAATGCTGCTTTTTCTGAATCTTTTCCGAGGCAGCCAACTTCTGCCTTGCTCTGCTGATGCTGGCTCTAGAAAAACGGCAAGAGAGAAGAGCCATATCTTCTTGCAGGAATGGGATACAGTACCCTGAAATTCTAGTCTATCCACAGGGAAGGACCGATACAGACCAAGGGAGGGCAGCTATTATGTAGCATTTATCCATCCCTACTTCATATGAGTAATAGCTGTCCCATTAATACTCGAAGAAATTAGGGTATAAACATGAAATTAGAAGTTAGGGATATATCTATGACCATGTGCACATGGCAACAAAAGGCAGGGGAACCCTTTACTTTCATAACAACAGGAAAAATCTCTCTGTTGGATATCATTCTATCCCATTTTACCCTAGAGATGTACAGGACAAAACAGTTTTGACCTCCATGGTGCCCACTGTAACAAAGAGCATGCATACGTATCTTATACAGATTCCCCTGGCATAGCTCTGGGAGGGAGGAAAACACCATCTCTGTGCAAGCAGCATTCCTTCCTCTGCCTCAGGTATCTCTTTTCTTCCCACTGGGGCAAAGGGATTACTGCTCCAAACCATCAGCTCCAGGCCAGTTCTCCTCCCTTCCCTTTGGACAGTGCAGGGGATTTGGCAGCTGCATTCATTACCCTTAACATTTATCAGACCTCAGGAAGGTCACAAAAGCATGCAATACTCTATGCAACAGAGTCCTGAATTACATTCTGTATTGTGACTAGGAGGAAATGTAAAATAAACAATATAATTTTATACTGTGCTGTGCGTAGCCCACAAATTACAGGAGGAGGAATTACACGAAGAACAATTCATCTCCGAGATTCCAATTATAGGTGTGGGGAGAAAACAATATATTTGTGAGAATTTGAAATGCAGAGCAGTTGGCATACTTTTATTTTAAAATGATAAATATTTTCAGATTGAAGTGCAATTAGTAGTGAAAATGTCATGTAGTTTTACTATGTATGTTCGTTAATATGGCTGGCATAATTCATTTAAGAGATGTCTGCAGTGCAGAGTCCTGTACTACATATATCATAACCAAAAATACAGTACTTACACGTATATGTAAAATGTACACAGAGACAACATTGCCAAACAGCCTTTTGGGACAGTCTAAAAGAATATCATTAATTTTTACTGTATACTTACACTTCTGGCTCAGTTCCAGTACTGGCTTTCTGTAAAAATCATTTCAAGTATAGAATTATGCTATTTGCTTGCAGCAACATCACAGGAACAGTAGTGAGCCATATGTTGCTACTTAGCAACTTAGTCTATAAGTCCCAAAGCATGTACTGATTTGAAAATTGAACAGAAATGATAATTGTTGAGGGATGCTGAAAGGCAACTTGTCTTGGATTACCAAGCTATGCAGATGTTTGATGTTATACAGCAAAAGGAACAAAACTATATTTTTCCTGTCCAATGGCTGAGCTTTTATTTATGTTAGCCTAAAGGGGATAAATTGATTAAAACCCTTAAAATAATACAAGGTGATGTTTTTCTGGATATGAACACTTTGCAGTAAACAGGAAAAACTAAAGTGCAATTTCAGCTTTTTCAGGGCAATTGAAACCTTTCTGATGTCTAAATTTTATTTTCTTCTGCAACACAGTTTGTTTTATAGCCCCAAATTTCTTGAAATGCTGGATTCTAGGAAAAGTTAGAGGGAAAAGACAAAACAAGCAAAACTAGCTTCTCAGGGATAGTTCTAAAGCAAGGACGTGAGCACACGAGCATGCATCAGGACCCCAAAAATCCTGCCTCTATAGTCACGTCATCCTGAAGACAGCCTAGTGGAAATCCCTCGGTCTTTGGTATTGTATACTCAGTCTGCCAACCTCCCTCCCAAATAAGCTGTGTCTGACTCTGAAATTAGAAAATTATGCTCGTGTCGGACTCAGTCAGCATGATCAGAGCTCAAATAAAGTTTCTGATAGGACCGTGCATCTCCTAATATGCGGGATTCATATTTTAGTTAACAGACGTGCACCCATCAAGGAAAGTGGAGAAATGAATTCGCTCCTCATTCTGACAGGATCCAAACCCTCATCTGTGATCTTGCAAGGGAACAACCAAGTTATTGGGGATGGGAGAGAGCCTGCAGTCCTCTCACTGAAGTCATGCAACTGCAAGGCTTGTGAGGACAGATGCAAAATGGACACAGGAGAAAACTCGATGGATTAAGTGACTAGGCTTTCACCTGGGAGAGAACATTTTCTCAGCTCTTCTTATGGGATTATTAGTTTTATATCCAGTAGCAGCAAGTGGAAAATGAACAAACAGTCCTGAAAACAGGGACCAGAAAACACAGCCACATCCTTTCCTCTTCTTCTCCCTCCCCAGTAAGCTACACAATCTGGCATTCTTTCTTTTCAGAGGGGTGAATATCATATTCTGTCCAGTTTCAACAAGGAGATTGGATGTTGAAATGGTAGTCAGTTCACCAGTTTTGGGTGACCACCAAACATTTACGCCTGAGATAGGAACAGCGCCCCATTACAGGCGGTGAAGACCTCGCCAATACTGTCAACGGAGAGCTCCTTAGCTTCTCTGAGGAATGGCTAGCAGCGATCTACATCAGGAACAGGTTCAGGAAGGCTTCTCTCACAGTCCCAGTTCTTCCTTAAGCAAGGGAGAGGCAGGATTTCCAAAACACCCCCGGCTTCCTGTTCCTAGTGTGCTTTATTTGTCTCCCATTTTTTAGTTTAGCTGTTTTTACAGTCTTTCATATATATTCACCTAAAAAACCTGCTGCAATGGTATAAGAACCAGGAGACAATCACAGTAAGGGAAAAGAGGGTGGGACACCCCAAGGCTGATGGCTTCTCTCAGACAGGCACGGGAGGCTGTTTGATCAATGTGCTTTTGGTAATAACTTAAAATACTGCGCCTGGCAGTTGAGCCACCTCTTGCTACGTGGATCCCCCAGCAAAGGACAGAGTTTTGACACCTGCCTCTGGGTTTGAACTCCACCAGGGAGCCAGACACCCAAGAACTTGGCTTTGCCATAGCAATATTTTAAGTTTGTAAGCTTTTTCTTGGTTCCAGCCCTTAGTAAGCATTCAGGGTTTTCTGTCATCTTTGAATTTGGAAATGTCACATTTGATAGATTTTTTCCTTGAAGACAAAATCATTTGCATTTAAAATATCTAGGCCTGGATCTTTAAAGGTACTTTAAGCACCTTACTTCCACTGAAGCCAGTGAGTGTTGGATGCATAAATATCTCTGAGTATCTGGGCCTTGTTAGCACATGTAGAAACCGCATAAAAGATTAAAACTTATACTCTTAATTTTTCAATATGCCATTTAAATTATTTAAACTACATGCATACACAGTACAAAAATATCAACAGAAGAAAAATAATTCTGATGTATAATGTGGATTTGCAATTCTTTATTCAAAACTACTTAAGACAGACATAATGATTCTCCGAAAGGTAGCAGCTGCCTTATAACAGCAATCATTCACAGAGTTTGTATTTCTACTGTTTCAAACAAATTCAATTAGCCCTTGCACTTCAAAACCCTTAAGGCAGAAATGAGATGATACTAGGCTGCTTTAATCTAATAGTAATACTAAAACTTGTCAGTACAGTTTTTGGATTAATGGTTAGAGAAAAATTAATAATATAATTTTTCATTTTTTAATCAAACAGTTCTAGTCTAAACTACCTCTGGATCTTGGAGGGTTCTTCGCTGAATACGTTCAATCATGCACAAATCCTAAATGCAAAGCACAGTCAGTCTCTAAAGGTACGTCAGAATAACTTCAACAGAAGGCTGGGAAGCAACATGGTGGAACATTTTAAAGATTATTATTTTTTTTGATTGAACAATGTAGCTTACCTCATACAACATCCTGTTTCCCTGCTCCCCAGTGAACCTGAAGAACCCTACTTCTTGAAGACATCTAGCTTTGAATGTACTGCCACTTTCCGAAGCTGTTGATTCGTAAATTACATCCTGCTCATCTACACGCATTTACTATGCACGCAAACTCATTTCCCACCTATGGAGAGCTCATCACATAATCCTTCTGGTCCTGTCAGAAAGAGCTATAACAGACTAGCCAGTGCTGTGTTGAAGATATAGCATGACCTAGACCACAAGTCTGATTATTCAGGACAATTTCTGATACAATCTAACCGATCTGTACCACTATCACCATCACTTACTAACATGGAATTAAACTGACCACAACACGTGAAGTAAATGAAAATTTCTCTTTTACATTCAGATGTAGCTACAGGTAGACAAAAAAACCCCTTCAAAACTATTTTTGTTTTTAAGAAGTAATTAAAATCATTCATTCTTAGAAATCTATAGTATCTTAGGGTTCAAGTGGAAAGATGAAAGATTTTTAAATATACACCTAATATCAGTGTGTAGAGTTCCCCAAAAAGGAAAGGACTCAAAAATACCTGCAAAGAATTCACATCCCATTAAACCTTTCAGACTGTAAGCTACAGAAGACCAAGTCATTGCCTTGAACCTTCTGCTAATCGTGAAATATTAGCAACATTTCTCAGCCATATGATTAGTGTTAAAAATGCAATTCTTCAACTACAACTGGCCTACGAGTGATAATTAAAGCTATTTGTGACATGTGTAGCTTATAATGATTAACTTGTCTGCAGTCAGATAAACAAATAACCTGCACCTGTAAAGACTTTATTTCCTGAAGGTAAAACAACTGTTTAGGAAAGATCATGCTGGCAAAACAGCTGCTTGCATTCTGGAGAGGAAACAAGGTAGTATCTTTCAACAAACGCCAACTCTGGTGTTTTATCAGCTCTATCTCATTAACTGGAAACAAGGCTTAAATGCTTTGTTTATAAATTATGATTATTCCTGATTGCAGCAGTTACTGATAGTGCCACTCATTTGCAATGCAACTCTTTGAATTTGTTTAATTACAATTTGAAACAAGGCAGAGAAGATTAATTAACCCACCTGGCTGGCTGGCACATAGTCCTGGCTCGGCTCTGTCATACTCATATACATGTTCTCACCGTCAAACTGCAAAGGAAATAATAGTAAACATTCAGCAAACTTGAATATTTTTCAGCATTGACTGAAAAAAACAGTAGCCATAAAATAATATTATAGCCTGGTTTTAGAGACTTGTAATTGCCTCTGTGCATCTTGTCTTTGATGTTCCTGTTGTCATCCTTATTGACCCTGGATGTCAGTGATTTGGAGTAATTAGCGCTCTAGTAATTACAGCTAGCAAGCAAGAAATGAATGGTTTCCTTTCATCTGCAATCTGTTTTAAAACAAAATGGCTCATGTTGTGCACCATGTATACATATTGCTGTTGGTTGTAATGAAGTACTAAGTGAATTGCACAGTTACTGAGAAAAGGAAGATGAGAATAGAAACTGCACTAAAATGCATCTTAATGGATTCCAACTTTAGCTTCTGAGTAGAACAAGAGTTGAAATTTCAAAACAAATTAAACCCCCTCCTATTGAAATGTTCCTGTATCAGAAAGTAGGAAATACATTTCCAGACAGCTTTCAGACATCTGAATGTACGAAACGGTATACCTCCTGACCGTATGGTTTAAGAGGATAGTTTGTTCAGTGTGTGAATAAAGTAAACAGTCACAATCAGAATTGCAAAAATACCCTTCTGTAATTGATAAATACCATTCCTGGAAATGTATACAAAGCTTTTTTCTTGTTGTTCTTTTTCTCCCCTCAGCTGCAGTTAAGAAGTAACAGAAATGTGATAAAAAGGAGTTGATTAAAATCTGAAGGTCTATATGGAGAACTGTCAGAACGGAAGCCTCGTCCTGTACCAACACAAAGTATAAAACTACTGATTTCTTATGTAATCTGGAAAATGTCCCCACAGAACTCTTGTCATGCCCACTCAAGTGGCAGTGCCAACAGGGCAACTGTAGTCCCAGTGTCCGCTCAGGAGGTAGAGAAAATCTTTTCAAACCTTTCAAGTAGAAACGAACAACAGCAGGAATCCCCATCCCCAATCATCAACCACAAATTTCCAGCTGTTACGAGGTCTGTTTGAAATAACTTTCACCTGACCCCTTCCATAAATGCTTAGAGTGACATATTTTGGAAATGAGCCATTATTTTTGATGATGTGGCGGCATTTTTAAAGAGTCCCCGCTATTGAGCTTGCTCTACTCCTACAGAAGGTGGCAGTGAAATATCCCATGGACATTTCTCGATCCGTGCTGAGCTTCTCAGGATATTCTACCTGCAAGGTACAGTATATTCAACTAGACCAAGATAGCAAAGTCAAACTGTGGCTTTGGCAGATAGCTCTACCAATTTTTGCTGAGGCAGCTGAAAAGGTTTCGGCTTCCAGCTGTTCATCCTCTTTCTCTGCCAGAGGCTACAACGCCTGTAACAGCAGCAGTAGAAATGAACAAGTGCCAGCTTCTGGCACAGCATTTGATGGTCTGCCCTTCCTGGCCAGAGCTATTTAACAGATATTCACAGCCTATCTGTTAGAAGTCCTAGTTTCGTGGGAGGGAAAGGATTATGCCACGAGCACAGATTTGCCATAGAGAATACAAGATTTCCAGAGTTTGATGGAATAGATAGTTGGTTTTTATCTTAAAAACAGAGATAGTTGGTTGTTCCTTTATTGCTTCTTGTTTACGCTTGCCATTTCTTTCAGCTTTCTCATTCAAGAATGTTCTTATTTATTAGCATTCAAAGTAGAGTTTTGGAGAAAATTTTTTTAGTGCCTGGATTGTTTGCACACTGGAAAAAATGCATTGTTTCTTCTACTCAGATGGACAAGTGAAATTCTGAAGAGAGATTTCACAGCCTGCGGTTGGAAACCAAGCGCCCCAGCGCAAGGCCTACAGGAGCTCAACTTATTCAGCTTGTCAGACGAACGGCTGAAAGGTGCCTTGATCACCGCGATTGGTACTTACACCCTGGAAAGATGTCTGATAGCAAGATGTCAGCCTTCCTGACAGTGGCATAATGAGATCTAGTGTTGAGAAATGGGAGTTAGAGAAATTCAGTTCTGAAATAAGATACAAGTTCCTACTTTAGAAGGTAATTAAATGTTATGTCAACAACAAACTCATCATTTCTTGGACACTTTAAAATGAAGTTAGATATCTTTTTCAGAAAAGACGCATTCCATAATGTATTTATGAGAAATCCTATGGACAAGATAGTTATGGTGGCTGGTTACAGTAGTCCTATCTGCCCTGGAACCCATGATTCCTTAAGTCTCCTATTTTGATTTCCCTCATTACCCTCATATATTTGTTGCACTACCTTGCAAACATTGCTATAATTAAAATATTATGTTGCATATATTTAGTTGCAAAGAGCATGAAGAAATTTCTTTCCTTTTCTGCATACAGGCTAGATACAGTCCAGGGTTATTTCAATTTGCTTTGTCATCCATAACGCCTGAGCCTGTGATTTAAGAATCTTTATGAAGTACACTAATTTTTCATATAATTCCCTCTTTTGGATGTTTGGTAATTTGTCCTTGCTCCCAAGCTTGCAATCACCAAGTCTGCATTCACAGAAAAAAATCCCTTAGGAAATTTTGTGATGAATCCTGGAAATTTTCATCATTCTGTGTGTTGTTCTTGGGCCACCTGCCTTCCTGACTGGTGCCTTGCTACTAGTGGTACTAGTATCAGTAGATCCACTGACAGGATCTTGCATCTCAGCCTTTCCTGTTTGTTGCTTGTGGCCCTCTGTTTAGCTCTGAAATGCTTTTGTTCTACTGTGGTCTGTGGGCTTAATGTGAGTATGTATCAATGAAGTGGAAAAACAAAAATATACCTGAAGCTAAACTTCCTGGCCTTTTGGCTTGGCTTTAAATGAGAAATAACCTTCTGAAATGTTTTGGGTGAATTTGTTAGGGTAAATTCTCAGAAAAATATATTGACGCATAATGTCATAAAATCTGCATGACCTATTAACATCTAAAAATACCCAGCAGATGTTTGATTTATTACTTAATTTCTTCAATATTCAAACATGGAGTTTAGCCACTGCAATATTTAGCATCTGCTTGTTAGGAGTATGTGGAAGATGTTGTGTAATACGTTGTATAGTTCAGTAATATTTGAGGCAATGTGTATTTTTTGTAGTATTTATATTTGCAGGAAATGTATTAGCTGACACTAACACTGTTGCCATGTTAGTGTTTGTACTACATTTACAGCTATATAAATTATTATCTGCCCTCAGTCTAGTGCAGTGAGGTACATGGCTTCTTGGCAATTCCTAAGACTTCAGATGTGAGCCTGAAAAACACTCATAAACTCAAATGACGAAGCGTATACACATGCACTTCCTACAGCAGATATTGTCAGGAGATGCCTCCTTTAAGTTCTCAATGCTTACTAGAATGTTTATAAAAATTGAAATTATGATTTTTGTATATCAAAATAAGACAAAATGTCTACTTCAATGCTGAATTGTTTATTCATCATCCCCTTTCCCAACTACCAAAGAAGTGTTGAATACAGATCGCCTATACATCCCACCCCAGCCAAAAAAACCCAGTACACAAGCCTTCAATAACAGAGTTCAGAGGCACTGATGCGGCGCATTGTATCTGTGCCCACCTTGCCCAAATGTGACTATCCCACGTTGAAGCAATGAACTGAGAAAAAAATGCCAACGATTTCATCAACTGGAAGGTCCTATTGTTATTTTTTTCCCCATGTGTATCAGAAGGTTCCAAAACAAGCCCCTAAACCCCACAAATGAACACCGAATCCTTTCACCTTTTTCTACACTGCTTTGTAACACGCAGGCTCTGCAGCTCGACATCTCTCAACAACCCTCCTCCAGGACACCTTAACTCATATTATGTCCACCTTGAATTCAGCTTTACAAATGAGGCGATTTATGCAACAGCAGTTCAAGCAACCTTTCCGCATCAGACAGTGAGTCAAAAGATCGATACATATGACCCAAAGATGCCTCCAACCACCAGATTTCTTTTCCAGGTTATACTCCATGCCTCCAAAATTGTCTTATTTTACTCATCATCCCAGGTCTACAAGAACCTTGTCCTCCCTAAACTTCCCTGCCACTCACTGTGCTTGATTTCAAGCAAAGAAACTGCACAAGCATCACTTAACCTGTGGATGATTCATCCAAACAGAACAGATGAAACACAAAGGCAGGCAGTTAAATGAACTGTCTTTTATGAACTTATGTATGATGTATATATATCATATGACATTTCATCTAAAGCTTTCTCAATGTGTGTCCAAGATACTTCAGTATCATTAAGGCCAGATTTCAAAATCTTTCATTTTAATCTATTAAAACTGAATGCTAATACAATATTCTGATGTGTGATAGTAACTACTCTTGACAACATTTCTTTTCATATTAAAGTGTAACTGCATGAGAAGTTTGGGTGAGAGCAAACTAAGAATATGACTGCATTGTAATATTAAAAGATACATAAGTGGGAGCTGGATTTAATATATATTCAGAAATGCATCGTATTTTTTATTTAAATGATTATTATAAATAAAACCTACAGGCAATACAATGGCATGGCCAGTTAGAATCTCCCTTAGAATAACCCTTTGTAAGACAAGTTATAATGTTCAGCAACCAACATGCACAAAATACCCAAGTGCTGTTATTAAATGCAATTTACTCATATAAGTTAGGAAGATAATTACATAAACACTGGCTGACTGTTACTGATGCAAGAGCTATGACAGAGTTCAGCAAATGTCCAGAGTGGTAAGGATGTTTAATCAGGCATGGATTTACCGAGGGATCCAAAGCTGGCTTTTGTCTCCCATTAGCAAGGCATCACATCAGAGTCATATGATGGAGTTATGGCCAGGAAGCCTGTTTTCATCTTCCCACTTAGGTTGCAGCCAACTCTGCCAGCATTTATAATAATGATTATGAAGTAGCAAAGCTTGCAAGAATGGGGGTTTTTTATTCATTCTTTGTGTCCTTCTTTAAATGAAAAACACCCTAGGTGGTTTATGTGACAGAGACATTATTATCAGGTTGCACAAAAAACAAATAGAGAACAAAATTTCTCGTGGTGACACCAACTTAAAGAATCTTCATTATAGCCTACACACACAGAAGAATTTGGAAGACAAAAAGGAAGGTGCAGTAGGGCAGAAAATACTAGAAGGGGTTGAAAGCCAAAGAGGATAACTGGAAACAAAACATATTTATATACCGCTAACTGCATGTGCGTATACAGTGATTATAAATCCAGAGACATACCTGCATTAGCTTCCTGTAGCTAGTTCAGATGGCAATGGCCACAGGGATGCACAGGTTCAACAGAGGCTTCCAGCCTAACTATGTGTCCTCCCCTCCCCACAGGCTACTTTCTTCTATGCCAAGTCACTCTGTCTTCATTGCCAGGCTCATCTGGGCTATCTGGATTGCAGGGAAAAAAAGTTTTCACCCCTCTCTTTATCTCTGTCTCCTTACTACCTCACACTTCGTTGATGTTGTTGAGAGAAGTGAGGGTTTATTTTGCTCCTTTTTCATCCACAGTTTTCAGCATCTTAGGGAATTGCATATTTGCTTTCTCTTTGTATGCACGCATATATATATATGTGTGCCCTAAGTTCTGCAGGCATAGTTATATTAGCTAAAAGAAAAAAAAAATCAAGCACATAATGGATCTTTGAGCTTCTTCTAGTTCATACTGAAATGCAGCACAGTGTGACAGTACTACATCCCGTCCAACTGCAGTGTAGGCACGGAAGCACAATGAATACTAGCCCATATGGCTTTTGATGCCAAAACAAGCTTGGCGCCAGGATGTGGAGCGACAGCAGCTTCGGACACTGTTTTGTGCACAAGTGTATCTCAACAGCTATATCCTGAAATGTAGAGATTAAAGAAGAAGAAGCAAGGGGAGAGATGATCAAACTGGTGAAAGTTGCTGTATTTAATAAGTTCAGCTTCTGGGTAAAGCCACCTGGACTCGACATCCCGATTTCTTCAAAGGATGTTGCAGATCTTCAAAGCCTGTGTTATTAATCACATAATCTAAATACAAATTTCTCCCATCTTAGATTGGAACTGGAAGCTAGATTTAAATTTAAACTTTAGCTATACCTTTTAACCACAGTTTACCTTGCTCTAATGGCGCCCCAACACAATTTGTTGTGTTTAATTTTAAGAAAATGTTGCAATAACATTGTCTAAAAAGAGTGATTTAGTGATTTTAGTGCTTACAGCTTATAGATATCATTTGTAACTTACATTATCTAAAAGCCGCTAATCCTGGAAAAGCTTTAAAACTAGGTGATTTTGTTTATTTTAAACCAAATGCCAAGAGTGGACATTGTCTCAGGTTGCTCGATGACAAACAGTGATATTTTATTTTACTCAGAGCTGTTGAAATGAGACTAAAATAATGATGGGCTACAACATAAATCATCAAATGGCTATGCTAAAGAAACGGTTGATCTTGTTACGGCAACCATTAAAGATAAAAACAGAGATGCTCTGTAAACATTATTACACGATGGAAAATCCCTTTCTTGACACAGTTTGGCAGAGCGTTATTTCTGTATTAAATTGAAACTCCATTTTGTCTCCTGAACTCCATTTTGTATGCTGTACTGAACACATGTTTAAATTTGCCCAAGACAGGTTACAGTAATGCATTCCAGACAGGCATCCTTCCTGGGAAAGGAGCTTGACACCTCACTGAAGGACTATCACAGGAAAATTGTCAAAAAACAATCTAGTACTATCGACTTTGATTGTCTCTGTTCTGCCGTCTTCCCTCCCTTCTTCCAGGATTGTTTTTCAAAAGAGGAGAATTGTGGAAGACTATGAGATTGGGTGAAAATGCCTGAATGGAGCACCACGGCAAAAAGCAGTCAAAATTCTTTGCAGAGCTGGATGTCCCTGTGTGGCCAAAGGAAGGTGACTGCTGCAGACTAGCAGGACATGGAGAAGTCCTGTCCCACCCGGAACACTAAGAGCCCTCCAGGTCACAGAAAGTTTGATGTGCCAAGCATTAGAGAGGAAATGGCATGTCTCAAGATTATTATCGTTACTCATTTTAATTCTGTAACTTGTTTTCAAGAGGAAAGTATTAGCAAAATCCTTTCTGTTTCCTGTGCTTTCATTTTCTTACGTACTGTCCAAAGGGTCTAAACCAGGAATACGGGGTATGATGTGTTTAATTAATCCAAGTATGGTGATGTGTGGGCTAGGCATACTGGAGTTGGGAAGGAACCTGCCCCGGTCTCGACGGCTTCCTGGAGAGTGGGAGCAAGCCACGAGGTGGGTGGGCACTGGCAACGAGCCCCAGAGCGGGAAGCAAGGGTGCTGCTTCACAAGGAAATGCTGTCAGACATCTCCTATACTTAGAAAGAGCCAGAAAGAGTGATGAAACTCTCTCTGCCCACAGCACCCAACGGACTTTGATACATTCCGTGCTTGGATCAAAGAGCAATAGGGCTTGCAGACTGGAACAGCACTGTGTCTCTTCTACAGCCTCGCTTTCAAAGTTTTGAAAATACTTTGCTTGATTCTCCTCAGATGAGACCATTTCGGTCTTATTTTCCATTTATAACAAACACTATTGCTTCAGAAAGTATAGGCAGTGCTGTCAAAGTCTTTCAGATTTTTATCCCTGTGCCATAAATATCCAACCCAGACCTTCTACCATTGCATTCCCCAAGCTAACTCACTATTTATCGCTCTCATTGCAAGAAAGGGGAAGAACCAGAGGGTTTGCCGAGTACGTTCTCAGAGGTGGCAAGCCATCTGAGTATCTAAATATACACTGGTAGTTAAAACCTGAATGATGGCACTACAGCATTTGTGTTTTTCCCGCACTTTAATAGAGGTTAATGTGGAACCGGAGAGGAGGTGAAGGGGGGTGTTTAGCTTCCCGCTTGGAGCCTGCATGTGTCAATGCCTGACAGAGCCTTGAAGTTGTTAGCCTGCATGCAGAGCACTAGCTGAATGAGGTTACAGCGCTGAGCACAGCGGGCTAATAGAAGTAGGATCAGACTGATAGGAGGAGTGGAAGAGTCCAGGCACAGCAGAGTGTATCAAAGACAGCCCAGGGGAGAGCGGGTACTGTATTAGTCCTTTGTGTACATTTAAATGGAAGACAGTGAGCATGCAGAGATGAACTCTGAACTCTCTCAGCTGGGCTTCCGCTCCTTTTAACCTTGGGTGTTTAATAAAATAAAATAAAATAAAATAAAATAAAATAAAACCCAAATCAACGCACTGTAGTCTGGACTCCTATGCTAAACTATCTCTTGCATATTGAACACTCATTAAATAAACATTCCGAGATCAAAGTGGCAAGTGCTTTTGTTATTATTTTACTCAATCCACACTAAATTATAGATGTAGCCACCCACTGGGAAAATTGGGTGATAAGGTGGAAAGGTTTGAACAGCTAAGATTAGACCTTTCTTTTTCTACCCACAGTAGCTGAGGAAATTTGTTTAACCTGGTAAGCTTGTAATATTTTCCAACCCCAACACACCTGGCCAGTTTCATGACAAGGTTTGATCCTGCATCATGGAAGGTGAAGGGAATTGTGCCATCGCCATTTGGGCAAGAACTGGATGAGGTAGAATGGTAAGGTAACAGGGCCCTTTTTACTTCCAGTTTCAAAGTCATTTTTGTCAATATTCATCTCTGCCTCATCATTTCAAATGGTAGATTATGTAATAAAAGACAGGAAAGCTTAATAAAAAGGGTCTACAGAGACCAAACAGATGACTAAAAAAAAGCATTTTTTGTATACCCATGTGCAGAGCCCCCTGTGCAGCAGTATGGCAGAAGAGAGGCTCCATAGACCTTAGTGAATGAGTTTTGCACAAGTAGGACAAAAGCGTTTCCTTGCATGACTACAGAGGGAGCTGTGTGCAGGGACCCATGGACAGAATTTGACCCACTATGTTATTTATAGAGTGAATGGGGTATATGTAGTTCCTGTGGGAAAGTACATCTGCTTCTACACAGCAGAATCTTAGAAATAAAATGAGCCAGAACAACATTAACAACAAAAGCACAAGCAAAATCTAAAAAACAAGCAAAAACTAAAGGTAACAATTGCCAGGTACCTAGAAAATCCTGCCTGCACACTGCTATGCCTCATGTTCAAAAGAGTAAGGAAAAAAAATCCATGGCATACTAAGAAATCCATGGCATACTTAGAAATCCAATTTTAAAAAGTTATTGAAAGGCTTGATCATCTAAGAACTTAAGCACTCTAGACCAATGCAGCAGGTCATTTGAGCACATGCATAACATGCATTAAAATTATCCCGTTGAAGGGGATGAGAGTGTGAGAGTATTTAAAATCAAGCACCCATTCAAATATGTGATGAGATAGGGCCCAAGAGCTCAGAAATTTTCAGGAACAGCTATAAAATATTGACGCATGTGCCAAACTCAAATGGGACAAATGAGCTTAAATTTCTGGTAAACCAAATTATTTAGCACAGTCTGATGGGATCTCATTAGGCAAAACTAATTCAGACCTGGAGAGGGTGATAACAAAATTGACTAACTGCAAGGATTTAGCAAAACATGGTTAAATGACAAGGGTGTTGTAGGGCTGATACACAATCGTAGTTTACCAAAACAGCTACCGTGGCAGCCATGTGGACAATCCTACTTCCATCCATCGTTACTCTGGTATATGAGGAGCTCCTTGAATTTCAACGGGATTATTTCCATGAAGGAAGTCATGCATATTTATTTCCCTGCCTGCATCAAACAAGAAGTTGGAGCCCCATGCACGTTCAAAAAAGAAATCTGAAGCAACACAAGTTTTTATGTTTACAGTTGCAACAAAGATTCAAAAGCTTGACAAGGCTTGTAGCTTGACTTACTTGTTTGCTAGGATGGTCTACAGATCAAGCTGAGATACACTGACAGAGCAATGCAGAGAAGTTTGCAGTATTCTATCCCAAAACAGGTCATTCAAGAGTAGATGTGGTTAGAAATGTTCAAAATATTACTCAAAAGCAGAAGAGGAAAAGTTGTTTTACTTTTTTTTCTTATCAACTTCAGTGAAGATGTCTCCTTGATATAATGAAATCACTTATCAGTTCTCAAAAATTCTAAGTGTTCTCTCTACGCGTTTTAAGATAAAATGTGACCTTCAAGATTACAGTTCATTTTATGACTAGATTATTCCATGACTATTTTCATCTTTTGTTTCTATTTTGTCAAGTAGCACTCATAACAGCTTTTTTTGTTAAGAGTCTGCAACGGTATTTCCTTTACACACTTGATATGGTTTCTTTTAACAGAAAAAAATACAAGTCTGCACAAATATGGTTTTGGTTTTTTTTTTCATTTTGAAGGTAAAGAGCTAAACTATAAAGTTACAGTTGTACCTTCCACTGTCTTACCAAAACTATTTAAAGACGACAATTATTCCACCTCCTCCTCCCTCCCGCTTGAGGAAAGAGTGCTACTCTCAGTGCTGGCTGCTGCTTTTCCCATCGATACACTCTGAATCTATTACAGTTGTACATTCCTCAGAGAAAATCAGATAGCAAAAGTTACTCAAACCTGGCATTATCAGCACTATGGCTGTTGTCTTCCCAAGAGCCCATGCGTATCAGCATGAGGCAGTCACGGTAGTGCTGGGAGGAAGCTCCCTGGGCAGGGAAATCCATCCCCTGAATAACAGCAGAATAGGTTTCACACAGCATCCATGAAAACTTATTGTCAAATCCTGCCTTGGGTACAACTCCAGCAATGGTGTTTCCATGCATTTTCCCCTTTCGGTTCAAACTCTTCAGCAATTTTACTGTTTTATCTTAAGACCTTTTTCCATCCTTCCAGTCTGCTGAGACTAATGACTCCTACCTTTTCGTAACACTTGTGAACACACCTAAAAACAGATATTCTGTCCTCTTCTTCAGGAAACCTATTTTAAATTCCTTTAACCTTCTCTGATAACATGCTTTTTGCCAAACATTTGTTCATTTGTAGCCACTCAAGTGCTTCACTTTACTGATGTGCTTTTCGCCATCTCATACGCTGTCCAAAATGAATGTTAGTGCTCTAGCTAGCCGTGGGCAAATCTGAACAGGTTCTTTATACCCCGGGTTCATCCAGACTCTGGGTATGCATCAGCCTCTTCCTCCCTGCACACTTTATTTAGAAAATGCTTTGGTTTTTCCCAGCCCTTAATAAATGAAACTTCTGAAAGCTTCTCCTGACCTATACAGTAGCATGGAAAGCTGCCAGATAACTAGCGTAGATAACATGATCTATGAGAAACGGTGAAGATCTAAGCTCCACGGATTTTGGTCCAAGTCAGAGCTGCATGTTTTTTCAAATAAAGCATTTCCAAGATGAATCTTATGATGAAACTGACTTTTAAACGTTTTACATGAAAAAGGAAAAAAGACACTTTCACCAGAAGAACATGGCAGTTCAAGCACATAGCAACACCTGGTTCAGTCCTACTCTGTCATTCCCTCAAATACCAATTGCACAGCACAGCCACAGACTGGGGGACAGTCTTCCCGTATCACTTCTTGTGGCTGCTAACTTTCTAAAAATACTTGATGATGTAGACTTAAATTCGTCACCTTCACATCTCGCTGAGCGCTCTCTCTCACAGGACATTATTTTCTAGTATTGGTCTTCCCAGTTTTGAACAAAAATCACATCCTGGCCCTGAGAAATTCTTAAGTAAGAATGGGAAAAAAACCCCAAACCTGGCAATTATGGTTTTGTCAAATGAATATTANGTCTTCCCAGTTTTGAACAAAAATCACATCCTGGCCCTGAGAAAGTCTTCTTAGGTAGGAATGGGAAAAAACCCCCAAACCTGGCAATTATGGTTTTGTCAAATGAATATTAGCGAGACTATGTCACTTCAAAATTTCCAGGCTGGTGTACTTCTGAAGTCCTCAAATGCAGCAAAACAAGCTGAGCTCCGTTATGCTGGAAAGTGCCATGTGGAGACACGAGGGAAGCACTTCATTCTCACCACTTACTGTGAAAGGAGCTTTGGTGTGGGCTCCTTGCTGGCAGGCCAGGCTTGCAGCAGCGCTGCAATTCACTGGTGGTCATTCCCCACGTGCAGCCACCCAGAGGGACGCAGGTAGTCTGCACCCCATGGTAGGAGAGGAGTTACGGACAAGGTGGCCACGGGCTCCCCTCACCTTGGCTGGCATTAAACTACCAGTCCCTGCAAAGCGGGTCTCAGCATTTTTGAACAGGACCGTGACACCAATGTAACAACAAACCCCTCAAAATACAGAAGTGCTGCTTTTTAAACAGACAACCCTGCAACTCACACAGTGTAGCCTGTGCACTCACTGCACTGAAATAGAAGCAAAACTTAGTATTTGCTAATCTTACTATAATTATAACAATCTATGTTATAAGCGTTAATGAGCTAAAATAATTTTAAAATAAATGTACAATATAACAATGTAATTAAAGCTTGATGGAGCTGGTTTTATGCTTTTATGATACAAAAATGGTTTCTTACTAGCTTTTGATATTTCATTTTCCCCACAGCATCCAATATCTGCTTCTGTTTTACCCAATTGTACAATAATTATTGTTTAACTTCAGTAATCTCACAGCCTAGTCAGACTCTTTAGCCATTTTATTAATCAATGAAAGTACTCTATAACAGTAATTTCATGGAAAATATGCCTTATCATTTTAGTGCCCCATATTATATTCTCTCACCTCTCTGTATAAGCTACTGAATTATTAATATACCGTCCTGCAGATTTGATAAAATCTGTGATGAAAATGATCATAATCTTCTATGCCTAAAGACCATTAAATGAGTGCACATTAAACTTGAAATAAATGGCTTGAATAATTTTTGTTTTAAAATGTTCTTTGTGTTTGGAAGATTCAAATGCATATTAACAGTTTTAAAGTTATGGAACAACCCACTGAAAACTACAGCTTCAACGGTCATACTTAAGATTATGTCCCTACTGTATATACTGAGAATAAAGTTTCTTCACATGGCCAAACTCATTTCCAAACTAAACTTTCCCAATCTAGAATAACTTAATTCTGTGTTTATTAGGTCAAAAAAAAGGAAAGAGGGGACAGAGAAAATCAAACCGCCAAATCATGCTCTGACTTGCAGATATACAACAGCAAAACACAACAGCTGCACAAACATTACCAAAACCATATTTGGCATCTTCCCTCCCACATTAAAAGGCACACAAAGTACCAGTTGAAATAGTCATGTATTTGCTGAGGGAGTAAAATGTCCTTGATTTGAATGCAACTGAGAATGAAACACCTTTTCACAGGTGGGGCCTGTACCAGGGTACTGGTCTGGGTCTACGCTGGTAGAATTCAATTGATTTCAAGACTAACATTGAGCAGAACATGCATTGCTCAGGCCCAGGAAATTAAGCTCTACCTGAGGTGCAGTTTGCTTTTTTTTTCTCCTTTTTAGGGAAACCATTAAATGGACTCATGCATTAGCACGTAGTCTCTTCTGGTGTCAGCAACAATCCGTTTTGTGATATTCTTCTAAGATAGGTATTAAGAGGCTCCAGGATTTTGCACAGGCTCCAGAGTCTTAATAGCTGAATTCATAAATAGCTAGTCATACAGTATCACTGTTTCTTCCTGCACTCTACAGTTCTTGTAATACTCCCAACCTTCTCTTATGTCAGCGCCTACAAGTCAAAAGTTCAGAAATAATAACAGAGTACAAAAATGTGCTGTCATTAGATTCATGTTTTGATACAAAATTAATTTGGTGTTTTATTCATTCATTTGAAATCGTAACTACTGCCTTGGAAAGTATAAGGTGGTTAATTTTCCAATATTTTCAGATCAAATTAGTAATACATAACATAAGTGTTTTGACATGTCTAATAGTTTTACTCATAATCAAGATTTTGCAGTTCACAAGTTCTTTTAGCTACGTGAGCCCTTACAAGCTGAAATAGTCAGAGCATTGATTTAGAAGCTGAGGAAGTATTTTATGCATTACAGTGCATCCCTGAAGATCTTTTGTTAATACAGAGAGCGATGTGAATTATGTATCTGATTTTATTTCGTACTGTTAAACACAGCTCATTGGAAATGTATAACCAGCTCCCTTTAAGAATACAAAGCAAAAGCAGTGTCATGTATTATGCTACAGCAGGTAATTCAGTGTCTTAGATAGGATTAGCCAACAGATTTATCAAGCAGCCTCTAAGGAAAGCAGAGTTCAAGTCTGGGCTCATCAATAATACATAAATAAACTGAACAATTAGGTACAAAGTGGCTATCTTGTCAGACAACTTATTAACCGATAAATGATATACTCACTGCAGACAGTGTAAAAAGGAGACATATGTAAAGATAGGAAAAGAAGACCTGGAAAGAGAGAGGAAGGTACTGTGCTTTTTAGTATGTTTGTCAACTTGGCGATTCTCTCCAACTCTCCAGCCTGAGTTGAGAGCTATGATGTCTAGAAGAAGGTGGTGAGGTACGGTTCAGCAGGACTTTGCTACTAGGAATCACATGGCTTTTTTTCTGATAGCTGAACACAAATTTATGCCTTTGCTCTTTATTCAGTGGTCTGAAGAAGAACATATTCCACTTTTCCAGTAGACAGCTACTACCAGCATCAGCTTCAACTGCTTAATATGCAAGTTTTACATAAATAAACAGCCATCCCCAGTGTGTAATGTCACCACTGGGCATTGCTATAATACGGCCTGACTACCAAGATGCACCAGTTCCTAGGAAAGGGTGGATGAAAGCAGTCAGGCCTACATCTGGCTTACACAACAACAACAACAACATGTCTTAAAAGGCAAATCTGTTAGTAAATGTCAAAATATGAGACATTTGGTCCTTCTTTACTAACTATCAACAAACTCAAATTTAATTTTTTTTTCTGTGCTGGCCTACGCTTTTCAGACAGAAAACAAGGAGACTGAGGCAGGAAGGGCTGTTGCTATTTTTCCCTCAGCCAAGCAAAACAAAAAACATCTTCATTTCATTTAGGATCAACAAGTAAGCAAGCAAACCTAGTCCAAATAAAATCTTTTTATATGCACGTATCTACCTCAGCTCAGAAATTCCGAACATTTGAAGTACAGATTTCAGGATTTAACTCAGAATGAAAATAATATTTACCTAATATGATGTCTTTCATGCCCAAGTACTCCAAAGTGCTTTGCAAATATTGACTAAATTCTGCCCTTAATCTGTGTTCAGTGCCCCTTGACTCCAGTAGACATTCCGAGGGGTATATGCAAAAGAAGACTTCAGGCCTTACACACTTTGCTAATGGAAATGTAAATTACCAGTGAAACACAGCCACTTCTGGAGTGAAACAGGGACATTGCTCAGAAATACGTTCCAGTGAGGTGTAAAATTCAGGAATTTAGAAATATCCCCACCAGATGGACAAGTAATGTGGATGAACAGAAGAGGCTTGCAGTGACTTCACTGAATGGTCATTGTACCTCTGTTAAACAAGATGGGCGATTTTAAGACTACTCACTGTTGGTTTACTCCAGCCTCATTTTAGTGAACAGTCCTTCCACTTTGCATCTGGGTACCTTTGAAAATGCGCTTTTATGTCTTGTCCAAAGACAGGCAGCACCTGAAGAGTAACGTTCCCCGGCTACTTACAGGGGACACTACTTCTCAGACCCAGAAAGTCACCCCAATGGCTTCCTGAACCCCCTACCGACATGTTCATGCTGGGCCTCCCCAAAGTAATGCAAGCACAGCACCTGCAGAAGGACCAGGGTGCAATCTGAAATAAAGGAGGAAGCAGACGTGGGTGGGAAAGACTGTGTCTTGGTGGGGGAGCAAAACAAAAGGTTGTAAACAGAGGGAAGATGGGTGTCAAAGCCAAACTTCCGACTGTGGAAGCAGGTTTCCATGATAGGCCAGCTGAACTGTCTATATAATGTGCCAATTTTTTCTTGCTGACTCTAAAGGGACTCTAGGACAAATGTATCAAGATGTGTAAAAGTTGTGAGACAAATCCTAACCATTGCACACCATGAGGTGAATGGGATGGTGTAAAGTGTGTACTACCTTTCTCCAGGACCAGGTGTCCTCTCTGCTCCCCATCCCTGAGGAGCTGAAATGGCACCACTGACACATCAGGAAGCTCCAGAAAAATCCCCATTCTCTGCTTCTCCTGAAGATCAGTGGTGGGGATTATGAAGAAGCCCAGGGATGGCTTTACCTGTTGTATTAAAGGATTCCCTTGCCTAGGGGAAAGAGTTTTGTGTATGTGACACTTTTCCCAACAGTAGGAAATAACAAAGAGTAGGTTGGATTGTGCAGTATGGATGCAGGCATTTTACACAGCACTACCTGCAGAATCAAAGTAGCAAAAGAATTCACGAAGGGTCTTCCCAGTGAAGAACTTCCATGGTTGCAGTCAGTCTATGGACAGGCTGATGGCACTGCAGCATGAAATTATTGCACCCCTGCCCACACATCTAACCTATTATTTATTAGTGCAGACTGTTAGTGAACGAAGAAACAATTTAGCACGTTTAAGCAGCAAAATAGACTTCTGAATTGCTAGAGGATAATTTGCACCCAATTTACGAGTTTTTGCCAAGCCATGAGATGCCTTGATCTGTTTCATATAAAATTGGTTGAAAATATGTTTCTTAGAGTGAAGTATGAGGTGATAAAAATGTGATTAAGGTGTGCTGGCAATTTTATTTTGGCAACTTTATGCTGTGCTTTTGAATTCCAGTATATATAATGTTTGGCCCTTTTTTAGTTGATAGTCTGTCAGCTGAAGTCTCTACATATACAAACATTAATAAACTCACAGACAATAAAATAAAAGCAGTCTAAAACTACATGCTATAATCTCTCTCTTTAAAAATAACTGTAGGAAGTCATAATGTATAGTTTATAATTACGATATCCAAAGAATTTCTGTTCAGTGAAGCCAAAGGAAATTGCTTACTATGGAACTAAGAATGCGATAAAAAGAAAATTAAGCACTGGCCCTGAAGCTCAAAAACAGAGTAAATCACGTATTTCCTCAAGCAGAAAGGGAGCCTCATTTTTCAGGGGGAAAAAAACTCTCACAATAATGTTAAAACACAGAAGTCCAACTACCTAATCAGAAGATAGAGATTAAAAGTGAACAAAACCAGTTTCACAACCCCCTAAATTGTAAACAACTTTCCTTAGAGCCGTTGCAATGATAAGCCTAAAGTAACTGTGGGAATCGCTTTCTAATTCTAAACTTGGACCTCCCTTTTCTACACAGAAAATTCACCCCAGCTTTAATTAATACAGTTGGCATAACTCAAGACGTGTTTCAAAGCTTCTTGTCAGTATGTCCCTGTAAAACATAAGTGAAAATTAACCTTCAAGAGGTTATAGTAAACAAATTCACAGTGGAGGCAAAAAAAAAATAAATCTCCAAGTATAACTATTGCTTTAATATCTGTATGTGTGAAAATACTTTATCCTCTAACAAAGAATTAATCCATGAAAAGCTTCACTAAACATTTTCTTGTACTACTCACGTTTATGAAAGTGATTTCTGGAGCCTTAAGGAGGGTTAATGCGCTCTCAGACTATAATCAATGAAAACAGCATGATTTACACAATCTATGTTCTTTGTCAAATGTAACTAGTGTATCACTGCATAAGATCTTTTTGCTGACAGGAGCTTACTGTATGATGGAGATGCTGGAATCCTCCTTACACTGGTTGTACCTGGCATGCCGTGCTGTGCTTGTATAATGATAAAACGAAAACTCGCAGGACAACCTCAGGCTATCCATCTCTGTTGCTCAAGCTAGCGGATGAAGCTCACTGAAGGTATGTAGAAATAGTTGTTTGCAGAAGTAAAATGAAAGTAAAGCAGAATTTGACAAGCCCAGGTTACATTAGAATTATGTTACCTGAGTCCAAGAAAAAACATGTTCAGTCTCTCAGATCTTTATAATTAAATGACAATCACAGCTGATTGACTAGCTCCTGCCTATCATCACTCTGTACCTACAGCAGGATTACTACAGTAAGCTCAGCGTGTCTAATGACTGACAGAGCTTCCTGATTTGAAAATACATGTTTAAGAAATCAGAGTATTTCACTGAGCTCATCCATCTCTACTAGGAAAAAAAAGAAACCCATCCCCACAGTTTATGTTTTCAGGATCGCCTTCTGCAAGCACAAACCACTGCTTGCCCAAATTGCACATGTAAAACAGATATACATTCACAGCCCGAACAGCTTACCCAAAGTTAGTGCTTTGTTCATACCTCTACCTGTCTGTGCCAGCTCAGATCCTGAGCCCTTAACGCACAAGGAAAACCATGCAGAGTAGGTACATCCTTGGGAAGTCACGTGAGGCCAAAGAACTGATTTTTTCCTTGTTGTTCCACAACATGCAGAATTACTTATGTAAGAAACTAATATTGTTGTGAAAACTTGTAAGAAGATGTTGAAAGATCTTCAAAAGGAAGACTCACTTGGAAGTTACGTTATATCATATCGAGCAGATAACAACAAACTATTTCTAACTTTGCAGTCAATGAATTACAATAATCTAAGCAATTACAAAATTTTCAGCCTAACTGTAAGGAAGCACTGTATTCATATTTAACTGTTCTGCAGTTTATCTGTTACCTCTTTAACCAAATCTAAAAGCTGCCAAGAAGGTTGCATGTGCCTTTTTGGTCATTCCACTTTCCATCAGCATGGAGAACAACCCATTGTTCTCCAGCAATATATTCTTATGTTCCATACTTGTTCCAATATTCAGATAAAACCAGAAGTCAAGCAGTGAGTACGCTTTAGGTAGAAGAAAGTTCAAAGTAGGAGAGAGCTTAGAAATTGTTGCAAAGATAGTTATTAAAAAAGATAAAAAAAGTCTTATCATTTTAAGTAAAATATTCTGAAGGATGTGATAAGGGCTTGTTAGAGAGGAGATGAAATTTTTCCCACTTCTAATCTGGTTAACATTTTTGGAAGAAAGCCACAGGAAGTGCCTATGTTTGGAATCTGCACAATAGGAATTGTGGTATCTGCTACAGCATTTATCCATTACACAAGTAAAGTAAATGAGTAAGGAATCATTGTGTGGTTTTATGGTGGGGACTGAGAATTATTTTGCTTGATGTATCTAAGCCATTGTTTTTAACCCATTTGTCCTTGACTAGTCTCGATGCTTCATTCCTCAATGGAGGGCAAGCAACTCTTTGCATTTCCTTGGAAAACTAATTTCCACAAGAACGCATGCAGAGAAGGAGTTAAAACTGAAATATACTGAGTCATATTTGGCTCTTCAAGTCTTAACATAGCACTGAAAAGAGATGACATGGCCAAAGTGTCTTCGTAAGTTCTATAGAGGGAGGAGAAAAAAAAAAACCAACAAAGCTCATGGGTAGGGTGAAGGTTAATAATAAGGGTAACAGTAAGGCAAATGTTAGTATGATTTAATGAGTTCAGAAGTTCAAAAAGAAAAATACAGAAAAAAGGGGACCAGGCATTCAAATTGAGCTTTTGCATACCATACTTCTCCTGTAAATCTCTGCCATACAATCATTAAGATTTTACAGTTGGAAAAAGATGCATACTAGAGGTACACATTTCAGCGGCTGCACTATCTGCCGCATTTCTCCTTCTATGCATCACTGCATAAGCTTAGTTGGTGTGTGTACACACACACAAATTACAAGAAATATTCTTCACATTGTACTAATAACTTCCATTGATTTTTCAGGAAATACAACAATATGACACATTTTGGAAGGACTGCATTTAGTGCCATTTGAAAATGAAGCCCTATCAGTCAAAATAAAATAAAATGAAATTTATAAAGGTTATATCATATTTATGCATTTACTAAATATAAAAATCAACATATGGTGCAATGTTACCATATGTTTGATTTTGTAAGAGCAGATTTCCAGTGTGGTAGTAGAGTTCCCCACAACAACAGATCATTAGCTTTGAATTTCCTTTAAAACTCTTTCTAAAGAAAACAGCCCAAAAGTATCCAAGTATAAGAGACACATGATCTATGTGTCATATCTACAATAGATAACAAAATATAAAATGGACAATAAAATGTGCATTTGCACAATGCATATATAACATGTACTTATTCCAACTTAATAAGATCTCTTATTGCTCACAATACAGCAGGAGTGAGTGAGTGAGTATTTTCTGATCCACTAGGTGTGTGAATTTAAAAAATACATCAAAGGAGCCAAAGTTCTGATATGAAACAAGAACTATAAAAAGCCTCTTTCAGAATAAAATCATGAGGAAATATTCTTTTGTTGTTGTTGTTCACTGAGAGTTTATATGAAAGCCATAGTTTGGTCTGGTCAATTTTTGTTTGGACCCCTGCCATGGATCACCTCTAATGCAGTTGAGATATTCTGAAATAAAAGTACATGCACTTTAAATTTAAGAATAAATTACAAGCTGTCCAATATTTTACAGAAAACTGTTTGTATTTATCAGATTTTTAAATATTTCAGTGGAAGCACAGGTGATCTGTTGAGTTACACTGCCATACACCTGGTTCTGGTTGCTTTAAAAAGCACCTCAGCTCCTTCTTCCTAAAGAGATAAATATTGCCACTGGACAGCCAGTGAAAAATTGGAAATTCCATTCTTCGTCCAGGTTTTGATTTCTCTGTATGGACTTAGGTTAAATACTTCTTTATGCCAATGTCAGCAAAATAATATAAAGATACAACATCAATCCCTATTTTGAGCGTTTTGTGGAAGACTTATTTTCAAATGTCTTTTGAAAGCTCTTTGATCTCTGGTGCCAAGCCGTCAGAAAAAGACGCCAAATAAATGCAAAAAAAAACCAACCTACTACTACTGTTACTTCGGTGTTAGCAGTTTCTAATATGGGTATATTTATCTATTCTGCTAGTATTTAGGAACATCTGTAAAGTATTACTGGTGAGTGCATTACAGTTAACATTTGAGAATTCAGGTTGGTGAATTAAAGCTGGACAAACTCACACTTAAGTGGTGAACCAAAACAACATTCAGTTAGAGACCAGAACATATAATATAAAAGACAGAGCAGTAGAACTACAATGGACATAAAAAGAAAAGCAGTATCACCCACATAAAGAGCAATTAACTCAAAAGGTAAAAAAAACTCGGGCCTTTTCCCTTGTGGGTGTCTTCCCCTTAGGTACAGAATGGGCAAACAAGCAATGGAGTCACTCGAGCAAGAACCGGTCATGAGTGTAGCACAGCCAGAAACTGGGAAAGTATTTGACCATTTCTCACAATATACCACGAGCATTTTAGGAAACAAAAAAGAAGACGCCTCCATCACCTCACATATGTCCTCACACAACACTTAGACTTAGGCCAGCTTCACTTTGGGTTTGTAAGACTAGTGTTCTCTAAATTAAACACAGCCACCTAGAGTATAGTCTCCAAAAAAAAGGAACATTAAAGTCAGAGCAAAGATTGGAGAGACTTGACAATGTCAAGGATTGTCTCCTGAACAAAGGAATAATAATGGCTTCTGCAAAGCAGCTGGCATCACGCCCTTTGACAGCTGATTCCAAAATGGCCCCTGAGCCTTTCTGCTTGATTTCACTTACCAATAATTTATTCTACAGATCACAGCTAGAAGTGCTCCTTTACCTCTTCCATTTGGAGATGTAACATTGGCTAAAATGGAAGAAAAGTAATCTCCAACTTTGTTAAGCATAACTTTGTTGACATGATTGCAGACAAGGCCCCTTAGATCTGGATCACCCAATCTCTACAAAAATATTTTAACTTTTTTTTTTTAGTAAGAAGTGTTCAAATCTGCTGCCAAATGCTACCAGGGTACTCTTAGATCATGAATCTGTTCAATGCTACAGCAGTGAGAAGAAAATATCTCTGCATCTTGTGCATATGCTAAATGGTTGGAAAGACTCCCACATTTACTTCTATGGACTTCAGATAAGGCCTCGAATGGAAAGGAGATTAACCAGATTTGCAGGGGAAGAAAATTAAATTAATACTCATGGAGAATGGACTGTGTACAAAGAATTTGTTCAGATGAAAAGGACAGCATAAGAAACTAAACTCAAAGGACTGGGTGAGAATTTATAGTCAAGCAGTGAAGAGCAGAGGAAATAAGTTAAATTCACTAGGAAATTATACTGACAAGTATACAAAGGGAAATTATTTGTGATGTAACTGCTAACTCATCAGAAGTAAGAAATCAAGATAAATTTACTCTTCCAGTGGGTTCTGCTTATAACATTCAGCTTCAAATTACAGATTTCAACATTGTCAAGTTCAGGCAGGATCATGCATTTTACCACCATCCCCTTCAGTCACAGATTTGTACAATTAACTCTGTCAAAAGCTTACAGATGTTGTTACGTAGGCAACTGGCTATAAATCAAAAAACCCTTAGCCCAAAAGAACACAGTCCACAAAGAGCTAATACACATATTCTCTCTACTGTGTATATACATACATATCCAAAGCTAGTTGTACACCCTTTTCTGTCAAATTTACTCAATTTCCCAATCAAAACATTTCTACTGTTTCGAGCCTGTAGGGTTAACAGAGTCAATGAAAAGAAAACTGTCTTTTGTCTTCCTGCATCACCACCAACGACAATCATTCCATATATTTTTTTCAAGAGAGAAATAACAATGTTCAAAATAGAATGAAAACTAAAAAGAGCAAGAAAGTGTAGAGCTGAAAGTTTGTGCCATTTCCAAGCTTTCTTATGTATACCAGATCAATGGGGTAACATTAAATACTATTTTGCAGCAATGCAAATAGTCCTATGGTATTCAGCTTAACATCACTGCAGCTCCTGTTCAACTCCAGCTGGAGTAAGAGGAGCTTTGCTTCCCATCCCACCACTTTCTTTTACAAAGGACACACAACAGTGGCAACACAGTAGGCATACGAAGGACTGTTTAGTAGTTCAGACCTTGCTTGCTGCCTGAACAGGCCATTCTCCACCTCCAAGACAGACATGGAGGGTAAGATTCTCTGTTGCATAACATTTTTGCGGTAACCTGCATAACTGTAACATGGCCATTTAATATAATGCTTTAGCAAAAGCACTAGCAGGGCACCTGACCCTCCTGCCCAACATAGAGTCAACACTGTACTTAGATCAAGTCGCTCAGGACTTTGATCAGTTCAGTCTCGAAAACCACCAGGGATGAAAATTCCACAGTATCTCTGGGTAACTGGTTGCATGGGCTTAATTATCCCCACAGAGAATTTTCTGTCTATCCAGTAAGAACATCCCATGTTTCAATTTATAAACAAGCTCTGTCTACCCATTGTGAGCTTCACTAAAAACATGGCTCTGCCTTCTCAGAAACTCCCTTGTAGATTCTGGTGGGTGGTCTTAGGTACCCCAAAGCTATCTCTTATTTAGGCTGAATGAATTTCGGTCCCTAGATCTCTCCCTGACCACCTTGGTAGCCTTTCATTGAAACCGTTCCAGTTTACAAACCATTTCTGTACTGGGGACCCCAAAACTGGACAAGTTATTCCGAATTGTTCAGTGCTCTAATGAGTGTGAAGAAAAATGAAATAATAATATCCTTTGATCTGCTGGCTACAGGTCTGCTGATACAGCCAGGATGCCATTAGCCTTTCCTACTGCCAGGGCTTATTGCTGGGTAACGGTCAGCCCACTGCCCAATAGGCAGTTTTCAGCAGCATTCCAGTCTATCAGACCCTAGTCAGTGAGTCCCCAGCCTGTACCAATGCAGGGGTTAGTCCAGCCCAGGTGCAGGACTTTGCATTTTGCATTTGTTGAATTAATGAGGTTCTTGTTGGATGATTCCTCCAAACTGTCAAGGTGCCTCTGGATGCTGCTGCTGCCCCCAAGCATATTAACTGACCTTCCCAATTTGGTGTCATCTGCAAACTTGACAAGAGTGTAGTCTGTCATCTCCTCAAGGTCTTTGATAAAGATGCTAAACAGCCCAGGTCCCAGGATGGAACTCCGCTTGTAATCAGCCTCAAGGTAGCATATGAACCATTAACTGCTACACTCAGAGCCTGACGAGTCAGCCAGTTTCTCACACATCTAGCAGTCCACCCATCTAGATTGTAATGTCCTAACTTGAATACAAGGATGCTGAGGGAGATCATGTCAAAGCCTTTCTGAAGTCAAGGTCAAAGATCCACTGCTCTTCTCTCATCTGCAGATTTTGTGATTTCACCACAGATGGCAAACAGATTGTCAGGCATGATTAACCCTTGGGAGATCCATGCTGCTATTCCCAGGCACCTTCTTCTCTCTCATCTGTGCAGAAACAGCTTCCGAGAGGACCCACTCCATTATTCTCTCAGGACCAAAATGACTATAACCAGCCTTCAGTCCCTTGCATGGTTCTTGGCCCTTTTTGAAGATGGGTGCAATATCACCTATCTCATTGGGAATCTCTCACAATCTCTACAACCCTTCAATGACAATGAAGAGTGGCCTCACAATGATGTCAGCTAGCTATTCGTGTCCTGGATGTTCCCTATCCAATCCCATTGACTTGTAGGGGTCAAAATTTCTCAAGAGATCCCTCACTTGATCCTCTTCCCCTGCTGGTAAATCCTCTCTTCCTTGAATCCTGTCTCTAGACTCAAAGGCCCAGGAGATTTTGTCATTGAAGACTGAGGCAAAGGTAGCATTGATCCCAGGATTATCTGTATCCACTTTCACTAAATCATAATTCAGCAGCAACCTCACATTTTCCTTTTTTATTTTTTTTATTGCTCTTACAATGACAGATGCTCTTCTTGCTGTCACTCCTTGCCACTTTAAACTCTAGGTAAGCTTAGGTTTTCTCAACACATCACACTTAACGCCTCTCTTGAGGTTGTGCAGCGTAAACTACCAAAGGTATCCACCAAATGCTAGCATTAATAATCAATAAAATATTTAGTTGGAAAGTCAATGACTAGAGCTTAGACAATTACAAAAGGCTTATCATAAAACTACTGAATCAAAATTTTTATTACTCTCTGTTTTTCTCTTAAAAAAACCCAAGCCCTTAAACACAAACAAATGGCAACAAGTGAAATAAATGATGGGCTAGAAGAATTATTCTTCAACAAGAACACTGGTTCTCCAACAAATCTTTCTTGCGACTGCAACACTGCAAGTCCCACAGTTTATCAGTATGTCTCCACGTAATCATTGTACATGAGAGCACACAGTCAAGATTTGGTGTTACAAGGCAGGTTACAAAGTAAGGCAGTCTGCAGCAACGCCAGCAAAAGCATCAGGAATTGCTCCCAAACCTTTTGAGCACAAAGAAAGAAGTTGTACATTAATTATGCCATTCCCCTTAGCTCCTACTTCATCTTCACTGCTCTTCTTCACAGGCTGGCACTGGATTTGTTTACTTTGGTGTTTAACTCTGATGAGAAGTGTACTTTCATAGCAATTTCTCAGCATAAAGGTATTGTGAAGCACACAGATTACTTTTGGATGAAACAAAACCACCAGATGTACTGCAACCGTTAATGAGTGTGAGGTCCCTAGGACCAGCCAAATTTGAGCTGATACAAAGTCACACACCTCCAAAAACCAAACACCCCAACGCAATGCAGCAAGCCCATGCCTGGTCCCCGGCACCATCTGTTTCATTCCACAGACCTGTTCACCCGATGCTGCAGTTTTTGTCAGTGTAGCTCCAGTAGCTTAGTCTACTGCTCTAGACTAAGAGCAGTAAACTTAAATCACCCTCCTGCCACCCACCCTGGGTGGCTCTGCGGTGCTCTAGGCTATCACCGAAATACGGATTTTCCCTTACACCATCTCACCGCTCAAGATTACACCCAGGAAACATGCATCATGATGTAATTATACAAATGTTTTAACATCAAGTTTTTGAAGTAGTTTTTCTGATGTCTAAAAACCTAAATCTGCTTTCCACTTAATATTCTCTGCTAAATTGCAGTTTGGGTAATGAAAATGGATGGTTTCATTGTTCAGAAATGCAATAATGCTAGGGATGAAAATATTCAATTATTTAAAAATATTACGTACTTTTTCTGTTTGAATCATGAAAATACAGGCTTTCATGTTAAGTTTTCAAAACAGCAATATGACAGTGGGTCTCTCCTGTATAAATAAAACATGCTGAAAAACAGAATAGTACGCATAAATTTAATAAGACACAGAACCCTGTAAATCAGCTCATTTCCCATCCCCAAGATTTCATGAATTTGATATGTTGGGACTCAATAATACAAAATAACTCTTGGATTTGACACTGTACGTTCAATCCTGAATAAAAAACTTTTTAACTTTTCACATAATTATGCCAATGAAAATACGGGAAGCCTTTGCGTCCATAACAAAAACTTCTTATGAACATACTCTTGACAAATCTAATGGATGTCTAAATGATTATAGTATTTTCAGTTCCTTTTTTTTTTGTNTTATGCCAATGAAAATACGGGAAGCCTTTGCGTCCATAACAAAAGCTTCTTATGAACATACTCTTGACAAATCTAATGGATGTCCAAATGATTATAGTATTTTCAGTTCCTTTTTTTTTGCACAGAAAAATTGTATTTAAGCAATTTGAAAAGTATGCAATTCATTTCTTCATCACTTTTAATACATTTTGATTTAAACTGAAATTAACTGATTACGTGCTGTAAAATACTTAGGGTTTGGTTTTGCAGCTCTATTTTTGTGAAAGAATGCAAAATATATTTTTTTTAATATAATGTGGAATTACAAGAATATACAAGTACAGTGTTGAAAAGACAGTATTTTCTTTCCATAAAAACCCTTTCCACTGAAGGTGGAAACTGGACCCAAAAAAAAACGGACCGTGAGAACTAAATTACAATTTGGCCAAATTCAACATGCTTATTCAATCATCAACTCATTTACAGCAATATCTTTGCATTTTTGCCAGTGCCACACATTTGCCTTCTAGCCAGAATTAGGTAGAATGAGCTATGCGCTTCCCCAGCTTAACACACACGCTTGCTGCTACAGCTACGCTGAACGAGACCCATGTAATGGTTTGATCCTCATTTCTAAACAGCCTCTGCAACTGCTGGGAATGAATTTATTGGTTTAGTCTCACCGCAAGGCAGACCGTCCAAAGCTGTCAAGGAGACAAGATACATATTTGCTGGCGACGATATACAGCATGCTACAGAAAGAGAATCACCGAGAGCTGTTTTAAAAGCTGGTATCACAATATTTGCTTAAATTATATTAGAATAATGTCACTGGCAAGCCCTGAGAAGTAAATAAATGGTGTTGGCTAGCCGTGATGATACCCTTTTGTAAATTCTGTAGTCTTGTTCAGGATACATGGGGGGTGCATCCTGCCAGACCCAGACAGGATTCACCTTTCATGAACACCCATTCCCAAGTATTTTTGTTGTGTTCATTGAGCAGCTCATCACTGTGCAACGCAGAAGTCTCTCAGAAAAATACTACACAGTTACTTAGCTATGATAACTTAATTAATAAAACTAGGGCAAAGAAGAGGAAAGGATTTATAAGCACCTCCAAGCCCTAGCAGTAAACAAGCTTCGTCTGAATCTAGAACCACAGTTTTCTTCACCATAGTAGAAATTTTACTGAGTGGATTTTAACTTGCAAAAAAGTAATAGTTCTTACTTTTTTTGCAGGTCAGCCTATAGAGGGAGACGAAATATATCTTTTAATACTTTACATGACCATCTGCCAAACAATGAAGACAAGAATTTGTGGGGGGTGGTGAGTCTGAAACAAATTTAGTGTGATCATATTAATGATAGCTTTGCAGACACTCTGTGCCTAAGTGGCTGACAGCTGAGCTGTAGTCCCAGCTCTGCTAAAAATCAGAGTGCACAAATACTGAGTTACCACATACATTAATCTGATGAGATTACACTTTTCTGTTTTCGACAGTACTAATAAACACCATGAAATGCTCAGCTTTATTAGCAAGAGTCACTGGAAGGTCTCCTCTCTCCTTGGAGAAGAAGGAAGAGCACAGCAACGTTGAATGTGAACCTTTAGCTTTGGCATAGGCTAGTAAGTGACTCAATGGTACCCTTTCCGTTTAATTGGTGTGTGAAATAGCTTCCTGAGGATGGAGCATGCTCGAGTGAAAAAGGAATATTCAGAATCAGAGTAAATCCTGTCATCTCCCCCCCGCCCCCCAAACACCCCCTAATCAACTACACTCAATAACAATTTTCAAGTATTTTAGTGCAAAAATCTGAATTTAAGGAAAGGAAGGAAGGAACTTAAGGAAAATGAAAGCATTGTCCAAACTACCTATTTTTTCATAATACCTCCCTTTAGAAAACTTCAACCACTAGCAAAAAAAAAAAAACCAACAACGTATTCCTAACTGGAAAAATCACTACAGAGATTGCCAGACATGCAGTTTCACAACTCCTGTACAGCAACTGACTTTCTTAGCTGACAGACATCTCCCAATATGAGCTGAGGTTGGCGACAACGGAAAGTGTATGATGATAACTTTGGACTTCAGAGTTCTGAGATTAATGCACAAATGAGAACAAGGATGCAAAGTACATTAATTTTAACTTCCAAATATCCCTAGAGCACCACATTTGGGTTTCCAAGCATTCAACTTTTTTGCAGGCATTTTTGATTAAAAAAGACAAGCTTTTGTTGAAGAAAATTACGCGAATCCACAGTTACTTATGTCTATGAAGTTTAACATGAAAATCAAGAAAGAGCACCTATGTTTTGGCACTGAAATTGGGAAACATGGGTGCCANACAGGGGTGCAGAATCAGGGTAATTCTTCAGCTAGATCTGATTTCAGGGCTTGCTACTATGCAAGCTCACCTTGGCCGGGATCAAGCCCCAGCTAATGACAGACACCTTAGGCAGACTGGGGAATGCCTGGCATAGTGGAGGAAACAATTTATATGTTCTGCTTGTAGGGATTTGACACTTTCTGTGTAAAGCTGCATCACATTTTTGCCCGTCTGTCATGAGCACCATGAAGGCTGCAAGCTCCTCAGGGCAGGAACCTGTTAAACACTTAGCACAACACAGGAGCTCCATGGTAATAATTACCACTGCTATTAAATGCACTGTGGCATAGCTGTTGCAGTACCCTTACTGTAACTCATATTTCTGTAAGGCTGTCAGTATAATAATGTTATACTGAATTGCAATAGAGAGGTTTGGGGAAATGCGAGGAAGTGCTCTATCATTTTCCCTGATCTCTTGCAGTGCTCGGCAGCACTTTTGACACCAATAATCCACGGCCACACTGCTGCCGAGAATGAGAAAATGTGCTCATGCAATTAACATGTGACATCATATGACAATCACCCATCAGGAAGACTCTTAGCTTCTGTGTGTATTATGAAACTGCTTGAAAAACAAACACATTTGCTCCCAAAATTAAAAGCACCAGATCTTTCCTCGTGCAATTTAACCACCTTCAGTTCAAACTGAAATCACAATTCCACGCTCCATTTCTCCCTTGTGGAAGACAACTCTTTGATGAACTAATATAGGTAGGAGTTACCAGCTGAGATCTAGACATGAAATATCTCCTTTATACTCAGACTTTCACTCTGTGTATACGAAGCGGAGAGGCACACTGCCTTTCCAGGAGCATCCCTTAGCGCTCTCCGCAGCCTGCAAATCCACAAGCGGCTGCGGAGTGGACAGCCTGAGCAGACAGAGTCAAACCCAAAGGTCAGGGCCCATAATAGCCCTTCTCACATGTACGAAGTAAGAAAAGGTCCCTACTTAGACTCACCGTGAAGGCACTGCTCTGATGGGAGTACCCGAGGTGCAAAATAAGGAACAGGAATCCTGCTGCAGAAACTCAACGACCTTTTTGAACATCAGGCTCTGTTGCCCTCCAACTTAGGTTTTTCTAGGTGGAACATGTGGAATTAGGAAGATGTAAAAAAGTCCTTTTTTTTTCTTAAGGATGTTTTCCGATCAAAACTTTGATGCGTGTCCCAACACCTGCACAGATCAAATCTGGCTCATTGTTTTTAATACAGAAATATTAATAAAATTCTAAAAGCAATTTTCTGTCCTTCATTTACACACAAATTCCTACGTATACTGGTAGACTTTCCACATATAGAATTAAAAATGTTAAATTAAACTGGTACTTTCCTGTATGCAAAAAAGTGCATATATTCACAAAAGTGAGTACAGGACTACATAAAGAAACCCCTCCACACACACGGAATATTGCACATATGCAAACTGAAGTCTTTTTTTTTTTAAGAATAAAATAAAACTTCCAGGTTTGCAGATGCTAAATGATTGATGCATTTTCCATTTAAATGCAAATTTGACTTTTTGTTCTAATGGGATGACAAGTACTTTTTCCCAAATTTTTCAGACAGTATCATTCTGAAATATGGAGAATGTTGGGGGGGATAAGATCTGTCTAGATTTGCTTAGTATAATTCTTAGTAAGATAACCTTGATACATTTTCTTTTATCAATTCATCCAAGTTTTTTGAACATTCATTTCTGAAAAGACAATGAAGTGTGTTGCACACCTTCCAAATTAAACAGGTTAAGTAAAAGAGATGACAGTTTACCCATAGCTATTTGTGCTTACGGGGTTAGAAGGGAAGTGGATTTTGCAAAATAACGATCTCCTGGTAGTGTAAAATACAGGACAAAAAAAAAAAAAGAGAGTTCAAGAGTAGCATTATAATGACCAAAATTCACTATGTGTTTTTTATTATGTCGGAAAAAACTCTTTTAAGAAATGGAAATCACTACATTCTATTGATTCATGCACAGAATCTTCAGACATAAGTCATCAGTGTTGACACTTTCAAATACATAAAACGTGACATCTGCTCCTACAAACGCACTACACAGGCTGTAAATCATCAAAGAGAAAAACAGTTCAATGTCATTTCAGCCAGTGTAAGCTATGGTTTACAACTGAGAGATAAAAATAGTCATACTGTCTCTATGACATCTAAACCACTTTTCTATTGCAGTATTCTATGTTCTAATTTATCTTTGTGGTTGAACAACACACAATCAATTGTAAGCAACTAGTGTAGTTTGATTCCAGTCAACAGCAATTTTCTCAAGCTTTATCTTTTTTCCCCTCCACTGCACTGACTTTAAGAGCTCTCCCAAACCCACTCTTTCCCATGCAGTGTTTTGTGGAGACTCTGAGGACTTAAATTTGTCATTTTAAATTGCAAAAATATAAGGAAAAGACATAACTTATATTTAATGGTTTCCAAATACTTGTAAAATTTTTTTTGAGTATCACCGTGTCTGCATTCTCACTAATGAAGAATGTATGTATGCATATGTATGCACCCCTACCAGGGATCACTGTACTATGTATTTTTTCCATTTATCATTCCTCACCAAAGAAAACAGTATCAAGTATCTTGATCCTTCCTTGAAAGAAATGCAAAATTGCCTCCTATAGCTTCTTTGTCAACTTAATTAGTATTCAAACCAATATTCAATTTGCATAAAGTACTAAAACAGTTTTTCAAATCTTCAGTGATTTACTTCATTTAATTATGAAGTGAGAACATGACTATCACAAGTGGCATATTTTGTTATTATTAGCACCTAAGAGATCACAACATGCATTAGGATTTAAATATTTTTTGTATATCATAAAGCCCAAGGAGGTGAATTATCTTAACCACTAGTATTTAGTATTAGCTTTTGCAGCAGAAATAAAACATTTATATGGTTAATGAAAAGGTAGTGAATAGACACATCACCATGACAAGTGACATAATGATCTTACAATATACCACACATGGGTAACTGCCAGCAAGCAGAAAGCAACAGCAGAGCAATACATTAAAGAGCCGAAGCCCAGGCTGAGCATGAAACAGTTTTTCCCATTTCCAGGTTGCATAGTCTTCCTAACGTACATGAAGATGAAACCACATTCTCTTCAATATTGTTTTACTTTACTGTGAGACTTGTATGAAGTTCTCTGAGCTTGCCCCCTTTGCTGGGAAGGACATGAGCCTTGCACTTGGAAGACCGGTGTCCAAGCTCTCACCATTAGACTATGAGAGAGCCTGGAATCGATTCCACAAGCTTGAATTCACCAAAAGTATCAAAGAAGCCTTCTCACATAGAATTTCACTCAAACAATGATACTAATGCAAAAAAAAGGTTTTTTACTAGTGAATTAGTTAACAGTTTTCCAACGACAACCTGTTCTTAAAACAGTCTAAATGCATTGGTCCTGCTGTGAGTTTAGTATGAATGTTACGAGAGGTTTTGTCATCCTCCCTTCCCCTGTAATTAACTGTTTCTTGAATTTTACTTCCTTAAGCCATTTTCCAAATGTTAACATCACCTCTCACTTATTCACCAGACAGGTGTACAGACCTTCTAACGGAGTGGGGAAGTCATCCCCAAGCTGCAAATTGAATAGTTACGTGTCAGATATGTACATCTGTGAACTTGCAGAAACACAGCCCTCAACAGTTCACTTCAGGAGTACTGCTGGAAATACGCCCAAAAGCCAGTACAGTGTGATCTACCCTGATCTGCTGTCAGAAACACCTCATTTTGTTCACTCTACCTGTGTCACCAGGGACAGTCACTGTGTTTTGTGGCCACATGTGCTCTCTGTCCTTCAAACCATATACTGGTGGCCATAGGGCATATTCTGCTGCATTAGCGATCGATATCTGACAGCAAACTCTTATGCACGATAGCACAATATTGCCTGCATGCGCTATCATACACACCGCCCCGCGATTTTGCCTCCCTACCCATGTAACTTATAAGCCTGTGTACGATACAGTAATTGAACTTTGCTTTTATAAATCCCAGCTCTTGGATATATACTTGAGGGATTCAGCTGCAGCGCTGTCCAGAACTTCTCCCATTTAGTATGACTCTCTTACTAAGTACTTGCTTGTACATTCCCAAAATACAGTGTGCTGTCAGCCAAGAAGCCTAGAAAGCTAAATCAGATTTCAGACATTTGCACCAGAGGTTCTTTCCAACTCTCTAACATAGTCATATGGTCTAGCTCATAGCAAGATTAGAAAGGCAACATTTTTTCACACATTTCCACGTAAAATCTTGATTTGTCATGTGCATGCGCACATACACATACATAACCATAAAGGAAATGAAGGCGCGTGTGTGCACACGCATGCACATCAAAGCAGATAAGCAGATCTTATCTCTCTCCACTGAAGCGTCTCTTTTCCTTCCAACTGCTCCTCTGCTGAATGCTTCTTGAGGACAAGAAAAGTGTTCTCAGTTCTCACTGAAACTCAGTAAAAATGGGGGGACACTCAACAGGTTCAAATTACCTGATGCACAAGCACACAGAAGAGAAAGCACCATTTAATTTATAACTGCGTTAACAGGATAGGGCTGTACCTGAAAATATTTATTAACCTGATGAATAGCCTGCTATTTTGAAAGCCAATCTAATTCATAGAATCACAGAATGGTTAGAGTTGGAAGGGACCTTGAAGATCATGTAGTTCCACCCCCCCTGCCGTGGCCAGGGACACCTCCCACCAGACCAGGTTGCTCAAAGCCCCATCCAGCCTGGCCTTGAACACTTCCAGGGATGGGGCATCCACAACTTCTCTGGGCAACCTGTTTCAGTGCCTTACCACCCTCACAGTAAAGAATTGCTTCCTAATATCTGATCAAAGTCTACCCTCTTCCAGTTTAAAACCATTACCCATTATAATTGTATAATTCATTCCAATAACATATATTACCCCTCCATATACATCTTGCCCCTCTGCCTACCTGCTAAGAATAAAGAGATGTCTTATATATTGTAATTGGCTATTGAAAAATATTCAAATACTAACTTTAATTTTATCAGACCTAGTAGGAGTATTATAAAACTTCTCTTACTTTCATTGGAAAAATTTACCCTATGTCTGGATGTTTGTTTCTATATTTGACTGGACAGCACAAATTAATCACCCTCTTTCATGAGGGACAGTCCCAATGGCATTCTTACAGCAAAACACCTATGTTTTTTCCATTTTGTAGTTCCAGAAAGTCTTCCTAGATGGATGAGTTTCAAAAGATTTTATAGGTCTGCTCCAAAAATTTCCATAAATATCCAGAATTTCCCAAAATGTAGATACTTCAAACTGTAACGGGCTGGTAAATATCTTTGATGGGGGCTGAACGAATTTAGAAACACCAAACTTTGAGACACCCCAGTGATTCTGGAAATCTCCACCTAACAATGGCTCTGTGAAAATGGAAAAGCATCAAAAAATGCACCTACTTAGACTACAAAAATAAGTCCTGTAATGTCACTGGCTTCCATAGTTCCTTCCTAATACGCAATGCTAAAAATTATCTCTGAAGTCACAGAGTAAGGCAAAGGTACTTTGCATTATTGAGTCCCTCACTGCTTGCAAACTTAGTTCCATGGCAAATCCTCCTGTCCATAAAGTGGAAGAGCAATTCCTCCACATGTTGTTCCATTTGCAGCCAATTTTTGAACAAAAACTTATTGGGAGGAGGGGGCACAGCTGTGTCAGAGAAAACCTGAATGAACAGACTCATTACATTTTCTCCTGCGTGAACTCTGGAGCCCAATTACTCAGGAAAATCTCCCCACCACCTTCATAAGAGAACTCAGTGCCTTGGGACAAAAGGCCAACAGCGACACTGGGCAGCCCTCTCCTACCCGTGAAAACTAACCGATGCAAGTAATCCTATTGTGGACAGTGTGCTTACTTGCACAAGTAATTTGTTCAATGACAAAATAAAGGCTGAACAGCAAGCCATCATGTACAGGTGATGGGAAATTGAGGATAAAAAGCAAAAGGTATATCAAATGTAATTTATCTAGCATTATAGGTTGTCTATTATTTCCATTTTGTTGCTGCATTGGTAGAACTATCATATAACTGGAAAAACAAATTACTATGTGACAAATCTATTAGTGTATAAAAGGAGATGTTTTTTACAAGTACTTGGAGAAATATACAGTCCTCATGCTATACACTGAACTCCCGCTGACATAGATGAAAGCTTTACGCAAAGACTAAATATAGGATACATTCCTCAGTTCTCATGCAAAAATCTGCAGTTAAGGAAATATTTTACCTAACATAGAAAACATTAGCTGACCAGGAGCACCTGGGGAACGGCCAACTCACATCTGAAATACAAGAGCTGGTGTGCAACATAGCGCCTGTTCTTTGCCAGTTCACAATATAAGCACTAACATAGGCACTATTTACACTAAGAAGCATTATTAATAGATTAATTTTAATTTAAAAATTAATTTCAGTGATTTCAACTTTTCTTCCACCTTTTTTCACCCCCCTTATTTGGAAGATAAAGAATATTGCCAGTACTGATTATTTTTTCATAATAAAAATCCTTGGGCAGATTACTTAGAATATATTTTTTGACTGAAACAGATAAACTGAAGGAGGTTTGGATTTTATGTTTATGTGGCAGTAGTTGTGCACTTTCCAGAAAAAAACAACTTCCTTCAGAACTTAAGTATCTCAAATGATATCTCAGAAAAAAAAGGTTTACTTTGAAAACAGTCCTATATCTAACAAGTTTATGCACTGAATACTTATTTAATTTTCCATCTGTCAAAACCATGTGGAAAAATGAAAGAAGGAAAAAGTTACATTGTTAGACAGTAAGAACGAGTAACGGTAAGAAAACTGATTTTTTGTTCTTTATATCGCTGTAACAGGTTCAAAAATCTACATATACAGGCAGGAATAAGAAAGGACGGTTTCCAGTGAAAGACTCATGAAGGAACCTCAGCTATTTGTCTTTAGCAATTTCTAGCCCATTTTTCTCCAGAAAGCCTTGGCATCGTCTCGCCACATTTCCTCATGCAATCACATATGGCCATGCAAACAGAGTATTTCTCTCCTTGAAATCTGCAATTTGCTGTGACTGTGCGAGCAAAGATGTAGGCTTTTCACAACCCTGCCCAGTAAACCCACCCTTGCCTTCCCCGTCGCTGACCTGTGGGCAAATGGGCCGCCGTGCCCCATGCTAGGCCAGGTCGTAGCGCCCCAAATTGGAGGCCTGTCCCAGGCTGCCCGGTCTCCGCAGGCAATGACCGTCCTCACTCCACTGGCAGAAGCCTTTAATGCACTGCAAGCCTGATGCTCTTTACTAATTCTGCATTTTGCTGAAACGGTCTGTAAACTAGGAAACATGGACAGTTTTACATTTCCTGACTACTGTTGGGTGACCTGAAGTATTTCATGCCAAATTTGATGGGCACATTGTAGGCTTCTTCGGCAACTGCTGTTTTCTTTCCTTTCTCCATTGATGTCCTGCTGGCACCAATGAGACGCACATAGTTTAATAAAAGCACGGTGATCACACATCTGCTTTCACTTGCATTAACAGCCCTGCCTAGCTGTTAAGATGTTGAAAACCTGTTATTCCTAATTCATTATCTAAAAATTACACGAGAAACAAATTTTAGTTTCGTATGTGTATTGCGGCCAATGGTTAAGCTTGTACTTGATTCTGGGGGAAAATCTAAGATCACTTACCAGGGACTATCAGTGACACTCCCAGCCTTGTAAAAGGACCATGACTGGCATGTTCTTATCCATGCATGGAAGCTGAGTTTCTGTGTAATACAGCTACTACATTGTCAAACTTAGGACCGAGTTTATGGCTGCTTGGAGGTGATTACAGAAATTTTTTAAGACTTTGGGGTATATTTTCATGATAATGTGATTCGGCCACTGCAAAAGTTTAGTTTAATCCAGTTTAAGACTGCGTTCTCATGGGGGTTTAATTACCTATTGATCTCAGCTGAACTGCTGCCCATCACCATAGTAGACACCTTTTGTGAAAAATCAATAGCAATATTAAGTCTCTCTTCGGTGTAAAGACTGATTGGACTGTGGGCTAAAGAGGTTTGTTTTCCGTTTTATTGTTTTACTCAGATTTTTTCAGTTGGGTGTTTCCTTGAGAACTGCACCTGAATCCAGAAACTGTTATCCACACAAGCTGTTCCTATTAAAGTCTCATTTAGATCAACAACATTTCTAAACAGGTTCAAATCTGCAGTTCCGGACCTGACAATTTCAGCCACTTGTGGTTTGATATGCCTTGTGATTTCCACACAACAAACCTGCAGGACAGAGGAATTTACCGGGTGCTGTACACCACTGCAGCGAATTGTTCCATACATTTTTAGTGATTTTGTACCATCTGAAGCCACTTCTGAGTGAGAAGCATTCTTTACCTAATCCAATTTATTTAGTCCGACTAAGCAAGAAAAATGAAGTCATCTAGATTTTTTGTTTGTTTGTTTGGCTTACATGATTAAGGAGAAAGGGACAGAAATGATATTCCTTTTGGGAGTAAATTCAATTCAATAGTATTGAACAACTTTTATGAATTTCAAGATATCTTTCAGGAAAGCATTCCTTATACATTTTTATTTATCATTTTGTGTTTCTCTGAAACCGCTATTTTTAAGTTACAGTGGCCCAGAAATTGATTTAAACCAAACCCATAATTTTTGTGAGGCTCATTAAATGGTGAAATACATTCTTCACTTTTGTTTGTAAAACTGGTATTAAGTTTTTAGTACCAGTACTAAATTGTTCTCAGTGCCCAACAATATTTTACTGGATTTCCTCCGTATATGAGCTATGTAAAACCACAAGTGAGTTCAGCTATGAGATATTTGTTAGAGAAACTTTACTCCCACAGAGCAGTTTTGCAAAAATTCTGATATTCGCAAAGTTTAATGTTCAAATATCTCATTGTAACACTTCTGACCCTGCTTTTTCTCACATCACTGATGCTCTTGCTATTTCCTGGCACACATACTTAATAGTTTTCATACTCTTTACCTTCTTAATCTTTGAGCAGGACAAGAAAGCAAAAACACAGATTAATTTCGTGTAGGCTAAGATCTCAATCCAATTGATGGTACTTGAAAAAGCAGTAGGAAAAATACAAACATCTAGATTTCATCAGAAAAATAATCCTATTTAAACAAAAAGCTTGGGAAGCTTCAGCAAAAAAACAATGGTGAATAAAGAAGTAAATGACCCTGTGGCAGCTTTAACATTTGTATGACAATGACAAATAGACACCAGTTAGTCTAGGCTATATTCCTGAAATTCATTTCACACTTGCTTTTAGTTTTTAGGATTACTATTCACTGAATGTGCCCAGAAAAAAAGGCAGCTTGTTATTACACATAACAGTTGCACGGTATGGATGAATGGTGCTACACCACTTATAATTACACATGCACAAACATGATGGAAATTAGTATTACTGTAGATATCAAAAGCAAACAGACCTAATTAAAGAAATAACTGCAACAAACCCAGATGCAACCCAAAACAAAAAAGGACAACTCCAAATCTAATGAATCCTTTGAATATTAATTACAGAATTCCTAACAATACACTGGGAAAGCTCTCTTGGAGAATTCAGTTTACTGTTTAACAGTTTCTGACTAATTTTATTAACCTGTACATCTGAGAGGATCAACCCCCTCTGGGTTTAATTAGAAGAAAATTCAATTTAAATCTAAATGTCAACAGTGGTTACTAATTATGGCAAGGCCCTGGATGAGACATCCAGTCTGTAATCAGGCGGTTCTCTGCTAACAATTAACAGTTTCTTTCTGAGTTATAAGTGCATTAGGATTTTCCTTTTTCTAAATAAATATGATTCAGCATGGGACACGACTAATATTAAGAGCACCTACTGCTAGGTGCAGACATGCAGAAGAGGTTGCCAAATTAAATTACAGAGATTTCTCAAACATATAGCTGAATAATAAGCAGCTACAAAACTAGGTCAGGGTCGCAAGAAGCCGACCACAGCCCCTCCCCCCAACATGCAAAATAAATATACCCACTATCTCTGAATAGAAATCAGTCTTTTGTTATGCCCTTTGTCAGGAATACGTTACTGCAAAATGATATTTATTTCCACAATCTTCACAGCTGTGAGCAGGGCTGAATTAATCTTTCGAGAACTGATTTCATCTTCAATTTCATGTTTATGATTATAAAATGTAAATGTATTACTTTAAAGAAAACAATGACAATGAAAGGCATAGATGTAAAAAGGCAGCTCTTTACCTACTGCTTTCACTTGCCCTGTACTAATGAAGCAGATAGCCAACTAACTCCTAAATAAAAACAGACCTTCTAAAAATGCATTGTAGGAAATGTGTAGAAATATGAAAACCGGGGAGACGTCTAAAATGAAATAATTTGAAAATCTAACCTGAGCAGCAAATACGTGACTTTAGACAAGAGAATTACCAGAACACAGAAACATGACCAAAACTAGGGTGAGGATAAAGGGTTTAGTCATTTAACTTCTAGCCAGCCCCCACACTCTCAATGCTACTACTAAGGACAATACCGAAAATGCTGATTACAGCCGAGCATTGCTATTTCTCACCTTGATGACAGCTTTTTTCAAAAATTACAATAGTCTTTTCTGAACCATTTCATTCTGATGACCTACTAATTAATTACTTCAATATGCATAAAGTAACCGTGCTAGGTTCTGTGGAAGTTGTTGACAAATTTGTGTCATTTCATCTTGGGACTTGAGCTCAAATACTCAACTTGTGTTCAACCATTGTGCTCAAATACTTCAGGCAAACACATTTTGAGATTTGTTAGTGGCAATTTCTAAAAATGACTATTTATGAGAGGGAAAGCAGAAATCAGAGGAAATCTGTAAGAAAATACAGAGGCAGTTCTATATGTAGTTTTAGTTGATGTAGTATAACCATAACAATCAAACATGCTGGTCTTGGGCTGCTCTTTGCTGGACAGGAAAGCTGTTTTCTTTCTATGCTAAAACCTAAAACAAATAAAAAAAACCCAACAAGCCTCTTTTGTAGAGAATATGTTAAAAGTTATGTATTGGACATTATTTTAATCATATTTTCTTTGCAACATTTTTTGACCAAAGGCCACCAAGTGGCAAATGAACATGCTAGCATCATTGTTGATAGATGCTTGTATAAGATACTGTAATTACAGTGTCAGATACATTCTTAGTAGTGAAGACATGCAAATCACTTAGGATGATGTGAATGCAGTACTTTAATTTAATTTAGACTTGCATTTATATTTTTCAAATTAAACCCTAAACCTAAAATCCCTTATGCACATGCTTGACTTTAAATCTGTAACCAGTTGTATGCCCTCCCCAGGGCTGCTCATAGAATAAAAATTAAGTATATATGTATACATGTGTGAAACACTTCTAAGTGTGTAAACAGGTGCTTATTGTTAAGCAACTTCTTAAAATACCTCTATTCAAGAAAGCACTTATGGATATTAAATACTGCATATTATGTAAGGCTTTCCTGAATAATGATAAATCAAGCACATCTCAAAATTAAGTATCTGCTTTCCTCTATTTCTAAACCAATGTGGCGTTTTTTTCTCAATAATGAAAGGATTATGCACATTTTAAAGTATAATGCAGAGCATGGCTCTTAAAACCTTATGATGGAGTGGTTGCAGAAGATGTTCTACAAATGTAACACTTGAACCTGACAAGAAAATTACGCAACCATGACTACATTTGGATGCACCAACTCAGATTAACCACATGCTCGCCACACACACCAATGCCTGTTGACACTGGCAGCTATCTATACAAATGAACTTCAGCAGTCAGATTGAAAGTGGGTGTTTTGGGCCTATTTTTGTCACAACGAACGTTAGATACCTGGCCTCCCTTGCACCGCTAGCTCCACCCCAGCTCTTCTACAAATGTACCTCTTTCTCCACCAAGAAAAAAGGGAATCGGGACACTCTCAGCTCCTAATCTCACTGTCTGAATGAGTGTGTGAAATTAGGCAAGGTTGATAGCAAGAAATATTTTCCAACTGGCCTCTGAAATGGTTCCTCAGCTCCTGGGGATGGAGGGAGAAAGAGGGAAGAAAGGACAAGGGACTTTCCTCCCTCCCTGCTTAAGCTGTGTACAGAAAAAAATCCCCAAGATGAATTAGACCAAAGATGGACTGCCCAGAAAAAGGGTGACTGCACATCGAAGCAGAGTACTTGGGGCCCAGGTCCCACTGTCCCACCTCTTTATTTACTTTATCCAGTGCCTCCTGCATTCTAGAATAACTCAGGAATTCCAAGCACCAGTGAAAATCTATGTTTTATGTGATGTCCTTTCCTTCTCCACATTTGTCAGCAAATAGATGTTTGTTGGGGGGGTGGGGATTAACTGAAGTCAGCCCCCCTCCTCCCACCCCCGGGTGATTATTACACTTCTCGGGTGGTTAAATTCATGCATCCTTTATTTTCATGCCTTGTAATACTTCCTGAGGCATGCAACGATAACCCAGAAATACTCTGCTGGCTGTGCTTTCTTATTTGGTTACAATCTTTGTGTGAAATTTTGGCCTCTGTGAAGTCAGCAGAAGTTTTGCTCTCAACTAAAATGGGGCAGGACTTCACACTTCATGTTTCTAAAATACTCCCTGTTTTCAGTTCCTTTCGTATTTCTGTTTTATACTACTATTGCTAAAGTTGCAAACTGCGATAACCAATGATGTAAAGTATTTTGTAGGATCAAAATTTCAACATTAAATCACAAGCTAAGGAACAAAAATAAAAATTTCTATTTTCTGCCATGCATACTACAAAGTGTAGTTCAGAAAAATTACCAAATCACAATTAACGTGATACTTTTTAGCCTTCATTAGACAAAGGCAAGTGTCTCTATGTATTTTCCCATCCCTGAGTGAGTCTATTTCTTCTCCATGTTCAACTGAAGTTATAGTTGAGATCTTTTGATAGTACCAAAAAGGAAGTGCTTTTAACCACAGCTCAATAATAAGGTGAATGGAAAAACAGTTGGTTTCCTTCTGCTTCAACTGTTTACCTTGATCTGTTTTAAGCAAAGAGAAGAGAAAGAGAGAGAGTCTGTATATATTCTTCATTACATAACAACCACAAGTTAAACCAAAAAAAAACCTGCAAAATACTGTTTTGTTCTCATGACTGAACTTCTACAGTTCTGATTTTTCTAAGTAATTCTGCTTGCACCTCAAAACAAGAGACTGAAGAGTTTTAACTTAGCATCTAAAAGCAATTCTAAAGGACTACTAAATACATAGCTATAAAGTGTAGACCTAAAGTAAAATCATTGCAAACAACAAACAAAACTAAGGTGAGCTATAAATTATTCTATGAGCAACAACAAGAAATGAAAAACTACAGTCATGTGTTGGTGAAAGAAAATTTGACATTATTTGGTAGGACTGAAAGCTGGCATGACAATTTACATGACTGAAACTTATCAGTAAAACCTAAATAGGACAGACAGCCAGGACAACCAAGAATGCGGGGCTCCACATTGAAGGTATCATTTACATACTTAAGACTCGTAGGCTAATTCGGGATAGTTGTATCTGATTGACAACATTATCAGGTCTTCTATAGCTGCTAACACAGATGAGAAAATAGAAGGAGCAGGCTGCTAAAAATGACTTAGAAGTACATGTAAATATGTAGAAAATCACACAGGTTTCTGAAGACATAAGCTGGTAGACTTCTGATGCTACTGATAAATTATTTTTGAGATGTCTAAAAATTACAGAACTATTCCCAACATAAAAAGTAAACCAAGCAACTTAAAATCATTCTGTACTAGATCTCAGTGTAATAGACAAAAATAACTTGATCATTGCCTAAAACTGGCAATTGCCTACGTTAGAGTGTTCACAAATGAATGTCAATTACAATGTGCAAGAAGTATGACGTATGTTTTTTCGCTGTAAAAAGTCAGTGTTCCCAAATAATTTTAAAGACACACTCAAAGCAGATATTTTAATGCAAAAGAATACTGAAAATCAGACTATAAAAACCACACAATCCTTCAGTCATGAAAGATATACTTTTTTGTGAAAAACCATCAAAGCTGAGAGGAAAAGTAGTTGGAGCAATTTTTTCTTTCATATATGGCAAAAGTGAAAATGTGGAAGCTTACAGAAGTAAATGCAAATCAGCAGTTTAGAAATGCAGACCATTGCTTACGGAAGCCAGCAGTCTGAAGAAAAAAATAATTTCTGGTATGGTTAAATAGAGTCATGAACCAATGAAATCTGGGCAATGGCACAGGTCTGGTCCCCAAAGTAGATAATTAGATTATCAATTGTGATACAGAAGAGAAGTGAATCTAATACATATTTCAGAATGTGATATATTCATCATTTGCTGTGACACCTTGTGATTTCCTTTGTAACTATGTAGGCTACTAAACAGCTAAAGTAAAGTGAAGTAAAACACATTAAATTCACTGGATCAGAGAGCTTATACCCAAGGGTTTAGAAAGGATTGGCTCAGGAGAGTTTGGAGCCCTTCCCTGACTTTGTTTTTAAGTAAGTTTTGAAACACTGGAGAAGTTCCAGTGGACTGTGGACAAAAAAACCATAATATATCAATATTTCAGAAGCATAACTAGGATGAGATCAGACAAGACTAACCTTAGTCTGAATCTGAAATCATCAAAGCCTGTTAAATGATGCAACAATAAATACTAAAAGGGCAGGTGAACTAATGGCATTTAATTTGATTTTATAGAAAAAAGGTCTTTCCCAAAAAATTTTATTTTTTTCATGACATCACAAGCCTAACTAGCAAAGACTGAATTGACATAATATAGTTATACCTCTCTTATCCTTTAGATTTCAGTCCACATTTTTAAAACAGTGTGCAAACTCAATATAACCCATACTACAGAGCAAAACCCTACGAACTGACATAGCACTAAAAAAATTGCAAATAGGGAAATATCATTCAGAGAAATGCTTCGAGGCATGATGTTCTCAACCCGATGCTATGCAGAATCTCTATCACTCACCCAGTAAAATTTGGAGGAAATTTGAAGAGCTCATGAAGTCATAAATAGCAAATGGGGAAGATGAGCTATAGAAAAGCATCTGGCAAGTGTACTCATCTGAACTGCATTTGAACACAGTTTTCTATATGTCGCTTTTGTAAATGAACGATGGCAGGCTGGAAAACAATCATGATGTAAAGTCACCTGCACATGAACTGCCAGAGTAATGTAGGTAAGAACCATGTAGGCAAAAGCAAGGAAATGCTCTAGTATGAGTGCGGGAGTAAGGAACGCTAGCAGCTCTGCAACAAGTCACCAGTAAGACCAATATTGGAATATCACGTCCAATTCTGACATGTCTACCCTTCGAGTAATATCCTGAAGCATTAAGAAACAATCAGGGGCCAAAGAAATTACTCAGAGTGTCAGACTACGTAAATCCCATTTTCAATGATTTACTGAAAATAAGGCTTTCAACACAAACTGCAAATATCAACTCAAGGAAAGAAATCCGTGCTACTGAGGAGTTCTTTATCAATAAATAAACACAGAGAGAGCAAAACTTTAAATTTTGGAACAGGTTAATTCATGCCAAACAGAACACACACATATTTGAGAATAATATTCCATGGAAGCAACTTACATAGGAACATGAAATATTTTCCATAAATGCAACCTTTAAATTAAGACTATATGAACAAAACAGAAGTTCTAATGCAGACGTTCCTCAGCGTGATTGATTTCTTGGCCTCTGTGTGCACGAGTTCAGTCTATGTACGAGAACAGCACCTTATAATTCTACAAATCTATATCTAAGCCACAGATTTTTATTAAAGTTACCAACAAAAAGATGATCTATTATCCAGGATGATATGTAGCAGCTCATCTGTACTGCTGAGTGTAACAAATACAAGACAACAGGAGTTTTGTCAGGTAGATGAAACCTTAGCCAGGGTTAGGAAGCCAAGTGTTAAAAGTTGCAATTTGCATCCTTGGAGACTGCTCATAAAAACCCTGCTGTTGTCTAGCAGTGGGTCATCCTAAAAAGCTCTAACATCTGCCTTTCCCCTGCAAGCATGCGTAGGGGGGAAATCAGTGAGTCTAGTAAGTGCCTGATTTAAACACCTATGTTACCATAGAGGAGATAAATATATGACCGCTCATAATACCCCAGTCCTTTAGCTGTTTGCTCATAAGTAATGGCAATACAGGTCTCAAACGATCTCCAACTGCTTTCACTGATGCAGAGCTAAGTACGTGCAGACAGCTCTCAAATGATTACCACCAAATCTATTCTTAAAGAAAAAGCCCTCCAATTAGGGAGTTACCACAATGTTTCTATGTATCCTGTTCCAGCATTTCATCTCTGTGCCTTTTACAAGCTGAGAGTGGTTATTATTGCTCATCTTCATGAGAGCTAATAACCATCCTAGATCTTTCATTCATGTTGCCTTTTTTTTCTGGATTATGTCCAGTTTATCTTCATCTTTCCCAGAAGTACTCCACTTCTGTATGGATGAATGCTAACTAGAGTTGCATAGTTTTTGATGGGAAGCATCTTAAGCATTACAGAAACGTGGAGTTTTGAATCCTCAAATGAAATTTAACATTTCCTGAAGTCTGCTAGCACTGGACACCTAATGATTTGAAGATCGAGGGTATATGAAGTTTGGCCTCAAGAAGTAGTAAAAAAATTCCTTTTGAGGTCAAGTCCCAGAACTCCATCTGGTCTCAGGAAAGACCAGAGTGCAAAGATGCAATTTATCTGTAGAGCAGTTGGCTAAATTGCTTCAGCTGTTGAGTAGAGCTAATAGCATCTTACACTATAAAGCATACGATGCATGCTAAACTCACCACAAATCTCCAAAAGGTTTGACAAGGCCAGTTCACAAGGTCCTCTGTTCATTAAAACTTTAAGTAAAAATACACGCAGGAGCATTATAAGGCCAGTATTGGGAACAGCCTTCTACATAGGTACATAAAACAGTCTTTTAAGAAGGTAATTGCCACGCTGTCACTGTGAGCAGGCAAAAGTCAGAGAAAACGTCCAGTTAGCGAGCCTGAGAAACAAAGGGTTTAGCCCCGCACAACTGACGGATCTAATGTTAATTGTTTTGCTTTGTGCAGGCAATAAATAAGTAATACATCAGAGTCTTGCATGGACTGAGTAACTGTCAATTGTCTCCTAAGACAAGCACTGCACAATTACACAAAAAAACCATGAAAATCAATGCCTCTGCACAATCCAGAGCTGGATTTGATACCTGGGATGCCTCTTCGACATACAAGGGACATCAGGAAAAGGCGGTCTCTTTTGAGAACAATGTCACAGTAGTTAGGCCTGAGAAAGACAATAATTTACGCAGCAGTTCTGGATATAAGAATAAGTATAATTTTAGGCACCAGGGAACTTATGTTGAAAAGTGCTTTGCAAATGGCAGTGCTGTTGAACTGGGTCCCAACTTTGGGCATGGGTCTGAAGTGTTAGCGGGCAGGACGTAATGCATCTGTCCTACGTAGTCCTCCATCCTACCCTGGGCTGAAACAGTGTGGTGAAAATGCTTAAAAAATGTTGGTTTACACTGCAGATGTCAAAGAACTTGATATTAGGGAAAACGCTGTTGCAGATATGCGAAGAACATATTATTGCACTGTTCCAGTTTATCCAATTTATGTTCCGCCTTTAGCATATTCTTATTTGTGAGACCACAAATATACTTCCTACTAGAGCTAAAACCATTCTAGACTTTAAGCACTGCAATATCTCAAACTGTTCCAATTTCCTTCAAATTCTGAAATAAGAAAACAAAACAGCTTTAATATTTATGTTTTCAAAAGGATGATGATGACTTTGGAGTTTTCAGTTAAGGAACTACCTTGAGACTGTTTCAACAGCAAGGGAAAACAGTAAGTTGCACAATCCTGACCTTTTAAAATGTTCTCTAATATATCATGTAAAAAAAAGTACAGTATTAAATAAGAAATTTGTTAGCCTTCAGCACAGAGGCAGGTTTATTAGCAAACAACTAAGTGGAACAAAAAATCTATAACCCTGATCTTATTGAAATAATTACAGAATCTTTAATGTCCCAGTAGGCATATACGGAGAATAAGATGGAGCACACAGAAAGAGCACAGTAATGAAAACAGACAGAAATAGGCCATTCATCCTACCTTTTACTTAGTGCATACAAACCACTGTCAAAAGTATAAGACAACACAAAAATGATTACTGACCAGAAAACAGTCAAAATTTCTTTTGTAGTACTAATTCTTAGGAATGTGTGGGACAAAATGAAAATCAAAATTCACATTCCTGACAAGCAAATGTGTTTTTTTTTCATTTATCTGGATGTATAATTGGCACTTTTTAGTAAATCTGTGTAACATTGCAAAGTTGATGTAAATCTACTTGAAGAGTACTCACTTAAAGTCAGAAGAATCTCACCATTTAACTATTCTGTATTTTGCCCGTATTGTATCCAGTACAGATTTAAAATACACATGAATATAGTTTGCAAAATTTAATCAGATGAAGAGAAAACACATAGATATATTCAGACATCACAATGAAAGCAACAGATCAGATGATCTGCCTAGCTGCAGTAGGCAGAACAATATGTCCAAGTTGGCAATCCTGCAGCAACGTTCTCTTTTGCATTTTCTTTAAAATGCATTTGGCCTCGACTACAAAACTTAATGGCACAGAGGGACTTTTTCACAAGCCAGAGCAAGGAGCACCATGCTGCTGTGCTTCCTTGGAGCACACTGGAAAGCAGAATGTGGCTCCTCCACCCCCTCTTCCCTCTGCTCCTGGGATGGGCTGAGAAAGTTGGGGCTGTTCAGCCAGGAGAAGAGAAGGCCTTGGGGAGACCTTTTTGCAACCTTTCAATATATAAAGGGGGACTATAAGACAGATGGAGAAAGGCTTTTTACCAGGGCCTGTATTGACAGGGCAAGGGGCAACGGTCTTAAATGGGAAGAGAGTAAGTTTAGATTGGATATAAGGAAGAAATTTTTTACGATACAGGTGATGAGAAACTGGAACAGGCTGCCCAGAGAAGTTGCGGATGCCCCATCCTTGGTAGTGTTCAAGGCCAGGTTGGATGGGGCTTTGAGCAACCTGGTCTAGTGAAAGATGTCTGTGCCCATGGCAGGGGGGTTGGAGTAGATAATCTTTAAAGGTCCCTTCCAAACCAAACTGTTCTGTGATTCTGTGTTTCTGTGATTCCTGTAGCCCCAGTAAGACGTAACTGTTCTGGGTACAGACAGCAACCACTTCTCTGGAAGACAGAGCCAAGACCTCAGCCTCTTCTTGCCCCTCCCTTTAACCTGAACACGGAGGGGGCGTAGAAGCTTTGTACAAGCTGCTTGCCACATGCTGCAAAATATGCACTGAGCTTTTGGTGTAAAGAACAGGAAGCCACCTTCCTCATCCTTCCTTTCTTCCAGGAAAAACAAGATACTATGCAACCCTAAAGCGAACTAGTTATTTCCCCTTTCCTGTCTTCCCCTATATGCGCTAAAATTAGCTTTGTGATTTTCCTTTAATCAAACAACCTCAACAATGCTTTGACATTAACCTATGATGAGCCACCTTCACCCACACAAGGAAATCTGTAAAATGTGTTTTACTGAAGTGAATGGGATGAAGGTAAGTTATGTTTCTAACCTCACTGCCCACTGCGGGTAGCTACTGAAAGTTATTGAAAGCAACTCCCAGTTTACAGAACTCAGATTCCTGGATGGCATTATAAAAGAAATCTCTCCCAAAAGATAGGGAGAGTAATTACTGTTGTGGGGGAAAGGCTAAATTATATAGAATGCTTCACAGCATAATGCTATTGTAAAAACACTTCAGAAACAATACAATCTTTGATTTACAACTTGCAAGTTTCATGCAAACTGCTACCCATTCCTTTCTTGTGCCCCCAGTTGGGAGGAAACACAAACAATCTCACACATAAAAGCTGACCAAGAAATATTTTCAGGACAGTTGCCATACCCTTTACTTTTCCCAGGGGCAAAGGAAGTAAGTGACATTCTTGTCATAGTGGGAATAAAGAAATTTTCATTGTGACATAAGTGTGCAAAGGAAAGGGCTTCATTATGCTCTCCTAATTCTACCAGGCTGAGATAACAAACATCCCAGAGACATTTTTTAATTGTTCCTCTGCACAGTAAGTAAAGCTGCAGCTCCTTAAGAAGGTGTCTATCTATGCCAAATACCAGTTTCAAATTCCAGCCCTGCTTGCTTTAATATTTTTAATCATTTAGACTTTTGGGCTTTTTTAAAATATGGAAAGCACTTTACTTTTCAAAATAATTTCAATTCCCTCTACGTTTTGCAAGTTTCAATAATAACACTGTTGTCTAGAGATTAAGAACCATTATCTTATACTAAAAAACAGGGTTTTTTAAGATCATTATGAACAGGACTAGTGTTCTAGAGGCTCATACCCTCCTGTTCCAGGAACTACTGTACTTCCTGTGAGCTACCAGAGCCATAACCACTTCTCTTGTCCTTATGTACCTGCTGGCCAGGCTGTAATTTGTTCTGTGGCTCCTTTACCCTGCTCTGGCTGCGCAGCAGCATTCCAAGGAAGGTATACGTTCAACTTTGCTTCTGCAGGGCATAAACTGCCCCACCCTGTAGGGAAGAAATGAGGTAACCAAGTCACACTACACCTTGGCAGGGGAAAGGGAGGGGGGAGAGGTGGTTTTGCTATTTCTTGTGAAATGCCAAAGAAAAATTAGCATAAGTTACTTATTTGGAGATGATACAAAAATGCTGAATGGGAAATGAACATTATATTTAACCTAGCTAGATGACATCTTAAAATTAACTTTATTTGTGGTGATATTGCAAATCTTAAAGTTCTCTGCAGATGTCTGTAAATTTATGTTAGTGACTGGAATAAGTTTTCACTATAAAATTTGATGGTACATTCTGAGCCCTTTAGCAGAAATAAAATGCTAGTATTACGTGCTATAATTAGAATATAGTATGTATTTGCTCTAACGATGGTGACTTCATGCATTCTGAAGTTTCTTACTACTTAGTAACATTATTTTTAAGGTATGTTATTCCCCTCTTTTGACTGTGAGGGCACAAACCAGAACAAACACATAGTGAAATGCTTGAAATTCATTATGCAGCTTCTCAACTGCGCACAATACTCCTATTAAAAATGCATAACGGTGTTCTTACAAAGGGTCAACATTGGGCACTTTGATTTAACAAAGAAAATGCTTTGCTGAATGTTTTAAACATTTCTCTGTGCTGCATAAGGGTAGCAGAATTTCTGCTCTTCTCTTCTCCTTCATCAAAAATTAGGGATTTGTTTCTATTTGGACCACAGTCCAGTTTTCAGATAGGCACTTACAACAAGGCAAATATTTACATGTTATTATAGGCTTAGCTTACTCTAGTCAGGGAGGTTCTGTTCAAACCTGATGGGGAACAACCATCTGCCAGGGAATGGGATTTTAATGTGGTGGCAAACGTTCCACAGAAGCATGGAATGAACCCACGCCTGGTTCCTGTACCACACTCCCTCTCCAGACACAACTACCCATTCTGTAGGCTGCACCATCCATCTCTGGAAGCACCAGCAAGGACGGTCTGCTTGGTCCCTGGCCACTTCTACCCTTTCCTACTTTCCATCAGATGCCCTGCACTTTGCGGGATGTAGGCCTCAACCAGCGTGCTCTGAAGTCACTGTCACACAATTACTCATACACAGTTTGCTAAGTTTCAGTTAGGCCATCTCCTGCACATCCAAACCACAGGCCTCTTAAGATAGAAGAGCCTCAGAAGCATCACCAGCCAAAATAAATTGCTATAAAAGATGACTTTGTCCCAACGGAGTCTGTGACTTATAATGGATAATTTTTGATCAAGTCAAAACTTGAGGTATTCTAACACACCTTCATTAGCACACACACATTAGCACACATTCCCTTCACACATAACTCTGCTCATAGAAAACCCTGCAGAAAACTATCACAGCTCATAAGCTGTCACCCAAGACTAATGCAGCAAGCAAAAGCTAGTGCAGAGACCATTTCCCTTTTAAGGTTTTCCTGATTTGTCTATGATCTGTCTAGTTTCATTTTGTCATTTAACACTGTGTTTGAAAGAGCAAATACAATGAAGACACAAGCCACTCATCATGGAAGTGCAGGTGAAGTCTGAACCTCCACCACAACCTGCAACTCCACTGATTGTAGTGGAGCTACTCCAGAATCAGGCTGGAGGACTGCCACATGCCGTACAGTCTAGCTGGAGCTCATCACTAAGATGACCCACTCCAGGTCAGATTCCCTTCCTTCAGACAGCAAGCAGCGACATGCCTGGAGCTGCCTCTCGGGCCATCTGGGCACCCACACGTCTTCTCTGGGGCAGCCTGCTGCTCTCTGTGCCTACCCTTTCTCTCCCTCACTTGCTGAACCAGGATGGGGAAAACAGTGGTGGTTGCACGGCAAAGTCAAGGGCTGAATCTTAATCCTAGAGACTTCATGCAGCCCACAGTGTTTTTAGGGCAAGCTAGGTCAGGTCAAGGATCAGCAAGTGACACACAGACATTTCCCCCAGCCTAGACTGTGGTCTTGATTACCAAACTCTTCAGACCAGAGACTTGGCCAGAGTGTGCATTGACTCCTTCCTGTGTGACCACAGCGTGCAAGACAAAGGGTGAGCTCCCCAAACTTGCTCTGAGATGGAGTTGGGACCAGACTCAACACACATGCAGTTCTGGGAGTTTGGAAGTGTTTACAGATTCCCCCAGTTGAGACTCCGTCTTTGAGGATCAGATTCCTAGCCATCAAACACGGAAGGGGAAAACAACCAATTATTTTGTATTACTTTGGCTCCCAGTACGTGCTAAATCAGTCATAAGATCATCCGCAGCCTGTTCTGAGATTTGACAGCTACTACACACTTTCAAGTTGATTGCTACCAATTTGGAGCCTCTCAGAAACAAACATGGACATCCTGCAGATAGAGATTCACACATTTGGTGGAACTGCCTTCAAAGCTGAAGTTTGAAAAGAAAATGCTAGTATTAAAAAGCTATAAAAAGATACTATGGAATAAAAAAACCCCACAGAAATATTGTTTGACAAATTATAGCTCAAATTCTGAAAGAAAAAAGTTGCTGAAGGTATGTAAGCCTATATGTAAATAAATGTGTATATATACAATGTGAATGACAGATTGGAGCATCTGATCTACATACCAAAAGATTTTGAGCAGATTGTTAATTTATTTTAAACTGCATAGTAACACTTCTAAAATACACTAATCACAACAGTGTAAATACTCTTTAAGACTGGTGTAACATACATATTTAGCTGATTTCATGTTTTCCAGGATTAAAAATGCAGATATCAAAACTTTTTTTATGATCTGATGTGTTATCATCCATGAAAAACTAGAATGGCATCAGGAGTTGAATCTGTGCTTAGCAAAAAATTTTTCCCGTATGTATTATTGTATTTGTATGTATTTACATTGCATTGTCCAAACAACACGTTATCCTTAAATCAACTCTAGATAATATTTTAATGATTTAATCGTTAACTGTGCTTTCGTTGCAATTCTATATGGCAGGAAAAAGATAGTGAGAAACGAGATTTGAGAATAAATAGCTTGATCATGGTTAAGGACTGTGCTACACAATCCTGGTTTAAACTTATGGCAACGCCCCATGGGTTTATTTCGTTGGCAGGAAGTATATGTCAAGGATCATGCAGTTCATTTAAGTCCAGTGTAAAACCTTTGCTTCGAGTTTTAGCTTTATTTAACCTTGAAGCACCACTCTAAATTTTGGGGTAATTTAACAAGCATTGTTTAATTCGACATAAATTCAGTCCACCCGCTCCTGGTAAAAGCTTCGCTTCTTTCTGAAGATGCCTTTTGAGACATGTGATGATTTATTAATTTCCAGATACTGAAACACATACGTGGACCCTCACCCTCACCTTTGATACCGTATGTTCTTTCCCTTAAGACTTTCCATGCTAGGTCTCCACTCTGCTGCTTAAAAAAATCTGACAAAAACTGCTCTGAGAGCTTGAACCTCATGACACAAGTGTCTAAAATAGTAATTGCACAGATTTCAGAACAAAGATCCAAATGTGAAAATACCTACTCAGTTCATGCCTTACAATGAAAGACTTCAGATGTCTCTTTCTTTTCTGTTAATACCTTATTGCCCATATGTCTAGTGCTTCATCTCCACACACCCAGAGTTTCTTAAGTTTCATAAAGAATAGCTTATCTGATAATTCACGTGTAGCTCCAAGAAGAATTCAACCATTAACAGTCCCTCTGCTTAACACGTTTCACCATTTCACTTTTTTCCGAGATTAAGTCAAGCACAATTTTTGTAATAGGAAAAAAAACCTACTAAGACGCCATTCATTATTTCTCTGTTAGCATGCAGTCATCAATACCCTCTGTATTTGACACGAGATAAGAGCTGACTACACTAGTCAGTTACATAGAGCCAATGATTAAAAATATCCTGTCTTGTCATTTGAACTCCAGATGGAGTTAGTTTTTGTGATTGCCTTCTGAAAGAACAGAAATAGCCTAAATAGGAAAAGGCTTTCGTAGGTGTTGCAGGTTCTGCCTAATTTATGTACCTGTTACATGTACGGTAGACTACAGAAAGAAACTTGCAAGACCCTTCAACCTTTCAGGTTCAGCTGGGTCTTACCTAAGTTTCAAACAGCTCATTCACATCCAAGGTCCAAACGTGACCTGGCTACCACCATGCCTGGTGCTTCCTCCTTGCCAGAGATAGCCCTGGGAGCCACATGAAAGCATACAGAATAGAGAGGCCTTGGAAAACCAAAACTGAAATATGAAGCCCATCTCAACGCATTTCCTTAAACGGAAAATTATTAGGCACAGGATTACAAGTTAAAACATTCTTTGGCAAGACAGGCTTTAATGAAGAACTGCTATTCAATGAATGTATTTCATCATACCAAAAATCTTCGCCTGAAGTAAAATATCATTTGAAAGAATTATAAAACCAAAGTAGATCATTTGCTTCTATGTAACCATTGATTTGAGAAAATATCAATAAACACTGTAAAATAAGTATTTGATTTTGAGATAATAACAATGACTATTAATTTTGTATTTAAAGAAACAATGCTAATGTTCTAATTCTTTCTTTGGGGAAATATTTTGGTAATCAAATTAACTAATGGTACAAATATAAAACATCATTCAATTTTCACAGCCAAACAAATAATCCATATCAATGATTTGGAACAGTGATTCATATTCATATGATTTCATTAATTAGTAGAGATATTGAACATTGTCATATTTATTTCATTAGATTATTTTATACTGTTTACAAAGATTGATTTTTTAATAAGGAAATTAGAGCTATATAACAAAAAAGTCTGCTTCTAATAAAAATAAATAATCTAATTATTCATTTTTAAATGCTTCTATTCTAGGCTTCAATGTTCTCAAATTCATGCTTAGGAAATGTAACAGAGTACTGAAAAAGACAGGTATACAGGTCCCAAAGTGAAAGCCCAAAACCTGAGTTAGTCTATTCAGTCCCACAGATGATGAAAGTCAGGAACCCAAGAATGAAATTCAGAAAAAACAACATTTTGAGAGATTAAATCAAAATTCATCTCTCTTGAAGTCCTGTCTACAGCTCAGAAGTCCCACCCATGGACAGACATCCAACTTTTCCTTCTGAGTACATTTAAGGTAATGGTGTGGCTATACCAGCTTTTTGTATCACACCCTACAGCAGAGCTTTCCAAAGCAGAAGTCACGACGTACAAAAGGAAATGGGATATGACACCCAAAATGATCATCATAAACGACCATGGTTAGGTTCTCCTTTCCTAATGGTTGCAGCCTTTAACCAGGAAGGAGTCTTGGGCTCTGGCCTCTGCTCAGGAGTTGTACGTTTGTTCTGCCTGAAAAGGAATTAATGGATAAAATCTACCTAGTTTGTAAACCCTGAACAGCCTTAAGTATGATGATTTTGAGTTTGTCACTGAAATAGCTGCTTTTATGGCTACCAGCAGTACATGAACTGAGCATCTCTCTGTGTGGGTATTTTCAGATGCTAAAGATGCAAACTGGCTGGGTGGCAATTCCAGGATTCTTAATGGAAAATGTAGTTACTTAAATCTCTGCATTACTACGGGTGTAAGCATTGCACAGAACAGATTATCAAGTGGTTTTACTCTAGTAACCCCTACCACTAAGCCAAATCAATTCACTTATTCAAGGTGTGGTGCAAACACTGAAGAAAGTCCCTGACCTGAAGATCTACAGTATATATGAAGATTAACTACAAGGAGCTGGTGTTTCAAATTAACAAAAGAGTTGAGGCAGAGCAAAGGGCACTAGTCAGAACCATTGGTTACATAAACTAGCTGCATATATAACGCGTGTGTTCTTATTTATATATGTCTAGGACTTATGATGGTAACAATCTGCATCAAACACAAACCCAAACTATCTAGAGCCATCACATGAAAAATAATAATAGCTTTGACCTTTTTCTCAAACACAAAACACACTTCAGTCTCCAAATCTACTTCTCCATCCTGAGGATCAGCTCGCACCAGGAAAAGGTGAGGGCCATGGACAGTTGGGTATTTCAGTACATATTTAGAGATCCCAAACTCAAAGTCTGATGATGCCCAAGGAGGAAAGAGAATGTTAGTCAAATGAATAATGACTTTAATGACAGTGTTAGCACAACACTTCAGAAGAAAACTTTGGGTTTAGCTCACAAAAAAAAAGTTTGGTAGGATGTATTATTATGCAAAGGCAAGACATTCCACTTTTCCCCTGTAGCTTCATAAATGATGCATTTGAGAAATGGAGTGTTTACATAACTACAATCATGCATATATTGTGCCTTTAGCAATTTCAATAATATAGACAGAAAATGGAGTTATCTTCGTTATGAACTTCATATGGACAACTTCATAAGTAGCACTGCAGTTAGATAATAAAATGAAATAAAGATATCACTTTAGGCCATATTCAAACCTTATTTCCATTTTGTAGAGATCAAGGGTATAACAGGCTCTTTATTTGTAGACCATACAGTAACTTTGCTAACAGAACTATGCATTTTTCCCCTAGCACAGTTACATGATCCATGAGCTTCCATATAAAAGATGTGTTTAACTCTTCGAAGTTATTTCTTATGGCTGGTTCCCAAAGTTGAAACACATGNCCAGTACAACGTCACAAGCCTTGGCAGGAACAGTATTTGTTAATATAAGAGTGGCAATATAAAGTAATTTGACTATACTAAACTGCATGTCAAAAAGAAATGAGTACTATAGTTATCAGCCATTTTCCTGGTTATCACGTGCATTTAATATGATAAGCAAAGAGTATCTTAGTGAACCTTGAACTCTGCAGAGATGTAGATGAATTAGAGCTTTGGAGAACATGCTTTTTTCTTATCAGCATACAAATAGATAATAGCTTGGTTTTGGCAGGGATTCTTTACAGCTAAAGTACTTCCCCCTCAGGGAATCATACTGTCATTTGTTTTTATTTTCAAAATGAAAACAAATGGCATTGTAACTCCTAAGGGTGAAAATGACTTCAGTCTACTTTTTCCCCTGCACTCCCATCTATTCATTTTTAGTTAGATGGAATATAGATATAGTTTTTTCCCCCTTTGGCTTCCATTGCCACAAAATGTATTCACTAGCTGTACAGTAATTAACAGCTCTTGACTGGAAAACTGCCAACATGTACAACGTGACACTCTTCCTTTGAACACTAACAAAGTGCATAAGTAATTTATGTTGGATTAAATATCCCTAACAGGGACCCTTAAGTAACCCAATCACTTTAAACAGGCTCCACATGTACGCTCCTGTGCAGTGAAAATGTCAGACAGTGATAACCCACTAATAGCACAGTTCTAACTATATTCCAGCCATTAGCATTTTATGACATCAATCCTCATTAAACCTGGCAAGGAAAAAGATACTAATGTTTCCCAGTTTTGCAGCCAAGGTGGAAGAGAAATGGAGAAAATGTAGACAGGTGCTGTCTCCCGAAAAGGATTAACATTTTTTAAAATGTGGTTGCAATTTTCTGTTAGTACCTTTGTTTGTATTGAAAGAAAGACAACAAAGAGGTAAGGGCTACAAGGACCTCAGTGGAATCCAGCCAAGAGTGAAAGAAAAGACTGGTATTTCAGCCATTGTGCTCCCTGCTAAAGCACTGTGCCAACTCATCTTCCAACCCATTATATGAAATTTAATTTAACCTGCTATGCAATTAATTCAGATGTTCAGCCTATTTTTCTCATGGCAGAATCCCTCACACAATGCCTTATTTAAATATTAATCAGTCCTCTTTCAATTAGGACTAATTTGCTTCACAGGGTTTCTCTCATCTTCTGATTGCAGGAAAATGGAGGTAACTTGCAACGTTTGAGGATAATTAACATGGTATTTTTATAATACTGATACATCAAATGGGACCTTAATGAACCCCGCTGATTCCATTTAGTAAAGCATGCCTCAAAGTTATAATCAAGAGGAAAGCCATTGCCATCTGTTTAAAATACTAAGGAGCACAATTTAAACACAGAATAGTTATTTCTTTAAACTGTCTATTGTAGGGGTCTGCAAAAGTCATTTTTTTCGTGGAAACTAATTGTACAGTATTTAAATTTGAACCTTTTATTACATATATGCAAACAGTGTCTTCCTAAAATGTAGAGGGCCCTCTTAATTAAATGTTGACAACCTCAGATATAAGTAATGTTTGTTAATGTTAATTTTCCAAACACGCTGTGCAGTTGATACAGAGGCAACACAGACAGATTTTACTCTGTTCTAATGAACACAGTATTTCGTGCACTGTATTTGAAGAACACACTCTTCAAAACACGCCCCCCCCCCAAAAAAAAGAGAACTGTACTCTTTGCAAAATGAAAAATAAAGGCATATGTTGTTCATTTGTTGGTTACTAAGAAAGGCAAACAAGTTAACATTTACACATGACCAGTTGCTCACAAAATGTTCCATCTGCTACAAAGAAGGTCGAAGTTCATCTTTCTTATGTTTAGAATTGCTCTACTGTTCCTAGGTAACCTGTAGTCAAAACCCATGTGACTTGAGATATCAGATCCTGACTTCATCATGAAAGAAAAGTCCTTAGTGTGAAAAAACAGCAGTGAAACACAGATCAGACCATTTGCTTCATTTTCGCTCCCCTGTAAATTTTAAAAGTTCGTGATTAAGTATTGACTGAGCCATAAAACTTGGGGTTTTTTAAAGTCAAAAATATTAGTACACACGACCTGTTAAAGATTCGGTATTTTCCTTTTTCTTGTATAAATATACTCTCCTGAATATGTGACTACAAAAAAGGAAATGTCATCACTCTGTTAAATGTCAACAATTTGCTATAAAAGAACATGGTACAAAACCCAAAAATTAAGTCACAGCAATTCTGAACTTCTGAAACACCAATTCTGGCAGCTCAGCTCTGTGTGGATTCTCATGAACCTAATACCATGTTTGCACCCTCATCAGCACATTTGTTTGTAGTTGTGGGACTACTAACAAATCTCTGCTCAAATGCAGTGTGTACTTCTACAAAACTTTGTAGTAACTTAACGATTTTGAAACTTCTTTGTATTTGAAACAGGCAAAGTCTTACTGGAAAAGACTGTCAATCAGGCAAAGAGACAACCTGATCCTAAAAGCCATGTTCACTTCAGAAATGGATTAAAAACTCAGGACTGATAACTGGGCCTGCATAAATTATAGCAGCATTGATGAAAACTGCCCAAAAAAAGAAACACCGGCACTCTGTTGTTTCTGTGGGTTTTCTACCCACCCAAGTCTAGAGGGGACATCTGGGAGGAGATGACTACAAGCCAAAGGGAGAAAAGGAAGAATAATCTTCATTCTGTCTTTTTTTAAAATGGCCATAAACGTCTTAAAGACTACTTAAGATCTGCTGTTGATAGAAGTGATACAGATTCTGTATGAACTCATGGACGAGTAAAGGTATAAATCCAGTATATGTATGTGGAATGTAACCTTGACCTGAACATGAAAGTTCACTAAACCTAAGTAAACACTATGTGTGAGCATAGGAAAGATCTTCGTTTATTTGCAAAAAATCATGAGACATTGATTTCTATTCTCCATTGTGCACCCTGGGGTTAATTTTAGCAAGTTTTGGCTACTCCGTATCACCATTTGCTCCAATTAGACGTGTGGACCTCAGTCCGTCAAGGCATTTACCTTTATAGAAAAGGTAAGGAAGTCCTCCAGCTTGTGATCCATTTCCCAGTAATCAAGAATTATTCAGGTTCTTTAAAATTATCTTTTCATCCACCACTGCCTTTATCTGACCGAACTTTGGCAAGCTGCTTTTCAAATCAGTTTCTATTTCTTTAAGATAACTTAAACCCAGCAAATTCTGATGTTGTCCTTTTAATAATATGAACAATACCCTCTTAAGAAGGATGTCTGATCCAAAAGAGTATGAGACTTTTGCAGGTCACATTATCTATACATTATTTGATATACTGGAGCATTGGATTTTGTTTCCTTCACTGTTAAACCATGAAGAATCAGAAAATACTCATGCAGCAGAATTGTAACTCCTTTAGTTGTGAAAAACTCATGATTTTAGCTCTGTCTGAAAGGACATAGTAGAGTCAGTTTGTCGCCTACGCCAACCATATGTAGTAGACAGCCAATAAATAATATATTGGTCTCAGTTATTTCTGAGCTGAAAGATCTGTAAGTAGGATAACTACCAACTCTAACGTGAATATGAAGAAGCCCCCACCTTCTATAGCCATTGCTTTTCCCACTGCCTAATCAGAACTAGTACAATGTTAAAAGAGTTCTAAAATGTCACATTTTGCCATAAAAAAATAACCTGGATGCAGCCTACAGTGCTGGCAATGGGAAGACTATTAAGTTTTAGAATGTTAAAGTATCCTTTTGAATAACATCCTGTTTGTGCTATTTTTGCTTGCTCAGAGGGTGTTCCTAGATTTCCCCCATCCTTACAAAAGACGTTGAGGACTTAGCCAGTAATGATATGAACATACATGAGGGATTTAAGTCTCCCTCATAGGGCCAGCGTGATCATTCCTGCAAGCTTCCAGAGCTTCAGTCTCTGAAACTAAGCAAAACACTGACAACTAGGGCTAAAGCCCTTTGTAATATGCTTTGCTGAGGTCTATGGTCAGGGACAAAACATCACGGTTAGTACATGGTTCTTGCTTACTGAAAGTTTTCACATATGGGTTTCTCTGGACTACACAGACATCTAGTTTCCTAAATTATCTCATTTGATAATTAGCAGTTATTGCACTGCATCTATGAGTGCATGTCAACTGATTGCAATGCTCTGTTTTGGCATTATCCCTTATGAATCTGTTTAAGATAGATTGTCACTGACTATTCTGTGACTACTCTTGTAAAGAGTGAAAGATCTCTGGGTTACATCAAAGATGTAACAGACTCATAAAAGAGTTTCTTGCGCTGCTGATAGTTGACATCCAAGTGTGTCTTGTGTCATTCAGTTGGCTGTTTTCTGCCTTCATGCTTCATCTGGCACAACTCATCCCTATCTATAGAGGTATTCAGAAAAAGGAGGTGACAGGCAGCCACTGCTGTGAAGAATGAAGACTGTAGTGTTTAATCAGATAGTCCATGGGGTGAGTCTGTGCTTGGGTGAGATTTATTGCTGGCACTGGACACTTAGGAATCTTGCTGGGTCCATGAAACTTCATCTTTGTAGATCTATTTTTCAGAGGGAATAATGAGAAAATTCTCACTTTGTAAAGAAATCATAAAAGCAGATCAATGAGTTGCACCCTTGAATGATATAGCTAAGGTGAATGCATTCAGCTGAAAGACTGAATAACTGACTGAGATAACTCAAGAAGAAACCTTAGTATCCTTTGAGTATACATTCCCATCTATCAGATTTATTATCCAGATAATTTTAAAATCTTTTATTATGGTGGCTATTATCTCCAGTTCCAGACTTAATGGCTGTTCCATGAGCTCCATCTGGAGCTTACTCAGTAATAGGATGGACTTTATACCACCCAGTTCCTACAGCTGACCTGACTCCACTTTCACTTATTAGCTGAGACCTCTCAAGGAATAATACAACTGGATGCGCAGAAAGAAGTTTGCATTTATTTTAGACTCCTAATAAAATGTCTATAACTACTGGAGCCAGTTAAAAGTGGAGTATGTTTGACTTAATTTTAAACAGATTTCTATTTTCAAGTATGCACTGCTCTTTACATGTGTACTAATACATTTAAAATAGAATAATAAATATCCCATAAACAAACAACAGCAAAACACCCTCTGCAACACTAGAAAAAAATTTAAAACAGAAATAAATATATCTTACTTTAATTAATGTTCAGAACAGTTTTAAATTTTAAAAGCACTCTTTTTACCAAAATACACATTTACCAAAATGCACATACTAGATACTGTGTAACTATTCCAAAAGCAATGGCATTGTGGGTTAGATTCCAGCCCCTAGTCCCTTCTACCTCCTCTCTCCTGTGCAGAACTCATTTTGGGATCTGTGACACCTGTGTGAGTAAGTCCTAGAGTTTACACAACACTGCTTTGTTTTGGGACTGTATTATACTTCTTCCTCCTCTGTTTCCTGAGTCCACATAAATTTTGTAAATAAACGCTCCCTCTTCCAAGAGGGCAGAGTTTTCCATTTTTTTCTATTTTCTATCACTCAGTTGCTCACAGTGCAGCATTAGCAAACAATTCTTTACACCATAAGGAAATATATAAGTAGCATGTTGGGAAAATAAAACAGATTTAATTATTTCACTGCAAATTTCTAAGGGATTATAAAAGAAGTGAGTTGAACATATTAAAAATACCACGGCAGAGTCTTAAGCTACAGAAAGTAAAAATCCATTATTTTTACATAATGCTTATCAAAAAAGATGGACTGCAGCCATCAACACTGCCAGAACTGTCAATAATTAACAGATTTGAAGATATAAGTAGCTTCTGCCAATCACACACATTTGGCAAAGGTGGCAGCCACACATTTGGCAGTTGCATATGTTACCTGGCTACTACATCCTCACTCAGTGCTCCACTTTGGACACAAAACGTAGCTTTGAACGCTGCTAATGCCGTGGACGAAGGGGAAGTCAGAGCATCCAGATGAGCAGCAGGACAACATACATTCCTGTCAAAAGTTTCAGAGGACTCCTTATACCACCTGCTTTCCTTCACTCAATTACACTGGTATTGCTGTCACCACATTGGTGGGGATCTGGACCACAAATCAAGAACATTCCCTTTTGGGAAAGAAAATCATAGACAATTTCCTTAACTAAATATTTATAAGCCCACTGCTTCTTCCCTGTAAATGGAGACTAACTGATATTTCACCAGTCTACCCATGCAAAGTGTGGCCAACTCCCCAGTTAGACATTGCCTCAGTTTGAAAAGCTCTCAAAGAAACATGTGCCACCTCTGAAACACAAGGCAAAAGCTCAAAGAACAACATGAAGTGGAAGTAGCTACCAAATTCTATTATTTTGTGCCTGCAGTTTCATTTCTGAACTACAGAAGAGAGAAGTTCAACCAGAAAAAAATTACTCCAGGAGAAAATTACTCCAGAAAAAAATCTCCAGGAGCAGAATTATAAAAGCAGACTGAAAATAATGTTTAATCCACCCCCCAGAGGGATGGGAAGGGGATTTACAAGGCCTAGCTTCCACTGGGAGAGTAACATAGACATGGGGGTTGAAGAAGCTGCCCTGTTGCGATCCTGGGACGTGCTCCCCAGTCCTGGATTTGCCAGGTTGATGCGCAGAGGTGACGTGGTCTAGTGAAGAAGCCAGCAAGAGAGCCATTGTCAGATCCCTGGGAATGAGACCTGAACAACCCCTGGTTGGAGCGATTTGCAGCATTTTTGCATCCATCTCCATGTCCCACACCTCATCAAAAGGCACTCTGATTACAGGAGAAGTATGTTCTTTTTCACCATACTCTATTTCTATTTACAGTGGGTGAATAACTCTAAATAACATCTTTTTTTATTACTTCATATTTACACTTATCATGTAACTGGACAACAGAAATAATGCTTAGAAAGTATTACTGGAGATTCAGATTTATAATCTGAAGAAGAAAAACACTCACTTCGCATCTGCAGCTACACTGATACAGAAATTATTTTAAAATGTAAAACTGAGAATTTTGAAGAACTAGTCACTTCAAGTCTGAGCATTCCGAAATAAACAGATAAAAGTGTCATTGCAAAAAGAAATCACAGCTTGACAGCGTGGAGAAAATAAATGTAAGTGCTTGCAGCAATACTTTGAATGAGGAACACAAATATCTGACAGATGACACTTCTTTCTTGCCCAGTTCAGGAACAGCCAACAGGTTAAGGTCTAAAGCAAATTCAAAATCATGTTTTCTCTTGTGTGTTATGGTAACTAGCAATACTACTATAGAAATTTGTCCGAGCTTTTTTTCAGAAATGTAGCCTGATAGAAGTATTCCAGTATTCGCTAATCAGTTAAAAAGTAATAAATGTACAAGATTATGCTTAAGAAGTACTTTCATCCATAAAGTTTCAGAAAATAAAATGTAAAATAAAGGCCTACAATTATTTTGTTAAAAAAGCTTCCTTAATAAATCCACTACAGGGAGAACAAAAAGGAAAGTAACAAACATTTTTCCAACATCCCTGGGAACCTGATCTTTGAATCAGAACATAATGTGGTTCAAGATCAGGTTTACTATTCTTGGGAAAAAAAAAAACCCAACTATATTTTTGTTGGTGGTGTTTTTCCGTAGCTGGTTATTTCATCATATCTTTCACCTTACAAAAAAGCTTCAATTTGTACTAAATTATTATTTAATGACTTAAAAAAGAACCTTATTTAAGGGGGAACATAGTCTATGTGTTGTGGATTTTACGTTTCAAAACTTCCACTACTACTTAAATCAACTAGTGTAGGATTAGAAACTGTGATAGTCAAAGCTTACTGCAAATGCTTGCACTTCCTTGGATACCAACTCTCACAAACTTTTTTTTCCTATAAGATCACCATTGAAGGGATTCCTGCACCTGCAGGAATTCTTCATTTTTGGAGGAAGAGGAAGCCAGTGAGTAAAGGCAGGAACAATGTGTCTCGTACTTGATGAAGCTGAATGAAGACACGCCAGTGAACGAGAGCACATTATAAATCTACTGGGCCAAATATAGCATGGATATGGGACAGCTGGCTATGTCAGCCATTCCCGCTCATATTCTGCTACATCCACTGACATCTAAGTATGTACTAGTCATTACATGTTAAAGTTTGAAGAATCCATCCATCACTTCTATGAGCTTTCTGGGTATTACTCTCAGCATATGGCTCTTTTGCGCACGGACGGATCCAGTTCTGCAGCCTATATTAAGGTTAATGATCACAAGTAATATCCCTGGACTTCACTGTGATCTCATGCAACTTTAATTCCACTGACTTGAAAAGAATTCCCTTGATTTACAAAACTGTGAAGGAGATCAGGACCGTTGTTTTTAGTGATCTCAGTCACACAGGGACTACTTGACAAGAAAATGTTTATGTCATTGTAAACTTTAACATACTGAAATATTAAATTGAGGATGAGGGCATTATGTGCAGTATTTATCAAAAAAACTAAAGAACCATTAATCAGCGAAAGCAACAAAATACATTTTATTCTGCTTAAAAAAAATTGACTTCAGTTTCTATACAGGAGTTTTGTTGGCTGGTTGTTTTGTTCTTTTTAAAAAAAATCCCTCTCCATTAAATAATGAACTGGTTAAAAAGAAGGCATCTCTGGGGGATACAAGGCAATCTAAACAATGGTGAAAATTTTAACTTCAGAAATGCAAAGCTTCTTAAAGCATACTCAGGAAAACAAGCTGTATGTACTGATAAAATTGTGTGTACTGAAAATTCCCCAGTATCTACGCTTTACTACAAAGTATAGGTATTGTTATGTTAAACAGAAAAATATTTTTTAGTAATTCACTGAAATCCTATTTCCCCGCAACTCCTTCAAGATGGGTAATGTTATTGAAGTGTAGTACTATTTTCACAATGCATGACTACAGAACTCATTAATAAGAAAAACTAAATAAACAAAGAACCTGGTAACAAACTGCAGGCATATCCATCTCTAGGTCACCAGTCCCGAAAGGTTAACAGATGAAAGGGAAGTTTTCCTGCGAATTGACAGGGGAATAAGTGGCTTTTGCCCCCATTAGCACTGGCCAGCACGAGCTCTCATATCAAAGCCAGCGCTGTGTGCAACTGTGTAGCTCACACCATTGAAGTGGTACCAGGCCCCCCAGTAAGATCACTGTAGCATCCCGAGCTAGTCCTCAGCCGTGGCTCTTCTCCTGTTCCACAGTGCAGAAAGAGACGTGTGAAACACAGACTGCCCAGAAAACCTCTTTGCAGAGACAGACAACAAAGCTGCAGAAACTCTCATCGTGAACAGCATCTGTCACCTGCCCTAAACACATTGTCAAGCAGCAGTTGGTCAAGGAGCTGAATTATGATCTAGACCTTTGCAGAGTTCCTCCAGAGCCACCGCACCACTGGAAGAAACGTGTTGATGTTCTCGTCTATGTCTACCCGTGGTCATGCATTTAGCAGATAAGCAGGAAGACTAAATTTCCATTTCTGTCAATGTGGTATTTCTTACAAGTCCTAAATTTACTTCATCAGAAATGCTGAACTGATGCAAGATTTGAACACAAGGGTGAAATAATGAAGATTATACACACATGGAAAGACCACAGTAAGCATATGTTGCTGTTTAACATTTCCTCTGAGCCACAGCCTCCCTGTGAGGATTTGAGTATCAGATATATTTATATACGGGACATAGGAAATCAAAATGTCTCATATATTTCGGTTGAAGAAACTTAGATGTTTACTATTAAATTAGGGAAACTGGTATTTCTTCTGCAGTGCTAATTTTCAAACGAGAATCAGTCTTATCTGTTGCCTTCATGAATACTGAAATAGTTAATTGATTAGTCAAATGTTAACAATTGTTACTCAGGCTGTGCCATGAGATTATGTACTCACACTGAGAATCAATGGTAATTAAGTAGCTGATCAATACAGGCACCTTTTCAATGTGTACAAAGCCTCAAAATACCGGTCCAGTTGCTAAAACTAAACAGAAGGAGACAGAACTCTTCACTGAAAGTGAGTTTTCTTCACTGAAAACTCTTTCCTCTTCAGTGCAATGCTCAAAAATGTATCCTTCTCCCTTTTTGACACAGAGTAGAGAACTCCATGACATTGACAATGTGTTTGGATTTAAGAATGAAAACCTCTGTTAGACATTGTACCCTATCGCAGATAAAATCTGAGTAAATCATATGACCAAAGCAGACTGGCATCCAAGCAATCCTAGTGCTGTCTGAAAAAAGCAGGGAAATAGAACATACTCAGTTATCAGTGTCTTTAATCTGTACATTATTGCAGAGATCACATTGAAGCATTTCTGAGGTACTTTACATGACAGTTTTAAAAAAATTACAAAAAGTATTTCTAATGTGATTCCCATTAAAACTCTCATTTCATACATGGAACTGCTCTGCCTAGTCATGAACGAGTCATTAATGTGCAGTACTGCCTCAATTTTACATCTACATGCATGGACACACACACACACACGTTTCCATGTGCGAAAACACAAAGGTGCACTAGATTGACCATAGAATGAGATGTAGCTCACTAAATCAAGAAACTTATGTTACAATTTTTAAACCTTACTCTTATTTCTAAATATTTTACAATTGGTTTTCTTTGCAGCAATTCCGCCCCTTCGCTATAAAATTCTGTCAAAATATTTACAAAAAACAGAGGCATTCAGAATTTCCCATACTTACAGTGATACTTAATGTAACTTTTCCAACTTACAGTGGATACAGTCATAACAAAAATATTATATAGGTATAAGGGAGCCCTCAGTGAATCTGAAAGTTATATATATATTTTTGTATGATGTGAACATTCCATAACCTGTTCCAAGAAGGATGTCAACCTTTCAAAATAAAATCTGTATCAGCTGTTTAAATCTAAAATGAAATGTTATATAGCACATAGCAACTGATATTCTATCTCGGTTTGCTTTTTATTTCATCATCACAGAAAATTAATTTTCTTTTTTACATGGTAACATGAAAAACTTGAAATAGACAGAAAAGGACAGCTTTACCAAAAGTTTCAGAGAAACTCTAGGAATTAAAATATTTCCTACCTACCTTTGCTACATGACTTGAATTTTACATTTTATATCCCATGAATATATATATAAGACACAACACTGCAATAACTAACATTTTTCCTTTTCAAGTAACTGTACTGAATACTTTACTAGTGCTTCCTCCACTGAGTATGATGTAAGATACTTTTGCACAGGATGTATGTGTAAGGAACATATTTGTGTATGCACAAGTACAGTATTTGCATATAAAGACCACTATTTTTCTGAACAAAGAGCAAACAGAATTTTAATGATACAAGTTTTGCTCTTGCTGCATACACATAACTGCTATTGATGTTAGAAAAAAAAACCACAGAGAAGCCTTGAAGAAAAATGCTTTGTAGACTGAAGAGGATTTATCCACAGTGTTTAAATTAAAGCACATAAGACTCTGATACTGAGTAACATTAATTCTACTGAAATGTAGACTCAATAATATTCAATCACCTACCCTCCATATAAACTGGGGCAATCGCCTCTTCCTCTTCAGTTCTTAATATGATTGATTAATAAAGATAACAAGGCCTCTTTTGTCTGAAAGTTTCCTTTGTTAGGCTAACAAACAGGAGAAAAACTGATGAAGCACATGGTATAGGTTTGCACACACTCTAAAATAACCATTCTCTCAGCGTTGCTGCACTGCCTGCAGAATCTCAGCAGGTTTGTCTAGGAAATATATTGGCCTGTCCTGACTAGAAAAAATATAAACCATAATTTTGGCTGTTGTTTTCATTCCTTTTATACTGACCAATAACTCAGTTTTCTTATATCTGGCAATGCAGCCTTTATAACATGGTTTGCTTTGTACTGAGATTTTTAGACCATTTTTCTTTAAGTGTCATATATCTCAAACAGCTTTAAAGAATGAATTACTGTGTTCGAACAAGCACTTCCTCAGTATGATATGAAGCACATGGATCAATCCGTAGGTAGTAATAAGAGAAGGAACATGATTGTTTGTATTTGTGGATTAACCTTTGGAGTTCTCAGATATGGAACTCAACAACCACCAACTGAAAGAAACCCCCAGAATAATGGCTTATAGAAGGATAAAATCTGTAACAACACAACGCCACCTTATTGAGTTTGCTCTGAGACCTCTCTAACTCAAGCCTTAAGAGCATGATGTAGGTCCCAAGCATACAGTCTTTAGTCACGTGCATTAGAAGCGTTTCCGCAAGTCCAAACTTCTAAATGTTCCCAAAGATGGAGTAACAAATGATCTTGGACTCAGCTGTAAGAAATGCTATAAGCCAACAAGTCCTGCTTTTGTGCATTTTCTGAGTTACTGAGTTTTAGACGGAGGACCCTGAAAGAACATGTCCAACACTTTTAATCTTATGTCTCTTACTTTGGACATTATTTCTTTAGCCTCCTTTGAAACAGGAGTATACAAAATAAAAACTCTACTTCCGAAGCCTTTGCGTTATTAGAATATTGCATAATAGCCCATTCATCACGATTACAGATCAAAATATTGAAAAGAATGACAAAAAAGTAGATAAAAATACAAATACTTCCACAGATATGGCAGTGTTATTTTAAACTGGGTATTCAAAAAGCTTATTTTAATAATTAAGCAAATAGCTGTATTATAATAGCAATAAATGATTTAAGATGTAATTAACTTAATTATAAACATTTCTTATAAATACATAAAAGATTGAAATTCATTAGCATATAAAAACCATTACAAGTTTTGGTCTATAAATACACTCAAACAAGACTTTTAACTGCTGAAACCAAAATGCACAATATCATTCGGGATTCATGAAAGCTAATACAATGATATCAGGATATTCCTTCAATTTCACATAGTCTTGCTTCCCAACTAGCAATCTTATCGTTATAGCTCATATAATTCCTGCTTTGATATACTATGAGCTATTTTCAGTCTCAAGTTATCTCAAAAAGCCCAGCTACCACCGTCTCAGATAATATTTCTGTTGACTTCAAAGTTTCTCTGGTTTACATAGTGCAACTCAGGCAAGTATTAGATCAACATATTTATTACAAAGTTTTATCGCCTAAAACTACAGTTAATTAACTTCTTTATGCTAAGTGGAGGACACTGCAAGACTTATTGTTCCAGTAAAAGACCTCAGTAGTATTTTCAGGAGAGGGAGGGGAAGAAGAGAGTCATTTCTAAGAAAAGAAAAAGTCTAAAAAAAAGTAGTGAGAAGCACGTTAAAAATGGAAGAAGCGCCACGACCACAAAACCAAAAAATAGTTTCAAAAATATGATCGCACAAGAAAAAGAGCAATGTTGGACTGTGCACAGCAGATGAAAGGCATGATGAAAACTGCTCGCTCACACCGTGTTTTATTTTAAAAACATATGGAGTTCAGGTTTTCAGTCTGTTAGTACTGAATACTGTAAATGGCTTTAAATTTTGAAAAAAGTAGCATCCATGACATTGCTTTCTAAGACAAGAATTACGTGCAACATGAAGTATTAAGTATAAGCATGAGAATTTTACTGTTATCAGTTGTGATATCTAAAAAAACAACTGAGCCAGCTCTATCCACTGATTACCACTGGCAGCAGGCAGCTTGCCCGCACAGGAGGCTGGAGAGGTGCTCTTTTAAAATTTGAGTCTAGGTTTCTGAACTCAGCTGGAGTCTTTACACAGACTTCAAAACATTGGTGATACTTCACCTACGTAATTGTCTTCTCCTGTCTTCCAGAATTAGTGATTCCACACGTAAGATATCTCACACCTTAACATCTTAGCATGTGCTTCATGAAAAAACATTGGGTCTTTTCAAAATATGCGCAATTATAGTAGCAAATGGAGTGAATAGAACTACGGCGATCAACACCCCTGTTCATTACAAAGTGTGATACACACCAGAGACATTGTTATTCTTTTTTCCAAGTTTACCAAGTATTTTTTATGAATTTGACATTTGCCGCAATTTATGAGTACTGAATTCAAATTAAGGCCTCTTTCTGCATTTGGAGGGTACTGTATAGCTGTGCGATGCCCAAGAAAGAAATGCTTACTCAAGAATTGCAGCTCCTTTCTGCTTCTCCCACAGTTTGAGAGTGGCACAGAAATCAGTGAGAGGCAGACTTGAACTTTTTATGCTCTCCTCCCCCGTAGTGGGGCAGTTCTGGTTCCTTCCAAAAGGATGGGGAGACACAATGGCTCTTGTAAGTTTGCTTTCACATACTTTAATGTCTTTCACATACACCCTCGTGCAATGGATAAACACCCATATATGCGCTGTTTCTTTTAGTCATGCAGTGAAATGGGAGGGAATACACTGCATACAATCCCAATTTGCTTCCAAGCGAAAACATCCTTCTTCATGCTATAAAATATCCCAAAGTGAAGTATCATGTGAACAAAAGAGTAGGCAAAAAACAACAAAGGTAAACAGAACGCCTCAAATTAAATTAAACTGAAGAACTACTCACTGCAAATTACCTATATATGTGAGGTTGTATTTAGGATACATAGAATTAAATTAGAGCTAGAAATTTTTAGAAACTTAAGCAGAGGAAGAAAACAGAAGCTGAATTACATATAATCACACCCTCATGTCATCTTTAAGAGTATGTCAAATTAGAATGCTTAAGAAAACGCAGGAAATCTAAATGTGGTCCCTGACGGGCTGAACCTGGGCTCCATTTCAAAGAACTTTTTCTCTAGTTGCCTGCTGCCCCTTTTAAACCTGATAATGGAGACTCAGGTCTGGTCAGCTTCAGGCTGGCATTTGTCTTTGATGACTAATTTCTTCTGCGTCTGCATATCTCTTCAGGCAGCTAATTTCTGATAAGGTTTACTCTAAAAGAAAGTCTAATATGAACAAGTAATATGAAAACAATCTAAATGCATTTACCTTTCACAACATTAACTTTCAAATCATACAAACTAATCAGGGCTTTTTAATTTGCATAACTTCTCAGGAAAATGCCAGAGCTACATGAAATAATGATTCAAATGGGGACATTCTTCCTTTTTGTTCAATACTTTGTCCTTCATTGATGGTTGCCCTCATGGCAGGGCAGTGGATTATGAAGGCTCTGCTGCTTGAACTGGCGATTGAATTTAACAGCTGAAGCTGATTTGTTTGGGGCCTCAATCTTAAAACCTCTTGTCCTGCAAGTAGGTTTCAAATAGTGTACTAACTAGTGTCTCTGCAAATTAAGTAAACTGCAGATATGAGGGAGACGGGGGCTTGATATTATCTGGGCAAGCTACTTTTCAAGTCGTACAGCAGATCCTTGGACTCATATGTGTTTTGTCAAGCTTGAATAATGTGAATGCCTATGAATTTTCATATGAATAAGAAATTCATCTATATGAATATGAAAAAGAATTTCATCTTCACTTGAAGACATATTGATCGCTTTAGAAATACAGAATAAAATTTTCTAAATTCACCAGAACATTGTGATTTAATTTCCTGCTCAACAAAGAAAACCACTGAAACATCACCTCATGTACTTATTACTTAAGCACTGCTAAACTGATACTGTCAAAGTGTGACTTAACAAAGCTCGTAATCCAAGGGCTAAGCCAGACTCCTTCATGTGAATAATTTTAGTAAAACGAACAGTCCGTATTAGCGAACAGAAAAATTTCAGCTTTGGCACTGCAAACTGTGAACTTCAAATGCATATGACGGTATCCGTGTCTTTATGTGAGATTATTATACAGTACCAACATCGTACAAGATGCAGCTACAGTTCAGTGGTAGTGCAATGATTCCTACAGGTAATTTCCAGCACTGTTTTTCTTCCCACATAAGGAGCCTGAACTTAAAATGTTCTTTCAGACTGTACTGAACCTAGAACACAAGGACTTTTGTCTACAATCCTGCTGATCATATCAGCGAAGTCGACCTAATGAATCACTTGTTCGCCCTCAGCACTGGCTTTAATGTAGATAAAATCAGTAGCAACCTTAGAGGAAAAAAGCCAAGACTTGCAACCTAGGTAAAAATAAGGCAACGTGTTTATACCTCTCTAAAAGAAAAGAATTTAATGCCCACTTCCTGCAAAGGACTGAAATAGGAGAACTTCTGAAGGACAGAAAATACAAGCCTAACTAGAAAGTCAGGGATCTTCTCCAGCACCCAGGAATCATAATGCAATCAGGAAGCTCTTTTTACAGAATCCAGTAAAATCGCAGCCTTTTCTGGAATTACTAATAGGTTGGCATAAGCACTACTAGAAGATAGCGGATAACCTTGAGAAATAATGTGACAGCAATAAGGGATATGAAAATCTAAGTAATATGACTGTTATACATAGGACAACCACCTCAAATTAAAAATAAAACCCTCTCCCAAAGAGTTCAATGCTAATTTAACCATTTTTTCCCAACAACCACACAAATGAACAGGTGTAGGGTTGTGTAAGTGCTCTTAGGGATGTGCTCTGTCTGCCAGAACGGCAAACAGAAAGAAGAAAAAAACTTCCATGAATGCAGTCATAAAAATGTCTAAAACTTAACCTTTAATCTTCTTTAGCTAAATAAATAAACTAAATGTAAGACAGAGATTTTAACTCTAACCAGACATTTTTACAGTGATTGACTTTTACCATGTGGTGAATTTTTTCTTATCTGATCAGATGTTTGAAAAGAATATTATCCAGTACATTTAGCAATGCAATACCCTCATCAACTTTCATTTGTTCACAGGCATATGAAAGCTGATGAGCAGAATTTTAAGAAAAATTATAAAGGCATGCCATTGTTTAATGGTTCATGATATTTTTCCAGTTTTGTAACATAAAAGCCAATTATTTGAGATACAGCATTAGTTGCCAGCAGAAAGTATTCATATTTTCTTTTTTCCCCCCAATCAGTTTCAAAGTTTGAATTACCACCACCAGTTCATTGTATCGTGTGAAGCACTATAAAACTCACTATGAACAATGAACAGATTATCCTACAACTATTCTTCCTCCCCGTTGAGAAATAAAACCTTAGAAAAGCCTGATAGGGTAGAGTTAGATCAGGCTATTAGGCACAACCATGAGTAATCTAGGTATAAACTGCACAACCCATGAGTATCCCTGAGCAGCATCACGCTACAAACAAACTCTGCTGCCTTTGTTGTCCCCATCCTGAGCCTATGACTCATGGTAGGGATCTACAATATTCATCACAGCTTCATGAAAGATGTGCTATGTTCTCAGGGCTGTAAAAGCAACATTTTGCTCACATTTAATTTGTAATGACTGGTTACTCTCCTCTATGAATTTTCCAGCTATGAAATTTCCATCATGGGCAGAAGTTGCGTTCACAAGTCACTAGCCAAATACACAAATTGCTGTTGAGCATGAACTTAAGTTCTGCTCACAGAAGCGCGTCTCTTCCCAAAACGCACAGACTCCCTTTGCTCTCTCTGGTCCCTCTCCCTCTCTTCTGCATCGTGGCTCCGTTGCTGCAGCCAAGGCAGCGAGACCCACTCTGATCCAGCCTCGGGACAAATGCTTACAGCGAGGGCACCTAAACGTGGGGAGCTCACGTGCTGAAGATAACACCTAAAATGCAGCTGTTTCCCTGTTTATGTGCAGGCATACAGCTGCAAACTACAAGNCGTTGCTGCAGCCAAGGCAGCGAGACCCACTCTGATCCAGCCTCAGGAGGAATGCTTACAGCGAGGGCACCTAAACGTGGGGAACTCACATGCTAAAGATAACACCTAAAATGCAGCTGTTTCCCTGTTTATGTACAGGCATACAGCTGCAAACTACAAAAGTTAGCCTGTTCTTCAGGCATCAAGACACCTAGGGCAGGCAATCTGAGCCTGGCCATCAGGCCTCTGATGAAATATGTACATTTTGGTATTTTTAATACCTACTTTGTAAATATTTTTGAAAGGAGGAGATGTATGAGGCAGAAATGCGTAATTGTTCACTGTAATTAACTCTATAACTCTTACTATAGCTTATGATGAGTTTTATTGGAGTAAAGATTTACAAGGTATCTAGGATGCTGCAAGTGAAAGTTAAGTTATGCAATACAGACCTCTCCTCTCCAAAGCTGTTACAGCTATTATCATAAACACCTTATCACTGGACAGCAGCTACCTCCTACACCACACTTCAGTTATTTAGATAAGGAATTAATTGTAGTACTGGAGATGCTTTCCAAATGGTGTCTCAGTTGTTTATAAAATACTGTAAGACTAAAAGTCATGAAAAGCCTTGAAAACTACTGCTCTGTTACCAGCTTTTGAAGTTATGGCCTTAGTGGTACAGATACTGAGCAACCTACAGAAACTAGAAGTATAGGATGCAAAGACAGCTGAGACAGGCCATTACAGATAAGCAATGGTAAAATCAGATTGTCGTAAAAGCGTAACTCTTCAGTGACCTCTCCAGAAGGTCTCCAAAAACACCTACAGGATTTCTTCTTTCCTGGAGGCAACTTTCTCAGAGCTGAGCTCTCCAGGAGCTGTGGAACTTCTTAAACAAGTAAGAATGAGAGATGGCTTTTTACAAGTAGAGGAAAAAGCTAATAATTCTTCACAAGAGGAGAGAAGAAAGAGCAATTTATTTTTTTTGCTTAGCCATTCTACCACTAAAAAAATAACGTAAGAACCTTAAGGAAAACAAATGGATGACAAACAAGAGGATAAAACAAGGATAAAAAGAGAAAAACATACAGAAGTTGAAAAGGAGGAACAGAGAGAAAATAAAGAAAAACATTGAAGTATTTCTGATGCTTTCTGAGAAGCAGATTAGAAAATTATGTGTCAAAAATATTGTAATTCTGTCTATTATTATATCTCAGGGGACACTTTGATAGTATTGTGATGTGAGTAATTATTATACATACATAGAAAAGGCATTTTAGGGGATGTGAAAATATCAGCTTTAGGAACTTTGTACTAATTACATAACACGATATTCCACTAAAAATTAGAATTATTACTGTGTTTATCTTACTCAAAGATGCATTATGTTTTTTTCCCTGGTAATATTCAAATGTACTATTACTGAATATCTTTTCACCAAACTGACCACTCACTAATTACTAAAATTATTCTACCATAGTGGGGTAGAAAATTAATACTGTCAGGAAAGTACAAGGCTCTGAAATGTTGTCAAAACAAAGAATATTGATCTTCTTAAAACACTGCAGTTAGTATATAAATCACCCGAAAATGATTGACATTAATATGTGCCTTTTGTGCAAATGCACTTTATCATGTACCTTTTTGACAGTAATAGCATTTTATTATACTGCATGGCACCTTAACATACTCTACAGACAATTTTTTCAATTTGAGAGTTTCCATTAAAAAAATAGTTGTTGAGCAAAAAGAAAATTAACTGTCTTTATTCAGTTTGATTTAATACCTTGTCAGTTTGGTGCATTTTTTACGATTCTTTGTATAAATAAAAAGTTGAAAAGAGCTATTCTAATGGTAATTTGGATCAACCTTACAAACATATGATTCCAGGTTTCTAAAAGAGGCCCACTTGAGGGGGCTTTAAAACTGAACAAAAAGAGCCCTAGGGCTCTACAACTCACATTTAACCTACTTACATGAAAAAGGAACTGCTTTGGTTAAGAATAAACTTCCACAAGCTCAGGTTCAAACCAAACATGCCAGCATATTAGTGAGGAAATGAAACAGCAAATAGTAACTCCTTTCATACTTGTAAAAGAATACTGTATTTATTTAAACACTTTGGCAGAAATTCTCATTTTAATTAAATTGCATTTACTGAAATAACATTTTCATAATTAAGAAAAAATAACCAATTCCTTTTAAAGACCAATCAAGATCTCAGCAACCTAAAGTATATGGAGAAAACATATAATTGTGAGAATAAATCTGTCTGACTAACTTGGTACATGAGTCAGGAAAAACCGATAGTCAATTTTTTGTGCTGGACAAGTCTATGCAATGCAGCCACAGTAACCCAAAGAAATTAACTTCTGTCTGTTTGGAAATCATTGTAACCGGTACGCAATTTAAGAATGTGGTTGTGTTTGATGCATTTTTTCCTTCTGAACGAAGCTACTTGCTGTCATCATACGTTGCTTCTTCTTTATGTCCACCTCTCATGAAAAGTGCTGGAATATCCTTAGAAATGAAGGTTTATCTCATTCCGCTGTTCAAAGTGATCAAGAGAAAGGGAAAGATAATTTCTTGGAAGACCCCTGCCACTACATCCTAGAAATCAGAATGACTATGAAGGTTTTCACTTAGCACTTTGTGTAGTCATGAGGTCGGAGACAAGGAAATGGTTTCTTTGTGAACACAAGGGTGAGGACATACATTTAAAATAATAAAAGCAGCTAAAAACAAAAGAGAACAAAAAGCTAATTATCCCTCCATGAAATGGTCATGATCATTCAATCCATGTGCTGGCAAGCTACCTTAGTTTAAAATCCATGCCTACATTCCCGAGGTCCTCATCATGGGGATAAAATGTATCAGATCAGTTTTAGGCATGTGTCATTGATTAGTTTTAATACTTATTAAGAACACTTTGGGAATGGAAAAAATGACACAGTCTACAGTAACACTTTCTATTGTACACGTTCACCATCCAACTACTTTATCACTTCAATCTTATCCTTCACCAGGTCATTTAAATATACGTTTATTTGAAAACAATAGTGCAGCTGCTGCTTGTTTGCACTGTTTCTAGAGTTACTCAGCAATTTAACTAGTTCACTGCTTGCAGAAAGGAAGAGGAGGTATGGCAAAACTCAGGGAAACACAGAGGCACAGAAGCGAATGTCCTCAGTTTCAGCTGTCAAGGCCTGTGCCATTTGCTCACCATTACTCCTGCTGGTCGGGCATACTGGAAAGTACTTGTTCTGATGGCTAGAAATTTATTGACCGGCAGTGGATAACCATTTGCTCTTATACCAACATTTTGACTGAAATCACTCTTTTCCCTCCCTAGGGATTTTCTCCCTCAGATAGTTATAAAGAGAAATAATCTCCTCACTGATCCTTCTTTTTAGCAGACTAAACAAACCAAGGCGTTTCCTGCATGCCCCACCATCTCGGGTATCGGGCTCAGTCTAGACACGGTAGCACCTCAGCCACCTCCTGAGTGGGCTACACTGCCTTGCTTGGGAACATGACGGCATGTCCCCTGCTACTGAGGACTGGATCAAAATACACTTGTTAGAGACAACCAGGGTGTCTTTGGACTTAAGCTGACACAGAAATAGCCATCANAGAGACAACGGGGGTGTCTTTGGACTTAAGTTGACACAGAAATAGCCATCGTTTGTTCCCACGATCATCCTAACAGCCCTTCCTTATACCTGTTTCATTCTGAATTAGTCTCCCTTGCATACAGGTGATCAGAGAAGGTGATCAGACATGGGCAATCTCATCAGTGTCTAACATAGTACTTTACCCATCTCTACCAGAAATCTCTCCCCAGAAAAATCTGTGGACATTTGCTGTCATTATTGCCACAGCTCATCGTGGCAGTTCATACTTATTCCAGTTGCTCCCCTCTTCGGCAGCTGATAAGCTCCCCTCCCCGCTTAGAGCAGCAAGCTCTGCTCTTCAGCTGTGCGCAAGTGACTTCATGCATTCATCCTTCTGTAGCACCCCTGATACTTCAACCATCAGGGTCACATACCTTTTCTTGATATGCTGTGACTCTTTGTAGAAACAGTATCTCTCTGTTTCTGGTTACCAGCGAATGAATGCACTCTTATTTGTATGGCTAATCATAGCATTCATCAGGAAAAAGTTAAATAAGATCTCAAAACCAACCCAATAGGTCCTGCGATTTCTTTCACCAGTCCTTTCAGCGTCCTATCGCCTTGAGTACAGTACTTTTATGTGGCTTAAGATTATTTTGCACATCAGTGTCTGCCATTTCCATATCCATACACCTCTTCCCAACTAATCAACATCATTTTTCTTGGCTGAATATAATATGTTCAGTTCAAGTATTGAAATGCTTACAGAAAATTTGTAGTCTCTACCTATCTGTACTGCACAGCTGCTATACTTCTTTCCTTGTTCTGTTTTTATTTATAAAGTTGAAAAACCTTGACTGTTTCTCTTATTATCATTTGCAAAATCTAACATGCTTTACTTTTTGGCCATTTTCACCTCCCTGATAAGGCTTTAATCCTTATAGCTTCTCTGCTTAGTCTCAATGCTCTTCTTGAGTTGGTTCTTCACTCAAGCCCGGAGTCCCTCAGGACTTAAAAACTTTTTTAGCTGCTGCTTTAGAAATAAAGTTCAATGTCTGCACCTTTGACTGCAAAAATTTCCCAATTTCTCTTCTATTTAATTCTTTGATCCAAAGGTCTTTTTTCTGAGATCTCTTTTAAAGAGACTGCAAAAGACTTTCCTCCTCCTATCAAAATGGGAAATGAGAATCCATGTCCATGCAATGCTTCTCTTATTCAAATATATGCTTACTTGTAGCAACACAATATTTTTCTTACCTTGGAAAAAAAGCCAAGCGATTCAATTTACCAGCTTATAACAGCTCAATATACTGCTTTGCTTTCTGCTTCTCTGGATTTTCCTTACTGGCCCTGGCTGTAACTATTCTCTAACTATGGTTTGATTTCTTTTCTTCTTGATCTTTCCATTCCCAAATCGCAAAAATTAAACTCAGGACTAAGACACGAAAGTAAGTGCACAGAGGTGTACATATGTATGACTGTGTACACAAATATATGCAGTTTCTTTGTAGTTTAAGCTCGTTCTGCAGTAAAATTTCATTGGTTTGCTGAGTTTTTCAAAGTTTCCTTCAAAAAAAAGTCTTTTGCTGATCTCTCAATTAAATTTAAATTGACTCAATTTATGATCACCCAGTCAATATTGCTATTCTACTGAAATGTCCTCCTTTTCTCTGAGTTTGTTCCCAGACCCTGACAGGATGAATGGCAGATGACAGCACTACCTGTCCCAAAATGAACCCTAGCCTGTGGATCGCTTTTAGCTCCTCTGGTGCCAAGCACATCGATTCTCCTCAACAAGGAACATCCAACTGCATGTTATGCCTTTGTCAGATGCTGGTGCAGATCATCCAGCAGTCTGTATCTTCTCACAGTTTCCTATCTTATGCGATTTCTAGCTGTTTCTGGCTCCTGGCCCCTCTATTATTTCTCTCTTGCTTTGTGGAGATAGCATATCAAAAAATTGCTGCAGAGCAGCTATCTTCTAACTGTCCGATTCTCTTCTTTATTTCCAGTGCACCAAGTCCCTATCTAAGTTCTGTTTCTTCCCACTTATTAGATTTCTTCCTCTGCTTTGCTAGTGGATCACTCTTTGTAGCCAGAAAATCTGGTCCCTTCCAGATACTTTTGCCCGTTAGACGTGCAGATCTGGAGATGCCCATGCAACTTACTCTCTCCCTTTTTTTTCGTCACACCTTCACATCCTCATCTGAAGTGCCAAGCCACTCTGGCACACTCTTCCATTCCTCAGCTCTTTTCTTCCACGAGTTTTACAAATAGGCGTTTTCATTCCTTTGGACCTTGCTTTTCATAATGCTATGTTTAATTCATTCATTGTTAAACTAAAACATTCCCGAATATTCAAATGTTCAGACAGAAAAATGTTTTAATTAGTCAATACATTCACCTGATATTTGTCTAATGTGTTTCGCATGTTGAAATGCATAGTATAAAGTACAAAGAAAATCCAAATTACACAAATTCACACAGAAAATTAAATGTGACTGCATAAGGTCTCTTAATGCCTGAACGAGCATACTTCAGATTCTGCATACTTCAGATTCTGTGTACAGCAAGTTGCCTCCCATTTCTATCCAGAGAAACAATGTGCTCAGTTGCTTCTTTTATTTATTTGAATTATCACTATATTAAAGTAAATAATGCAAGGTCCTATGTTTACTTTAGATAGGAAACAGAAATATTTTGGTTTAAAAAAATATTTTTTTCCAACAGGTATGAACTTAACATACTAAAATTAAGGTCTCAGTTAATGAAATTGCCATGTGTTAAAGAAAAAAAGAATGGTTTACAATCTGCTGTATGGGAAAGAAAAAAAGCACGGGGGAAGATCATTAAAGCTATAGCCACATAAAGCCTTTTCCTTTCATTGTTCAAATTTTTTCTTTAATGAAATTTTCTTCTGCATATTGATCTATGCGTGGTATAGGATCCTGGCTGATTCACTCAAGCTGTATTTTGTTTTCAGCTCTGGCAGCCTGCAGTTCAACCCCTACTGCTTGGCAAGATGGAGGCTCTCATGTTTTCACAATTTAGAAGCCTGCACTTTGCAGCCAATTACTCAAATGCAACATAGGCTCAAGTGTGCTTTCTACAGAAAGCACAATAAAAGATAAACTGCCTTGTGCCCTGACAATGGGTATGCTCAACCGCTCTTGGGCACTCAGAGACTGAGACTCAGGGGGGCACAAGGCGCTCCCTGTTCCGTGGCAATGTGGGCAGCAGTAAGTTGGGGAGGGAGGTATGACCCAAGGGTTCTGGCCATGGCAGCGGCTCCAGAGCTCCCTGGATGTCAGACATCCCAGGCATCCTGCAAGAGAAAGAGCCAGAATCACAGCTGATCCTGGCTTCAACCATGTAAGGCCTTTAATGCCGTTGCTACCACAGTAACATAAATGCATAAGGCCAGGAGAGATCCCAGCCCACAAGGACTACTACATACTATATTCCTTCTCTCAATCCAGAAAAATGCTGCGGATATTTTATGGCATATTTAGGACATTATTAATTTTTCATTTTCTATCAAGGAATGGGTGAAGAAAATCATTAATTTACAGACAGCGATTGATGTGCTTCTCTTACATATTGCATTTTGAGCCTTGGTATCATGGTGATGGTACACTTCCATTATGAAAGGAATGAGAGGGAAGCACTCATGGAAAAACAGTATTTATTAACATTCTGACATTTTATTATATCCCCCATTTCTGTCAATTGTACCAAGAAAGCAGACACAAAATTACATGTACTATGATATGTGCGAACCTTAGACCTCAGCTAGCTCTCTATAGGAGTAAGAAATACAATAAAACCAACTAACTATGTACATAAATAAGAAAGCACGGTTCAGGACAAGTGATGATGATAGAGCCCATCATGGAGAAGAAACAGCCCAGAAGAAAATCCCAGAGCTGGCTAGTTTTATCTGGGGTACACTCAACCGCAAACAGGAGAATGCTAATTTTGGCTACGTACAATACAACACAGTACAAAACCAGGTGTGCTTCAGTGTGCACTCATGTGCTGGCCCATGAAGGTGTTCCGACTTCAAGATGGAAAGACAGCTGAGTGTGACCAACCCCCAGCTCATGGAGATAATCTTGTAGGGAAATCTACTGAAAAGTGGGGAGTGGATGTCCCAACAGGTCCCTAGAGTATCAAACTGGGTCTTTGGGCCCTCCTTAGATACGGTCTCTTGTTTAGCATGTGCAGGCTTAAAACAGCTTGTAGTGATTTTGCCATTGGTTCTCCAGTTTATATGCTCAAAACAACTCCTCTCCCAAACTCCAGGCAAAGTAAAAACACGGACAAAAATGGAAGGACTCATCATAAAATTTGACCCTCAAACATTGGTGACCAGTAAAAGGGATCTAGATGTGTATAGTTCCAATTGAGATGCAACATGGTTATGAAAAACAGCCATGTCAAAATGTACTGGAAGAAGCAATGAAATGAAGTCTACAAAGCTTAAATTAAATTCATTACCTAGTGCAGAACAAGAACAAAATTATTCATAAGCCACCTGCAAACTGTAATAAACCTGGCAAATAACTTTTGCACCAAAAAACTTGTGTAGTGTTTTGAAAAAAGATGTAATATCCCTCTATGAAAGTCTGTGTCATTTCCTTAGTCCATTCCAGCTACAACAGGACAACATGGAACTAAAACAAGGAGTGGTCTGTCTTCCTGAACAAAGTGTCATTTTAAACACAGGTTATTTCAGGAAAAAGGGATGATCAAGAACTGGATATGTACCGATCTACTTGGTGCTGAAAGAACAAAAGATAAAAAATATAGACTTTATCTTCAATGTGATGATTTCTCTTACACTATTCAAAGTGACTACCTCTACAATACAGGGCTCATCCTTAATCCATGAGGCTATGCAGCATAATCTACCCAATACCTTGGGCTATCAACTCTGTCCAGCTGGTCATTAATCCCCAGGAAATAATCTGCACCTCAATTGTTACTGCTTAATTAAATGTAGCGATCCATCTGACATACAGAATAGGGATAGAAAGAAACCCTAATAGAAGGTGACTCCTGCAGAATTGGAACTCGCTACCTTTCCCTTGTAGACATAATGTAACACAATGTTTGGTTACCGTTTATATGTGTTTCTCTATATTAAATTACTATGGAGATGCTTCGCATTGAATGCAATGTAAATGCATGTCAGTACACAAACTTTACCAAGTAAACATAAAAAATAACTCTTTCAAATAACTCTTTCCTCTTCTTCTGTATCTATTCTGATCTATAAGTTCCCGAAGACAAGATCTGCTCACTAGTTTGGACTTGTCCTATCTCTACTATGCCTACTCTTGGCAAAACGCTGTGATAGTCTTTTAGAACTAGCAGCAACGTTGGTAGGAGTTGGCAGTGCAGCTCAGAGCAGGTTTTAACTCAACAGTTAAAGAAAACAACTGCTCTTTAGTTCAGACAAATATGAGCACACGTATACACATCATGCCGACGAAGAATTACTCGGCCTCTACTGCCTCTTTAATATAAAGAGAATAACTTATCTATATGTTAGATCTTCCTCCAAAAATAAAAGAAATTATGATTCATGTGTTTCCAGAATTATCAGGACTATGCAAATGACAAAACTCAGTATATCAAAGCTGATTCTGTAATGACTGTAGATCTTCTGCTAGCTTCGCTCATATCGCCACCATAACTCTCAACTCGGTATTTTATTATTCACTTAGCTTAGAAAATAACCTTTCCATTGTCAAGCAGCAGCAGAGAAAAGCAAACATTTCAAATTGTGAAACATGACTGAGATAAATGGAAAGTGGTGGGCTCAACCACACACTGAACACAGGCTAAAAGGCACAAAAGAAGACAGAGGTTTCATTGCTGCCCTGGTACCTGAAGATAGAGCTGATACGGCACCAAGTTACAGAACTGAATGCAGAAGTCCTTTCTTAAGCCACATATCAGATAACGACACAGGGGGGAACAGATTAACATTTGTTACTCAGTCCCTGTTGGGTACAGAAAGACAAATCCATCTGCCAGCCAACACGCTCGCCAGCCTTTTTTTAGTGAGACTGTTCACAAGGAGAAGGTCTACAGCAGTGTCAGTGACAGGTTTTAGGATGTTTCCATCTATCGACCTTGGGGACTCAAGACCTCCAACTCTTCTCATCTGTACCACAGGCAAGATCTCCTCTTACTGCTTCCTTACATACCGGAGTACAATTCAACCTCTGCAGTGCACGGCTCGTTTCTCCACTCTTCTTCTTCCACTTCTAGGACCACTCGCAGTTCTTTCAAATGCCATGAAGTGTAAGCAACATTTCATAATTGCTCAAAAGTTTTTTTTTCAGAAAGATCTTACATAATAGACCTACTTATTTTTCCTGTGCAGCCCCTTTCTGGTGTTTATTCTGAATGTTGTTTTCAATTATAATGTTGTTTAGACTGTCATTAATAAAGGTTGAGGCACTATAATTATTTCGTTTTCTTTTCTTATGTTATCCTCTGTTAAATAGTCACTAGGAAATTCAAAACTCATTCATTTGGCAGAAATTATGTATTACTACAGTTTGCAAAAAAACTCAGACTGAAGTACTTATATTAATGACAGCTGCTACATAAAATTCACCTCAACTGACAGTCCCACATGGGAAAGGATTGCTAGGATCTAAATTACTTTCCTAGAGAAAGGGAAAAAAAGTCTGAAGTAGGTCTCAGGCTCCTGTTTAAAAGGTTAAAAAGTTACAGTTTAAATAATGTACTGTTATAAAAGCCAAGCCAAAATCCCAAAATAATAGGACATACAGAAGTTGAAACAGGATAGTTTACCTTACACACAAAATGAAGCACCTTCTGTCTAAGAGGATGAGTACTGTCATTTTATTACAGAAAGTAAGTCACATAACAACTTATAAATCTGCTGGTGTTTAGTTACTTATTTCTTTTCTTGATTATAGTTATTCTAGAAACAACACCTCCTAAAATCCAATAAAGCTAATAGAAACCTGATGAAATCGGATTTTTAGAAGTTAGATTTCACTGCCCAAAGAAAGGATGGTGGAAGTTTTAAAACTTGCCCCTAACAGCGCAACGCCACCTAGTCAGTGGGCCTCCAACTTACAGCAGGTGAAGATCAGCCATGTGGTACACGTGCCCTTTAGAGAAACTTCTACATTTCTAGTACACAACAAAACAGTTACACCTTTTGTTACCAGCTGAAGAACAAACATCTGTGCTAATGTCACCAGGGGCCTCTGCTATGCAAGCACTAGCAGATAACAGTGGGAAAAGCACCGACATTCTGTTGGCAATTTTTTTCACTGGCAAAAAGAGTTTCCCTTTACAAGGTGGCTCTTGTTACTATTGTCAGGTCCTCAAAAGGGTCCTCCAGTATCACTGGGGCTGTTCCTTTGGCCAAAAGTCTAGCAAAGAATTGAACTTTTTTGCTTGCTGAGCAGGCTATTATGCAAAGGGCCTCTGGCACCGACGCTTCAGGTGTCTGCTAACACCGTGGTGAAAATCAGGCCCTTGTTCAGTGATCTGGCCACCAAGTGACAATCTTCTGCCCTACGCCTCACTGCTTTAATTCTGATGAAGCAATCACACATTGAGCTAAAGCCAGCATCACGTAAACAGCTCCTAAGGACTTTTTTTTTCCTCTAGTAATGTACTAATTCTCTACCCCTTCAAGACCTGGATTTATTAACTTCTCAAGGCATTTTATGAAGCCCCTTTTTTGTTCTATAACCTTTAGGTAATGAGACTGTAAACACTAACTGGAATGAGATGGCTTGGCTTAATACATTCTCCTTACAGAACAGTCAATGAACCTTAATGATTAAAAACATGTTGTGGTGATTTTTAGCACAATTATATACTTCCATATAATAATGGATATTTGTAGCTTAGTACAGGAACCCAGGTGTACAAATGAGAACCTTTTTATCCAGATACTTCAACAATTTATAAATAATGGTCCCAAATATTGTATTACATTCCACTTTCTCATACTTCTGTGCTAGCCCATAGGTCTCGCGGGAATCAACGGGATACTTCATGGGTCCAAAAACCTATGTCAGTAGATAAAAAAAATACCAGACTCAATGTAACTTAATATTGCTACTTATTATAACAAAACTCTGTGGCAAAGTGAGTAGTTGAAGGCTATATTTAAAGTGGGTAATTTACAAATCACTTGGCATTGGTTAAAGGGTGGGGGCAGAGGTGCAATGATCCAATCTCGTGCAAGAAGTCAGGCATCCCAGTTCCATCTAATTGTATTTCATGCTATGTAAGTTCATCTGGGAATAATTTCTTAAGTAGAACATAATTTTTCAGGTGATAAATAAATTACACCATGTTTTCATATTCCCAAACCTTCTATCCAGACATCATTCACTACCAAATGAAATTTTGGACTTACTGCCCATCTCCTCAAATGCATTTTTAAACAGAATGAAGGCCTGAATTCTTTCAAGCTCAGTCAGTGACTCAGGCTCCTAATATTTAAATGGCCCCTTTGGAGACACTACGTCTCTTCCTTGACTTCAGAGTGTTCTTGATGACACAGTTAGATGACTAAACACAGGTGGGATGAAACGTGGGCCAACGGGTACACAATCTTCAGCGATGCCCACATACTGTCAGTTCATCAGTCTTTCTACTAGTCTGGCGGTTGCTGTGTTTATTTTTCACATAGCAAAATACAAGAGGAAAAGGATATTTTTGTTTGTTTGTTTGTTTTAAAAAGACGATGTAATAATAAAAATCAGAAAAACTGGCAAGTTGTGCTACAAGACAGGTGCACAATACAAAGCTATACTTGCTCACATTTTCAAAATTAATAGGTGTCAAGCTGGGAGTGTCCTTTTATCATTTCATGAACATGATTTAATGCTTGACCGGTTCACAAAAATAAATAAATAAAATGAGATTGTTACCATGCTTGTTTGCAAATCCAAACCAATAAGAGCTTTTGCTGAGGTGAAATAAATCTGCATTACTGAAGTACTGTAAAACACAATATATTAAAGATCCAATCAATCCACCTCTCACAGCAGCCTGGAGCAGTATTTCAACTGATTTCAATGAGAGCTGCATCAGTCTCTAAGAAACCTTAATGTATGCTCTCTGCTAACCCTCCTCCCCACCCAAACGAAAAACACTGAACTCTGCTCTTGTCTTCTGGTTCAACATCATGTCTTTCCCCTCCCTCCTTCTGCTGTAATAAATATTCTCTCTCTATCCCTGTTACTGACAATAATGTAGGTGAACTCTGCACCACATACATCTGTCATTATTAATGACCACGGTGGAGAGAAACGATAGCTCACTCTTAGGAACCAAAAGGGCAAAATGCTTCAGAGTTTTCCATTCATATTTTCTTTTTTAAGCATACTTGCTTGGTGACTTTCCAAAGTCATGAGCATGACTCGAACAAGAAAAATCTCTCAGTGTTTAACCTTTGCATAGAAAATTATTTGTTTAAACAGAGGGCACTTGTTACTTGGAAAGTCTCATTTGCTTATAATAATGCTATGCTCAGTATTTTGCAGAATACAATAAACACAACAAGATGTCTTAGTCCACATGGAAAATAATTTTGTTGCTAGCAACATTACATTTCTTTCAAACAAAAGGCTTAAACAGGGATTGTTTTCTTTGCCATTCATTCCCCTACCAACGTTGCTAACCTAGAAAGTACAAGACTGCATCTGAACTAATTGTGAAAAGCGCTGCCAGAATGACTGTGACCATATGACTCGTACAGTACCCTGAACTCTCTCAGAAAGGCTGTCCTGATAACAGCACTTTACTGGGACTGAATGTAAAGACTAGTTCTTTATATGCAGCTGATGAAATCTTGAATTTTTTTCTCTTGAGACAGCAAACAAAATTTGAGAAGCGACAGCAGTTTAACCGCATTGCTGCATAAGCCTTTGTCCCTAACTGAGCGACGTGCTCAGCACATCAGGTACTTTCCATGTACCAGAACACATTGCATAAAGGTGCTGCACAGGAGGGACAAAACATATGTCTCTAGTAAATTTAGTGTTTGGAAACACAACATCTCTCAGAGTGCAGGGGCAGTTTATAACACAAACTATCTATGTTACCAGGTTTTTTGCTCAACGTGTACAGGCCCAGAAGTCTCAGACTTCCTCTTTCCTCTAACATTTACACTGTAAATAGTTCTAGATATTTTCCTATCAGCTATTCTGATCTCAAGTGAGACCGTGTAATAACCATTTGTTAGTTATGCGAGATGTGCCTGAATGGACAAACATAGTTAAGAGCAAATGTAGTGTTGGTAATGGCAAATATGTAAGAAAAAAAGAAGTAAATGCTGGCCATGAAGTGACAAAGATGCTACCCTCTGCTTTCCTAGGTCTATATTACTTCACGGACACATTATTTTTTTTTGGTAACCCACTCATGGGTTAAAATCTTATGTTTGCATTCCACATGAGCTATATACTATACATATCTGTCACTTGTCTTTAGCATTTATGTTGATAAAAGTTGTCGTGAAGGTTATTTTGACTTACTGGAAATAGGCTTTTCCAGAACATAAATTTTAAGGCTTAAATAGACCCGCGTTAAAACCACTAATATGTTCTGCTAAGTCTCTCTTGTCCTCACTCAGCCTCCTTACAATGTTTTAAGCAGTTTTATTGACATTTGAAATTCTGAAAATGTCAGCTCTTGGCAAGTGTTGCAGTCTAAAAGTGTTATTAGTAGTTCTCTTAGGAAGTGTAAAAGAATATTTTGTAGGAACAATTTTGTCTTTCAACAAACCTTTTGAAAATGATGTGATAACTACAAGTTCTGTACAGGAAAGAAAATAACCTACAGATTCCTCGAATCATATTCACGAAACAAATTTTTAGCAAAGTTACATTATTTGGTGACTCACTAGCCTGCATTCAGGTCACGATACAATCACCACTTCCCAAAGTACCGTGAGGTTCTCAAAAGGAGGAGAAACGCTGTGAGAAGAAACCTGCTCTCACAGTATGCTGCCTCATTGCTCCCACCATCTCTCATCCGGTAGATAAGTATTTGATGGGTCTGACCCCAGACCTTCTCTAATCAACAGGCCCTCCAGTCATTTTATGTTAGCTTGCAGCCAAACAGGTCTCCTGAGTGTTTTCCTTCTGTAATTCATCTCTAAGGACACTGATCCTTCTTCTAGTATGAATGAGCACAGAAATGCCCTGGACTGCACCAGCTCGTCGCTTGCAAGCACCATCACCGCTGTGGGAAGCCGAGTTGTGGTGGGGATTAATCTACATCACAGGTGGCTGGTTTTCTTACCCTACGAGCAACGTATTAAAGTCATCACAGGGCAAAGGGTGAAGAGATACGTATCACACACCTCAAAGAACTAAGCTCCACGTGTGGGTCCCCAGGCAAGAAATTATAATGGCACATTACAGTTCCAGTGCTCCACTAAGGGCGACCCATCACGGACAAAGCTGATGAGCTCCGTCTTTGAATGAACAACTGGCGTCAGCCTCAAATCCTCTCCAGAGACAGAGGAGTCCCTGAGACTCATGTTGGTCACCCCATCTTACTTCATGGTAAGTTATTCACAGTTCAGAATGCCACAACATATCTTGGGGTTCAGGGGGAAGATGTGAGAGGAGGAAGAAAGGAGTGTCTCTCTCATTTTGTGTAGCCATACACTTGAATTCTAACGTGTTCAGAGGCTGAAAGAGTCTTACTTAATTTTCAAGACACAAAAAAATGCAAGGAACTATCAATAAGTATCACAAGAGTATAAAAATCATTCATTCCACAAAACTGTTCTAAAAGAAATTAGTGTGAATCACTTCATCCTTAAAACTGAGAAAACATTGTGGTATTAAATACTCAATATTATCAGCCAAGCAAATTGGCCCAGGTCAAATGAGCAAATCTAAAAAATGAGATCACTAAATTTTCTCAGCTTGATAGCTTAGTAATAAATAATGTGCTTCTATTCAATCTGTACATTAAGTCTTTTATGTGGCCTTAAGGCACTGTCTTATGGCTGGGCCCATTACAGGGTAGCCATAGAAACTGACACATTTATTTCTTGGATTAGTGTGCCATTGAAAATATTAATATAATGCAGTAAATGGGGATTTAATCTAATCTACTGATGGTAGGATGAAGTTACTAAAAGGTTGTATGCTCTTCCAGTGGAAGAAAGATTATATCTGTTGAGTACAGCTCCAGTAAAGCTGGAGTACAGCTGATGTTTTGGTGACAAACACCACCTAAACAACCTATCACATTTCACATACACCACTGATTTAAACAGGTTATATGAAACATACAGATATGTCCACCAAGAAGGTACGTCCACCAAGCAGGTACCTGTTTCATATCCTACGTCTTCTTCCCAAAGCTAAAGTGTCAAAACTGAAAGTCATAAAGGAAGAGAAAAGGGAGATGCTCTGCATATTGTGTAAGCAGTGCAAGTGAAGCAGCATCTCACCCTGCAAATATGCAGTGCTTTACTTCATGGACATGCCATTAACAGCAAAGCCTGTACCCACATTACAACCAAAATTTTAATGGCATTCGGTTAATACTTTCACGTAAAAAGAAAAAAAGAGCAAAAAATAACGTAAGGAAAAGATTAAAAAAAATCTTAATTCTTGAGAAGCAAGATCTGTGGTTTCCTTAATTTGTAGGTCCCTACCAGGTGCCCATAAATATTAGGGCTCCCATTTCAGTAGATCATATTTGACTCAGGTTCCTTGTAATAATTCATAGTACTCAAGTTCTGACTACCCTTTACACTGCAGTATACTACATAAATTCAGAAGATATATTCTGACAGATGAAGCATTGTTGAAAAGCTAAGTACAGCACTTTGTCCTTGAAATGTTAACATGTAATGCCATAAAGTATTCAAATAATAATTTACTCAGTCTTTCAGGGTAATTAATTAAAACGGCCTAGGTGTTAGAGAAAATCACCTTGAGCTTATAAAATTGGAATGCCTCCCCTTTTCTTCTCTGCATGCAAGCTGCTCCAATGGACTTACCACATGCTTTCCCAGTTATGGTTTTTGATTTCAACAGATAATAAATAGCCAGGATCTAATTTTGCCATGTCAAAACCGATTATGTTTCACAAGAAAAGGTGGAGTGCTCACCTACCAGATGAAGGTGAAACATAAAACCACTTTTATTTATGTGATGTGTCCAAATTCAACTCAACCTGGCACTAGGTACTGGGAGTATGTAGACTTTAACTGTCATATGAATTTATACATCCCTGGAAAATGTCAAATATAAACATAAATTTAATAAAGGAATAGAAACCTTTATTATCAGAGAAATAAACACAGTTTTTGACAACTAATGTAAATTATCTTAATGCATTTTTCACTTATTTTTCAGAAGGTCAAAGAAAAGAAGAAGAAACATTGAACAGAGACACTGCTGATGAAAATGTCTGAGGCAAGTCCTGGTCCAATTATTAATGCTGATGTTCCAAAAGGAATTTGTGCTCTTTAGCAACAGCACTGCATTCAGATGTGAGAGCTCCTTTTCCCATTCATTACAATGGGATAAAACAGAAGGCTTACAACAACAGATAAACAAGGACTCTGTATTATTCTGCAGTTTTCCTCAGTTGAGTAGTCTTTGGACAGCATTTTAATGGCTGAAAAAAACCCTGCACATGATGAATAAGGATGCCATTCTCAATTAACATGGACAAAGGATCATAGCCATATTTGGCAAATGAGGTAGCTGTGGTGTAAGAAAAGCAGGAGTATTCACAGACATTGCCACATACATCACTGTCCGCAAATCAAAACAAGTTAATGACATTTTTGTACATCTGCCCAACTACATGACTACACATTAGTCTGGCAAGTACTTATTAGACCCAAATTAAATAGCACAATGATTATAGTTCATATTTACTAAATATAGTGTTATTAATTTATACAGCACTAAATATGGATGCTACCAGCATATAAATAAATGATGAGTACTGAACCAAAACAGCCCAAGTTACAAAATATATTATCTTCATTAAATATATCTCAGCTCTACAAATGCTACTCTCCATAGAGTTTCCATTAAAATGTATACCATGGGGGAGGAAGCATCAAACTGTTATTGGTTCTCCATAACAAGCGCACTGACAACACACCAGCCTCTCAATCCCAACAGCTCCCCTCCCAGTCAGCCTCCACACTGTGCACTGGTACACATAATGTCAACAACACAGAAATATCAGCACCCATTGCACAGATGGGTCTCAGATTAATAGATCCCAATTCCACAAACAGCTCAGGTAAGACCAGCTTATTCAATAAACACACATACCATTTGAAATATGCTGGTTATCATACATAGAAATTCAGTACACGTTGGCCACGCAAATTGAACAAGATTTCCCACGCTACCAAAGTCTGTCAAGAAGTCTGAAACTCATTAGTGAACAGTGGGGCAAAGACACCACAGTTCAACCCACACCCAGTGAAGAATGGGATGGCTACCACTTACAGAAGGAACCTCAGTCAAGAAAGACCAGTAGCACACACTAGCAATTCTTGCTGTTGAACATGAGAAAACTCTTTCCTACCTAGGGATGCCTTCAACATGGATTTTATGTACCAGTGGTTAAGCACAAGCTTAGCATACCATGCAAAAGCTTCACCATCTTTTTAATAAGATGTTACGTTAATTTTAGATGCTTGGGAGTCACACACTAAGGCACACTGGCAAGCCAGATGAACAAAGAAAAGGATATTTTGAGGAATCATCTCTGTTACCTACCTCTACTTCTAAACTGGCCATGCCAGTTTTATGGAGGATTCTTATCCCAAAGCTTTACCTGTATTTAAGCTTTAGAAATCAACCAGCATAGACTTTTGTCACAATCACGCCTAAGTTTCTAATTTAAATCCTGATACTGAGGCAGTTTTCTGAAGATGTTCTGAAGATTCAGAAAACTGATATTGCATTTCTTTAACCTACAATTCTGGTTTATCCATAGTTAACAACCTTGATCCTGAATGATATCACTGCTAAACTTGCATATTTCTTTCTATCATATAATTAATTATTTGTCCAAATTTATGCAAAGCAGAACTTGGACACACTTTATTTCTGCTTCATAAAAGATTTGGCTTTCATCCGATTTTTTTTAAAGATCTCACTTTTCACTTTTATGGGATCAGTTTTCCAACAATTGAGCTTATCAGCCACATCTACACTGCTAGTAATTCAAAACCATGGCATATTTATTGATTCCAAAAAGCTATTACATGATATCGCTTACGTTCCTGTATTTGATTAGACTGAGTTATTGGAGGAACTAACAAAAGATTACTCAGAACTCAGGAGAGAGCTTATATAGATGTCATCTCACCTGACATCTTGGCTATTTGCTCTTGCACCTTTATTTATAAGTATTACATACACAGATCAAGTTTTGCAAAAAAACAAGTATCCAATGGAGCTTTTGTTATTCCACAATTTAAGAAAAAAAAAACAATTATAAAAGATAGGTTGTAGANTTTATTTATAAGTATTACATACACAGATCAAGTTTTGCAAAAAACCAAGTATCCAATGGAGCTTTTGTTATTCCACGATTTAAGAAAAAAAACAATTATAAAAGATAGGTTGTAGATATAAAACATTTATCCACTCCTTTAAGAGAGTATTAATGAACAACTATGTAAAGTTGTATTGATGAGTAAGATGTATTATGACTGAATATAATCCAAGTTCAATTTAAACCTGAGCTATATACTACATCTGAATGTAGTATATCTCAGACACTTACATACGAATATAAATTATGCACTTCTTTGGACAAAAAAATGCCCATAAGTTTAAAACATGAATATGTTAATTAGATTTAAATTCACCCATTATAGAAAATATTTTGACAAGTATCCTAAGAACAATGTTTTTAAAACAGTTTGATGCATTAAATACATGCAAATTTTGACAGTCAAAAATGCATACTGCATAGCTGAGATACTATCATTCTTCTTCACAATCACTGCAGCCTCTAGCTAGATACAGATTTTTCATGACAGACAGAAACATTTCCTTCTGTGTATCTCATATTCTCAGATGCCTACTTCAAAATGATGCCTGAAACACTTTTAAAGACAGACTTAAAGCTACTGCAGACTGGAATGGTTGTTATATACTTCAGTTAGCCAGGGCTGCCAACGCCAAATCATATTCAATCTCTTTTTAAGTAGAACTGTTTGCCACTGGAATCACATCCAATGGTGAGTTTTGGGACATGTTTAATTCTTGAATTACCTGCACTAACAGTGTACTTACAGGCTGTTTCCTAAATATGCCTAAGGTAGATGTATACGTGGGGTTTGCGTACACAGACAGATTAGCGCCTACACCGATTTGAAGTATATTCACTGTTTTGCAAAATGCCCATGTAATTTTAGGGCATGGTTTCAGAGTTGGCCAAAACCCATTTAAAGTTTGCAACTAAAAGGTGAAGTCTGCCCCCTCTTTGCTTGGCAGCCCTCCTACAGTCACATGGCAAACCAGACCAGCTCACTGATGGAGACGAAAACTTACTCTGAAGGACCAGGAAGCAATAATGCCCATCTGCTTTCAAAGCAGAGTATCTTTACACAAAGGCATCTTGTGTGGGCATGGAAGTGTCTGCACGGGATGCTACTGTAAAACAGCCAGTGTGCCATAAATTCACATCACCCAGGCCCACGGCACTTAGCCACACACACAGCCTGTTGTAGATCACAGCAACAAAACTGTAACATAGAACTGGGTCAAGAAACAGCTCAAAGGCAACAGTGGACAACTTCCCTCTATCAGGAAAATACACTAATTCTTTAGTTGCATGTATCTACTTATGCGAGGCTTTTGAATTTGAAACGGCGGTTTAAAAGAAACACAGCAATGTTTTTTAAGTAGTAACAGTTGGTCTTCAAGGAACTATGGAGATGTCCCCTGTACGCAGCAGCCTGAATCACACCGTGCGAGTGTCACAGCTTCCCATGCATCGCATGTTTCTGAAAGCCCTGACTGAGAGCATGTGGATGGAAAGCAGTGCAGTTTTTACAACAAAACCAAGTTTCCTGGCCTGACAGTCTCCCTCAGCCACTCGAGTTCCCTTCCAACCCCCAGCACTATTTATCCTACTAACTGGGAAAAAGACCTGCAGGGAACCTTGCAGGTGGTATTGTAGAGAGGCAGGGTATCAGTGGGTTTGCGCTTTGTCTCTTAACCCAGATACACAGCTTGCACGTGCCTCTCTCTTGCTAAAGGAATACCTTTCGGATTGATCCACTACACAGGGAAAAATAAAACTAACTGATTACTTGTTGAGGAAAGCGCAAGTCAAATGAACCTCAGCCACAGTTTTGCAACTGCAGGAGGGCCACATAAAATGTGATGTTGTAACTGCGATAGCTAATACTGGCTTAATAACTTTAAAATCTTTGTGTTTGATGGACCTTGGAATGCACATGTACTTATAGGAAAAACAACACTCAACAGAAAATGCATTTAATGTTCTTGGTAAGGTTTCTTTAGGGCCAGTATGTGTAAAATGCAATAGTCCTGAAAATTAACCCCAGATGTATCATTTTGTTAATACAAGAAATGTCCAGGGTATCTAGAACAATAAAGCTTATGTAAATCTTAAAGTAAGAAAAAGGGGTGCCTAAGATAGGGTTATGTAGCTGACTTGGGACCAAGTCAGAGTTCATGAGGAAAGCAAAACTCTGGACACCAGTGACATTTTTCCTAGGGTAAGAGCTGCAAGGCCAAGCCTGTGATTGAAATACTCTGGTACCACAAGGCTCTAAAAGCCAAAGCAGTGATAAGGGCAGGAGAGCTGTTATTTCTGTACCATAAAAAGAAAAATTCTAGAGACATTATTACATTTAAATGTATTCTGATATTGCATTCTGCTTTTCCATCTCAGCAGACACTTTTCCATCTGAACAAGATGGACATAACATAGAGCACAGTATTTTATATTAAATGTAGTTATAAGGGAAGAACAACAACCTTGGAATGACTCATTCGCCGGACCAATTCATAGGTTACACTGAGTATGAAAGGCAATTTCAGAGTAGTGGTGGAAGAAAAGGAGTTTTATAACAGAGGTGATACAAACTGATTTGGAGACATAGATACATACAGAACAGAGGACACAATGTACTGTACACACTTTTTCAAGGGAGGAAATAATGGTTCCTTTTCCAAATACAGTCGTATCTGCATAAAAATAAAGTCCAATTCTGTTCAGTACTGTAATGTAATCATTACAAATACTGAAACATATTAAAAATTCAAAACTAAAAAGACAGCAGCTTTGTACTTGTGCTGCACTAAGTCTAAACACAAGATACTAAGAACAGGAGACTGTATTAAGGCAGGACTGGTGACAGACATTGGCAGTCCTATACAAGTAGTGTGTATAGAATGTAGTAAGATATTCAGGAGTGTATTTCAGCCCATCTACTAAAGCACCGAGAGGGTAAAGTTTTGCTTATGGCTGCATTCCTTTTTAGGATAATGGGAAAAATGGTAAGAAAATACAAGATTTGTTGAATTATTTCACAAACAGCTTGTCACAGTTCTGTATCCTAGATGATACATTTCTTTGTCAGGAAAAACATAATGAAGTTCACCTTTTAAAATCTAATGCAACAGACTTCTATTAGCACTAGGACTGTGTAAAAATAGCATCTCCTACAAATGAACTGTACCATAAAAACTGATGCTCATGAAATGTTATTATAATCTAAAGTTTAAAACCACAAAGCAAGAAAATTCCGAGTTAAACTGAAACTTCATCCTTAGCCCACCCAAAAGTGTTTAGACACAAGTAGGGCTTGCCAAAGAGTAATAATCCTATGTACAAAATATGCTGCCATAACTAGAAATTTCAAACTAAGTACAGAATTTCAACTCTTAATTCTGACCTTTCTCTTCCCCGCTTTTGTGGGTATAAGCAAGTCCTTTCATTACTCCAGCACTGGTGTGGTTAATAATCTTAATGTAATATTTTTTAACTATTTCTGTGCAGCGGAATTAATTTGCCAGCTTCTCAGCTACGCAGTGAACCGTACCATTTTGTAAAGGTGGAGAAGAAGGGGAAAAAACAAAAGCCAAATAGTAAAATTCTCTTTACAAAGTACCGTGGAGTGGCTCTAAAAGAAAAAGGACTCACATAACTGAGCCGTTCACTCCTTGTACTCCAAACTTGTAGATGTTTTTTTTTAAAGAGATACAGGCATAAGTTATTGAACCACCAGGAAAGGGCTGAACCTGCTGTTGAGGAAGAACAAGTTTCTCATCAAAGTTAAGAGATAACAAGTTGGGATGTGGAGAAGAGTGATTTTACCAGAGATGGGGGAGGGAGGGCGAATGGGGACTGGGATGTGAGATGGCATAGCATCTCATAGATGGCATAGCATCTCACTGGAGGTTTCTCAAGACCTCCTCCACCATTAAGTTTGTGTTGAAGGACCTCTCCCTCCGTTGCTGGAGACTGCTCTTTTTCTCACCAGAATCTATTTTTGGAGAGACTACTTCTCCCCATTTCTCTTATGTGACCTCATCAGTTTAATGGTCACAAAAGGATTTCCTGACATTTTTGGACTCCAGCTTCTTAAAAGACACTCTCTGGCAGAAGATGGTAAATCAGCTGCTGAAGAGGCAACCTCTGTTGCAGGATGTCAGAACGTCTATGGAACATGAGCGAGGAAAGTTGCCGAGGAAGAGAGAAATGGAGTAGCTAACGTGACATTTCATGGACTGAAGACGTAACGCACTTCTCAGAGAAGCCCCTGCAGCTCGGGGAGTTTGTTCCATGAGCCAGAAAACGTTGCCTGGAGTCATGTAAGTCCACGGAAAGAGCAACATAATGAACCATAAAAACTTCTGTAAACACACATTCAGGGAACTTTTAACATCATCCAGTACTACTTCAGTTGATCAGTCCTAAACCTAATAGCTCTGCTGTTATGTAAATCTGAATTTGGCTGTTTTCCTTAAAACAGGCATGTTGTCACACTAGGTCTTTGAACCAGACATTTCTGAACCACCCTGAAGAACTGAGGATGAAAGTTAGTCTGGCTGGGGCACACTCCATGCCCCCCTTCTCTTCTCCACTGATAGAACAGGGACTTCAGGACTCTCCAGTGGTGTCCCTTCTCACCTAGAAAGCTGGTCAACTTTTCCTTGGAGATAGCTTAGTTGTCCATGCTGGTGGAAATGGTGTGCAGCTTTGGCCAAGAGCAGTCAGAAAAATCTATTTTCTACAGGATATCTTCATGTTTTCTTCTGTTCTAGCACTAATTCCTAATCACCGGGTGACAGGTACTCTGAGTAAGGTTGCAATTCATCTGTCTTTTCAAAGCTCAGTGTCTGTATGGGGAGAATACTTGAAACATCAAGGGAGAAAGGAGTCTCCTGGCTGACAGGAGACTAATGTTCAGTTATGGTAAAATGCAAACACATGCTCAAGCCAGTGCTGAGACACCACAGCCCCAGCTCTTCTCCTTAGATGAGTTCCTTAAACACCAGGTGCCTCCTTCCCCTGCCCTCCTCTCCCACGCTTCACCGAACAACACTCAGCTACCAGAGTGGAGGGAAAGCCCATGTTCCCTCACCACATGTTTCATCCTTACCCAGGATAACAAGACTTGATGACTGTGATATTCTTCTGTTTTTAACTCATAATAAATAGGGAAATATGCATTCCAGTACTGTTATTTTCAGCTTTGTATGGGTCCATTCCAAGCTCAATAGTAAGACTAAGGGAAGATTCTGATGAGTGAATGGTGGAAAATTAACTTCCAAGTCTGGTACATCACTGTGCCCCGTTGCTTCAGAATATCCTTACAGCTCTAACATAAGCAAAGAGCTTCCAACATTGCTAGAAACCCAGGTAACCATGTAGGAAGCAGCAGGTTAAGGGCTGCCTCTGTTGTAATTAACTTTTTCCTAGAAAGTCTGCAGTCTTCTCCTCCAACCAAAAACTTCTACATTCAGAACTCTACCTATTTTATTCTGCAGTAAATATTAACATTCACATTTTGAATTTCTGAAAAGAGTGAATAAAACCAAAGCCAAGTTAGAGAATGCTGCTTTAATATTTCCACTGTAATGTTCTGTTTGAGAAAGTCCTCTGAAATCAGAGCACTCTTAAAAGGGCAATGTATTCAGCTGAATAGTATATTTTTTCCATTTCAAAAATATTTTCTCTCTGAGCTTTCATTATTATATACATGGACTCCCTTGTGGTTCCAAAGAAAAATATTATAGGACAAACTCTAAGGATTTGTATACTAAATCCTCTAGTTTTACTAGAACTAAAATAATTTATAGAAGTTTAGAGAGTTTAACATAACATACATTTAACAGATGCTACTTTAATTACTTCTATAAGCATAGTATCTATATATGATAATAAAGACATATACAATAGGGTTTCTCTTATTTCACAACTGCAGGTTTAACTATACTACATATTACTGTAATTTTAGTCACAATACCTGTATTCGGAGGTCAAGTGGTATTTTTAACTCAAGGAAGCTCAACCAGCTCCATTATTTGCAGCACATCTTTCAAATTCAGCAAAAGAAAAGATATTGACATAGAAAAGCGCCTTTTGTTCAAAGGTAAACTGTTGAAATTATTAAAGCCTTAACCTCTGCTTGAATTCCTCAGCCCAGAATGTGGGTATCGTGACAAAATAATAACACAAGTATTGTCATGTTGGATCCCAAATCTTTAGAACATAAGCATGCCTCAGGACAGCCTGTGTCAAAGTATCCACAGAAGGAAAGGATTGGTAAGAGAGAGCTCAAGATTTCCCTAGCCACAGCAAGACTTGGGCCTCCCCTCACTCACCACGACAAAGCCCTCCCTGCTGCTAAGAAGAGTTAATTCTGCAGCAGAAAAAGCTGTGCAGCAATGTTGAAGAGACTCAAACACTCCTGACAGACAACAGCAATGAATGTCATGGTTATGATCCAATATACCAGTAACACACACCAAAAAAAAAGATATTTTTGAAAGAATATTATTTGGGTTACAAAGTCAAGAGGCCAAAATGTGGAAAACGCCAGATTTAAGGCTGCCTGAAAGCCTCACTCAGTGCCATTTGTAACTGCATTAATGATAAAGTTGCAATGGCATGATCACTTACTCCACATCCGCTGTTTCACTCCATCAGTTCCTGCCAATGATAACATACTAAAGAGCAAAATCAAGACATCCCCAAATCTGGCATGCCCAGCCTTAAAGTGTTTGACTTCATAATCTAACAAAGTACTGAACAAATTAAGTCCTCATGACAGCAATGTTGTAATCTTCTCAACTTTATTACAACAGCTACGATGGTGATTTACAAAAATGGCCCCGGTGTTAATCCAAAATTACAGCTTCAAGGTCTGCTCTCATTTTATCAAAACCTTAGTTACATGCTTTACCGTGTTGCAAAATCTAAATATTTTCTTTCCTCAACAATGAAAAAAACACTTAAAAATTCTTCATTTCTTAAAGGTTTCAACTTTCAAAGTCTACATTTTTTTCCTGGCTTTGGGAGCCTTGTGGACCTGGTAGCTATGATGGAAAGCTCCCAAAACCAGGAATAATTTTAGAAATTCTCTCCAAAAAAAAAAAAGATTTATCAGAAGTGAAAGTGCCAAAGGTCTGAAACTTACACGGGTGTGAGCTCAGACAAATCTAAACACAAGCACCGTTGGGTGTCCAGAAAGCTACAGCTCCTAATTGATGCATTTGCCCACAGGACTTGAATGAGCACTGTACAGAGGGCATCATACATTCAGTTTACTATCTTTGCTATTTCCCATTTCCCTCTATTTTCTACTCAATAATCCTGAAAATTCCTGGAAGTGTCAGTTCCTAATAGATCCGACCATCCATTGATGTCATATATTAAGTCAGAAGGGGGTTGCCTCATCAGAAATAAAAAAAAGTCTTGTTGGTTTTCTTCTTAAGGTATTCATAGTTTTTAAGCACTCCCAAGGGTTAACTGATGTTCAAGACATAATTGGGCAAGATACATGTTAGTCCAACACAGGAGTTAATAGGCTCCGTACCAATGTTAAACCGCATGTTGTCAGACAAGGTGATGTGCCTTGCTTGTAACCTTAAGATTCAACAAGTGGTTGGCATCCTCCATTCCCACACTTTACACAAATACAACCTGAAAGTGTGAGTTGGCCCTACACAAAGGCGAAGAGCACAACAGGCAGTCAATCTGCTTTTCATCCCAGAGCACTGACAAACCAGGAAAGGAACTTTTTGACTAAATAACAATCCTTTTGCAGGGGTCCTCCCATGAAAATGCAACTGTCATCCCCCTTCAGATTTCAGTGTCCCTGTACAGGCACAAAACACTAACTCAGCTAAAAGTGCCCCACAACTGTGTTGTAGCTGTGCTTTCAGTTGCCTATGCTTTATGAGCTTTAAAAATAATACAGTCAATGTTGTGGTTTCTTATGTAAAACGAAACCTGGAATCTAATTTGAGACAGCAAAATCTAATTACTATTCATAATAACGAATCTTTGGCTTTGTCATTTTCACCTGCAATGTTCTTGGCTATGGAAAATGTTGAGGTCTATTTATCAGTGTCATTTTGCACTGATGTATCATTTACAGTTCTTAAGAAAAAAAATTAATATTTAAGTTTGCATTACAGTTGGTATCAAAACTCATTTTTAAAATCAGATTCAAACCTGAGGTCTCTGCCAGTCCTTACCTAGGTAAATCTCCCCCTAAAGTAACAGTGTTGCCCAAAGAGTGTGGATCAAATGCAGTATGAAAGAGATAGCCCACTATCTCCCACACATACGAAGAAATCCCCACCATTTCCCCATGTCTTCTGTAAAGGTGCAAGACTCAAGGGCAGATTGCCTCAGTAAATTTTTCCACTCACTTTACTTTTTTTTTTTGACTGATTTTGTTCAAAGTACTCTTGGAAAAAAAAGTAAAAAGATAAACACACTTCTGCTAGCAAATGCCAGAAGAAAAATATATTCTAGCTGTCTTTGGCCAACTTAGACTTGAAATGAATTTACATCATCAAAATACCTCTTAATTGTGTTAAAATATTCTGAAAACTTATTGCACACATTTTTCTTCCGAAATTCATTGGAATCTTTTGCTTTACAGTCTGTTCTTCACTTGCATGCCCTTTTTCTCTCTCTTTGGAAAATATATCAATTGCTTATTAAAAAAAAAAAAGAAGTGTTTTGGCATGGCTGACCTGTAGAGATATGGAGCTAAGCAGAGTCACTGAATCCACTCACTCTGATATGCACACATGATATGCAATTAAAATCTCCATTCACATTCCTACGGGGTTGTCAATCAAGAGAAAAGCCTTTTTGACAACATCCAGTGAAGCGTACCAACTAACTGCTGAACAGGAACTTAAACAGTAACAGCTTTTGTTACTAGCAAGAACGGATTTTACCAAGATTGGGCTCGGTTTCTAAAGAAATCATTATGTTAAAATTTGGGGGGCTTTTCATTAAAAATTAAAATGTGTCACAAAGCTATTGTGTGTGAAGCTATCATATTATGTAATACATGAGGGTTATCAGATATATGTGAAAAAAAACCTCTAACCTTTCTTGGCTATAGGAAACAATTTAACCTTTCATATTTAGAACAATGAACAATGATTACAAGCCAGTTTTTAGCTAGAAGAGAACATTTTTCTAATTGCGTGTTGTCTATTTGGTAGGCACCGAATATCTTTTATAACATTATAAGCTGCCCAGCCACAAAACTAACACGGTAGAAGGCCTGCTATTGCCAAAAACNGCTAGAAGAGAACATTTTTCTAATTGCGTGTTGTCTATTTGGTACGCACCAAATATCTTTCATAACATTATAAGCTGCCCAGCCACAAAACTAACACAGTAGAAGGCCTGCTATTGCCAAAAAAACGATACTGTGAACAATTTATTACCGACACACTGGAAAATGATGTGGCTCAATTATAAGTATTAGCAACTCTTTGAAAACATCCGAACTTTGAATTTATGGCAATAGATGAAAAGTCTTTGATAAACACTGAAGATGCTAACATTTACTTTCTGATACCCAGTTAGATAACGTACAGCTCATAAGAGCACTAGGGTACTTTAAAATCAAATCTGTAAAGGTAAAACCAGTAAAAATAAATAGGTCGTTATTAATCTGCTGTTTGTGTTTTGAGCACTAACCTTGAACTACAGTTTTCAAACATGCTAATATTCCTAGATATTGAAATATTTGCCCTCTTGCTTATCATGCTCCGTAACTGAAGAGAGAGCAGATGCATCCTGACTATTAACAGTCATGACAAATTGCCTTACTAATGAATGTTACACACTGAAAGTGCCATAACTGATTAAACTACAATTTCCCACTACCAGATAGAGAGAGACTTGGGAACTCCAGCAGTGGACAACTCTGATGTTCTGCCAACAGGCCTTCAGGGCACAGCGTGGTATTTAGAAAAACACACTGTAAATTCCATATGAATATATTCTAAAAGACTATGTGTATACAACAGGTTTTAAAGAACATTAGACGAAACAGCTTAGGTTCGTAGCCGATGAGCCATGTAAAACGGATGTGTTTTAACAATTTTAGTATCATTACAAGGGCTGCGTTGGAGAATATTTCTGTTGGGTTCCTCTACCCCTCTCCCCACCTCCCCAAACATTGCTTGTGCTTTGCTTTCACATAAAATCTTTCTTTTGTCAGTCTCTTTGTCGGTGCAAAATTGGCAGCAGTTCAAATTCAAAGTACTCCTATTCATTTACTGACCATTAAACCAATGTCATTCTAGTTCACATCAGCCAGAGAGCTAAGCTCTAAAAAACATAAAAGGCTTGCTTCACCACTGACGAATAATGTGTACATTTTTACAGAGCTTAAACCTTAATGCTTTGCCTGAAACTAACAATACAGTATATCTTATCATTCCTTTTTCACAAGCAGGCAGCTGCTGAAACGCTTGCCACTTCAAAATATCAATTGCTTGCCAGAGTTGTCCTCAACACACCCTGTCAAACTCATGTATATTGTGCAATGAAAATGGTGCAGGACTGAAAGCTAGAAATTGTGTCAAATTCCGCTGTAAGGGTATGATGTGCAAAGAACAACGTATGACAACCGTAGAGACTACAAACAATAGCAATGGAGCCAGACACTACATATATCACAACTGTGCCTGTACATATTTTATTGTATGTATTATATATTTAAAGCATGACAAATGTGTCATTGAAGCTATGTGCTACACCAAATAGAAACCCGTCAGCTAGTTAAGCTTTTTCATTTCTCTTGATGGAACTGTAGTGGTATTTTTCTGCCCTCTGAACATTTGTTTGTAAATCACACAGCACAAAAAAAACATCAGGTTTTCAAAATGAGTAACAGAAAACAAAAGGCAATACTACAAGATGAGAAAATGAGATTTTGTTCAATTAACACTTTTGCTTTTCTCTAAGGACACATAGCCAGGCTACCTTAAAAGAATATCTGAGGCTATGCAAGACAAATACAATATCACTGCGTCCATAAATTACAGTATACCTAATTTTAATGCAGATAAGCGCTGGCCTATTGATTTGCATGTTTCCCTGGCAAAATGGAAATCCCATGTGAATATGTTCTTTGTCTGTAGAAAATGCATTTTAAAAAACCTTTATGAATACAGCAATCTATGCTAAAAGGGAAAACATAAGTCACTAGTATAAAATTACATACGAAACCTAGAGAAGTACTGCTCATACATACATACATGTATACACGCAGCTCTCCGTGCATGCATGTGTGAATGCGTGTTACACAATCGCATAGTTTTTAGCACAGTTACAATTTTGATAAAGTGTCTTAATGAAAATTCAGCCTCTAAATATAATCTTAAATTAGCTGAGGAAAAAAATGAAAATTGCCAAACTAAGTAACAAAGTATGTTAATCATAAAGTGACCATGGAATGCTAATCTTAAATTAAAGAAACAACACATAGTTGTGATGCAAAATAAATGTTTAGGAGGAAAGATGAGTGCAAGAGCCCACAACAGCATGTAGGCTGCAAAACCTGAAGACACGGGATTCCATGAGGGTCATTAACTGATATAATCTTAAGTAAAATGAATAGATACGCCATTAAGGTGTTAATAAATATTTTGGAAAGAGAATAGGTGTTTTAGGTGCTCAGGGTTGCTGACCTTTGCTGTGTTTATTAGTGGGACAATGATGCATTATTAACACACAGCAGCTGTACCTGAACTGCTGCCATGAACATAATAGCCTTTTATAGCCATCAGGGGAGTGAGATAGGAGGCCTTTATTAACCACTAGACATGATTAGCACATTATGTGAACTTTAGTAGGCAAATTATCTCTTATTGAAATATAATGTTGGTTATAACTAATTGTAAACATGAATTTAAAAACTTCTCAATGCAAAACTAAGAGTTTTACTACCATTTAGCAAATTACTGGCGAGGGCACTAAAAAAATTATTCTCCTTTTCCTTTGTTCAACCTGCAAAAACAACTGTGCCTCACAAAAACTTATTTCACTATGACAAAACCACTGAAGTGAATGACTTCCACATCATTAATATTATTCTTCAGAACGGTAAAAAACCATAAACAGACGTTTTCAACACAATTAAGAAAACTGCTAATGAAGAAAAAAAACCTTGCCTTATATTTTCCTATGAAGATTACAAGCAGTTCTTAAAAAAGTCCATTTGCCAATACAGTTTCAAGAGTTAACTTGAAAAATAACACCATGATTTACTTCAAAAAGCTTAATTTTGGGCAAGATTATCCCATTAGCCTTCGCAACTGAACACAGCACTGAGAGTCCATTATGAGCAGTCTTTTATGCCCTAGCAGAAAGTCATTAACATAAAATAAATCATTAGCTTTGATATTAAGCCTCTACTATCTGCAGGTTTCTATGACTAATGTTCACAACTGTGTCTGCCAAATGATAAATTATACTTTTTTGAAAGGTTATCGTCCCTTTTCACCACTATTTTTCCTTTTACTATTTATTATTAATTCAGGTTGATGCAAACACAATGATCGCATAAGAAACAAATGTTTTCTCTTACTCAGGAACACAAACCTCCGCACTTGTGGCAACTGCGACTCGAATATGACTTCAAAGCTAGCTACTTATAATACAGGATAGAAATGACGGATTCTCAGAGTAAGTTCACTGTCTTCAAAGTGAGCCATATATAATGAAGCAGAAACATACGTGTGCATATACGTACAGAGTAGCATTGACACAATAGGAATTTACACATATACATAATCTTCTCGCTCTACTGACAGTAACTGTCTGGATAAATCTTCTGTTTCACATTGCAGACTTCATACTTCCCTTACTGACCCATTTCCCTAAGTACAGGTTATCACTGTCTGATTTCAGAGTTCTGATTTCTTCTTGCATAAGTAAGTGGAGTTCACTGCAGATTTCCTTAATATAACAAAAATATATACCAGCTACAGTAACTTCCATTTAACCTCTAAGACCATATAATCATCAACAACAATAGCAGGAGACAAAAGTACTACCACAGCAGCTCAATTTCCATGCTTAGCCAGCAGTACCTTTGAAAAAAAGCCACTCATGCCACTTCTGATTGGTAGATTGCGGTTTAACAGTCAAGAATGTGAATGCGAAAACATTCTGACATTTCCACTAACCTGGATTTGTCAGTTGCTCATGTAATTCAAGTATGTTTTGCAACTTAGAAAGCAGTGTTTCTTGGTAGGAAACCATACCATGAGGGTCTATAGCAAATCAAATAGCAGCCCAGTGAGAAATATTAAATGAACAGTTCAGAAACAGTGTTAGCATATGTGCAATTGAAAGATAAGATATAAATATTAGTAGAGCCATATGAAATTCAAATGCTAAAAATAAACTACTTACTGCAAACACAAGAAGCAAAAGAAAACCACAGACATTACAAATGTCGGTTGCACCAAGATCTCTGCTGAAAAACAATTTTAACTTTGAAGATCTCAGTCAAGAGCTAAACATTTTATTGGATGCCCTGACTGACTAACCTGAAACTGATCACGACCAATGAACATAAAATGCAGATATTCCAGGGGAAGGGGAGTTGAGATTGTCTTCTGTGCACTTGCTGCTGTGGAAGGGCGATGCTTGTCGCTGCTGCTAACGCTATGTAATCTGTGCCTAACCATAGAATAATGCAATGTTGCTATTTTCCAACTGAATGCTGTAGGGAAAAACCTCATGACCAAGAAAATCTCATTCAGGTTGATACGAATTCCACGTCTGAAAGTATTTTGGAAGCACTGCTATAATTAACAGTCATTTGGCGCTTCTGCCATAAACCATGTTTTGGAGCAGTTTATAACTCGGCATTTTTAATGAGAAATCATTCCTTGGGCAGAAAATCAGCACCTACTGGCGTAACTAAAATAGGATAGGATAGGATAGGATAGGATAGGATAGGACAGGACAGGACAGGACAGGACAGGACAGGACAGGACAAGATTAGAATAGAATAGAATAGAATAGAATAGAATAGAATAGAATAGAATAGAATAGAATAGAATAGAATAGAGCATTTCAGTTGGGAAGGATCTACAATGATCATCTAGTTCAACTACAGGAACAAAACATTTAAATGTGGTTAGGCTACATTTAAAATAAGTATTTTAGTGTATGCAGTCCATGCTAGACATCCACAGAGCATGTGTCCACTTCAAAAAGATAAACAAAGCTGCCACTAATTGCCACCGCTGTCAGTTCCAGAAACCAAGGTCTGCATTGATCCAGGGACTACCCTCTCACCACGAGAAGTGGTGCTTTCAGGTCACTCTTCAGCCGTGCTGAGAGAGCAGTCAAAAGAAGCTTTTTACTTCCACCGTCTAAGCTTTGTTGTATCTGCCATCAATACAGGATTTAAATAGCCAAGAATTCTGATCTAAATCCTACCACGATTAGGACATTTCTGTTTAATATAAAGTCATGCTTTAAACATAGTCCATTTTCCAATGCTTCTGTACAGTGTTAGCAAGACGAGAAAGTCCTACTAAGATGGGAATCTAAGGACAGGAGGGTGCTCAGTTCTTCCTGGTAAAGCGTGATCGTCCCCAACAGGCACCGAATTCAACAGGAGCTGGGACTGCCCAGTCCTCCACAGTATCAGCTCCTTAAGGCCTTAAATGCAGCTCCAGCTGCTCTTTGGTTTAATGTAAACACCAAAGGTACTGCATGCACTCTAGTGTTTAGCTAATTCAGCATTCTTAATAGTTTACAGTTTTCACTTTTTTCAGAAGACCTCATGATAGGCTGGTTGAGGGTAATGCCCTAGAGATTAAATATGTCACTCTGCTAAGAGAATAAACCATAATTTCTCCCAAGGTACTGATGTTTGGCAGAAATTAAAAAAAAAACAAACCCAAACTGTGAACACTTTGGTTTATAGAACATCTTTGAGACAGATTTCTCAAAAGCACACATATAAATCATTTTCTGTATTCCACTAAAATTGAGATCACTTATTTTCTGAAACACTGGAATTTAAGGAGGAACACTTGAGGCTTGCCTGTAACTCTCAAACTACATTCTAAGGTTTAGGAACCCAGGAAAAAAAAAAAGTCCATTTCCCTTCTTCCTATGAGGTATTTTTTGAAACTAACTAAAACACTTAAAAATCAACAACACTAATGTAACTAGTTAATCTTTTCTTTAAAAGGCACCAACAAATTTCAAGTATGATTCTAATGCAGTAGAGGACAAGGTAGTTGTCTAAGGGAAAAAAAAAAATGCCCAGAATAAGCAAATGGTGATCTACTAGATGAGAGTAATCTACGATTCTGCCAAAACACTAACACAGCATTTGAGCTGTAGAGCTGTCCTTCACAGTGCCGGCGTTCCACAATTCTGTTTCTGAGTTTCAGATAGAGAGTGGATAGAAGCAAGCTACTGGAAATAATGTACACTTTGTAAACAGCCATGGAACATTTTACTTAGAGTAGTCTCTATGGTGGGGTTAAGCTTACACAATAAATTATTTTAAACACTGTATATAAATATATGCACTTTTGCTCCGTGGAATTCTGATTAGGAGCAGGATTGTTACCTCCTCACAATGCACTGTATTATATCTCCTTATCCACTTCTACCCAACGTCATGCCGCTGTTTTCATTTTAAAGGTTTTGCTTCCCTCTCTCTCTTTTTTCCCTCTGTGTTCCGCTTTTCAAAAACAACTACAGTCTATCATTCTACCTCTGCTGTCTGGCTGTATTTTTCCACTGCACTGACAACTACCAGTGAATACAAGAAAGATGAGTTGTAGGCTCCTGTATTTTTGAACCAGGTAGCAAATCACAGAAGAACCTAGTGTATAATTCTGCAAGGCTAACCATTGGGAGCAGTAAAGACCATTATTTCCTCCCTACTGTTGGCAGGGGTCAGCGTCCCTGTCATTAGCTGTGTCAAACTATAATTACATAACTGCACTTTATGTGAGCAGATATCTGAAAACACTGGAAAGTTGCAAGTATGAAAATACACCAATCCTTCTTACAGCACTGATCGAAAGGGTCTTTGGAAGTGACACTTCAATACGGAAAGCCACAAGAATGTTACTTACTGCTCTCTACATAAACATTTAAACTTACGCTCCCACTTCTTCAAGCAGTTTGAAGTCCCTGACCGTGTTCTTCTGTCAAACTAAGACACTCGGATTATCAAAGTTATTTCTTTTGTAGCATTCAACTCAATTAAGGAACATGATGTTTCTTAAAATAAACTTCAACTAAACAGACAAGTCGTATTACCCTCTAAATGTCTGAAATGCAATTATGCTTCAAGTTTCAAGAGGTGAACAGGACAACCCCAACTCTAAATCTGTCTGTCCAGCGTAAGAGCTCCACTATGTTATTTCAAAGGCTGACCTATATACCGCAGCATAACGTCCATTCTGTCTGTTTGTATAAGAGATACCTCACACAGTTGTCATAACCAACATTGTTTGCATTGTTCTTTCACTTTTCTCTCTCCGTGGGTAATGCGAGAGAAACAAGGAAAAGCCTGCATAACAATATATGCAGAGTATAATGAGCTTTCACAGCAGATAGAGAAATATTAAACTAAGATGCTTAGAATGCTATTTTAGGTCTATAAAATAAAGATCTAAGTAGTCTTCTGAAACAAAGCCTGCCAACTGAAAATTGTAAGATAAGAGGCGACTGTTTGAATCTACATTATTGCCTTTTCCTTTGGCTACAGAAAAATGACCTGTCAATACCTCCCGTGCACGTGCCTGGGAACTCACTCATACACTATGAACAATCATCTGATCAGGAAAAAACTAGTGCTAACAGAACAACTGGAAAACTCGAAAGCTTAAGTATTTGTGGAACACACTCGAAATTACCAGCCGCTCAAGCAGATTTAAAACGTAAAGAATCAAATTCTTCTGTATTTGTCAAAAAGAAAAAAAAACAACCCCCCAAACCCAGGTATGAAAACACGGGCCAAATCCACTAGCAAGTGCCCAAAGCAAGTTTTAACTAACTTTACAAGCAATAAGATCCAGTTCCGAATGAGTTTTGCAGGTAAAGACCCAGTCAAGACCACCATTCCAACCCAGAACACGGATCCATCACACTCCAGCCATCATCTCCTTTCCCAGGGAGAGATCGGGAGCAAAGACTCAACCAAACATACTGAACACAAAATTCTGCAGGCTTCCTGCCCTTCAAACTCCCTAAATACACACAGCACAAAAATGAGTGACAGAGCAATACTGTAACATGACGACATGTTTAGAACAAGTCAGATAAGTTTTCACAGCAATGTTAATCATGCTGGGCAAAGGGAGAGAGTGAAGGGGGTGAAAAATGAAATGTTCAGTAAATGTACGCCTCCAAGGGGCCTGCCAAACCTACTCTGGCCATTTAATGTAATGAATGGTCAGTGGCAAAGACATCTGAAAAAGACATTTGCCCTATACTCGGTATCTTCTAGTGAAACATTCCTGGTAAGTCTTTTCCAAGCATAAAACATATGCCTTATGACTGTGCACTTTTAAGCACATTATCAGTTCAGGCAAAGTGAAATAGAAGAGTTGCAACTTGTCTACAGAATGAGTGTCTCATTTGCATTTAAAAAGAACAGTTTGCTCCCTCATACATGGCATGACTTAAAAGAAGCTTTAACCAGCTAGTAAAGAAATTCTGAAAACGACTTTCTAAATTAATTTATTCGATTTGCACTGCAACCCACCAAAAATGATTTAAGGAACTTAATTGGAAAATGATTTAATATATTAAAGTAATTCCTGATTTTCCAAAGCATTTAACTTTTAAATTAAATCTGGTCCACTATCTCAAGAATGATGAGTGAAATGTGTATTCAAGTCATTACCTTCTTTTTGAAGCTTTAAATCACTGATAGGTTTAATAACGTTTGTCCAGTTTCATTGCCAAATGGGTCTTCAGACACTTTGGTACTTATGTCGTTAGTATTAGCCCAAGCCTCTCACTTGGCACCACTTTATGGTTACAATTTACAAAAACAGACAATAGAGAAAATTATGGCAGAGCAAAGGTAGCAGTAGCCTCCTGATTACTCAGAGCACTTACAAAAAAATTAACGCACACATACAGGCTCCTACACATCTGGACTCTTCCCGCTGAAAAAAAGTTGACTCCTGGCACAAACTTCCGATCTATCGGGCAGGTTTGCCAGATGCTGCAAAATACAGTTACCCAAAACACCGCTAACAGTCATACCTCTGGGATCTCCCTTGAAATATCCTTAGGCATCCACCACAAAGGGCCAGATTTATCCCTGAATTCTATAACTCCATGGAGTATATGTGAAATGCAGCCAGGATGAATTTGGTCCTTTCTGTTGTGATTGGTAGATGAGACCATGTGGGAAATCTTCCCTGAAAACTGAGAGGGCTTCACCCCGGCGCTGCAGTCTCCCCCGCTCCGAGCACCGATACGCGCGATTTTGCCGTTTATCTCGGAATCGAGGCAGCTGCCCGGAGTGAAAGAGACGGCTCTGAACATCTCTCTGACACGTGAGACCGTCGTGACAATAGCCCGAGCGCGGCGGAACCGGGATGGCCCCGCCGGGGGCTGCCCCTCCGCGGGGCCACCGGGCCACCGCGCCGACCCGCCGCCGCCACCACCCCCCCCGTCCCCTCGCCCCTCCGCACCAGCGGCTAGCCCTGCGCCCGGCGGACTTCACGCGGGCCCCCTGCCCCCAAAAATAAAAAGCCACCCGCGGCAGCCTGCCACGGACTTCCACGGCAGGGTTCGAAACAAACGCCCCTGGGGCACGGCACAGGTTTAAACGCATCGTTCGGGAAGCGCCGGCTCACAGCTTCCCCCCCCCCCCCCNNNNCCCCCCCCCCCCCCGGCGGGGGTGTTGCTGGAGAAGTGCTCTGGGTAGCACTTCCTGATTATTTCCTAGGGCCAGCGTTTTATTCATGTGCAAAGCCCATTCCGTAACAGCAGAGAAAGTGCCGCTCATGCATAAAGCACCAGCTGGCTCAGGCCACGGAGGCAAGTAACAATGCAGGCAACCACAGCCCCCCCCTCTCCCCCCCTTCCTCGGCAGCAAAAGTAATGCAAAGTGCTCCGGGATCGCAGCACCAAACTCTGGTAACCAAACCCAGGATACGGGCTTGTGCGAGCCTCTCCTCCAGTTCCTCCTTCCCCGGGGCTCGGGGCACCTAAAAACTTCGCTGTCCCCAGGCACTGACCCTACTGGCAGCGGTTTAACCAAGTTACTGAGAAACTGGTAAGGCGGTTGCACAGCCGGGACAAAGTCGAGACAATGTTCTGAACCGGCCTGTCACCCTTACCGTGCATGTATAGAAATGCGTGTGTATGTGTGTATATATACACACACAGAGCAGCGTGTGTGTATATATACACGTCATACACACACACACACACACACACACACAAACGTCCTCCCGGCACCGCCGAGTACCGCTTTGACACATGAACCGGAGGGTACGCGGCGGGGCAGAGAGTTTCTGCCGGTTTGTGGCGGGCGCGATCCCGCTCGTCAACAGGAGCCCTGCCAATTCAACCCCTCCGCAACCAACATCCTTGCCCACGCCGCTTCTCCGAAAGGCAAGATATTATGGAAA
>RSEF01000002.1:123271801-123289277 GCA_003993805.1 Himantopus leucocephalus | reverse complement strand
TTTTTTTTTTTTTTTCGGTTATTATTGTTATTATTTATTTGGTTGGGTTGGGGTGTTTTGGTTGCCCTCCACCGTGAGGAGCGGGGCCGGGGAGGGAGGCGGCGGCAGCCGGGGCCCCCGCGCAGCCCCGGGGGGAGCGGCGAGGCAGCCCGCCCGCGCTGGAATGGCCGCCCCGCGCCGCCCGGCTCTCTCGCTTCGCCACGGCTCGGCACGGCTGGGCTGGGCTCGGCGGGCGGCGGCGGGGGACACGGCGCGCTCCGCCGGCGGAGTCGCTGCTCCGAGTGTGCTTCACACAAAGGGGCCGGCGAGGGAAGAGCCATTTGCGGCCGCCGGGGACGGGGCTGGGAGTCGCGGAGAGGGGGCGCTGCCGCGCCCGCCATCCCGCCGCCGTCCCCGCCCTCTCCCACCCGCCTTCCCCGCCCGGCCCCCCGGTGCCGCCCGGCCCCCCGCCGGTTACTATGGCACCCCTCCGCGGCCTGCCGCCGCGGCGGCCTGGGCCCGGACCGGGAGCCGAGGGCAGGGGTGGCAGCGGCCGCAGGGGAGCGAGGGGGTCGGCCCGTGATGGGTCGGCCACAGGCTGCCAGGGCGGCCGCGGGCAGGTCCCCTGAGGTGCCTCTGTGAGAGCAGCCCCCCGGCCCGTCTCCACCGGCCCCCGGCCCATCTCCACAGCCATTTTGCAAAGGCCCTGTGCTCCCCTGGCAGTCCTGTGAGGTTGACCAGGGTGGAGCTGGCAAGCAGGGCCCGGCGGGTTAGGAGAGCCCTCCGTCTTCTGTCCCAGCAGAGTGGGAGCCATCGCCCAGAGTGTGTGGTGGCAGGAATAAACTGTGATCCATGTGTGTGCCTCAGAAACCAGGAAACGAGTGAAAAGTAAAAAGAACCACCCATGAAATGCCTCGTAGGGCTTGGGTTGGGGCCTGGGTGTGCTGTGGGCAGCCCTGACGCCAGGCACAGCCTTGCTCACAACAAAATGGAGGGAGGGAAACTTGAGAAGATGGGCAAACTGAGAGCGGAGGAAGGAAGGGGAAAGAGAATGGGGTAGGGAAAACGAAAAGAAGCGCGATCAGCTGCAAACCAGGGTGCTGCCAAAGGAAAGCTGGGAATCCAGTGGGGTGCGGGAGAGGGATTGATGAGCAAAACAAGGTTTAACAGGAAAAAACAGTGAAAGAAAGGGTGATTTCAAGACACCGTGAGCAATCCCACTGGGTTTCCTGCCGAGTCTATGGTAGTTTTAATCAGGACAGAAAGGATGGAAGAGAAAGGATACAGGAAAGACTATACTGAGCCTAGATAATGCCCTACAGAGGACCTATATTATGAAAAGAAAGGAATGCCTTTCCCTCTTTAAATAAAAACAAATTAGTGAGTGCCATACAAATAAGCTGAGATGATGCCAATTAACAGGAATGGTTGCATTTATCAAATACTCGTAAACATTTCCGTCACAAAACAGTTCTGAAGAACTTTTAAGAAGATTTGTAATGCACATCGTCACACGAAACTGGCTTCCCATCACTGAAAAAAAAAAATCCAGAGTAAAGGTTTTAAGGGGGAAATCAGTATTAAGAGGGAGCAAATCCCAAATTTCAGGTGAAGAAATCACTGTTTGTGTGAGGGTCTATAATCCCTACCTCAGATATTTTGATCCTGTAAAGAGTCCTTCAACATAGTGTTAAGTCATGACTTTCCTTCATGTCTAACAACCTGCTTTCAGTAAAGCTTAATTATCTGGAAAATATACATAAGTAATGTAAACAAAACTCTAGAGAAAACAGGTTTGAAGCAATAATCCTTTTTCAGGATTATTTGATCAAAAATATCTCTGAAGATTCTGGGTTGTCAGTTCAACACAATTTAAGTCTGATGGCAATAAATGTTTTCCTTAAACATGCAATTACAAAAGGATCTCAGTTGCTTTCTTTTTAATAATGTTTGAAACCCTTATGGCCTTGGAGAAACGCTTGAAAACATGACCCAGAAAAAGCTCCAGAAACCAAAGGAAAAGACATTAACATATTTAAAAAAAAAAATCTCATGATTTTTGGTGTCTGACTCATTATTTTGCATGTTTGGGATTAGACATTTTGAAAGTTAAAAAATCCTAAAAAAGACTTTCCTTTGCAAGAAATGTACTTGACGCTTGACAGATATATCACTGCTGCAAATGGCTGATATGTGGACCATAATTTGACAAAGTGAGCGGGAGACAGATTGCAAGCTCTGTATTGAAAAGCTGCTGTTGAGAAAGTTGTTATTCATGGACCGTGGATTAGTTTTCAGCCTGTTGTGGAGAAAGGTGGTAGAGATGTACTGATTCTAGAAGAGTTGATCTAGGCCACCGGCGTATGCGGGGTGCGTAGAGGTGTATGCAGGTGCAGCGATGGTAGTGCAGAGCCAGAGATGTCGATACCAGAATGACTAGAACATCCGATGATCAAAACAATAAAGATTTGGCTTTTTATTTATATGAAATGTGACTGACTATTGCCTTAAGAAAGGCTTCAAGTTCCTCGGAGTCTGTACGAGTTTACAACTACACCATTTGCTTTGCACAGCACTTCAAGTTATTTTCAGTACTTAACGATGCAGGCCCTGAGAGGTTATAAAATTTTTGCTGCTACTTACAGAGATGATTTAATCATCGAGATGGTAAAAACACCTGAGATTTGTGGCAGTTATCTGTACAGTTTATAAAAATTAAAAAGCTATATGTATTAATCTCTTAAATGTTCTTTTGTTTTGTAGGGGACATTTTCTCTGGGGTTTTCACAGGATAATGCATTTGTGGAGACTGGAGCTGCAAATGTTAATACTGTTGTAGGTTGTGCCTCTATGGACTGAGAAAACAAGGCCCTTTCCAGGATAATTCAATGGTATATCAAACTTGGCTACTTTAGCTTATGGAAGTGCATTATCTGGAAAAAAAGTGGCAACGGATTAAAGGGTATGAATCAGTTTTTAGAGGCTTAAAAGGAAGGAACATTTGTTCAGAAGGGCACTGAGTTTTTAAAGCCATTCAACATTCAAGTGAATGTCTCCAAAATAGTCTTGAAAGAGGTTCCTATACCAGCATATGAGAAGCGTGTCTTTGCTTTTCTCATATAAATAGGAACAAATCCCTTGAGAAACATGATCTGTATCTGCTGATACTAAAAAAGTTGTTATTCTTTTAAATGCTGTCTGCTGGAGTGAGACTACGTAGTATGAATAGTCTCCGTGCAATAGAGAACTCGGGCGACATTCCGTGCCAATCAGAGTTGTGGATGCAAAAAGTTTACATAGCAGACTGGAGACCTAAGGAGGTCATTAGATAGACAAACCATAAATGGATCAGCAACTCCTTTGAGGTGAAAATAGCTGGAGATAGAGACATGGGGGTAGGGGGTGGGGGGAAGTATCATACACACTTGCCCTCAGTTTGGGCTGTGATGCCTGGAGCCATCATTGGAGGCAGGGCAGACCCTCGGTCTGAACCAGTCCGGCCGTTTGCATGTTCTCATAGAGGCTCTGCAATGGTCAGACCGCCAGAGTGAAAAGGAACGAATAACAATGTTTGAGATGACAGGACATTTTCTTGTCTACCCTAATGTCTCACCCAGCTGCTCCGTCAAGTATATTGGGGGCCATCAGTAGGCATAAAACATGTTCTCAGCCAAAGAGCAGTAAAAGTATCTTAGTTTGAAAAGGAATCTAGCCATACATCTTTTTGTTTTAATCTCCCACACCTATGCACAGTTTTATTTGGGATCTCCAGACAAAGATCTCTGGTCATCTATTAGATTTCTCGATTTTCCTAGGAAGAAGGAAATGTGAGACTGTGATGATGACTTATTATTTATTATACATAGGCATCACAAGACCCTTTCCATGAGGTTGGGTTTTCTTTAAAGAAGTGTTTTCTGTTATATATCTAAGAACAGCTGGATTGGAAAATCATTTTGCTTCTTGTTTTGTATGCTGTACTTTGAGATCCAGGAGGGCCAGATAAGCTAAAAGGGGAGCTGTGAGATTTTGCTGAGAACATCCTTCCTGCTGAAATTTTTGCTTTACTTACTGATGCACAGGACTATTTACCTTTCAGAACAAAGCCCAACGCTCATCAATTTCTAGCGAGTAGTTAATTAAATAATAATAGGATGAAGGGCCTATCCCTTTTGTGTGGATGTCCTGTTTCATGTCCTTAAACTGGGTATGACACTTGGATCTGGGAAGATGCAAAAGATAATGATATTAAGATTACAGAATATTTAAAACAAAGTAATTAATCTGGCCTTTTCATCAGAATGAGCTCAAATCCTTTAAGAAATTGATTCATTTTAAGTGGTGTTGACATTCTGGGTGTGCACTAATAAGTGAGCGTAAATCAGTGTATTTAAACAGGAATATTTGCAATATGCTATCAAAGTTTAATAGTGGTGATATATGTTTCAGAGTATTTAAACAGTTTGTAATGCTGCCTAATAGTGTGTCAAATCAAGTGTTGTCAAACATGTAATGAAACAGGCAGCTATTTTATTGTTTTAGCCACTGCTCCTGTCTTGTTTAATTGGTTTGTGGTGAAAATGACCGGCCCCAAATTATCAGACTTGCATGGAAATAAATTGTTCTTATCTCTGTAAGGAAGTAAAGATCTCTTCTAAATAGTTAAGGAAAGCCCCTGACTTTGTTACAAAGCAAAGAGAAAACCTGAGTATTGCCATATCTTCTCATTCCAAACAAATGGTACGCAATCGATTTAACAGATAGAGGAGGAACAGACACATGGGCCAAACCTGAGCTGTGTTTTGCATCCCACAAAAGGTTCTTACACACTCATCTGCCATTGCCTACACTAGGAATCAAGCACATGACATCTCACAGAATCAAGATCTTAAATAACCATGAGAGAAATATAAAAATGTAAAATTCACCTTGCATATTTGCAGCTTCCATCCATTCCCATATGCTTCAAAGACACTGCCAGCTGGTTCAATTCAAGTTACCAAATTTAATGTGGCCTCACAGACATACAAAAGGCAGGCCCATCTTGAAAGAAAACATTTCTCTGGGCCTTAGAATCAAATTATTTCTCGTGGTCAGAGAAACAAAGGGAAACACGAAGTTCCTTTTTTCCTCTTCCTATATTTCCTATCTTATCAAGTGATTTTATGTGAGATACATTGTCCACATGGTATGCAGGAAGGCTCAAAAATACATCACAGTATGGTGTATGCTAGTGCTCAATTGCAAGATATACCCAAGTGTTAAGGTTGCCAATTTTCCACTCTTCCACTTATCTTGTTAAATCAATCATGAAACATCTAGAAGTATAAGGGATCGGGAAATTTTGGTTTCATGCTATTTTTTTCTGAAGTGTGCTGGAGGACTGTACTGGGGTTTCAGGCACTTCATTTTTTGAAGGAAAATTGTGTTTTCAACGATTTATTTTGCATATAAAAAGCCTGTCTAAAGGCATTTTGATTTTTCCTCCAAAAAGTGAGGATCTGTAAAAGTTATATAAATGTTATCTGGGGATTGCGTCATATACAGATGTCTTGAGAACAAATCTGTGCAAACGTTTGATACCATTAAAAATACCCATCTATAGTTGCAGATATTTTACAAATGTACATATTATCAGCTGAATGTGTCAACTGAATAGTCAGGAAAAAGGAAAGACAGAACACAGGACTGGTCACAAGCAGAGACAGGTGACAACGTGAGGACTAGTCTGTATCACCAGTTTTTCCATAGCATTGAAAAGGGAATTCTCGTCTGCCAAGACAGATGCCAAGCAGATGATTAATCAGTTTTCAGTTCAGAACAATGATGTCGTAATTCTCTTTTTTGATAAAACTCCCAAATAGAGCTGAATTTCCCCTGCATGAGCTCTCCTGGCATGAGGAGATCTTTACAGGCTTACTTAAAACCTCTTTTTCTATGCTCTGCTGTCTCATCTGGCTCAGATGTCTTTTACTAGAGAACAGTTTTCATTGTCCTTTATATTCACCAGATCTCTGTGAAGCAATACCTTGGATGTTTCTTAAAGCTCCAAGCAAGGTAGGTCTTTCAACGGGAGACTCCCACCCCATTATGTAAAAAAGTAATCTATGTGCCTTCTTTTATGTGCTTTTAATTAGCACTTCCAGCCCAGAATTAGAGATGCTAATAGAGAGAGATCTCCAAACTCTGTTCTCTCTAAGTACATATAAATATAGCAGAGAGTTCACAGAGTAAAAATTTATTTTTAGGGCTAGAAGGTATTACAGCTTATCTTTTTTTTTTATTTTATTTTTTAACTAGAGAAAGTAAAAAGCAAAATGGCTTGTTTGAATTTAATCTACTTCCCTGGGGACTTATGGTTACCATCAGAAAAGTACCACACAAGGGGGCACAGTTGGCATTTGAAGTGCAGAAGGTCAGGACTGAGGCATAGTAAAACTATGTTGGGAGTTTCCATTAGAGCTTCCTGTTGTAGCAAATAAATCCAGTCCTGTTCACAACTGATAGGCTGATACAGATACATCATCCACGTGTCATCCGCCATCAGTTTTTAAGGGGTGTGATAAATTGTTGGACTGCTGGCTTGAGAACAAAATTTCCTTCTTTGCTGAGATTTCGGCATTTTCCTGCTGGATCTCCAGGAAGTTCAGACTGCCTTTCTTCTAACTACATGGGTCTTTTCTCAATGGAGCTGTCACCCTCAAATCTAATAAAAACTCTCTGTCATCCTTTTCTGGGCTTTCTAGTTTGACAGTTTCGTGTCATAGCTTTGTTCCACAATAAAAATAAAAAATCCCTAGGTGTTAAAGAAGTCCTTGGAAAACTATAAGTGATAGAGTCAGCATTTACAGAACATATCACAACAGATCTGACTGACCTTGGCAGCAATCGGAGATCACCATTTCTCATGGATGAGCTATTCCTGAATGTCTGTCTTTTATGCTGTATAAGGCAGAAGTACCTTTTCTGGATCAAGGCTACTACTTTCTGCTTCTCTTATTCTTTAATAGAGATTTGTCTATTATAGGGACTCGTTTAATATTGTCTAGTTAAGGAATATCTTAATTTCTGTTAATGCCTGAAATCCTGTGTCTTGTTCTATGATATCTTAAGATAAAAATACATCATTGTTGTTATTTTAAAGTCTTACACTATTTTGTCAAGGATAATTTGTTTCAGGATTTTGTATGTTTTACTTCTTATCACAGTCAAACTGCAAAGATTAATGTTTGTGGATGTCCTCCAAATCATCTGCCTTTACTCTGGCTATGGGAGGGTAATCAACGCTGTTTTCTTATTGGAATGGCCCTTGATCTGGTTTTTTTTTTTTTTAGCCGCTTACAGGAGTACCAGTTGAAGAGAATGAATAGTCAGTATTGATTGTTCATCTTTAAAAACAGACGCTTCAGTAGCATGTGTAAGTACAGCAGAGTTGAACATCCATGTTAATCAGATGCTATGAAGCATGTGGAGGGGAAGCCCCAAGCCATATTTGAAATGATCAAGTTTCTATTTGTTGAATGCATATAGATTTGCAAGAGCTGCATGGAGACTGTTGCCTTACTGCATAATGCACTGGCGATAAGTAAGTAAAAACAAGTAACTAGAAATAGAAGAGAATAAGAAGACTTGTTCATGGTTGTAGAACGTAGCAAAAAATACCCATCCTCCTAAAATACTCTTCCCCCTCCCCACAGTGGAATTTCCCTACTTTGAAGTTATCTTGAGAAGATACAATTTGCAATTTGCCCAGGAGGTCAGCAGGCCCAAACTACTGTACCACACGGTAGGAGGTGGTTTCAAAGCTGAGAGTCCCTCCAGAAGAATGGTCTGCAAGTGTCTGTCTGTCTTTCAAATAAAGTGTGACCTCCACTGGTCGCTGCTGTATTCAGGGAAACAGAAAGAAGTCCATCATGGAAGAAGGTCCCATGCCATTTTGTTGGACAAAATCTTCGTTCAGTGTCAACTCCAGGGTTCCTTTTTAGTTCACTGAAGAAATATGTAACGAGTATTTACATATGTATAAGTAGAACTGTAACGGGGTGGGGAGAGAGCTGAAGCATGTATTTACACGTGCTGAGAGTCGTGCGTGTCCTACATCTGCCCGTCCGTCTCATTAACGTGGGATTTGTCAGTTATGTGCTAAAAAATAAAAATAGCCAGTTGCTGAGACTAACAATTACGTACTTTTGGGTTATTTTTCTCACTTTTATGTTTCTATAAGCATTAAAAAATGAAATTATAAAAAACCTGAACTGTCCAGGGCAGAATTTAACCTGGGCCCATGGAGAGGATGCAACTGAAAGAACCTTAAAGTAGAAAGTACCTCTAAGAGGTTTAAGGAATCTGAGCACAAGTCATTTGTGCTACAATGCCTAGCCACACTGAGGAGAGTAAAGGGGAGGGAGACACAATATTTCTGAATTTCCATGTCTTTGTGGGTTTAAGCCAGACCCTTAACCTTATTTGAATATAGTATTTTTGTAGTTTAATATATTTCATACAGAATGTATAAAGAAGATTTAATAACTGTCTCTTAGCTGTGGTTTATCTCTGCCTCAGAGAAAGCCAAAATGAGTTTCTAGTGAAATGGCTGAAAGAGCATACACGGTAAGTCTTCTATCAAATTATTTCCAGTCTTGCTGATTTGTAAAAGATCTTTCAGAAAGATTCTGTCTTTCTATGTAGAATGTTAAAGTTTGATTCTGTGCCCAAAATTTGTAAAAGGAACTACAAATAACCAGTGAAAGCCTTGCTTGCTATCTTCTGCTTTTTAAAACGCCTGAGACTGCTATCGCGTGGAATTTGCACTAGTGTTTAACCCAAGTTTTTCCCTCAAAAAAGAAAATCATATTCTAGTCTGTTACGTATTTCTGACTGTAATAGCAATTAAATATCTTGGAAGAAACTAATCAAATCCCCAGGCTTCTGTGCATTTTTGTTTTTCTTTTTCAGATGTGCGTCACAGATAAAGGACTAACTTTGTGAACACACTCTTCGGGTAATAAGGACACAAAATGAACAATACTTATGTAATTAGTCAGCAGACGCAAGTGTTCCAGGATAAGATCTTCTGAAGTATCATAGCAGAAATATAAATCGGATACTTAGTGTTGCTGTTGTCAACTGTTAAAAATGGAAATATATCTGCAGCATTTCACGTTCTCTGCATAGCTTTGCATCAGACTAAGGTGTTCGTGGGGAGTGGGATTGCACAAAGGCAGTTCGCTACTCTCCTCCCACCCCAGAAGCAAACCAGCCCACTGGCACAATTTAAAGCAGCTAAATCAGGCTGGGCCTTGTAGGCATGCGTTTGCCCTGCTCCCCCAGCTGGTTGCCCGTCTTAGATGGTATAAAGGCATCTCTCAGTTTTGACTGTGCTGCAAAGGTTATTCAAATTTTAATGGAAGCAGTTTCCTAACACTCTGATGCAAACAGCTGAGCATGGTAAACTGGAGTTGACTGGCCATCCAAAGGTATAAACTAGCAGTGTTAACACAGTCAGCCTCATGGGATCACTATGGCTGAAAGGTCTTCCAGCGGCTTCCCGAAAAAGCCAGGCAAATTCTCCCTTAACCTAATGGGAAGAAATTTGTAGAGGTGCACACGTTATCACAGGCAAATTAAAGGATCTACTGTAATTATTAGCACTACTTGTAAGTCATGAGTAATTCTGGGCACAGCATCCAGGTGTAGGGTATTATTGCGAGTTCTGCTTTGGAAACGTACTCAAATATGCCTCTGTGCCATCTGGTGTTTCTGATTCAGGAGAATCTCTGTATTTGTTTGTCTTCCTTGAACACTCAAAATCAAGTGTCCAGGTCTGCTTTTTTTTTCTTTTGTACAGTTTGCTCCGTTTGGGAGTTTTTGTTCCTACCTTAACAAAGGTGTGGTTTTGCAGTCAGCTTCAGCAAATTTAAATCTATGCTGCTGCTGCTGCTGCTGAAAATGGTGGTACTGCTCTCCTCTCCTCCCTCCTCCAGCTGCATCCTTCCGCTGCCTCCCTGGGGAGGATGAGGATGCTCATGGCTGCACGGTCAGCTGTGTCAGGAGCTGTCTGAAAATTAGTGCGTGGCTCAGATCTCAGGTGGATTGTTTGGGGGTTTTTTGACCCAGCTGACTCTGTGGCAGCATGAGAATTAGCGATGAAAGAGGAGAAGAGTATTTACCTAGGTCTGAGGCAAGGAGGGAGGGGAGGGTGGAGAGAGTGGGCCTGCCTCTTGGCACACTCCATACTTAGGTTAGCTTAAGCCAATAGTGAAATTGCACCTAGGAGTCGTCTTGCTAAACTCAGAGGTGAAACGTGCTGCTGGTATTAAGGAAGACCAAACATTGGAAAATTCCAATGCTTTTTTCTTTTTTTTTTTTTTTTTTANTTTTTTTTTTTTTTTTAAAGACTTGCTTTCTGTGTAGTGTAGTATCCTGAGGACTTGAAGCAGGGCCATCGTACAGAAAAAAATAAATAGGAGTGGATACTGAGTGGAAACAATGGTAAGAGCTAGACAGCTCACGTAGATCCAGTCACTGGTCACTGTTTTCCCTAAAACATTATTGGTGGGGAGAATGTTGAAAATACTCTTAAACACACCAAAAATTGTGAAAGAAGTTATGCAAAGTTTCTAAGCTTTGAGTAGGATGAAAACTCATAGAAATAAATTTGCTACTTCTGTTTTTTTTTTTTTCTTTCTATCGATCCCACCCCTCTTCCTGCAATTCCTACCTACCCAGTAGGGCCCGTGAAACCTGTGGTACTGGAGATGAAATGATTCCTCTGAGTTATATCGGCATGTGAGTTGGGAAGGGAGCAGGGGGACTGTGAGGGGAAGGGAGGGGGAATGGGGGAAACAGATGGATCCTAGATTATGCCGCAGCTGAGATTGAAATAAAATTTCACCTTAAAATGGGGTGGCTGCTGCTTCTATGAAACTCTTGGGGATAATTCATCTGCCACTTGATAAATTGGCAGGGTTTCTTTCCAGGTTCTCTCCTCTATTCTCCTTCATGCTTTGTATGTGTATACATGTGTGTGAGGTATGTGTATGTAATTTTCAAGATGCCTGGCCCCTTTTTTCTCCTTGGCTAACTTCTGAAATAGAGCTGTCAGGATGATTCCAGCGTTTGGAGCCATATTCTTTCTGACAGAATATAACTCTTCTCCACAGTTTTCCTTTTTTATGGCCTGAAGTCAATGGTAATATTCAATGCAACCTAAGGTCAGGTTCTTGAATTTTAACACAATTTCCCACGAGAACTAGAAGGACGAAAATTCCTTTAAGACAGGGAACAAGAAGCGGAACAGCAATATAAGAAGTAAAGAGTTGTTATGTAGCTTTAAAAAAGCAGCTTGAAGAGGTTTCAGATCTGGGGGTGAATGAGCTTCATTTAATCTGTCCGGGAATTTAACAACAGTCACTGTGTTACCAGTCTTTTGTACAAAAGGGTTGAACTCTCATAGCAACTGGCCATGCTAGCAGTCCTGAACTTCAGAAGGTTAGCTGCAAGAAGGTACATCAAATTAAGTAACTTCAAAAATGTGTTGAAATGTAACATATACAGTCATATGAGCCTATATGACATGGAAGGATTTTAAACTATGGCGTAACAGTGGGCTATACAGGATACAACCACCAATTTCTTCTCGAGTCCTTTAAAATGTAGAAAAAGGTCAGTTATGAGATGGACAGATTTGGCTTGTTCCTTGATAGCTGATCAATGTTATTATTGGATATATTGGGAGGCAGAAATTGTAAACACTTCAGTCAACAAAGAATTTTGTAATCCTGAAAAGAAATGGTGATGTTCATTTATTTTCTGCAAAGGAAGAGGTTTCATGCCTGTGCCCACCTCCACAGAGTGGAAATTCACAGGGACCTAGTTTTTATCTAGGCAAAGTTTCCCATATAGGAAGTGGAAATTTTAGATCTCTCTAATATCAGTTGAACTTTGAAAAATCTAAATTCTCTTGTTCTACATATTTCTGACGTCAGGAGTCTTGAGTTTTGCACTAGTGAAATAGGATGAGAATGAAGGTGTTGCTATTTACAAACTCTTTGAAGATGTAAGGTGCTGTATATATAGAAATCATCACTTTTATGGATGTGCTAAAAATGCGTTGTATTTCATTGTTGGTACAAATTTATGTTGATCAGTGAAGAATCTGAATATTAAATTTTAAGAAGAGTGTGTTCCATTGAGAAAGACAAAGTATGCTTTATTCATGTAATATTTTAAACTCTTTCACTTCCCCAAATGTCAGCTGTCAAACTTTGTTGCCATCCTTGGTAACGGCTGCAAAGTGAGACATTTTCCCATTTTTCTACGTTTGGAAGGGCTTACCTTCCAATATTAATCCTATCTTATCAATGGTTTAAAAAACAGGTTTTAAATGGAAACATCAGCTAAGAATTGTATTTTAACTACGATGTAGCATTGCAGGGAGTAAGATAAACCCCACAGAGTAAAGCGTGCTATAGGGAAAAAAAAAATAGAAGCAGTCTGGGCCATGGCAAGATGAGCTACGAAAAATCCAGCTTTCTAAATGATGACCAGTCCAATTACATTTAAGCGTTTTAGGGAAAATCTACTCCAAAGGATGATATTTACGGTATTGAAAGCGCCCCTGTAGATTTTGCCCCCCCTTATTTTTTTTCAGTCTTTCCATAACAATATCAGTTATTTCACATTCTGTTTTCAGTCTGCTTCATGTTCTCTTGTCTTGCCTCTCCCTCCCTCTCCCCCTCCTCCACACCCTTTCTCTCTTTCTCATATCATCTCAGAGCTGTTAGAAAAAATACTGCCTTTCTGTGTGTGATGTTCTTCAGCTTTAGCAATTTTCCATTTCACTTCTTTCTCGTTATACTTTTTCCATTTAATATTTGGGGAGAAAAATCGTTCTATTTGAAGGTGAGCCAAATACACTGTCACAATGTTTTGGCCCAAGTTAGTATTTTCAAATATAAAGTTTACTTACAGTTTCCTGTGTTTTCCATTTGACTGTTATTAAAGAAGGAGGAGGGGAAAAAAAAAGGTCTTAACTTTTACCATCAGCAGCAGGTGTATTTTTTACAACTGTCACTGTTACTCATCCCTAGTCTAGTTTGCAGCAGTTTGGAAGCTCTGCAGGCTTGCTTACACAGCCCAGGTCTCACGACAGCACCACTCGTTTGTGGGAAGACATTGGTCTGGGTCTAAAATGGTGTCATGAGTATGTTTTGGGGGAAGATGCAGTCCGAATGAGTTCTAAGGAGGGAAGTAAATTGAATTAAGTACTGCAACAAATCGTTAGGGCAGTTTGGTGTTTTGTGGGCAGGTGTGGTCGTCTGAGCTGGTTAGGGGGTGGAATGCAAGTGATTTTAAGTAGGGTCCGGGGTTTTTGAAATCAGAGAAGCCTTCGTCAACAGAGCGCCTTCTTCTAGTAGAAGCTATATTTTCAGCATAAATGAAGATGGAAAGAAACAGTAAGGACTTTTAATTTTGCTACTGATTTGTGCATATTGGTATAGAAAACATCTCTCTGCATTTAATCCATGACTGTTCTGTCCTAACTAATACTTCCTTACAGTTTAGACAAAGAGGCTATGTAAAAGTGGACAAAAATGATGATACTACTCATGATACACAAAGCTGGCAAACACTAAGATACCACAGCATTTAGGCACCATGGTGATAGATGCCTTAGAGATAAATACAAGAGAGACAAACAGAGTGAGTCAACGCATTGCCCAATTTGCATAAAAATTTTCATAAAATAACTTGCAGTGTTTGAGAAAGAAAATAAATATTTGGTGTTTAGGTTGCTATGGTGTTGTGGTAGTGAAAAAAACAAAGCTATGAACAAATGGTTTAAGCTACATCATGAGTTTACTAACCAGACAGTGTCTTCTAAGTAACAAAGTGAATATGAAAAAATGCTTTAATTATGTAGAGTTTAGGTGCGATACCAGCTAGTGTAATGACAGCCTTTCCTGTCTTCTTAGCTTATAAAGCAGATTTTAACCATTCATTTCAAGGAGCTCTGAAGAGGACTGTGCCGCAAGTGCTGTAAATTCCTGTATTCACTCCCATGAATAAAACTTACTTTTGTCTTACTGCTTTGGACTTGGTGATAGACAGAGCAGGTTGCGTCAGCCTCTGAGAGCATTTTCTGCTTTTCCTTTCAGTTGGGATGAACATTTACCCTGTTTTACTATGCTTCTTTTTTGAGTCAGAAGCATTTTTTAATAGATTCTTCAACCCAAGGGTGATGAATGCTTTCCCTTGCATGCTCTTCTAGACTAACATCTGGTTTCAGCAGACCACTTAAACACATGCCTAAGTGCATCCTTAAACATTTTGTTGGGCTTATGCCTAAAGGAGGACGGTAGGCACATTAAAGAGCAGGATATTCTTAAGTGCTTTTTTGAATAGGGGTCTAAATGGGAATGAAGAGAGAATTATGTGCCTTGTTTTAATTGGGTGAATTAATTAGCCAAGTCTATGCTTCATTTACTGACATTATCTTTTGTAGTTATATAACTTTAAAGATTACAGAAAAATACCTCACCCAAATTTTGTTCAATATATATGTTTTAATAAGTACAATTTCCCTCAGTATGATTTAGCTGTAAAGGTATTGATAAAAAATAAGTGCTTGCTTCCATTCAGCTATATTTTGCTAGTAAATGAGCTTGCAGTACTGAAAAAAGTTTTTAGGGGGGACAGAGAAAAAAGGAAATTGACAACTTCATGGTAACTTTTTGGAAGGTGCACCAAGGTCTTTGCTACAGCATAATTATTTTTGAATTGGTGCTCCTGACTGAGGAGGCAATAACCTATTTTTTTCTGTTAGGCATGAATGAATGAGCAAATTTAAGAATGAAGTACCCCAAACAGAATAAACATGCCATTTTGCAGTTTTTAAAACATACAGCTCAGATAATGCAGCCCAAGGAAGTCATACTCTTTTCTAGTGGGTGAATGACTTGAAAAGTGGAGTTCTGCATCACAGTATGGCAAGACTAGTTACTTTATCTAATTTGGAGTCCATTTACTGGGGGCAAGGGTAAGAAATTTAAGGATAACTTAACATATCCACCCCTCTTATGAAACTGCCTGGTAAGCTTCCATAGGAGGTGTAAGCAAAACCCTGAACAGAAATGATAGCAAAATTAGACATCAGAATTACACTAGAGTTAGTCAAATTAGGGCTCAATGGAATAGGCACCTGGATTTTTTTTCTTTGCTTAACTTTTAATGAAAACTCTCTCAAGAATGGTATATTTTGCCAATATTTTTCCTTGCAGATAACTGTAAATAAAAGGAAACTATCCCCCAAATGCATACTTATGCAGGCATTTGGAATGCAGTAAGCGTGTTTTCATTATGACTGAGCAATTTCAGCTGTGAGCAAAAAGTAGAAAAAAAATAAATACATCTTTGGAGGTAAATTAAATTGCTGTACCTAAAGAATTGGGATCTGCCTTTTATAATTTGGACATGACAAAACTGAAATAAAAAGAGAAGTTCAAACTAGATACTCCATTGCTTCAAATGCCTTCGTAAAAACGAAATTGAAATGGAGTATAGGGACGGACACAGCTTAGAAGTATTTTTCTCTTCATTATCAACATGTACTCATCAATGTGTACTCTATGTAAAGGTTTTGTCTAAAATTTGAAAAACCTTTATAAATGAAATTCAACAAAAACAATGGTCTCTCTAAACAGAAATTATCTTATCGAGGACAGTCATTTCCGTAGTCTATATCAGTGTATATGTGTACATCTATGTCTGTGGAGACGGTTTAGGGAAGAGGTAGGGAAAAGATAATCTTGACAATATTATTTGTAAAGTGTTGCTACCCATTCATTCCCTGAATGATGTTGCACCATCTAAAACACTAATTGGATTGCACGATTGCATGACTCTCCAGAGTATTGCATCTCAGCAATAAAATCCCTACAGAGTCATTTGTCATGTCAGAGGGTAAGTGATATTTTTTGGGGTATTCATCTGGATAGATGAAAAACAAACACTGCAGTTTGGGAATTTATAGATAGATAGGCATGACCTGTGAATGAGTGATCTGCAAGATTATGCACCGAATGTGCTTCAAATGGCAACATAAAAGGCATTTCAGTATATAAATATTAGATGTCTCTTTTTAAGTTTGAGATGCTCAGTTCCAGTCAGCCCTCTAACACTTCTGAATGCTTCCATAATGCAGTATCACAATGGAAGTCAAACAACCATGGATTGAGTCCACCAAGGAATAAAGAAGTGGATTTTGCAGTTAGGAGGGTATTATTGTTTTATTAGCCCAAAGCAATCTGTGTTGCAGGCAGGCCAGTCTGTCTTTGCTAATGCTGTAATGTACTCATGTTCAGCAGTCCTCTTGGCTGAAGTCCAATAAAGATATCTTTGGGGGATCATAATTTTTCTAAATGGTATGATTTTTCCAGTGAGGATTTTGGTCTTCAGTCTGCAAAAATCAACACTTTTGATTGGCTTTAAAAATATGAATAGTGGAGTCCAATGGCAAAGGCCTTTAATTTCCAAAAGCATGTCAGGCTGGACTCTACAGATGGACTTTTATACTTACTACTGTAAGTGCCTATCTTGCCTAATTTCAGAATACCCCAAAACAGCTACAGGATAAGGCCAGGAGCACTTGCATCCTGAGTTATCAATGTCTGAAGTACAAAGACGTCTTTTTTTGGACATTGCCAGGGGAAATGCAGTCTTAACCATGCATTAGCCATGCAGCCCAGTATGGTCTCTTACGTCATGTCCAAGCACTACTGGGATTCACAAAGCAGGTATTCTTTTCTTTAAGTAACCTCTATAACCTAGCCTGGTAGCCATTACTGGTCTATCAATTATATGTGTGTAGATTTTTCCCTCCAGCACTCCCACTTTAAGAAGTTTCCCAACTAATGGTTTCCTGAGTATCCAGGGATAAGGAGCAGCTAAGGGCTTAGTAAGTGGGGGGTTCTTCTACAGAAAGGAAGGCTTAGTTGTCTTTTGGTCTCCAATAGCTGGTTTTTTTGTTTTAAAATGTATTGTTTGTTTAATCAAGCAATGAATCCTGGGTCTTTCCTGCTGCGGGTTGTAAGCTACTTTACTACCATCTTGCTTTCTCTGTCTCTCCTAAAGGGAGTTTTGGCAGGAAAGAAGCAGGAAAATACTTCTGCATCTGGCTGTCTTTGGGAGGAAAAAGTCTTTGAGGAAAGACTCATTCCCCTTTGGTTCATGAAAAAAGTGCTCAGAAGAAGACTGTATGTTGTCACTCTTTGAGTAGAAGGAGGTATCTCCCCCTATGCATGCTAACATCATGTAATTGTATAGATTAAAGGGCTTTAGTCCCTTCCCTTTGATATTTCCAATGTCTTCTAAGTGCACTGACTTTCCATGTGTCATTCCTAGCTCTGCCCAGGACTTGTTAAGAAATTTTGGTGTCTAAGTTGGATGCCAGAAATTCTATTAAGTGGTGGGCTACCCCGCCCCCCCCCCCCCCCCC
>RSEF01000002.1:123242829-123271787 GCA_003993805.1 Himantopus leucocephalus | reverse complement strand
AAAAAAAAAAAAAAAAATTTTGTTATGTTAATTCAAAAACTGATTATACAGTACATTACTGGAGTGGGGAAGGACTGAAATTGCTCCTTATGCTCATTTTTCAATATGTGGGTGGACTTCAGTAACTCAAAACGTTTCAAAATTACTGTTACCGAGAAGTCGCCAATAGGGAATCCTGAGGGCAGAGGCAGGTCTTAAACCCTTCTTCAGAATTCAAAAGCCTTGCTTACATTCATTTGGGAGTCTCCATTTTTCTGGAATTGCCTCTAATCTGTCTTAAAAATAACAGATCACAAGAGAAAGTTGGAGCAAAAAACATTGGGCAGAGTGAGGGGGAAAGGCATTCAATTTTGTGAAGATACATCCAAAAGGACCTATTTTTAGTCTGTAAGGTCTGATGCATCTCACCTAATTTCAGGTACCTCAGTGAGGGGCAAAAAAGGAGTCAGTTACTCTTAATTCTTCCAGTTGGATATGGAAAGTGACGGGCAACTCCAAATTGTCCAAACCATGTCTGTTTTTCTGGGTCCTTCCCCACTGATTATAAGGGTAGCCAGAACAAAGTGGATTGTCACTTAGGAACCAGATATTCTAATGTTATTAAAACACTGGCCTTAAAAATCATATTTCCTAAGAGATTTTAGTGATGAAGGATGAAGAAAAAAGTACCTATTGGGATTTCCAAAAGACATTTAACTTCCACTGATTTTAATGGGACTATGTGAATACTTTGAGATCTAATGAGTTTCCTGAGCACTTTTGGAAACTAGGTCTGCAAACCTGAGTTTCACTGAAAACAAATAGAATTTAATATATTAAAAGCTAAGTCATACAAGAAAATCAAAATTTGATGCTTTAGACAGTTCAGTAGCTTTCCAAACTTTAACCTTTGCCCACTCACTTCTTAGGGCAATTGGATCTTTAGTTTAATTAGGATGCTTTGGATGCACCACAGGATTTTATGAAGAATAAAATTACTTATGAAAATAAACAAATTCATCAATGATAGAACTGCAGGTGAGAATTACCTACAAGAACAGAGATTCAAGTTCAGCTACGAAATTCCTCAACACCTGATCGCTGGAAGTGGGAAAGGTAACAAGTGTAACTTGATTTTTGCCCAGCTGCTTATATTATTTTCTTAATCTATATTCTTTCTTCAGACACGGGGGACTGGAACTAGAGTTTTGTTTAATAAAGTATGCCTGCTCTTATGTTACTGCTATTTCTAAATGGGATGTCTCATTCCTCCTAATACGGAGCTCCACAATTCCATTTTATTGTGCAAGCAAAGTGATCCTTCCTTTGCTCAGAGCTCCACTGGCATCCAGAGGGTGTCGTGTCAAGGTGCAGAGGCTCCCACGTAGACTAATTTGCAGGATTCAGCCTGAACTTGCATGTATTTGTCTTTCTTGCAGTTGAAATATGCTATTTATCCTGAAATAACAGCATCAGTAATCTTTAAGTAGGGTATTACAGAAAGTGAACAGCAATATGTTCATGATACACAGCAAATTATATACTAACTATTATAGTTATTAATTAACATATTAGAACATGTACATGGCAAATTTATGAACTAAAATGGAGAGTGTGTTCTGTTGTAGTGATTTTTTGCTCGGTATATTACTAACACTTGTCTTATTATGCAAATAAGTAAATAATATTTGTAGAAATCCTGTATTTGTTACTTATCACTGTTAGATAATTTCAGCAGGAATAACTAGGACCTTTTTATCTAAAACCACTTGAGTAGAATTAAAAGTCACTGGAGTGAGAACTGATATTTTTTAAATGATCATGAATATATTTACTGTTACTCTATTTTTTCCCCTGTGTCATTTTTTAACAGCAATATGGTATGATTTCCAGTATCTTTTTCAGCAGGATATTCCAACAGTAACAGAAAACTGTGGCACAACAGTGTCACTATTAAAAAAATTCTTACACTTTATAAAGTGCTATCCACGAATGCAAGTGGCATGAGCACCTTGCATTACATATAAATATGCCAATAAAACCTGATTTATCTGTAGAAGTGACATAACTGTTGATAAAATACACCAGAAATAAAGCCTGGGTGCGCCATGAAGATGAAATTAAGGAAATTCTTCAAGGGGATCTTTGCTAAAGCTTTATTTTATTTATTATAATAGGGAAAAAATGAAATAAATGCAAACTTCCACAATGAATGAAATCATTGAATTCCAAATATGAAAAGCTTAAATTTTGCATACCTGATAAACATCTTATTTCTATATTCAGGCATGATCATTAAATTTTTAAATAGCTTAGTACTGAATTCATTAATTCTTGAAGTAGCATTACTGACATGTTGCTTGGCTAAAGCAGCCATCCCACTACACCTTAAAAATATTTCTGGTACATTTACCAAAACAATAACTTGATATATTGCTTCCTATTACTGTGATAAAATGTTGATCAATTTAAGTCGTTTACTTTTGCTAAACAGAGAGTATCATTTTTTTGGTTTTCTTTTTTTTTTTCGGAATAAAAGAGAAAAATCTCTATTGAATGTGCAATGGAAGCGAGCGTTTTTCCAGTTCAGCAGTTTCTGCTGAATTGTAAACAATTGGGTTGTTTCAAGAGGAGAGTAGCATGGTCCGTAACTCCGACAGCTAGTAGTAGTTTAGTTTACTGCTTCTACCACCTGCCTTCTGGCTTAATATTGGAAGCAAGAAGCATGCAATTAAGTATGAGGAAATGAAAATAAATGACACTGTTCATTGCACATTACAAAGTGCCTGGCAGAAAGAATGCAGCTTGCCTGGACCTGATGACCCCTGGGGAAAACATGTCTCGTGCCTGGGAAAACGCCAGTGAATCAGACAGATACTGACCCTGGTTTTATCTGTTATCAAAAGCTTTGGTTTCCGTCTTAAAAATTTTAAACTTTTTTTTTTTTTTTTTAATTATAGTCGGCTTCTGAAAATCAGGGAGCTATTAAAATGAAGTGAAACATGTACTGCATGTGTAGGGCTACAGGACGCCAAACGTGTAGGGATATATTCTTAATCATTTCCTGAGAAAAGTTATTTGGATTACATCACTAATTAGACCAGTTTAAACTGATTATTAAATTCTAAGTCTTATTCTAGAGGTGAGCAGCTTTTTAAAAGATTAGTTTCATCTAAGCAGCAATATTGCATTGAATGCAATATTACTGGCTATATAGCTCAACCCCCCCCCTCACCCCAGACTCTGAATGCTTCAAACTTGTTTAATTTTAAATTGCCTGCTCTGTGAACGCTATACCTTTTTTTCTGTATATGGCTCATACAGTTATTAGATCATAATGGTAATAATTGGGTTTTAGTCATTCATCCTGAATTGTCTAAGCACCTTTACAAAGCTGAGCAAACGTTATCCCGATATTACAGAATCGGAAGAAACTGCACCATAGAGAAATCTGGTGGCTTGCGTAGAACACCTAGCGCATCAAAGAGTAGTTGAAAGTGAGATACCCAATTGAGCAAGAAAATAAAGGGCTTAACATAAATCATGTTATTGTGCTACAGAAGTCAATTTCATCTTTTTTAGATCCCAGATGACTCTAATGCATGAATTCAGCCACTACTGTCTGATTTAGGTGGCCCTGTCTAAATGGTGGGGAAGCTTTCATAATGAAAGCAGAAGCAATTAAGGCGCTTTCATGTCTTCATTATCTGCTGCAAAACTAGAACTCAGATGAGGTTTGCTAAAGTTTGTAAACTTGTCAGTAAAGCTAAATAGCCAGAGAATATTATAAACCAGATAATTTCAGGTAGAAAAGCTGCTAAGACTTTGTGGTTTTTAATGATTTCATCTTCAAGAAAGGAGCATTTTGGTAACTTGAATGGTATTGTTTTGAGTATTATTTTTTTCACTCCATAACCCAAAGTAAAACTCAATGGTGCAAAGTCAGGAGGAATTGAAACCTTATAAGGATTCACAGACCCTCCAAACCAAAACCGCCAACTTTCACATTTCTGGCTGTATGCAAGAATATGAATTCTCTCTCTCTCTCTTTAAGAGTACATGCACACTCTGTAGAAGGATTTTGGGTTTTTTTTTCATGCATATTTTAGGTAAATTTTCCATGTTCTATGAAAGGTAGTCTTCTGTATTGCAATTCTTAATAAGACTTTTTAGGGCCCTATAGAAAAAAGGGTATTTGGATGTCAGTGGTTCAGTCTCTGCTAGTTAAAAAGCATGTCTTTCCAGAGATGTTTTCTATCCGTAGTCCTGCACAACATGAAATATGGTTGACAGCTATATTACCACACTGCAGATTGCAAAGCAATTCACATTCACACTTCTAAGTGCCTCTCCTTTCAAGACTTATGGATGTATGCCAAATTACTTGCATTGTGGTATATGGCCTTCTATATGTGCTTTATAGAATAGGCCTTTGGTTTCCATTAAAATCAATGAAGTAGAGCCCAAAAGAGCTTTTCTGAAGTGTGTACTAGATGTCAGGCAAGGTTAATAATAAAATACTTCATGTATAATATGCATCTTCAACATATTTCAGTATTTATCTTTAAGGTGGTATTTTCTGTATTTAGGATGGAAACTCCACTGCTAAATTTAACTGTTGGGTAGGGTTAAGTTCAGCTTTCATTTTTTTCACTCATTACTGTCTCTGTAAAAAATGAATATAAGATTTCATACCCTATTTAGGCAGTGTTTGCAAATGTAATGGACCAGCAGCCATTTAAGGAGCCTAAGGTCCTATGTTAACAAAACCATCATTGTTATTTCAAACGAAATAGGAAAGACACAAGATACCCTGCAATGCCGTTTCATCTACACAAATTAGTGACTACACTGTATCATAATACCTCATTCTTAGTCACTAAGTTCACATATTTCATCAGAGCGGTTGTTTAACAGACAAGTTAAAAAGGTTAATCAGCTGGGATAATGTAATTAGCTAAATATTATTAATTATTAAAATATTAGTGTGATTACTATTAGTCACATTGCTATGATAAATGAAGTAAACTGATAGATTTAAAAAATATAGACAAGCATTTTAGTGACAAACCTAATTTCTGGGAGAGGAGAGAAGAGACAGATGCTTTAAAGACATCTGAGTAAAATACGGACTCCAGTGAATTTAGTGAGTCTTGTGCAAGGTTGACTTGAAGGGGGAGAGGAATAGAAAAGGCATAAGGATGAGTGTGTGATGGAGGAGAGTACATTGCATCTTTCTGTTTAAGTTTCCCCTAGGCCTACAGTACCTAGAAGAAAGCAGCAACGCAGTTTTAAAATTGCCTTGAAATTTAGAGGACAAGAAAAGAAATGCGTGGAAATCACTATTGCCGGCTGTTGTCAGTAAATGCAGAATCCATGAAGTTTTGTTCTTGTTAAAAGGATGTGGTTTACCAGAGTGGGGCAGGTGCGAATTGGGCTGGTGACTTGTGTTTCCATATAACATTATAATTTTGTAGCCCAGAGTCCCTGTAGGTTGTATTTTGCAGAGGGTGAACGAATTCCATACAGTGTTTTTCACTTTCATTGTAGCATATGTGGATACTCCTGGTCTATGTCTCAAAGATGTTGTCTAAAATCACGTTCTGTGGTTAGCAAACATCAGTACATCCATTTATCAAAATAACTTGAAAGAAATGATAGGGAACAGGCAGCTAAGTGTACTGCAGTGGTTGCATCAGATGATAATTCTCCATAAGTAAATTTGAAAATGAAGCAAACCGATGCCCTTTAAAAGAATGTTGGCCTAATTAGTCAGACAGAAAGTATGCTGGTTAATTTCAAAATACAGAAAAGAAATTTCTGGAGATTAAATATAGTTTATAAGAATTACTATACTGGGACACACTTCCTCTTATCTCTAAAAATAACCCATGAAGGGTACGAGTAGGTTATAACAAACAGGGCAAGTATGGTACGGTCTTTCATTTGATATGCCCACATACGCTCAGCAGTGGCTTCTGGTAGCCATAACCTCCATGCGTTCATCTAATCTCTTTCAACATCTTAAAGACCAAGTATGTCACAGCACCACTGAAGTGGTGGAACAGAAAAACAGAATCTCACGAGTGAGAACTTTTTGTGCTTTCTTCACCAAACTGTAAAGAGTCAGCCCTGATTACGTAAGCCTTTTCTGCAGGGTTTTGGCAGCTCTAAGCATCCTAAACTAAGGTGTCAAAAATGAACTAAAGTACCAAAAGTGAGGCTGTAAGCAGGATGAAAACAAACAAAAGGCAGAAAATTCAAACTTCTGAAAAAAGTTTCCACTATCGTTTATGTTAAAATAACACAAAAAATTCAGAAAACAATTTAAAGGGGTCAGTAGCCCAGGCTTTCACTTGCAGGCCAACCAGATGCTGGATGTGAGGAAAATGTGGAAAAATAAGACACCTGAAGAGGTTTAAAATTTACATTAATGCAAGATGCATGGTTGAGTCTATAGGAAATTACTTGGGAATAGCAGCATGCAGTGAACAAAGAAAATAAATTTCAACTCAGTACTACCGATTCTAAAGTTGAATTCTGCTCAGATTGCTGGAGAAACCCTCTAAAATAGGGAAAATTATGGCATAAAAGTGACTGTCACCTGCTGCAATCGTGAGATAGAATGTGGGTGCAGGATATTATTTCCCAGCTGTTATTAGCTCATTGGTGTCTCACTGTAAATGTTCTCCAAGGGAACTGCTCTGGAGACTGCTAGCCAGATCTTCAGCTGCTGAAAAGAAAAGAATATATGAGTGTGAGGAATACATCAAATTCTCACTTAAAAGTCCCTGGTGCCTCATGCAAGGACCTCCTGACAGAATACATTAGACTACCTCTTTACTTTCTCTACTTTTGTCCTCTGCTATTAGCCCAAAAGAGCACAGCAAATCCAGAACTGTGGTATATTAAAATCCAATGTGTCTTAAAAAAGTTGATGACGAGCTTGTATACTTATCTAACAGAAACTTCGGAGAGAGCTCTTTACATTTTTGATTTGGCTTGAAAGCAGAGGCCGAAGTCGTTGCTGCTGCTCAGGTGCTGCAAAATAATAGCAGGGCCAGCAGTCAAACGAACGTAGCGGGTAAAAGCTAAGGATGCTGAGATGTCTCCACAGTGTACACCTAAGTATGGCCTGGTATGATGTGAAGAACATCTCTTGCCTTTATGGTCCCAGAACTGTGAGGAAAATGAAGTAACTGCTATTGGCAAGTTGAGTGTACAACAGACTTGAAATCTTGAAAAAAATACTGGGAGCTGGTGATTGTTTACAGCAGAAAGGAAAAGTCTCTTCAGAATACATAAAATATGATATATTATCATAATATTGTCATTGAGGATCAAGTGTTATAATATTTTATATTTTTTCCATTGTGTTCCATAAACATACAACAATAGCAGGTTAATATATCAAATGCGTACATAAAGTCTTCCCACTGTACATAAGTGTTCCATATATTACTGTTATATCTTCTGAGATTAAGTAAACACAGAACGTAATGTACTCTACATAAATATAGCATTACTGAATCATAATAAAAATTTAAAAATATCTATTTACCATGAGAACTGTGTCAGAATCTCTCAGTGAAAATGTTGGTTAGCTGAAATTGGAAGGTTTTTTTTCTTTTCCCAGCAATGTACCAATTTCAACAAAACTTCTTCAGTTTCAAGAAGGATTTTCTGGTTAAAACTGATTAAAACTTAGCATACGCATGGCTGTGTGTGAACCATGAGAGCACAAAGGTCAGTTTGTTCTTCTGTCTGCTTTCCCTCTTGCTGGTAGTTTCAGTTTCTCCCACTGAATGTGCTCCCGTCTCGTGACACGTGTGACTAAGTGACCATTTGGAAGATGGAGCCTCAGACCAGCTCTAGCGCAGCGACCCGGGAACTCAAGGGGAGTAAAAGATGGTCATGTTCTCAGAAAACTTCTGCATGTTTCCAAAATCTGCTATAGATAACAGTTCTGACAAATTTGAAAGTAATAAAAAGGGTGACATTTTGAAGATATTAGTGTATTCTTCAGATTGTAATATTTCAATAGGTAAACACTGCAGCAGTAAGCAACCTCTTTATTTACTGTAAGAAAATTAAAGGTGCATAGCAGAATTCACACGGCAGAAAGAGGAAAGTTGCGCGTATTTGTAATATGTGGAGACAGTGACAACTTCTTGCTACAGCTAAGAATTCTTCTTACACCCCCCTAAGCCGGCTGCAGGCGGGGACTGGGCTGCAGCAGGTCCACCCATGCAGAGGGCAGCTGAGCGTCCGAGCCAATTCCTCATCCACCAAAGTGACAAGGAAGAGCTCAGTCCTGCATGTGCTGAAGCCAACGTGAAACAAAAAAAAACCAACAAAAAAAAAAAACAAAACAAAGAAAAAAAAAAGCCAAACCCTCACTACACCCTCTTCTGTGGCCTTATATCTGCTTGTCTTAACACCTTCTTACCCTGCATCTCATTTTGCTATCAGGCAACCTCCTGAAACATAAATTCTTTGCTTGTCCCCTTGATAGAAGATTTTACTTTACTTAGAATGTTTGGCTCTATTTGCAAAGGCAGGATAAAAAAGCGTTTTATTTGTGCTATGAAATGAGAGAGTGGAGCAAGCTCCTGCAGGCAGGCTGCTTTGTTGAGTCAAATTTATACTCTCATTTTGAGTGTGTAGCTTATACCATTCTTCACTTCACAGGAAAAGATACGCTTTACGCTAATACATAGTAATCTCTGTACAATCCCTACTCACTTTCTCTGCTTTCAGCCACACCCTAGCGGGAAATTTCTCTGAGAAATTAACATGGGAATTGGCTCTTAACTGCGCTTTCAAATATATTTATCAGTTAAATTTTTTGTACTGTTATGACAAAGAGATTTTACTAATAATAGTAATCAATCTTTGACAACAGATAAAACCTAGACACTGAAAACTCCTACGTGTGGACCATTTAGTTTCCTAGTACATTTTGAACATGAAATAAGTTAAATTACTGTTATTGTCAAAGCACATTTAAATTGGAAAAGTGATGAGTGAAAAAAAAAATTAAGGCGTGTTCAAAAATCTAAAAGGTGAAGTGTTGTTTTTGACAAACATTAACTATGAAGGGTGAAGTTTGATATAGATGATCTCGCACTATTTTTGTTTTCTGTGATCAGTATAATAGAGTGGTTGTATATAATAGATAATGCTAGCTATGTCAGTATGGGTGTCTTGCAAAAGCTAAATAAATAAAAAGTGACTTAGCTTTTATTTACCTTGCAGCAGGTGAACAAATAAGGTGACAGTGAAATAAATTATTTTTTCCTGCCAGCTAAGCATGTCGTCAATCCTTCTTACTAAAGTAATGAAGCAGGGAAACAATATTTTGTTTGCTTTTCACTGTGGTGGAGGAGGTTCACATCAAAAAGGAAGATAACACTTCAAGTGTACGGATAGCAATGGCAGGGTATTATGGCCTGCCTCCTAAGTCGTCTTCTGCCTTCTGTTTTAAAACAATCTGAGATGGCTCTAGACTGTCCTGTCATGAATATTGCCTCTTAGAAATTGCTAACATAACTTGTAAAGAACACACACGGGCAACTTATTCGGGTCTCAGAGACACTGTGTTGTGGAAATTGTATCTATGTACTGCACAGGATTTTTTCAAAGGAGATATATGTGTCTTCTGTCGATAATCAGATGCTCATAATTCTTACCTGCTTGCAAAGTGGGACTCTAATGTGCTAGTGCAAAAGAAAAGAAATCCACATTTATTTGTTTCCAATTCATTCTTTCACTTGGGAGTCCAGTCTTCAGTTTAAATTTCAGGGATGCCATTCAGGAAAAGTATTTCTAAAATTTAAAAAATGGCCTTTTACAAAGGCAGCAGTGAAAATGGTGATCTGTTGTTTACTTCCTCTGGCAGAATGGCAGGGTGGCTTTTGTCCACGTGCTCTTCGATATTAGATGGTTAAATCCACTTGCATTACCAGTCATGGACTTCTGAAAACTTCTATAATACATATATCTGACAGCTTTGAGAAGCAGTGGGAGGAAAGTGAAAGACTGTGCAAAACTGAATCCTGTGGCAACTGGGCAAATTGCCAGTAAATTCAATGAAGCTTTTCATTAAATTCAGTGTGTTTTACATTAAAGCTGAATTTGGCCCACTGTCTACAGCTATTAAAGTTATACAGCATTAAAAAGTTAGATGAAATTTTACCTACTTGCAAAAATTCAATTTCATGTTGAATCTATTTTAAACCCACTTGAAAAATAGTTTTAAATTATTTGTTAAGGAGTCATATGGTGTATGGCTTCTCTCTTTATTTTCTGTCTAGATGGATCAGTTGAAGCACATGGTGATGGGTTCCCTGACAGTTTTATACACACCCTTGGGAGCAGCAAATGAAAATATGTATACGTGGTTCATTTGTATTTAAGAAAATTCTTCTGTTGATGAGGGATTTTTTTTATGGCTGTGCTAGAATGGTGCATAATTAAGATTGTTCTCACCTTTCCCCTTTAAATTTGTATTAAATTGATTTTTTAATAATGGCCAGCTTCTTTCATCAGTAAATGTCCAGGAGTCATGGACCCTGAGAGCTCTACTGAGCAAGACATACTTTTATGTCCTAGAGAATGTGGAAAAAATGACATTCCTTTCCTGCCCATCCTAAGGAGGTATGAATAGAGAAGTTTGCATAAGACAGATCTCATTTTGTTTTAAGAGAAACTTCGGGACATGTATGTAGTAACAAGCAGGTTGAATTCTGCATAGGAGACTTTGATACCTGACTGAACATTTTCTTGCTTTAGTTTAGTTTTACCTTGTCCGGCAGGAGCCCTGGAATGGGCCATACTGCCTGGAAGGTCCAGGAGATTTGCTGCCAGTGTTTCAAAATGTGTGCTGTTGTCTTCTTTGTGTAAAATAATGGTACTCCCTTTGGTCCCCTATAATAATTCTTCAGTTGTGAATTACAGTACTGAATGGGAGACAAGGTTAGAGAACTCAACAGAAGTTGTATCCACAGCTTGAAATTCACTTTGCTCTAAGATATGACGTGAATCAAAAACTCTTTGAGATGTTGCAACCTCCTTTACAATTAGGATCAGAGTGCTAAATAAGGGTTGCAATATTGAAGAGACCAGAAAAGAGAATTACTATATTTTGGTGTCATCGCTTCAATTTGAGTATAGAGCCTGTACCCATGGATGCCCTTGGGACATTTACAGTTGGATACTTCACCCGCCATAAGTAAGCCTATTTAGGTAAGACCTACTTGCGGGATCATGGCCCTGTTTAGCATCCACACTTCTGCTTTTGCAACTACTGGCTCAAGCAATGGGAGGTATTTGGAGACAGGGAGTGTTATGTTAGTGAATTTTTTGATGAAAGGTCTTTGGGAATATTCTGGACAGCAAATCATATGGTGATATGTAGGGAGATACAGGGAAAAGATCACAGCTACACTTTCTCTTTGCATGCAGATAGAGGTGGGTTTTGCAGTATACATTTTGCTTGCTTGAGAAAGTTATGTCCATTGGCTTCTCAGTCCTGGAGGGACTAACCTGGAGGGGAATGCAGCTGAATGCACCAGGTAGGTACATGGAAAGGATGTGAATGGATATGGTTTTCCACAGTGGATGTTTTACAGCAGCAAAGCCTGAGGTCACGCACTTGATTTTCATACTATCCAATTCCTAGGTCAGAACGCAAAATTCCTGACCAAAGGCTGTTTGCTGACCCTTTGGAAATAAGCAAATGCCATCAATTTATTCCCTTGTGGCTGGGTGCCGTAGCACTAACTGGAAATCTTGAGACCCGGAGGGAACCAGGGGTTCCTTGGTGCAGAAGTTGTATTCTCTGATATTAGACTGTTGCTGTATCCTGTAAATTCATTCAGGGACACCAGTTTTGAGTGTTGGCAGGTTAACTTCTATTAAAAGCATGTCTATCAGATGAAAAAGGCTCCTGTGAAGAACATTAGCAGGACTTGGCTCATAATGAGGCAGGTACTGAGTTGTTCCAAAACACAAGAGGAGTAGGCAGTTGCTTAGGGTGGAAGTCAGCAAAGGGTGCTCACAGCAGTGCTCAGGGGAGTTCAGCTTGTTTTCTTTGAACAGACCTCCCCAGCTCCTACCTCACTGCCTACCTAGTGTAGGTAACAGGGTGGTTAGTCCTGCATGAGGCGTGAGATATCTTTTTTTCCAGCAGCAAAGTCTTCAAACCCAACAACAGCAGAAGCTACAATCTGTAGCTTACAATCTGTAAGTCTTTGCTCCCTTTCTCTGTCATAAGTTTTTCTTTCCATGTTTTGGGCAAATTCCATATATTTCCTTTTAAAAATATAATTTTCAAACCTACCCAGTTACTTAATTTTTCTCTCCATGAATTTCCATTCTGTACATTTCAAGCACTCCTGCCCATTGCTGGCATTGCAGACAGTAAGGTGATTCCTGTCCTATATTGGTTATGCCCCATCAAAGTGCTATTCAGGTTTAAACCTGCCCTCTATTAATTACTTACTATTTAAACTTATCCCTGCTAATTTACATAATAATGCAGTAACCTCAAAAATGCTAGAAAGAGACAGGCAAGGACTTCTAATTCTTGATGTTTGTTTACTGTTACGTTCTGCTGTCACCACAAACAGTATCCCATAATTATGTATTTGAATTATTGATGTCTCTCAGTACTACAGAAGCCTATCGTCTAGGTGCCTTTTGTTCAAATTTCTAACTATCATTTCACTCTACCAAATCTATATAGAAAAATATGGCATTTACTTTAGTTTACTGTATGTTGTCAGTCAACTTGCAGGAACAAAGGAAATAGTAGTGCATCTTTCAGTGACATGAAACACCGCTGAAAGAAGAGAAAAAACCACAGTGACAGGAACAACTGTGAACCAATAGGAATATAAAACGTCTTCACCTTCTTGTTATCTCACAGCATTCAGATGCTCATAACAGTTTAGAAAGCATACCGCCCACACCACAGGATCTTGCTCCTCTTTAATTTTCTCTAATTTGTGTAGTGAATAACCAAATACTCATAATGCAATTAGAAGATAATCAGGCTTGTAATTATGTTAATTGCTGGAGACTTACATCAATCCTCCAGCAAAGTGATAGGATTTCAGGGGAACTATTAACATGGGAAGAGAGAGGAAGCGCACATGAGAGAGAAAGAGATTGGGGGAGTGGGTAAATTGATGAACAGCTTAGGCTTGTATCATTGAGCAACAATGAGAATACAATGGTGCAACAAATGAAAAGGGCCTCAAGGGGAGAAGCTCAGAAAATGAGGTTTTAGGTACCAGCAACTCAACCTCTTTTGTCTGTTTTCTTCCCATAAATAATCATGTTGTGCATCTATATTTATTGTAATAAGCCCAATTCAGAGAAATCGGATCCATAGCTGAACAGAGAACAAAGGGGAACTGTTCAGCTATGCAGCAGTTTGCCATGTCTCCCACACCAGTGAAAGAGCCACTGTATTACCTTCTGTCCTCGACTCCTGGGGGTATTCTTTTCTCATGGTGATGTCCGGTATTACATTTAAAGCCATAATACTGCAACTGCAATGGCCCGTCACAGGACTGTCATGGATCAGTCATAATCTGTGAAGAACATACAATACGTAGTGGACTGACAGAATTTATGAAAAAATCCACAGTGGAGATGCCTTTTTTTTTTATTTACCTTTTTGTCAGTACCTCATCGAGGTTGTAATGATTGTTTAAGCCTTTTGAAAGTGAGTTTTGTCAGTTGAAGTCTGATGTAAGTTGTAGACCGTGACTGTACTTTATTAGTGTGGCTATTTCTGAGTTTACAGAACAATTTTCTGTGTTTAGACTACTTTCCAGAAATTGCCTGGCTGGCTGAAAATAAAATTTTTAAAAAAGTATTATTATTAAGTTACTTGTTTATAGTTTAAAAGATAGTTTATACATGGGAAGAGAAACTAGTAAGGATCAAGAAAGTCAGGCTTCTTTTAGGCTCATATGATCTATTTGCCCACAGCTGCCATGGTGAAGATAATGAAGAAAAAGATAATGAATGAAGTCAGTTGTTTTCTCTTTTTGTCTGTATGTTTGTACATGCAATTAAACTAAAGGGCATTTTGCAACATTTGGTTAACTCTAGGAATGTACTTGGATGTAAAAGTGCGTTAGCTTTTGCAACTCCATGGAAAAACACTTTTTGTCATATCTTTTAAATGGACATTACACTATTATTTATGAATTCTGAATAATGATCTAAAGAGCCAAGGGATTTTATAGAAAATATTTAAAGTTATTTAAATGCCCCGTTTTGAAATATTTCCTGTAAATGACTTGTTTTGTCCTTTTGATTCAGGTTCAACTAGCAAGTGTCATCAGTCATTCCTACCATATAATGTCCTTAAATTCCAATTAAGCTTGATTTCTCAGTTCTAAAAAGCCTAGGAAGAGTCAAAAGAAACTCTCTCAAGGGCTTCATCTACTAGAGATTTCTCCCCTGTTGTTTCTTCGAACAGATGAGTGCTGCATACCTTGACTCCAGCCATGACAACACAATTCCCATGAAGCAGCCCTTAAAAATCACTCTGGAGCTCACACAGCAGGAGACTGGAGAGCATAAACCCAGTGTAAGCCCAGGCTTCCTTACACATAATTCCTCAGCTCTGCGGGGCTGCGTGCCCCTGTTTGGCCCACCCTGGTGTACCCTTGTTGCAGGAGTGTGGCAAAGACGGGGGCTCTGAGATGCTCCTTATCTCTTCTGGGGCTCTGCAAGTGTCTGAAGGAACTGTGGCTGTCTGACAAAAAGGTCAAAACATGTAATATGCACAGAGGACACCTCCAGATCCAAACAACCCAGGTGAAAAAATTAACAAGGGGAACAGCACCACCTTCTTCTTCTCTCTATGTCATGGCCACGTAGCTGTACACAACACCCATCCTAGCAACGGGGAGTGGTTGTGCTATTCAGCAGTCCTCTCCATCAAGGATGTGGCAATACTCAACTTTACTTTATACCAACTGACATGTTTAGGCCTTCATGGAGCTACAAATTCATCTTACCTCAACAACAGTTCCAATACTCTGAAAGTGAGGTTTCAAATGCCAGGAGTTTCTACCCCAAAACTGACTCTCCAGAAAATATAAACACAACAAAACAAAACAAAAAACAGCCCTATGCCTCTGCATGTGCTTCTTTTGACTTCTTTCATGAAAAGTAATGACTGACACTTACCTCNGTGTGGTATGCGCCTAACACACAATGATCTTCACATGAACGCAGCTGTGAAGATATCATTGTGTTATTGTTACTAAATTTAGGTTAGACATTGTAGTCAGTAATAAAGTATGCTTTATGTTAATTAAGTACTGTTGTAGATGTGCATAGTTTTAAAACACTTTCGCACCAACCTTATGTATGATGTAATTTTACTGACTTTTGCTGAGGTATGCTACAGGTTCCCATCTAGTCTGAGGAGAGGAAGGGGTAAAAAGGCTGATGCAGACAGAGAAAATCATAAGCAAGGAAAATACAGGTTAAAGAAGTGTATTCGAAGTTGAAATTTGAAAGAAAGGAAGCTTTGTTCAGTTATGACTTCCTTTCGTGCTTCTCTTGGAATCTTCCTTGGATCGTACCTGTCAGGCACAAGCTCCTTAAAATTGGGCTTATGTGTGTTTGGAATTTGGGTTTGCTTGTGCAGGTGGGATAAGGGGTTGACTTATAAATCCCAGTGGTGGTATCAAGTGAGAAAGTCCCTTCAGGGCCTCTTGGCACTTTCTGTTGGTAACGCAGTAACTGTATTTCATGGCATTGTCCAGGATACAGAGTACAAGCAAGAGAAGGCATTATTATCCACAAGCCCCATATGCTGGTTCAATACCTTATTTCTTTTCACCACAAAATGTCTTTTCTCCTGGCTGTCAAATCTCAGGATTTTCCTACAGGTTAAATTCAAGATTTCTGAGATTCTTGCAGACTCCCTACCGCTGTTCCTATAGCTGTCTTTCTCAGTCATTCATTCACGGTGTGGCTGTACAGCTTCTTATTAAAGGCCTTGGAAATTGCTTCCTGACCTGATCAGGGTGCTCCAGCTTATTTAACACTTCACGAAGCATCCCAAGCCTGAAATAACTAAAATCAATGTAACCAGTGTAACAGACTTTGACTCATTGTCCTGAGAATTGCCCCCCCAAATGCAGCAGGTCCCAGTCTCTTTTAAATGAATTGCATCTACCACACTTCTTTGTAAGGTGATATCTGAGAAGGTTGCTGTACAGGGATGCAATAGAGGCATACCAAAGGAAAAAAAATTATCAATGACTTCCTTTGTCAAGATGAAGAGCTTAAGGAGGAAATTTTCTTTCTTCTGTGGAAGAAGTGACTATACCTTTGGTAGGACATTCTGTCTCAGCCAATAATGTAAGGGAATAGTGGTCCAGGCAGAAAGAAATAAAAGATTCACAAAAATATTCTGTGATTTAGGTGAAGTTCAGACCACAGCTCTATGTATCAGAATCAGGAGCAACAGAAAAAGCAGAAGAAGGATTCCATGACATCAGTGAAAATGTATAAATTGTGAAAGAGCTTCTCCTCCAAATCACTGCAAGTATGTAGTCTAATTCAATGCCTACTGAAATAAAGCATAGCATCATTTTGCCCCATCAGAATGTCACACATCCCCATGCCCATGACTGTGTAGTTCAGTAAAGGAAACGTACATCGTTCTTATTTCCTGCCTTTGAACCTCACCCCATCAATGAGATGTTTGCTAATTTGTTTTTTTGATTTGGGGAAAGTGAGCTAAATTCAGCATTCATAATTAAATCACATCAACAATTGTCTTCAAACCTCTGTTACCTCAAAATTGACAGTTTGCTTGTCACTATAGAATTTGTTAGCTGCTGACCTGTAGTGGTTTGGAAGAATTTGCTTCCAGATGTCAGTAGTCCCTAGCTTGTGAGTAGGTGCACATGTCCTTGTGTATTCACATGCCAGTATGCCAGAGGATCAGAGCCAGCTGTTCACACAACTTCATTAAAATTGTCTCACAGCAGTTTTGGAAGCATTTCGTATTACTGCTTATTAGTCAAAATGGTGTTGTGATATCATCACACTGTTAATTGTCCTGCCTCAACTTTTTTCCCATCTTATGGAAAGAGAAGCTGCAGAGATTGCAATATACTCAGCTTTCTCAGCACTTAGTTTGTATAAGAGCCATGCTTCTTGTAGAGGGTCTCTACTGGAATATCCTCCCATCTGTCCCACATCTTTTGTCTACCACATATTTGTCTGCTCCTGTGCACTTTTGCCCCATGCTGGATCCATGCCTTGGCATTCTTACACTAGAAGTGTCCAGTGATAGTGGCATTCATATATTCCCAGTGACAAGCAAGCTACTTCAAATTACTGTACGTCTTCAATATATATACATAAATATGCCACCACATTTCCTCTGTAATAGAAGTTGATGACCTGCACACGTGAACGCACATCTACAACATGTAGGAGCAGTTGCTCCGGCCGCTGCAATTACTGCCGGTGCAGGATCAATACAGTACAACACAATTCTCTTTCTGTGATAGCAGTACCTGAGCAAATTAAGTTTGGAGTTGATATTATTGCTTTTGTGGAAAGGCCATCAGCTTCTACAGCAGAGTGTGAAAAATGATGCTAAGTGAAGCTCTAACCATCCTGCTAAAGATGTTAATTACTGCTGCAGGTTACCACACTGTTCTAGGAGGAAAATACATGGATACAAATCAAGCTGGTCTACAGTGTGGATGTTCAGTTGCATGTTTGGAAAACTGAACTGCTCATCACTGAGTGCCTTGGTCTAGGTAAGATTTGCAATGAAGAAATAGTTGGCTATTTTTTTCTAAATGTGTCCTGTTATTCCAGGAGTGAAATGAAAATCTCAGTAAGGCTGAGCTATGGTACAGCCACTAGTCAGTCAGGAAAAATAAAATTACATTTTTGGGGCAAAAGTAGATAAAACAGTAGGAACCCTTTCCCAAAACTCTGGCTACGTGTAGGAAGGTGAAATGTATGAGAAGAGTTTGGGAAGAGAGATAGATGGGTGTCATTTCTTTTCCTTTGTGCTGAGAGAGTTGCGTGCAGACAGGAAAAAAAGCCAACAGACATTTTAAGGACGAAGCTAGAAGAAATCCAAGGACAGCCAGAAAAGGGCGATCTTCAGAAAGAGCTAAGAGAGAGCATCTTTGGGTGAAACACTGTGCTAGGTAAATCTTAAGTGTGGATGCTTGTTTTTGTTTTTGTTTTGAAGCAAAACATTGCATACATTCTCTGTCTAGACAAATAATTATATGAAAGAGCTGCGAGACTCCATCAGCAATTCTCCTCCAATCTGCAAAATGCTGATTTTAGTGAAGTGCTTTATTAAAAAATAATACTATTTTCCACTGGTTTGTAAGACCACTTACTGATTATAGTAAGACTTTACTTTGCATTTACTTTGTAATTCATATACTCTCAGATATTTTAACTCATATTATTTGTATTCCATAAAAAGATGCTTGTAAAGTGAGTTTTAGGAGCATTTTTAAAACAAAGAGTTTAGAGAGAAATAAATGGAAAGTTCTTTTTGTGCTTTCCTGCAGATTGGTGTCATGGCACACAGTAGACTAGCTTCCTTACTTATTTGGATTTACAGCCTAGAATGAAAATAAAAGAAAGGCTATGTAGAATAGAAAGCAGAAAAGAATTACCTTCAACAAAACTGGAATTAAACTCCTATAAATTTTGCCAGGTCTATTGTCTTGGCTGCCAGGCTTCGTCATCCTGTGCCAGGTTTTCTCTCTGGATGCTGGTTAATTTTTCCATACATCAAATGCTTCACACCTGATTAGATTGGCTTTTACACTGCTAGAAGGACAGGACATTGCTAACCCGCTATGACTAGAAGCCAGACTGTCTTTTGGAAACATTGGCTCAGTTTGGAGGCTCTCCTAGGGACACCTTGTGGAGGGTAATCAATTTCCATCAGGACATGAGTTCAGCCTCTCTCTTGTGACCATCATAATATAATTAAAAATTATCCTCAAGAAATTTTACTGTGTATTTCTGCCAGCTGTGCCCGACTCCTTTCATTCTGCTCTTTTGACAGCAGTAGTTTTGCCCATCTCCGATGGTCTCCAGTGAGCTCCCGCATTCGGGAACATGTTGTCTTTTGTTTTAAGTAGCCTACCAAAGCCTTTCTGTTAGTGTCCCAGTTCATTCTCCATACAGTTATACGTTCATTAGATCAGCTTTATCATGAATCATTAATTACCAAACATTTGTTTGTGGCTTTTTTCCTAGCAGTTGTTTGTAACATAAAGAGGTTTCTTTTTCACTGTTCTTACAATGACATATAATCTAAAAGTTGCGTGAAAGATTTATGCCTGAAGAAAAGCCACTGGGTCAGGGACACGGCACAAGATCTAAGTCACTGGGGAATTCACCCATCTGATTGTGTTTTCCTGCACCTATTCAGTAAAGAAAGCAACTTAGCTGGCAACTGGAATTCATCGTTTCCTGTCCCTCAGAGTTGGGTGCCTTTGTTCCTTTTGATTTCCTAACCTCTGTCACTGAACTGTCTCTTTTGACAAGGCAAATTTGCTTGCTCTTTATTTTTTCAAACTAGACTCATGATGGTGGTCACCACCTTTTATACAGTTGCTTTGTGGTTCCAGCCCTTGCTTTGGAAGGGGACATGCCGGTGTTCATTTATCCTTGCCCCTCACTTGGAAGAGTGTCCTGCCAGAGTTCAAACCTTGCACTGTTACCTTCTGGGCCATGAGACAGGCAGTAGAAGTGAAAGGATGGTCTACCATCTCTCTTCAGTCCAAATGGAAGACCTTCAGCCAAAATTGAAGAGTTTCTGCCAAAACTGCAAGGTCTAAGAATCCAGAGTTAGACTGCAGAGGGGATGTGCTGCTAAACCAGCAGTAAAGGCACCATTGGGATATAGCCTACATTTTAAGGAGATGGAATAAGAAATACCAGGATGTACGGCAGAATTTGATATGAGATAGATTGCACCAACACCACCATGCCATAAAGTAACGTCAGGGGTCCTTCCAGGAAAAGAAGACGCGAGGCTGGCTATGAGTCCCAGTTTTATACAGCAGTCTTAATTCAGAGCTGCAGAGAGATGCCTACTCTGCAAGATTTAAGACTCACTCATCCAGTCATTGGCATTTCCTTTTGATTGGATGAGGCATCTGGTGTAGTCAGGTGGATCCCATCCCTTGGCACCAAACCATCCTTATCCACCCAGTAAGGAACTATGAGTGCCCCACAAGCTCAGCAGCCTCTCCGGCGGGCAGGAATCTGGCTGCCCATGTGAGGACCAGCTCTGTGACCTGCATCATCCTGCTGGGAAAGAGCCATCAGAAACCTCCTTGGGGCCCTCCCCTACTTTGCTCAGGAACTGCATTTAACTGCATTTAAATTCAGGCCCTGGACCATGGTACTCACCTGAGCTGTGCTGTGGCTGTGGCTGTGCCTGGCCAGGGACCTCTGACCCCAGCCCCTACTTGCTGACATGACCTTATGGCTCCACCTTGGACCTCCCTCATCACTGTGGATCTGTCTGGTGATCTCCTGATCCCTGCCATTGTCACTGGCCCTGCTCCAGTCTTCTCATTGGGCACAACTATAGGTTCTCCGCTATATCCTCACTTTCTGTTCCTTTCAGTTTACCATAAAGTTCTTTTTTGTTTTATAGTAGAAAACACAGGAGGTTCTGCGTGGAATGTAGCATATTTCTTCTTCCTTTCAGTGCATGACTTTCTTTTTTAAATTCATGAAGGCATGGAATCTTTATAAGCTGATGGGCATGAAGAAAAGAGATGCAATTATATGCTTATAAATGAAACTCATGGACTGAAAGTCTGAAACATGGCGAAATGTTCAATGCTTCTAAAGCACTGATATGGTTATTACATTAATTTAAATAATGTAGAAATTTGTCCCTTTTTATATATCTCTACCCTTTTACCATGATTCCATGATTGCATGGTGTGATAGAAGTCCTATTTCAAGAAAGACCTCAAGCATGTCTTTAGTTCATTCTATTCAGGAAAGCACTTCAATCTAAGGATATCCTTTAATACCTTTTCTGCTTTGTTTGCTTTACTGGGTCTGTTTTGAAAAGTTTGAGTAGCCTGACTCTGAAAAAGAGGGTTACTCCTAAGAACTTAAATCTGGTAGATTATTAAGGTCATCCAAAATGTGTGCATACTATTGAAATAAACACAACACACATTCTGTAATATATGGGTTTTTTTCTACAGATTGACACTTCAAAAGCATTCAATTGTTTCAAAATAGTTCATTCAATTTTGTTTTCTTGCTACAAAAGTCAAAAGCCTGTCAGTTGCTCTTTCCTGGAACACCAAACACCCACAAGTCCCTTCTGAGTCAAGCNTTCCTGGAACACCAAACACCCACAACTCCCTTCTGAGTCAAGCATCAGGCAAGGGAAAAGAGAGATTAGGAGAAAACATAGCTACGTATTCTAGAAATTTTCAAGAAACAGCTTGCAACTCTTGAAAAGATGTTCTTAAAGCTTACTTTACTTTTGAATACTTACCTTCACATTGAAGATTGTGTCTACTGAACTACAAATTTGCTGTAAATTGCTGAGTATGAGGTGCTCTTCTGAAAAAAATTCGGATAGAAATCTGAGTAGGTTAATATATATACTTAAAATAAATACTTCACTAGTNTAAATTTGCTGTAAAGTGCTGAGTATGAGGTACTCTTCTGAAAAAAATTCTGATAGAAACCTGAGTAGGTTAATATATATACTTAAAATAAATACTTCACTAGTGGCTGATATGTATATGTTTCATCAGGAGCTGCATCTGTGATACCAGTATAAATCAATGTCCTTTAATAACTACAAAATAGAGACCAGACACTACCTATACTCCCTATACCTAAACAAAATACTGGTTGTGTATATGGTTTGAAATGGAGAAGAGAAAAAAATCTTAATGTAATGTTTTTGATTCATTGAACACGTGTAGTTTTAATTGGGACCTGACAAGTTTCACTATGGATGCAGGAAGCTTCTTCCCTTTAAGTAACAGCATACTACCTTCAAACCACAACTCAGTCCTTGCGTAAACTTTCCTGCTGGACACTGTGACCGAGAGTTCAAGTCCTTCTTGCTGTAGTAAAATCCTGGTTTTTTAGACCAGATTAAAACTGTGTTTCTGTGTTCCTCACTGTGCTTTTTATGTGGCTATGCACATGGTCACACATAATTCCCCATGCTCGGGGACTGTGTTTCCTTGCTAGACTGAGATTTAAAAGAGAAGTAGTTTCACGTTTTCCTCCAGTCTTCCGTTTTCTAGCAAGCACTGTTGTGTACTGCTCTGCCCTGATAGTTACAGTTACTTTTCACAAAGTGCATGTGGCCCAGACCAAGTACAGTTCCCAAACTGGGACTGTATCGTATGCATATGATGCTCACCAATCTGTGCATAGGTGCGTGTGTAACACAAATCCCCCCTGCATGGGGGAGGCCGAGGCTCCTATTGGTACTATTGCTGTATCTGCTCCTGGCTGACACTTTGAGAGGAGCCCTGAACTCCTTAGGGAACTGCTGCCATTGCCTTTTTATGGCAATTCGCTGCATCTGGAGTTCCCTCTCTTCTCTTGACTTTTAAATACATGGTATAGCTCTGGTACATTTGTGAGCTTAGGGAAGTGACTGGTAGGGTCAGAATGGTTGATAATCCTTGCCATAGGTCAGTCCTGGCAAAAATTTATATTTTGGAGGCTTGTCAACTCTGGGACTTCTGGGTCTGTAATATTTTGCACAAATCCTTAAATGGGCTTTAGGAAAGAGAATTTAGTTCCATTTGTGTGCAGTGTGGGATACAGGGCAAGGTTGCTGAGAACTGCGCCCACCAGAAGCTTGGTTCTCACCATGACCTCCAGACCCTTCCCCTTGACAAATGCCCCCAGCTGGTTTTGCCAGAGGTGTTCCAGGGAAATGCCTTCACTCTGGCGGCCAACCTGCAGGACATTACACATTCAGCAGTGCGCAGAAAGCACTATAACTTGCATGTGAAGAAAAACAGTAAATCTAGCTGTAGACTAAAGAGAAGCAAGAAGAGAAGCAACGTACAGGCAGACAAACTACAGATGTCCTAAGTACACAAAAAATTATTTTATGAGCCCAGTACCCACAGCCAATTTTCTATTGTGCATTAAAAAAAAGCTTGCAAATATAGAACAGGATTTCAAAATGGAAATATGCCTAATACACATATTCAAGGATAATTAGCAGGCCAGATAGCTATGAGAAGTGATTTTGTCTTTTATTATATCTGCATATTGGTGCATGGTGGCAGATTACTTTTGTTAACCCAATATAATTTTACTGCAACATTAATGATGTATAGCCTTTGGGGGAGGGGGGCTAGTTATAACGTAATATCCTGTAAGGAGGGAAAGGCAGACCTAATCTAACCCATGGATGACTTTTTCTGGATTACATTATTTAATGTTTTGCTGTTATTGCTGTTCCAGGAAGGCACTGTACATACTGCCATCAAATTTCATTATGTACATCTGTGGAGATATCATTGACCAATCAATAAAAGGAGTAAAGGGGCAGTTCTGACTAGCTGGGGTAAGTCTAGGCCACTTGTGATGCCAAATTTGGTAGTTATGTCAAAGGTGCATTTTCATTGATCTAAGAAAACCATATTTCATACCTTTTTGTGAGCATTTCCTTCTGAATTAACTTCTACATAGTTCACATCAGTTTCTATCAATAAATATAGTTCTTCTCACATGGTGTCCCAAATGCTCACCCTGATATCAACTTTGTCCTAAATAAAATGTAGCCCTGTGATCTCAGACTTAATGATCTTCTGATTAAAGATCTTCTAATCCTCTTAGAATTAATGATCTTCATTTGCTAGTAAGAATGATCATCTTAAAAATAGTGTATTTCCAAGATCCAGTGATGCATTTCAGAGCTATTTGACACCTGCCTGAACCCCAGCATAATCCCAGTCTTATATTGCATGATACTTGCTCCATCCTAGATAAGCTATTCAGCCTTACTAAGCTCAGCCCTCTTCCTAGCCCAGAAGAGCCCTAAGAAAACCACGGTCTTCAACTTTTTTTTGCATCCCAATCAAATCCTACCTCGATCTAGAAAATCCTCCCTGCTACAGATATTGTGTGAATAGATTTTCCTCAGTCCTCATCAGAACTATTTGTAGTTCTGTTGAAAGAATCCAGCTACAAACTCAGTTCTTCAATCCATCTTGCCACAAACCCTTACCTAATTTAATAACTTAACAAGCTGGAGCCACCCACACCTGTCAAAACACTCATCAATAAGCCATTTTGTTTGGTTATTCGAGCCTGCATTCAAACTTTTAGTCTTTTAAAGATGTAATGGTAGACCCAGATCTTTAGTCTCTGGCCTCCTGAAAACTAAACACAGCCCCAGTCCCAGCCCATCCATCCATCAGGAAACCAAAGTCTTTGATGTCTGGTGTTCTGAACATGAAACCTGGCTGGTAGTGACCATTGTTCAGGACCTGCGTTCAAATGAGTGGTATGTATAGGTCATTGTCTATAGTGCTAGATTCAGCTTTCAGGAAAACAAGACATTTAAAAGACTTCTCTCCTTGTGTTCATGAGCCAAGAGACTAGGATGAGAGCTGGAGCTAGGGCTATTACAAGTTGCTAGCATTTAGTTAAGGCCCATGTTTGTAACTGTAATGCAACCGTTAAAAAGTAAGAGTGAAAGTAGTTAAAGTGACTGTAATCTCTGCTCTCTCTCAAACCCTTTTCTTCATCCCATCCTAGCCCCATGAGTGAGACGCTTCTGCCAGAGAACTTCTCAAGTGACGTTTCCCATCAGGAGCAGCACTGATTCTAGCATTGAAGATTTCTCAGGATTTGTTCACACACCACATCGTATTTGGCACACTCTTCACCGCAGACCTAGCTATAACATTTTCTAATACTCGCTAATCCAAAGGAGCCACAGAAAAGTCATGAAGTGCTTTACTGTGCTGGCAGTCAGGTCTATGGCTTTGATGAGTAAGACTTCAGTATAACTCTTGAACCACAACTCTAGTATCAGCCTCTAACCCTTGGCTTAACTGTAGCTATATGACACACATCCACGAAGAACTGTCTGTAAAGTGTTTGGACCTATTGATGAGAGAATGAATGTGTAATCTTGTTTATCTGGTATGATGATGCTTTAGTATGGTCCTCCACTGAATTATCTGAGTGCACGTTCTCAGGTCAGGATTAGTTCTAGCATCCCTGTGTGGCAGCCTGCATAGACCTGCTCCTTTTGAGCAAATCACTTAGCATTTCTGTTCCTTAAATTGTTTGGGTGAGGACAGATGGCTGTGACAGACCTTGTATATTCTCCTCTTCACAGCTTCTCCAATAGTCCGTAAACCCAATCTCCAACACCCTACGATTTCAGTTCTTGGCTTTGTATCACCAAAAATTGCTAGCTGTGCCAAAATTGGGAAGCAGAGTGGTTTTTGAAATATGGAAAAGTATCCAGTAGGGACCAAGCTAAAGCTATCAAATTCATTGAACAGATTATAAACCATATTTAAAGCTATTTCTCCATGGGTTAAAAGCTGATTCATTAACAAAAGATTTAAATGTTTGCCACTCCTTTGCCTTGGTACAGCAGAAAAAGTTCTGAAAATGCAATAGTTCTGTGCTGTATTGAACAGAATCAAATTCTTCATATAAGCCAAACTTCAGTTCTCTACTAATAAAATCCTACATGCCACTTTATAGTGCATGTTTATTCTGTAGTGAAAATGACACAAATCCTCAATGCAACATCAGTGCTGCCTATTGAGCTTTGTATTCTTATAAATGTTCCCACGGGAAATCTGAAGGTTGGCACTGGTAAACTGTATGTTTAAAATATCACAGATGGGGTGGAACCCAGCATCATGTTGCTTATTACTCTGATCTATCTAATGGTATTCTTTGCTGCTGAAATCTAATAAAAAATAACATTTTTGAAATATTAGATATTGGATTAAAGCTCCTAATTGTCTCTTTCATAACCAAGGAAGGTCCATATTAATAATTCTTTCCAGAGCTATTCAAAAGAAGGCATCTGTTTCAGCATACATTGTGAAACTCAAATCTGTCCAGTGCAGTTTTATTCATTTGTTACTTTCCATGAACAAATGTGACTGCACATTTATTTAAATCTTTAGAAATGTGGATGAACAAACAGAAGACAAAGTAAAGTTAAACCTGAATTGGAGACATGCTGTTAAGGAAGAAACAGTTCCCCCCGCAGTAGGTGGTTACTGCCCTTGCAATAACCCAGTGCAATAATTCTGATCTGGTCAAACTGTGCCTCTCATATTCACTGCCTCAAATGGATGGACAGCTCCAAAAAGAGTGCAGAAACCCCACTTACTTAGTAAAAGGTCATAGGAAAGAGAGAAGAAATGCCAGGCACAGAGTCTGACCTATTCAGAATATAATCACACCTTCTTTAAAAAGACATCTACATTACAAAGGGTAGAGATCTTGCTGCATACTCCCTGCTTGCCCAATGCAGCCACCATGAGTAAGACTTTCAGAAATGAAGAGGGTGTGGTGTAAAGTTTTACTGTTCAGCCACCGTTTCTATTTGACTTNACCACCGTTTCTATTTGAATTATTAACAGTTTAGGCACTAGTATGAGGGAATCATATTTTCAATGTACTCAGGCAGCAGTCTTCTGTGTTTGGCCTATTGCTAGAATGCTGAAGGCTGTGAGGAACACAGTCAAAAAAGTGCTGCCCTCTGTTTGCTATAGCTCNATGCTGAAGGCTGTGAGGAACACAGTCAAAAAAGTGCTGCCCTCTGTTTGCTATAGCTCCTACAGAATGTGAACATTTTCAATATTCCCAAGTACAATTTTGGAGAGATCACATTTTTATGACTTTGGTACGATTATGACTGAACTCAATGCTTTTTAGCTGCTCGATTCCAAAACTGCTATGTTTACTGAGCTGCAAACGAAATTAGTTCTGACCCACAACCCCCCTCTAAAAACTGAAATGACTGACTAGAGGAGAGGAAATGGATCCATACAAGCAAAGGAGAAGGTGATAAAATTGGAAAAAAAAAGGTGAAGGAATGTTCTTAAGTGACAAATCTGGAACGTGCGCCCATCTTGGCCTCAAAGGCAGAAAGCAATGGTATGAGAGTAGGGGCTCTGTTTGTGTTTTATTAGGGAACATATGTTCTTTCAGCTGAAGAGTACAGAAAAATTACTGTCCTGTTGATCTATTTACATTAGCAGGAAAGAGTAACAGCATAGATGGAGTAAAAAGCTTGAGGCTTTGAGGAGCTTCTCGTAGGTAAGTTGCATTATCAGTGACGATCCTTATTTTTACTGAATAATGTTTACAGAGAGACCCATTCTTGCAACATCAAATCTCCAGAAAAATGCATCTTCATCTGAGGGCAAAAAAATGAGGGTAATGCTGTTTTAATTACGTAGCAATTGTCAGCAGTCACTACCATTCAACTAATCAGTATTTTGTACCAAAAACCTGCCACTCAAAGTTGGTGTCTCTGAAACGATAATAATCCTTTAAAATTTTACACCGTTTTCCACCCCCAGATAATTTTTGCATTTTGTATGTACACAACATCGGACCTGGTAGGCTGTCTGGGGGAGGCACTTAGCAGGCAGCTGACCTGAAAGACCCTGCAGGAAGTGCAAAGAAGAAAAACGAAAGCCAGCGTTGCCTCTTGGGGTTCCCTAGTATATCTACACTGTTACCAGAATGTTTAGGAAGTTACATCTGTCAAGTGTGAAATTCTTAAGCTCCAAAAATGCCCACTTAGAGAATTAGGAAACACCTGGAGATTTTCATCCACCACAATGCTCTCATCTCTTCATCATATGCAATATGTAGCCTATACACACCTTTTTTTTCAGAAGTGTTTTATTGCCCATTTATTCAAACTCATATTTTATGTTTTTATCCCTTCGAAGGTGTGAAAGCAATACTTGTTCTATATTAACAATATGTTTATTTATTACCAGTGGTATGATTTTTGGCCTTTGAATGCCTATGTTCTGCTCTTGAATGGGTCTGTGATGAATTTGCATCCGCTTTATCCCACGTTTTTATAAATTTGAAAATAAGATGACAATGAGGGGTTAAAAGTAACCTACTAAAATAATTAAATAACTGGTTTCTCTGATGCTTTAATTTGTAGCCTTGACCATCATCAGGGGCATACATTAATTTATAACAGCTGTGGATGAGTATTCAGCTCTGGGACCTGAGTTTTGTGTTCAGAGGGATGTGTTGAAAGTTAAACAAACTCATCAGAGTCACCTTAAGTACATGAACATTTCTGGTGCATTTTGCAGTTTTACAGCTTTACTCCAAAAACAACATCATGAGGTTATACAATGAGACGCTCAAACAGCCAAGGGACACAGAAACACTGTCAGAATCACTAGAGTGCAGTTACAGAGCACTTTATAAAGTAATATGAGTAATTGCATGAAACAATTGCCAATATCCACAAGTACTAACAATGTCTGTAGTGCAGTAGGTGAAGAATGTTGTGGCAGACTTTTAAATGATGATTATCTTTTGCAATAGTGGTTCATTCCAAACTAACGAGCTTGACTTTTCCCTGCAGTGGTTTCTCCTTCACCTATTGCATCTGGCCTGCAGTACTGAAAGTGATTTAGTAGTGACAAACTTTGCAAAACTACAGTATTTTTGATCCCCATTGTTCTAGGTAATGTTCTGTTAATTTTGTTCTGGTTTACAAATGTCTTCACAGTTTTCTTTTTGCTGGCAGGTCCTCAGGTACTGTGGAGATGGGATAGGCTGCTTGGTTTTGTTTCATGTAAGAAAACATGAAAACAAAAAAAACCAAAAAAACAAGAAATCCCATGAGGTATGGGATTTCTTCAGCTCCTGCTGAGCTACAGAGCGTC
>RSEF01000002.1:123218492-123228950 GCA_003993805.1 Himantopus leucocephalus | reverse complement strand
AAAAAAAAAAACGACCACAAGACCCAGGAAAATAGTTATATTACATGATCCCTAGTAATTACTTCTTTCCAGAGTTATTAGCAAGATCTGTTTCTACAACGTGTATATCAACAGACAAGAATATTGCTCAAGTAAAAGAATGTGTAATTAAGTCAAACAATGCTGAATCAATTTTATTCTTTTGTTTCTGATACAACTTACTCAAAACTACCAGGGAGAATCAGAAAAGTGAACAGGAAAAAAATCAGAGACTCTTCCTGGTTTCCATCCCAGATGTCCATCCTGGTCATAAACATGCAGTTTCACACTCCCCTAAACCAGTGGAGGTGCAAAGAAGAAGTGAAAGTTAAGACAGGCCATTAGCACATCGCTTGGCTGGGAAAACGGTTGGATTTGCTTCATTTTACTGAATGAAAGAATATCTTAACCTCGAGCCCCTTTCCTGCAGGCTGTAGCACAAGCGGGTTGAATCCCAAAGTTCCCTAACCGGTGTGTGAAAAACAAGAGATGCTCGGAGCCACTAAAGGAAAATCTTCAGAAATTAAGCAGCAATTTATGCAAACAGCAATTTCCAACAGAAAGCTCCTCCCCGGGCTGTCGAGCCGTCCTTCCGAGTGGCCTCCGGCTCCCGCCCCAGCCCCCGCGGGCACCGGGGGGGTCGTGCTACCAGGGGCAGGCGGGGGCAGGCGGGGGCAGCTCCGTCGCCCCACTGCTGCCTGGTGNAAAAAACCACCCCAAACCACACATTTCAGGAGAACTAGCGTGTGCAGAGGGTGAGTGCTATCAGGTATGTCCACTAGAAAACGGAGAAAACCCCCAGCGTCCTACCAGGACACCCGCAGAGGTGGACACGGCCGCACACGGGACAGCACTACCCGCCAAGAGGGCAGTGGAGGGCGGGACATGCTCAGTGCGAGCGGCGGGCCCCGCCTCCGCCTGACCCGGATACAGACGGCGCTGCCTCCCCGCCGGCCCGCTGAGGAGCGTGGAGCCGGGTCGGCCCCGCTGCCACTGCCACCGCCACCGCAGCAGCAGAGGGAGCGGAGCGCCCCGGCGGCGCCATGGGGCTGTGATAAGCGCCCGGCACCGCTGCCCGCCCGCCCCGCCGTGCTTCCCCCCCCCAACCCGCGGCCATGGCCCCCATGGGGATCCGCCTCTCGCCGCTCGGCATGGCCGTGTTCTGCCTGCTGGGGCTGGGCGTCCTCTACCACCTCTATTCCGGCTTCCTGGCCGGCCGCTTCGCCTTCTTCATGCTGAGCGAGCCGGCGGCCGGCGGGCCTGAGGCCCCCCGCGGCTCCGCACCCGCCGGCGCCGTGGACCTGCGGGAGCTGCTGGCCGTGTCCGTCCTGGCCGCCGTCAGGGGCGGGCAGGAGGTGAAGCGGGTCCGGGAGGGCAACGTCCTCAACGCCAAGGCGAAGGGGAAGACGCGGGAAGGGGCCGAGGAGCAGCTGACGAGCGGCGACCTCCTCTCCAACCGCAGGATGTTCTACCTGCTGAAGGGCGCCTTCCCCGCCGTGCAGGTGGGTGCCGGGCCGCCTCCCGTCAGGCGGAGGGGGGAAAGGGCGGGGGAGGCTTCGCCGCTCGCGCCAGCCGTTACCGGCCGCCTAACGTTCGCCCTGAGGCGAACCGCCGGGCTGCCGCGCCGCCAGGGCCCGGCCGTTTGTGGGGGGGAAACGCGTCACCGCTCCGTTTTGTAACCGCCGGCGGGAAATGCTGACCTTATTCTGCGTTTTTCCTTCTTTCTCCACCCGCCCCCGGTAGTCCGTCCGTCCGTGTCCCCCCCCGCCTCCGCCTTGTTGACTTGGTGGCAGTGCCACCTCATGCTTGTCGCCGTGGGTGTAGGGTTGCAGGGGAAAGGGGTTGGATCGCGGGTAGGCGAAGCTACGGTAGGTGAAACCCTACGGTTGAAATAATACGGGAATGAGGGGGGGGATGGGGACGGGACACAGAGTCTAACCATTGTGGATTATGTGGGCTCTGGTTAAGGATAAAGGTAACTTCATAGCGCCAATTCTGGGTGTGTTTATGGTACTGAGATGAGCAATGCTGTTATTTTCTTAACCTTCCTGCCAGTTGTCCTTTCCGCCTTAAGTTAAGAGGGAGAGCCAGGAACGAGGAGAAGGGATTGAGAGTTTGAGGTTTAGGAACGTGGTGTTATAATATCTGAGTTTCTAGCTCTTGTGACTTTGGGACAGCAGATAAGCTAGCAGCTGTGTCACACTGTGAATCACTGCCTACGTGGGCAAAATGAATTTACTTTTCTTTCAGAGGTGTGCACCCCTCCCTGCTCTCATTCGCTTCTGCAGTCTGTGTCTTAACACTTCAGGTCGAACCCAAACTGGAACTGTATTTTGAAGCTTTTCTGGTTTTGTTGGGTTTGTTTCCCCTTTTGCTTTAGTAAATGGGAACTTCTTTTCAGCCTCTCCATGTTAAATCCCTTAGCTTTTCACAGTCATTTGAAACAGATAGAAAACCCTGAGTTTGGATTTCAAAGGTGATGATTGCATGCTTTTCCTGGACAAGTTGAGAGAGAAAGTAGTGTAGTTAAGTTTATTTTTTAGTTAAGTTTATTTACTACTTAATGAGTTTTCAGTGGCTGTTTTGGAATTTCCTCAGGGTGGTGTGTAGTGGTGGTTTGTGGGGTCTTGTTTGTTTGTTTTTTTGGGAAGTGTTGTAGAGAACCAGTTGAATATGAAATCTAAAGGAAACACCAAATTCTTCAATATTTGAAATAAACTTGATATAGGATTAATCTTTTTCTACAAAAAGATTACAAAGGCTATTTTCTGAAGATTGCTGGGTTGTCTGTCAATGGCAAGCCACCTTCTTGGGCCCTGCATTAAAGGAAGAAAAAGTATTATCCCCTGTTCTTTTCTTAAGTGTCCTTATGGAGCTTGGCATTACAGCATCCCTGTAGCGTGCTGCCTGAAGCCTGTATGCCTTCTCTCCTTCCACAGATGGAGGGACTTAATCAGTTTAGACAGAAGAATTGTCTGTGCTTCTAGAGAAGGCTGGGGGTTCAGTTTGGGCTTCCAAGAGCTCAGTGAACTGTATTGCCTGTTCCGTGTCTGTGGTCACTGTGTGTAAACTCTGCTCCGGTCCCTGGGATGCGTCGCAGTGACAGTCTGACTTGTGTGTCTTTCTCTGAGAGGGAGTTAACTTTGAACGTCTACTTTTAAAAAACTTTGGTACTCCTTTTTATTTTCCTTACAGCTGACTTGTGCTGCTAGTCTTTAAAAATAGATGTTACTTTTTAAAGTGCAGATGTGTTCTCAAACACAGTATGAAGACAAAAATGTGTCTGTACAGCTGTGGAACTGGAAAAAAATCAGGCATGTGTCTTTCTTTTCTTTTTTCACACCCCCCACCCCCCCCCCTTAGATTGAGCTTGAGAATTGAGGGTGACTAGGAAGAGTTTGTTTGACAAATCTTTCAGCTAATCTAGAGTTATTCAATCTGACAGATCATCTCTGGGATATTTAGTATTCTGAGTACATGATCTGGATAATAACAGCTGATCTCATGCAGTATCTAAAAAATATCCACTAATCTGTATATACTGATAAATCATGCTGTCTCTTAAAGTCAGATGAAGATGTATTTGTAAACATTTGTCCGAACCAAAATAAAACCTTTGGTTTACTATATACATGTGGCACACTTCCCAGGTGTGAAGACAAGGTCTCATCTCAATCTGCAAATCCTTCATGTGTAGCTTCAGTACAATGCATCTAAAACTGTTGCTGTTTCATAGAACAGACCTGCTGCAGTTTTGGTGTGAATATGAGGATTATAGAGGATTTCCTGAGACACCTTTCATGTGAGTCAGTATAAAACTGCACCTTGTAAGAAGCATTGTAGTTTATATCTGTGGCTTTATCCCCATGTACAGAGTGATGCTCCAGAATAAAAAACATTGCTGAAATCAAATAAAAACCCTCTCTTCATCTTGCTAGAGAAGATGCTGCTAACAAAAGTTGTCAAACAAAACCTGAAAGAATTCCAAGAGTAAACTTATGCAAAACACTGATTTACTTTCATCGTGGAGTCCTTGAGCCCAGCTGGGGTACATGAACATTTAAACTGGTGCCAAATGCTTCAGCCAGGAAAAAAACAAGCCAGCACAAAAACCGGGTGCCAAAATATGTCTATAATGCAAAGGAAATGATCCATTAATTATCTTCTAAGAATAGCTATGGCTTTCCAGTGTTTAAAAATAACCAGGGGGAGAAGTCATTTGATTGAAATAAACTGAAGTCAGTGAGTAGCTTTGGATTCCCTGTATTGTGCTGCTGGACGTAACAAAGGAAAGCATGCAAACAGTCTTTCTGAAGTAGATCTTCTCTTAAGCTATCATTATTAAGAGAAGATGGAAGAGTTAGGCTTCTCACTTGCGGAAGCTGAAATAAATCTGGAAAGAGTCTTACAATCCTGACAGTTCTGACCTATAGAAAAACTTTCAAAATCTGAGGGGAGGAAGAGAGGAAAAATGTTTGGTCTTTGTCTGTTTTTTTAAGTAAAGGCATTGTCTCTAAAGAGGAAGAGGAACTCCACTGCTTACATCACCTGTTTTATTTGATATAAGTAGATGCATCTGCATCAGTTCAAGACTTTTCATAGCTAGGTTAGGTAAGACCAAGCAGGAACAGATCAATTCTGTTTTATCACTGTGTAGTAGATTGCATGTATTGAGTATCGATGTTATATCCCTCAGAAATAGGTGTGAGAAAGAAAGGCAAGGAAGGGCCAAGTCAATTATTTCTAACTCAAGTATTACCCAGCGTTGTCTGATCGCGCTCAACATCCAGCAATGAATATTTGCATGCGTCTTCTATGAGGTATGTTTGTGCAGTTGATTTTAAAATACATTTATTGCTAAAATATATGCAGTGGTTTCTCTTGATAAAGTAGTCAACTCTGGTTACAGGCTTTAGGCGTTTACTGCTTCTGCACTAGCAGTGTGTTGTCCTCGTCTATTTCTTTGTCATGCTGAGAATGAGTTAAAGCTCTGATGCAGCTATAATCATCCCCTTTGTTCATTTTCATTTCTTTATCTCATTTATCTTTTCTGGTTACTTCACTGTTTTCCTGATTGGTTCTCCATGCAGCCCCATTTATTCCTTGTGCTAGCACAGCAGTGGTGCGATAAGAAGGTGAAGGGATTTAGGAGATGCTCAAGCCAGCCCTGCTGCTGGGGGGAGAGGGGACTGGGGAGGCAGTATTTCCAAATCCAATTAGAGACTTGCCAGAAACACTGGTATGTTCTGCCCAGAAGAGCTTCTCTGTTTGAAGATATGATCTCGTGATACCGGGGCTTCAGCAGCATTACATGGTACAAGAGCTCTCGGGGCCATGCATCAGGGTCTTCCATTTTTCTAATGCCGCTTGTCCAGGGGTCAGTGTCAGGAGCTTGATATCTGAATGTATCAAAGGTAAAAACATAAAATAAAGGTGACTTATAAATATCCTAGACACCTGGTCTAGTGTAAGGTGTCCCTGGTTATGGCAGGGGAGTTGGAACTAAATGGTCTTTAAGTTCCCTTCCAACTCTAGACATTCAATGGTTCTATGAATTCACATTGTGGCTCTACCTGTGTCAGCACATTTGAAGGAGCAGCCCTACTTGCTCACAAACGCAGGAGTGATTGACAGAGGAAGGTGTGTTCCTCAAACCAGCACTTTGGCCAAAGTCCCTTTGTTCTCCAGCTATGAAAAAGCCAATTTTGAAGTGACCACACAATTTTGCTTCTGCACTATACTAGCATTATTTTTACAGGATGCAGGCTTCAGTCTTATTTGCCAGAATGAATTCTGCCCTATACTTTCATTTTCAGCTGTTTGGGTTTATTTTTGACCAATGCATTGATTTATGTTCTATAGTTGTACCAGCTATATGTTGTTTCCTAGTGTAAATACTGAGTAGAGAAATACCCTTTGTTTCTTTGGTTTTTTTTGATTGTGACTGTGATGGAAATTAAGTCTTCCTCTGTCACAGTCTTTCTCTTCAAGAATCTTCTTATTGGTCTTGCCACTGCCCTAAGCCCGAAGATTCTTCTATCTCTTTCCCAGTTAAGACACATGATAAATACCTCATTTGAAGCTTGTGCATGATAATGCTGGAATCGGGCATCAGTGTTTGAAATGGAAATTGAAGAACATGTCAGATTTACTTCTGATGAAATTTTCTTCTAAATTAATTCCACTTTTTGAAGATTAATGTCTCCAAGCACTCCTTTTTTTATCAGGCTACCTGAAGCACTTTCTAGGTTTAAACCTGCTGTTTACAGGCAGGTTTAAATAGTATGATAGTGCCAACTATCATACTTTGAAAACTGGAATTTCATCTGAGATGGCAAGCTCTGCATCTGATACTGATTCTGTGGGAAAGATAGATATGTTGAAGAAGTAGGTTTAAAAAACAAAATGCTACTTAAGCTTCAGAAGGATTTCAGTGCTTTGAAAGTTTTCAGTAAGTTGTTTGTCTCTTCATGTTGTGAGAATGGCATTCTCAGGTCTTAGGGTTTTTAACAAAATACACATTCTTCTGACCCAGATGACTTCAGCAACTGCCAACAGGTTTCCAAGTAAAGCAAGCAGTGTGAGTGTTAATCTGAAATCTCAGTAATAGGTGTTGTCTGGAGATGCATCTCTTAACATGGATTTTAGTTGATGCTAGATGACTATACTGGCTGTCTACAGAAAATGAAATTAAAGCCTGTAACTTTATGCTAATGAGTTCTGCGATTATCTTTTCAGATGTAATTGCAAGTAGTTCATTTGGCTTGTGTGTATACTGAAGGTGTTCAATCTTTCAGCTGAGCATCTGGAGATTCGAGTTTCTTAGTAGCATAGGCACTCACAGCAAGTTTTCTTGGTGGTATTTATTGTATTGGTAGACTTCTAATGTGGCCTTATTTGGATGTTTTTGTAAAATGAAAAGGAGCATTGCAACTCTTGTGACAAGCTGGTCATCCCTTTCTCTTTGCTAGACTTGCAACTGTAATGGAGAATTTTGCCATCTATTGGAAGCACGCGTGTAAGCTAATGAGTGAGTGGCTTTATTACTTTTACCAGTTTTAAATTCTGTTTGTTTCTACAGATTACTGGTGGAAACTGTGAATTCTGTGATCCATGCTGATTCCCTCTTGCATTTTTGTTTTCACCAACTTCTATTTGTCATATGTCAGTAGAAGCAGAGTTGTCATCTGATACATCTTTATCATTTATGAAAATCTGTTTGTTTCGCTCTGCTTCCTGCTGGCTTAATGACCAAAGCCACTTAACAAGTTTTGATAAGGAGTAGTCAAGCTATTTGACATTCAGGCTTGTCCATATTCTTCTTTGCAAGCTTTTAACAAGCTATTTATTTAACCATGTGATTCAGCAAGGTCCTTTCTGTCCTTTCGTAACAAAATCTACCCTGCTAAAACTCTTTGTAAATTGGACCCTAGCAAGAGGAACCTCTTTGAAAGGTATGAAGATCACCTGTAAAAGCTCACTTTTCCTTTCTAATGTGTTGTGGTAATCTAAGGAGGAAAAGAACCCTTTCAAAAGGAAGCAGCTGTCTTTAAAAATGTCAGCGTATTGAATAAAACTAGAATTTCTGACTGTGCTGGCAAGGCCTACTATTCAAATTGTTTAAAGCTTAAAGGCATTTTAAACTTAAAGGAAGTGATATTTTGTTTTCTGAGTTTGTATTCTTTTCAGTGTCAAGTAACATAAGCTTTCAGGAAGCAGCTTTCGTTCCTGGTGAAAACTGCTACTTGCTGCCCCCAAATTAAAAAGTTGGGAGGGAGGGATCAGGAGTGGTCCTGGCTGCAGGTGAGCTAAGTCTTGGTGTGAATGCAAGTCCTTCCTTCTGTAGCAGATTCTGGAGCCCTGTTTTGTAACCATGATAAGTTAGATACTTTCCTCAGTTATTAGAAATACAGTGCTTTGACCCCACTTCTTGATCTCCTGGAGAGTGTTCTCCTGTTGAGCATATTTATGTGTCCTGACTTGTTGAGTGGGTGTTTACGTTCAGAGGTTTTGGCATATGATTCCTTCACACAATTTGTGTATGTACAGATGCTGTGAGAAGATGAGACAGCTTTCACCTCTGATACGTTTGCGGGGAAAAAACAGAAGCTAAGCAAACGGAGGTAAAACAATCTGACTTGTAGTGAGTGCAATGGCACGTAGCTCTCAGAGCAGCGTGACAGCAGTGGTTGGAGGGGTGAGGTGTGAGGCTTGGTTTGTAAGCAGGCAAAAGGCCAAAGGCTGCTGGTTGAACTGTTCTCCCTGGAATTGTGACATTTCGAAGCACAGTCAAAAAACAGCAAATCAAATACCGTCCTGTGCGACTGCCTAGTAGATCAGTACGCCTTTCAAGATGTGTAGTTGTGGGTATCCTCTTACTGGCTGCTCTGGACATTAGTCTAGAGGGTGCATATATTGATAAAGTATCTTCCACTGTCCCCAAGGAACATCTGTCAGTCAGCCAGAAAGAAAGTATCAGAATCATTGTTGGTTTATTGTTTGTAAATGTTTGCATTTACTTATTTACTTCTGTCCCTCCGCTCCTTTCCTCCATGTCCTGTCACATGAATACAAATGGCAAAGTTAAGTTTCAATCTTGGGTATGCATAATGCTTATGTTGCTTAATCACTGATGAAGTGGCTGTGTATGTCATGCAGAGTTAGTGCCCTAACAAAACAGAAAACCAAAGTCAAACATCTATTAATGTTTTACTAACGTTCCCTGTGCATGCTGTTTCGGCTGGGCCTCCAGGCTTTTTATTTTCATGGTCGGATTCAATGGTTAAGTCTATTGATTTGAATCATAGAATGGTTTGGGTTGGAAGGGACCTTTAAAGGTCATCTAGTCCAACCCCCTTGCAATAATCAGGGACATCTTCAACTAGATCAGGTTGCTCAGAGCCCCCTCCAACCTGAGCTTCAGTGTTTCTAGGGATGGGGCATCTACCACCTCTCTGGCAGCCTGTTCCAGTCTCTGTTCTTAAAATGTAATACCTGGAATACTCTTATGTTCATATTCTGACTAGTGAATATTTTCTTTTATTGTTACCTAAACTGTGAGGTTTTATTGTTTTGGTTCAGTTTTTTTTTTTTTTTTTACCTTGCATAACTTACTTAGTATTTCTTCTTTATGATACAGATGGGATAGCGTTTGTGTTCTCATTCTGTTTTCTATTCTAATAAAGCAGCACTGAGATCTGAATTTGAGATGACTTAATTATCAGATGGGGATATTGGCATTCTCAGGAATAAAGAGGTGTGCTACTGCATCTTTTTCAAGATATTGAATTATTTGCATATTAAAATACATAAATGAGTATTGGGATGGATAAGGATGTGGGGAAGGAGGGGCAGTAACAAATTTAAATAAAATTCATATACTACCAAACAATTTCTAAGAAAAGCATTGCATTTTCATGTACTGATGTTTATTTAAAAAAATAATTTATGTGTTTGAACAGAAACTTCTATTTAATTTTTTTAGAGTATGTATTTTCAGTTTAATTTATCTTTAATGTGTGAATTTAAAGGCAAAACTACAGCTGTGTCCTACTCTTTCAAACCAGGAAAAAGCCTGTGTTTGTTCACCTTGCCACAGACAGCTAGCTAGTATTCAAGCAGGTTTGTTGGGTGGTGAGCTGCCACAAAGACATGGTGAAGTGCTGGTAGGGAGTAGCCCAACACAGGACAAGGAGCCACTGTGAGGTTTCCTGAAGTCTTTACGTGGTCAGGACTGTTGGCTGTTTGTTCAGAGCACTGCATTTATCCACATGGGTTTGTAGTACATGCCTGAGTTGCTTCACATGTCACTGAGCAGATCTATATTCCAATCACCGACATGCTGGAGGAGAGTGTTTTTTCTGTTCAATGGGTTTCTGAAGGCTGGGAACACCTGGGTGTTTCAGAAGGCACACCATGTGTTGATCCTAATGTTGCCGTTGGACGCCTACTGCTGGTGNAGCCAGACTGCCTCGTTTATGAGAGAATTTTTTTTTTTAACCTTTCAGCAGTAGTCTGTTCACCAATTTACATATATTGTATTAAATCTCTGTGTTTGATGCAGTAGTTCTTTGTGAGGAGGGCTTTCTCTTCAAGCATGACTGGGGAAGATTGCTTAAATGTAGTTAAACGCAGTGTCGGTGGGCAGCTTACGAACATTCTGAGACAGGCTTTTACAGCCTACAGCTGCTAGGTGGTTAACTCCAAATAGTTGTTTATTTCTGTCCTCTGCTTGCTGTCTCATGTTCTTGCGTGATTGGTTGCTATCTAAATCTGAAAGGGAAAGGGATAAAACCGAGCTTGCTAGAGATAAGCCTGGGGGTGGCACACCAATGTTTGAGGAGTGTTGTGTTAGCAGGGTCCTTCAGTTTGTTGTATCAGTGGAGGTAGGGGATGGGGATCCATGTGGCAGCAAAGACACAAGGGTTATTGATGTGTTAG
>RSEF01000002.1:123204756-123218482 GCA_003993805.1 Himantopus leucocephalus | reverse complement strand
TCCCATGGTACTCTACCAAGCAGATCCCTGAAGAGACCAAAGTTTGCTCGCCTGAATCCAGGGTAGCGAGCTTACTGTTTGCCCTCCTCACAGCCTTAAGGATCTTGAACTCCACCATCTCATAGTCACTGGAGCTAAGGTNCTTAAGGATCTTGAACTCCACCATCTCATAGTCACTGGAGCTAAGGTTGCCCTTGAGCTTCACATTCCTCACCAGCCCCTCCTTGTTGGTGAGAACAAGGTCCAGAATAGCACCTCTCCTCATTGGCTTATCTATCACTTGGAGAAGGAAGTCAATGCATTCCAGGAACCTCCTGGCTGGCTTATGCCCTGCTGTGGTGTCCCTCCAACAGATATTGGTGTGGTTGGAGTCCCCTATGAGCACCAGGGCTTGTGAATGTGAGGCTGCTCCTATCTGTCTATAGAGGGCCTTACCTGCTCGGTCTTCTTGGTCTGGTGGCCTCTAGCAGACCCCCACTGTAATGTCACCTGTCCCTGCCCTCCCTTTAATCCTGACCCATAAGCTCTTGGTCAGTTTCTCGTCCGTCCCTAGGCAGAACTCCATGCACTCCAGCTGGTCATTGACATAGAGGGTGACACCCCTCCTTGTCTCCCCTGCCTGTCCTTCCTAAAGAGCCTCTAAATGTCCTCTAAAAGCTGAGCAGCACAGACAGATTTATCCATTGCCCAGCAAGGATGATTCACAAATGAAGGCACGAAAAATTACCTAATATTATAGCACAATACCACTTTTGACTACTGTGCTGGGAAACTGTGAATAAAGACTTTTCTTTGACTGGGCAAACTAACACCTACTTTCAGTTATGGCCTACCTTAGTGGTAGATGATAGATGTTAGCACCTTCTTCCTTTGGTTTCTGCGCTAGCAGTAAGTGATATAAGCGAGTCCTACCAAGTCCGATTCTACAGTAAGGCTAAGTCACCATCTTCTTAATGTCCTTTCCATTACATCTCAAATCCACAGGTATCCCTTTTTTTCCCATTAAAAAAAAAAGAAAGCATGGGTCACATTCTTGGCTGACTTCAGTAATATGATGCAGAGTTGCAACCACCAATTCTCTGACCCAGAAGTGCAGCTCCGGAACAGAATATACACATTTTATGAGGAAAATGAAATGGAAACAGGTTAAATTACAAAAAAAATAAAATTCCCACAAACGGTACTTCTTCACTTTTACTGATTCATTTATGTCATCTACATAAAAGATTTGCAAATGATAAGTGAAATGTGGCATCTGGCTGGGAGCTAAACACTGTTTTTAATAGATCTCAGAAACATGTCTCTTACAAAGCAAGACATTCAGCTCTCTTATCTTACACTGAATAATTAGCCTCAGTAGTGACAAACTGCTTCCAAATGAATAAGCTTTTGATAGGAAACTCTATCAAATTTCAGTGGAAATCTGATCATGGGAAAATTTGCTCATGGAAAGAAATGGCTCAACACTTGATGCATCCTTTAAAAAAAAGGATTCCTTGGTATTATCTCATTTAATACAGATGTTTCAAAAAATAAAATCCCCAAATGTTACTTGTATTAAGCAGTATTGATTAGTTGTGGTTTTCATCTGATTAAAATGTATTAAAATTGGCATACAGGTATTTCAATTTATCTAGAGTTAGAACTGTATTCCAGTTTATGTTTCTTTGTATTTCAATCTGGTTTTGTACTTCAAATTTATGCTAGACAGTAAATGACATGTCTAGGAAAAACTGAAAACTAATAATTTTTTGGTTTTCTTTTGCATGAAACATATGTCTTTTTATTTTTTTCCCCATTATGGAATCTATTTCTTCTCCCATCTTAATCATAGGCAGTAATGATGGGCCATTTTCTATGAAGTCAATCAGCAGAGCTTTCACCATTTTTCAATACACCATTGCTACCATTGCTCTTAATAGGTAAGACTTAAGGCTAAGCACTTTTGCAGCTTGGGTCATTTCCTTTTGTTGCCTAATTAGCAAAAGAACTCTTTGGAAAGGCATGCACTTCTCAGACTGAGTGGAAAAGGAATTATTGATGAAATGTTAGGAGTATTGATGGGATGCATGAAGTCAATTGAAAAGGAAATACCTTCTAATTAAATATCTGGTTTAGGATTTGAAAATGTACGTTGTCCTAGATAGGCCATTGATCTGAGAAGATTGTTCCTGCAGAGTACTGTATACTGCAGGAGATGTTTTTGGGACAGGAAAGAAATCATTTATCCATTAAGAATTTCAAATTGCCAAGCTATAAGGAATCCCTTCCTCATTCTCCTCCAGCCTTCTTTGGTGCTCATCTCCCTCCACGTAAACAATTCCCATATTAAAGAATGAGGTTAACAGGTCAAAGTCCCCTGAACGTTTCCAGAAAATGGAGGAAAAAATCCCGAATATATGTCACACTTAACCTGAAAGGGATGAGGTTGCCCTTGTTACATGACCTCCTTCCCTTCTCACCTACAGAAGACAGCCCATTGCACTACAAGAAACCCTGAGGCTCTTGGCCCAGGCTGCCAGGCTCTGGACTTGGCAGCTGCCTTTTAGACAGGCTGGAGGGGAGGATATCAGATGGGAAGGAAAATAGAGAAAATTTCCCTGGGAAAATTGCCTTGTTTCTGCTGAACTGATCCACAAACTGACATGATTCTACAGGATGTTTTGATTTCTTCCATACCGGCTTTTCCTGACAGAAAAAAAAAAAAGAAAAAAGAAATGTTTCCTCTGAAAAATTCCATGTGACTGTATTCCAGATCTTATGCAGCAGCATGTTTCTTGTCAGATCCTAAGAGTTAAAGGGAAGAGATCTAAACAACCTGGCGATCAATAGTTTATGTTTGGCTGATGTTAAAATGGGCTCTGTAGATCGCTTGACAGTTTTGCTCAAAGCGTGCAGCGAATTGCTATAAATATCCTGACATAAAGCAACGTTGTTCCAGTGCGGGAACTCAAAGTAAACCCTCTGTCCTTAGACAACTCGCCCTTTAACCGCAGGCACCAGGGGCAACTGCCACATCACCAGTCTCTCTGTATGGTTTCTTTCTGTAGGAGGAAAGGCACTCGCCCGCATGCACAGGTTACCTATACGTACCATTTATCTGGAGGTGAGCAGATGAAAAAAAGGGTTTATCCAGCATCTGCCACGTTCACTAAATAATTCAACAAACTAGTTTTTCTTTAGGCATCTGCCTGAAGGTACATGTATTTTGGGTTTGAGCACAGCACTGTTTGTTTGGGTTCATTAAGTTCCTACTGTTCAGCTGACCTTGCCATGGTTTTTTTTTTTGTTGTTGTTGTTGTTTTTTTTTAACATAAGCAGCATGATGAATTGTTTTTTCCCCCAATTAATATAAAGGAAGTCTCAAATGTTTAAGAAGGGGCCTGCACCATCAAGACTGCTTTGAGGAAATAAGCTGTTATTTGATTTCCTGGTGGGATTAGTTCTTGTCAAATACATTTTTAATGCACTTCTGGTATCTAATGAATTATGTAGCATGCCCCTTTTTCTTCTGTCAAATGAGGTTTGGAAGAAATCAGGTCAAGTCCGATGGCAAAAAATGACATAGTATTCTGAAATAACCCCTAGTCTGAGGGAAAGAACCATTCCGATGGAAACGAATTCCTGATGAAAAAAAGGAAAATACTAAAAACAAGCCAAGCCTCTGTATTTTTGTGGCCACCACCAATAAAGAAATTTCTTACAATAAAGCAGAGGCCAAGTACAATTTTTACAGGCCTTAAAGGAAGTTGGTGAAAGCCAGGTTTGAAACAATCAAAAGAAGGTTATTCATCCCTCAGTGCACAGCAGACCTGTAGCACTCCTAGACAGGGGATGCTGAGGAGGTGAGGAGCTTATGTGGGTATAAGCAGAGGCTGGACACAAACCTTGAAGAGAGATCCATTGCCAGTTACTAAATAGAAAAATCACATACCGCTCAGGAAATTCCCCAAGCCCAAAATGCTCAGATGTTGGAAGAGTAGCAGGACAAAAGTCATATGAGCTTGTCCTGTTCCTCCTCCTCCCTGGCCACCCATTGTCATCACTGTGGGATGCAAAAAGAAACTTAGATGGCTCCCTGGTCTAAGCTGTTATGGTTATTCTTGTGTTTACATCATTGTTAAATGTAAAATCCTAGAATTAAAGAAAAATTGCTTTGAAAAGTTACTTTGTTGTTTGGTCATATGTCCAAACCCAAACCCAACTCTTCTTTTTAAGAAAGGATTGACTAATATTTCTGTGGAATAGAATAATGCAGGGGGGGTATACGTTGTTCAACATGAGATGTGGGGATGACTTCTAACATCTCGCTCTCCTTAGGTTTGCTTCTGTGGTGCTGACATACTAATTCACTCCACGATGACTGACAGATGCTCTGGCTAGAACTGCGATTAAATTTGTGTATTCAGGAAAGCCATTCTACTTGCGTCAAGTTTTCTGAGGCTTATCAGTTCTTTTTTTTTTCTTTTATAGTACTGTAACATTTTGGCTATTGCCATTAAAAACTGAGCAGGTACATAATTTCTAATTAAACTTTGACCACCACCACATTTGTTCCATTTTAAAAAATTGCTCATTTGTAATTTTCCTGACAAGAATCAAATTAACAGTTTTAAATTGCCTTGAGCTAATACCATTCTCAAAGTCCTGTGTACCTACGTGCTCTATTTTGATTGGGATAACTGGCCTTTCCAGATCAGACTCGGAAGATTATTTGTCATGTGGATTTTACGCTTAATTAAACATTAGATACATTGCTTTTTCACTAAAGCAATTTGAGCTCAAATATTTCCTAGGGGATTCTGGAGGAGAAAATTGTTCATCTACCTCCCACTTCCAATATATTGATGTTTTGATTTTTTCCAAAATTTCAGTTCCTAAGACAACCAAAGATGTCACACACACCTTGAAAGAAGAAAAAAGGTCAAGGTCTTTCAAACACAGGACTTTTTTTTTTTTCCCACCAACACTACTGCTTTTGTATTTTATTTTTATGTTTCCTGAAGAGTTGTCATTAATCACTGACTAATGCAAAATGCTTTAGTTAATCGGAGCCTACCTTGACACAATGTCTGAAATTTACCTGTTAATATATTATCTCCTACAGGTACTTTGCTCTTTTTCCAGTCCAGTCATGCTCATCCATTCAAATCCCCTCTGTGTGACTCAGAACTGGAACATGAACTTGGCCTATCCACCTCTCAGGAAAGTGACCTCATCAGCAGTTTAGACAGTCTGGAAACAGGTTTCTCTTAATTTCTTCTGTTGGAGCTCTTCCCTTGGTTACACTTAATTAAATACTAATTGTCCCCAGAGAAAAAAATGGGGAGAGGGTGACTCCTACTGGGTGAAAGTGGGAAAGTCATGTTCCAGTCCCTGCTCTGACGAGTATATAATTACAGATGCAGGTTTTTTACAGGGAAAAGGCACCCTTCTGGGGCATGACCCTTGGTGCAGCAATTCAGCTTTTCACCGGTTTGTGTCGCACTGGAAATGCCTTCCCTAACGAAAGAACTGGAAGGTACAGACGCAGCATTAGTAGCGTGCCTCCCTGGGCTTTTTCTGCAGGACTAAGCATATTCTGAGATTGTTTACCTTTAGACAAGCCTTGTACCCAAGATGCGGGGGCAGAGGTGTGGGCTAAGCCACAAGCTATCAGAACTGGAATAGTTTATTGCACGTACAGGATTTGTGAGCAGCCCGTTCAAGGTCCCAGGCACACACGGCTTTATCACCCTGTGTGAGTAGCGGCCCTTCGCCACCACTAAGTAGAGGACACTCACTGTCGGCGCACTGTGCATGTGGAAATTGGACAGGGAACTTCACGTGTGACAGATGAGATGGGGTTTCCTCACCAGCACTACAAGCAAAGCCGTGGATGTCACTATCAGAATCTGACCTTAGTCTCTCAGTAGAGGGAATGAGAACTGCAAGACATCTGGACAACAGATGTGAAATGCAATCCACCCTTGTCTACTGCATTTGTACCGTTATAAACTGAGCAAAGCTCAGGGGCACAAATCATCATTGTAAATGACTAAAGAAAGTGAAGGATAACCAGGACTCAGGCAATCCACTTCCAGATGGGCAAGGAGACATACAGGATAAGACAAACAAGAGATGGTAGGAGGGAATCTGAAATTTAACATATAAGAAGGAAAATCTTGTTACTGTAATAGGTAGTAAATTGGGATTACTGCTATTTTAGCACTTTTGGACAAAGTTTCAAAAGTGGCAGTTATTCACACTGCTTGTACTTTTCTGCATTTCTTGGCTTCTTGCTTCCCCTGGTGGCATAGGTGCAAAACTCTCGTGACATGAGCTTTCTTTGGGGATGCTCGGAAATTCATGCCGTGACATGGGTGGGAGGAAGAACAGCTGCCTGTCACGCAGGGGTGGCTGGGAGTGAGGAGAGATTCACCGATGCAGCATGGACAACTGTAGCAATTCAGCAAGCTAAACTGAACACAGAGTAAAACTTAGGACTTGAAATAAGAGGGCATGTCTAATCTGACCGGGTTGGAAATCCTGGCCTTTTGTTTCTTGTAAGCAGGCATACAAGCCACAGTAAGAAAACAATACCCCATCTTTCTCGCTGCTATCTAATCATGCATAGAGGGCTCTGCTTCAAAGAGATAACAAGGGAAACAGGAGAGAAATGATGGATAACAGAAAATGCACCAATGAACTCCAGCTGACTCAAATTTTCCACGTGGCACTTTTTCACTCATTTGGAATACTTTTATTTTTAATTTATCAGATTGGCTTGGCCTCCCAAGAACTGAAACAGAACTTCAAAACAAGTTGAAATGCTTCAGTTTGGCATTTTGAATTTTTTTTTCACGTCTTTCATTCTGAAATATTTTGTTTAATTTTTTTTTCCTTACAATTGGGTAGACATCAAGATAATTTTAGGAAACACAAGTCCCCATTATATCTGTCCTCCTGAAAAGCCTTTTTCAGACAGAAACTGAATTTTATTTTGGTTTTGGTGAGAACACTTTAAAAGCTTTGGTTCCGGTTAACTTCACTTTTTTTTTTTTTTTTAATTTAATTTAAGTTAAGCTATGGAACTGAAAACTCAATTGCTTATAGAGGTACAAACTAAGATGACCGTGCCTTAGTACACCACAAATCAGGAGTAGCAGCCCATCAGCGTTGATTGTTTTGCAGGCATCACAGAAGAAATTAGCTTTCAGGAGAGCTTAGCAGGAGAGCAATGCAGTGACTACCAGGATTTTGGCATGCGAAGGCACAAGAGAACTGGCTGGGAGTTTTGATGGAAGGCAGGATCATCAGAAAAGCAGAGAAAAGGCTGATGATTTTTACTCTGGAGACAGGGATTGCGTCAAGCTGAACTGCCACAGACTTGCCAAGGCGCCCAGTGGGCAGGCACCCCACAATGTCCTTTTAGTTCCAGCTCACTCGTGCAGGAAGAAAATCTGGCAGAACGAGCAGCAGCCCATGGCGCTTCTCCTCTCCTCACTTCACCTGGCCTCCACCAAGAAGATGCCGGGGCCACTTTGCACCCCTGGTAGCCCAGGAGTCATGGCTCAGCCGCTCATCAGTAAAAATAAATCGTCACCTACAACAATAGAGTCAGAAAGCACTGAGACAGGGAAGTGCATATGTATTTTATCTTAACATATGCCACTAGCATTTATCAAAGGTATCTTCCTTCCCATCAATCCCTTGGCCTCTTTTGTGCCTCAAAACAAAGCCTCAACACCTTACATTCCAAAGGGAAGGCAACATCATGGTCAGGATGCAGACACAAATGTGGACCTTCTCATCACGCAACAGCCGAGCACGGGGAAGCTACAGGAGATAAATGGATTATTTGGGCCTGCCTCTATACAGTTCCCTAATAGCCTGTGTGGGCTGTCACTGGTACATGCCCTTCTGAGGAAGACAAGACCTTGAAAGGACTTGAAATTAATAAGTACACCTATACCATTTAAGAAGATGAACATACTTTTGGTAACTCTTATAACATTTTGATGCAGGTGTATGCCGGAAAATACACAGTTTAAGTAAAACCACAGCTTTTGCAGCTGTGGGATCAAGTGTGGTTACTCACAGTGAAAAAGCAGCCAAGTCCTCTCGTATGACACCAGTGAAAGTCAAGCTTCATTCTTTGCACACAGGCTACTTCATAGGGCGATGACTGAATATCCTAGTGAGTTTGGCTTCTCCAGCTTCCCTGGAGACCTTCTGGCTGAGGTAGGAAGGGCTGCTTTAACTTGTAAAAATTGTTTTTTGTGCTGCCTGGCAGTTTATTTTGAAGTCTTTCCTAAGGACAGCTGGGTCCATCACAAACAGCAGCTGCAGTGGAAGAGGCCAGACTTAGCTCCTCTTGTCGCTGTGCTTACTGCTGCCACAAGCGCAGTGGCTGCAGGTGGTGGGTTGTCTTCTCTTGAGAAGGAACAAACCACAAGGCAGGAATCAGAGAAAGCAAAAATAATGACTGAGCAATTTGTTGTGCTAGAATAACCTAGACCTGCGCTCGATCACTACTGATGCCTTCACTGAGCGCCCTTGGAACCTCCAACTGAAAACGTGTAAACATAGTTCTTGTGAAATGGGGCATTTTTATGATTCTTCAGGAAGAGATGGAGTGAAAATCTAGAAACGGGGATTAGGGAAGGAAGCATAATTTTTTCTGCCCATTGTCTGAAAATGCAGCATCAGTTAAATATTACTAATGCTTTAGATTGTTCTCTGGGTTGGAAATCTATCGTTTATAGGTTATCATTTGTGCACTAAAAGACTATTCTGAAGAAAATAAGACTACATATGATCCTTAGATAATAGTGTTAAGGTCTAGGAAATACTGAAAATAGTATTAAAAAAAAAATTGAATCCCACACCTGTTTCTGAATTCTGTGGTCTGGAATCCTGGATCCTCAGGTGATGCAAAGGACACCACAGAACCAGACACTGGTGTTCCTAGGATGTGGTAAGGTACTAAAATCCCATTTGTACTGCCTGAAATCACTGCTCTCTGAGAGGGAGAGGCTGTACAGCATCACACCTTTGCTTTGCTCCAGTTAGGACTAAAAGCACTTTCGTTATGGATACTTGATGGTTGGACTCGATGATCTTAAAGGTCCCTTCCAACCTAGAGGATTCTATGATTCTCTGATTCTTCCCTTAGAAAGACAGGCATGAAATACCACCTGGGAAAAATATGCTGCTCTGGACAGTGACAGTAAGCGGATAGACTGTGTATTTCTTAACTGACTGAAAGACGTTGAAGAACAGCCTCAGGTGAGGAATCTTGGTGAAGCTGTCCAGGGATTTCAGTGGGCATTGGCTCATGCATCAGCAGATGTAACTTTGTGCTGTGCATTCTCTTGACCACCTAAAATAGAGGCCACATTCTGTAACGGATCTTTTCCCAAGTAAACCTCCAATTTCTAAAACAATGATCTAACCAGCTTGAAAAGAGTCCAGTACAGAAATAAAATTGATCATTATAATGATCATTTTCATGAAGAGAGATACTGAGTTTATAAGTGTAGTTTGGTTAGAGTCACTAGATGTATCTACCTCTATTTCCTATTTTCTTTTGTAAGGCTGGGTTTTTGTTAGACCTGTTTTAGACCAGGTCCATGTAACACAACGCTGACTCTGGTTGAGACCATGACATGCTCCTGTCTATAGGTTGCTGCTCACTTTTTGCAGGGGCTGTGGGAGCCTGAAAGTTCTTGATTTATCATACAGTTGAATTTTTGTTGATATCCTGAAATACTATTGTTATGATCCTCTCCAAACAGAAAAATCACTTACAGAAACCATTTAGGCTTTAGCTGGGACACCACGTTAATAGCCCTCTCAATCCTCTTCTGTAGGAGAGTATCACAGGTACAAGCATGCGGCAGGCAAAAAGTAGTTCCTGTGATGGGCACACAGACTACAGAGAGAATGATGTGCACGAGCGTCTGTGGGAAGCAGTGGGAAAAAGAGCTGCACTGCAGCTTGAGGAGGTGCGTACTAAAGTTAAAGTCAGCTGGTAACTCAAAGGCTTGTTTGGCAAGGCAGCTCTGGACGTGTTCCTCACTTTGGGGCTAATTGCTGTAGAGAGTTTAGCAATTTTTGTGGCCATATCCTATAAGGTACATATTTACAAAACTTTATTAAATAGAAGATTTATGGGGCAGGGTTACAGGGACCATCGCTCCTTCGTTAGGACTAATGCAGAGTGTGCTCCCCATCCATTTGGGAAGGAGTGCCCATGACCCTCTGTGGCCTTGTTCGTCCTCATTTTGTGGCCATGTGCCCAATCCTGACCCCTTGAGAGAGCTTTGGGGCAAACGGTATCACAGAGCAACTGCTGAAAGACAGAATCCAGGACCAACACCATCATCTGGACTTGGACCAGATCCTGGCCGAGTGATATTCATGCACTTATTTCAAAGGTACTCCTGGAGGAGGAGAATTTCCCACAGGTGTGCAGTTGTACTTTTAGCTGCAAACTGGACAACACATACAGCAATCTCTTGGACAGAAGAATCTCGCATAAACATGTGAGATCCTGGAAAGGCTACAGAACAGATAGAGCAGGGTGGGGAAAGAGGCAGAAGAAGTGGCAACAAATACTGATTTATTTACAGCTGATTTATTAACCTCATTGTGCTTTTCAGTTTGCCAACCAGGAACAAGTTTCTATCTTTATGCTTTCATTTACAAACATATTATTGAACAATTAATATTTTAAAGGAGTGCCATATTAAAAATATTATATTTGTATAAAGTCTTCAAGATAAGTCTTTTGTGTTTTGGATGTCAGAGTATGGTAGTCAGCAACTCTGCAACTGCTGTAGCTGCAAATGTATGCAATTGAAACAATTACTGGTTTTTATTACTGTAACAGAAGCTTAGACTTATTTTAGCAGGCATACTTCTGTTTTTAATTTTCATTAGTCTGGAAAAATTATCATTAGTGTAGCAGGATTTCATGCTGTTTATTAAATGTAAACAAATTATCATGTATACAGAAAGAATCTTTTCCTCCTCACAAACAATGCTAAAATGATGAGCAAATCTGAAATACAAGGTAAATAAGGCCCTAATGCACAAAAGCCTAGGCTTCAAAGTTCTGCTCCTTGGAGAATTATTAACACAATTTTCTCTCCTTGTCACATGCAGCTCTGTATTTCTGTTGTCTTTAACCAGTGAGTTGGATTATTGAAGACCTTCCATGTGCAAGCAAATGTTTACACTCATTGCCAATCAAAAAAGCACTTCAACATGTTCCAAGATCCCACAGAAGAGATGAGGTTTCAAGGTCCATATGTCTGCAGAGTTCAATGCATTGGAGATAAATCCTACATCATTTGGGTGTATATCCCCTGAAACAGCTGTATGTATTTCTTTTACAGAAAAACCTTTGATTGACCCAAGTTATGGACACAACTACAAGGTAGGTAGTTGGGACCAATTCAGATAAACTACCAAATATATCAGCCTCTTTGATGACCTGGTCAAGAAATGCTGTTTCAACTCTTCTAAAAGCTATGGAATCAACAATACCATGACTAGAAACAATCCTGAAATGGAAAATATGTCCCGGTCCTAATGACTCTAGTCCTTGCTTTGAGGGAGGCTATCAATTTTTAAAATGTGATCCAGGACTGAAGAACTGAGCTCCCCAGTGCTCTCCATGGCTCATGGAGCCACCTCTCAGCTCTGCCAGCTGGTGAGCATGTGCTCATCGGGCTGAAGAAACAGAGAGCAAAGCCTCCTGCCAGGGTGAACGTCTCTTGCACCCACTGCTCACCCTGCACAAGGCAGAGGACATGCAGCACAGGACTTAGCGCTGCCCTCAGACGCAAGGTGTCCTCTGAGAGACTTTTTCCCTTTCACAGGGCGCTGGGTCTGAGGGTGGTGCAGTGATGCTCTGGAGTGGTGGCAGCAGCGGGAGTGCTCAGCCCTGGCAGCCAGTGGGCAGGTGCGCCACGGCGCCCTTTTTGGTCCATCTCAGTCCTGTCTGAATGCAATCCACCAGTAAGAGCAGCAGGGCATGGGCTTCTCTTCTCTCCTCCCCTCACCTCTACCATAAAGGCACTGGGGCCACATGGCACCCCCAGTAGCCCAGGAGTCACAGGCAGCTCAGTCACCCAGTCACTCAGAGTCAGAAAGGACTGACGGGATCATAAAGGCAGGAATATGTGTGATTTTGTCCCCCTTTCTTTGAGAAATACAATGTCAAAGGAATTGTTCATAGCACAGAAGAAAGAACTCTTGCTGGCAGTGACTACGGGATTGCTTCGGCCCCTTCTAAACAAGTGCGAAAACCTCAGAGAACTGCAGGTTTACACAGATTTACAGGGCTCCTTTGCAAGGCCCAAGAGGCAGCCCCGGGGTAGCTATCACGTAGTCATTTCCAAAACCTGAGCAGCAGCATCCCCCACTGTCCCTTTCTGGCAACCCAGGTTTAGAGGCAAAACACGCTGCCTCGGGCAGAGCCGCCGAGCTGGCCGGGACTGCGCTGCTTCCAGGACTTGTGTCCTTCTTTCTGCAAAACACCACGCCAAGCAGTCTGGTTTGAACTCTTTGCGCTGAGCCAGCCTGGACTGCTTTGCTCTCTAGTGGGCAGTGCGGAGAAAAAATACAAAGGTACCAGGCTAGATTCCTTCTGTGCAGCACATAGATGGTTTTGTCTTTTTTTTTTTCCTTTTTTCTTCTTCTCTTTCTAAGTTATCTCAGGGGAAATATGACCTTTTTTAAGGAGTGCCAATATCTTCATGTCTAAAGCTACTTGGAAGAAATCCTTGCTGCGTATTTGGGATTCAGATAATACAAGCCAGCGTTAGGATTACCAACTGACATGAACAAAAAAGGGTGGCTTTGCAACTTTATTAAGGGAGCAGGTCAAGGAGCTAAAACTTGTGGTCCTTGTGACCTTTTGAGGGTGTCTGCTTACCTTTGGACAAGCAGAGCTTCAACAAGCGCAAAGTTAAGACTGCAAAATTTGGGGTGGTATTTTTCTCCAGACACATATTTTCTCCCAAACACAGATGTATGTTTCCCATCTGGGGCCATCCTTGTGCAGCGTGGAAACATTTCATATAGTTAGAGTAGTATACAAAGTGTTGAAAGGTGAACAGCAGAGTCTGTTACACATCTGGGCTTCTTGTTCTTCTCAGCCTTCTTGGGTCTTTTCAATTCCGACGCCTGAAAGGTTCTATTTCTCTCTTTCTCCTTTTCTTGTCTGGTTGGGTTTCACTCCCCTCTTCACAGGTCTGTTTTCTTTCTGTTTGTTTGGGTTTTGTTTCCCTGAGAAGGGCCTCCAAACCTTTCCATGCACTAGTATTACTAGTTAGGTAAAGCCCTGATAAACTTGAATCAACTCTTCTTTTAATCAAAGCTAACTCATTCTACCTTCATTCCTCTGACAAGCTCTCCAGTTGTTCAAAGCACAGGAGCAAATCTCCCATGCTTTCTGGAGTGCAGTCAACTCCAGCAGTGACTGCAGTCAAAGCTACGGGTACCTACAATGAAAACGTAGAAGTGAACAGGTGGCAAGGGACTACCTGGAGTAGTAAGCTACTGTTTGCCAAATTTCTACCTTGCTCTTAAAAGCAGAGCACTTGGATTGATTTGCATTATCCACATTTCACATGGTTGCCGACCCCAAAATAAACTCCTTGAAGCTCTGATGAACTAGGATCTCAGCTAAACTTTTCTGAAGGTGACAGCTACTGACAGGACAGCTCAGCTG
>RSEF01000002.1:123132471-123164876 GCA_003993805.1 Himantopus leucocephalus | reverse complement strand
TTGGACTTGATGATCTTAAAGGTCTCTTCCAACCTCAACAATTTTATGATTCTATGATTCTATGATTTGTCCCTAAGAGTAATAAGGGGCCATGACAGATTTTTTTTTTTCCAGTTTCCTTCTTCTTAGCTATCTTTCAGTTATCTTCTAGTTTTGGTGTATAGAAGTAGAAAAACTCCTGCAGAAATCAGTACCCACATCAGAACCTCAGCTGCACTGATTGATGCTGCTCCCATGGGACAAAGTTTGCTGGGACCCATGCAACAACCTTCCATGTGCATGGGAGCCCCTGCAGCTCCTCCCGTGTCCCCTGACAAACACAGCCCAGAGCTTGCAGTGGGAGAGCCCCACGGCCATGTCCTGGGGGTTCCCGGTGACAGACACCTTCCTGAGATAACGGACAGGCCAGGCTGCAACCAGAGCACAGGCTGGGATGTTTTGGTAAGGAGCTTTCAACCCTCTTTCAGAGTAGAGCCCACCTCCAGGTTTGTCTTTGGAATACTTTGCATCCACAGCTGTGCACTTTCTCTTCTCCCTTAGGTTCATTTCACTGCGTATAGTTTTCTAACTGTCATATTAGACTATAACGTACCGCAGACTGCACTGATCATTTCACAGTTCAAAAGTCTATTGCAGGTTAAGGAATAAACTGCTATCTTTTGAATTTTAAGGAAAATGTTTTTAATTTCTTCTATTGTATGTTATTCATAGGTCAACTCATTTCTGTTAACCTGATGGAGACAGACTGGAGAAGTACTTTACAAACAATGAATACAAACAATCTGTCAGTGCAAGAACACAGAAACAGACAAACAAACAAAAATCATGGCCAGCTCATCGAAGCTACAGTGTCAGTGGCTGCTCAAAAGCCTAAATCTCTGCCAGACTCCAAGATAGGACAATATTATAGCACATGATAGATCTATAGCACACTGTAAAATTTGTCTCCATTAGCTCTACCATTCCCATGAGTGCAGTTTCTCTTAAAATCATAGACTCATCAAATGGTTTGGGTTGGAAGGGACCTTTAAAGGACGTCTAGTCCAACGTCCCCTGCGATGAGCAGGGACACCTTCAACTAGATCAGGTTGCTCAGAGCCATGTCCAACCTGACCAGGAATATTTCCAGGGATGGGGCATCTAACACGTCTCTGGGCAACCTGTGTCAGTGTTTCACCACCCTCATTGTAAAACATTTCTTCCTTACATCTAGTCTAAATCTACCCTCTTTTAGTTGAAAGCCATTACCCCTTGTCCTATCACAACAAGTCCTGCTAAAAAGTTTGTCCCCATCTTTCCTGTAGGACCCCTATAAGTATTGAACGGCCACAATAAGGTCTCCCTGGAGCCTTTTCTCTCCAGGCTGAACAACCCCAACTCTCTCAGCCTGTCCTCATAGGAGAGGTGTTCCAGCCCTCTGATCATTTTGGTGGTCTTCCTTTGGACTCGTTCCAACAGGTTCATGTCTTTCCTGTGCTGAGGGCTCCAGAGCTGGATGCCATACTCCAGGTGGGGTGTATACTCCTCGTACTCCATACACCTCATACTCCATGATAGTGGAGTAGAGGTGCAGAACTACCTCCCTCGACCTGCTGGCCAGGTTTCTTTTGATACAGTTCACGATATGTTTGGCTTTCTGGGCTGCAAGAACACACTGTCAGCTCATGTCCAGCTTTTCATCCACCAGTACCCCCAAGTCCTTTTTGGCAGGGCTGCTCTCAATCCCTTCATCCCCCAGTCTGTATTGATACTGGGGGTTTCCCCAACCCATGTGCAGGACCCTGTACTTGGCCTTGTTGAACCTCATGAGGCGACACGGGCCCACTTCTCGAGCTTGTCCAGGACCTTCTGGATGGCATCCTGTCCCTCAGGCGTGTCGACCACACCACTCAGCTTGGTGTCACCTGCAAACTTGCTGAGGGTGCACTCGATCCCACTGTCTATGTCATTGAGGAAGATATTGAACAGGCCCGGTCCCAGCATGAACCCCTGAGGGACGTTGGAAACACTCTTTGCCTAAAACCTTTGGGCTGAGCCTGTTTATATTGTAACCTGAATGCTTGGTAGACAGCCCTTCTAGGAAGGGGGAAATGCTGGACGGGTCTGCATAAGCTCCTCAAATAGTGTCCTTCCTGTGGGACCATCTCTAACAGGTTCAGCAGAAGAGCCTAACTTGCTTGACCCCTAGTATGGCATATAATAGAGAAATATGGCCAGTGCCAACCCAGTTCCTGTCCCAGTGGCCAAAGTCAAATCCTGGGAAGACCTGGTCCAGGCCAAATCATTTCCTTGTAGGATCCTGCCCCTCAGTAAAGTGTGCCAGCTCAGCTGCCCACCCTCCCTGGGCAGTGGATTTTGTCTGGACTGAGAAAGACGCAGAAGTGAGACTGGGCTGTGGGACAACTGGCTTGTCATAGGGAAGGGAAGGAGCTGACCTGAGGGTGTGACTGAGAGAAAAGCCAACCTTCTATCTGCTCCTGGCACCCCCGGGGACACCTCCTGTAGGCAGAGCCTGAGAACCGATGTCAACTGCAAATGGGGTGACTAGTTAAATGACATGACTAGGTTAGTGATGTGACCAGGTTGCTGATGATGTGGCTAGCTCATCCCCGCTACTGCTTGTTAGTCATATGTCTTTTGTTTTTGTTGACTTGATGAAGAAATATTGGAGATGTAAATTTCAAACAGCAAATGAAAATAAGCCATCAGTGGGAGCACACTGAACACTGTAGGACCAGCTCTTCTGACCTGCAGGAAAAGTGGCAGGGGACATGGCCATTTCCTGTGAAAACATCAAGTGGTCCAATATGTCTCAGGGTATCTAGGAAAACACTTTATAGGCCATAAATTCCCTAGGTTTTTTTTCCCTTGGTGATGTCCTTTTTGTGTCACCTCTCTCAAGGAACAATCCAACATTAGGGGGGATTCATTATGGACAGATGAATGCAACCTTGGAGCTTGATTCAAGGTCTGAAGAAGTCCTCAGTCTAGTTTGCTAGTGATCTCAAAATAATTACACTGTTTGGAAATTTTCTCATGGAAGACATTTCCCGTTTTAGCTGACATTGTGCTGGTTTTCTCTTACAGTTTTTTCTCCTAGAGAATGTTTTAAAGGAATGTAAGGGCACTGGTAGAACTACACAAGAGCAAGGACGTTCAACATTACTGACAAATATCCAGGCTGACACTCTGTTATTAACATTTGCCTTTTTGTCCCTAGCTTAATGCTGTCAGGAGCAACGAGGGAGTGATGGAGGGATTTAAACCCTGACTGGGTTTATGTGTGCTTCTGACCTTCAAGCATGTTTTCATTTGGCAGAAAGTAAATATTTTCTAAAGAGTTAATGGGGAAAGTATTTTAAAATGAAAATGGCAACTGAAATTTTACTTTTAAATGCTATCAAGACACAAGTCATGGATATGAAAGGGTTAATCGAGACTTTCGCTTCTCCTAAATGTAGTGATCTGAAAAATAAGGGAACAAAGCAGGCTAAGTCATGAAAATGCAATTGCAGCACTATTTCTACAGAGATGCAGAAATAAAATAGAGTATAAGCAATCATTCAGTTACAAAAAATCATTTCCCAAGGACATGCCTTGAGTGAAGGGATGAAAGGCTGGCAGATGGTGTGCAGTACATCAGGGTATGTACGAGCTTCCCCTGGCTGAGAGCCTGACTTAGTGACTTTAGAAAGCCACTGTGCTGTGGTTGGAGGTGTGGGAGCACACTGGGACAGCGCTCCTCACCCACTGATGGGAGCGGAAACCACCAACCCTGGCACAGGATGAGCCTGGTTTGGGGGACCTCTGTTCATCAGCAGACAGGATTTCGATGTAGAGAGGTGGTGGGAGGAATTTGTATGGGAATGCACTTATTTTTTTTTCAATTGCTGACAAATGTGTAGCTCAGGTAAAAAGCCACCTTTAAGAATCAATGTAAAGAGCCAATTTTTGTTTCAGAATTTGGAGGTTTAATTGGACAACAGTGTAGCAAACAGTTTGAGCTGATAAAGCAATCAGGTGAAATATGTGGAAGGAAAAAAATATTTGAATGTAATAGAAAAATTAAATTTGTCTGTTACATTGCCATTAAACTATTGTATTCCCACCAGAGCAAGTAATTCAACTGCGTAACTCTTGTCCTTTTACAGGCAATTAATACTCCAGTGAAAATAAGCTGTTCAGGGAGATTTACAGTCATAGCAGAAATTAGTGTAATTCTGACTGCAGCTGAAAGATAACCAGCAGCCTGATGGTGCTTTATATACATCTGTCTCTCACAAGAATTTTTGGAGATTCTAGATAAAACCACTGTGCAAAGTAAGCAAACACAGTGGAACCCTGTGAACTGTGCCGATAACTACACACACAAACCCACTACATGCAGGAGATTTAAACCACTGAATAAATGGATAAATGTATGTTACTCACTAGATGGGGAATCTCATTACAGAGTGAGAAACTTTGAAATGTCAGGAAAAGCATTTACCTGCAAGCCCTGAGACTGCCTCAGTCGAGTTTTTGTCTCCCAAACCATTCCCATGTTCTTGAGTGTGTTTTATAACATATCTGGTTGTGTTCTCAGAAATCATACATTAAGAACAGGATATAAGTCAGAAGCATCCAGTTATGACGTTTTGTCACTTTGCTCTTCATCCAATGTAATTAGAAAGTTTCTTCCCTGGTAAATATACAACGTACTGTCTTGTACAAATTCCTTCCTTATTATGAATCAGTAAGGTTCCTTTGCTTGCATGTTAATACACACATCATGAAAGACCTTTTAAAATTAATACTCTTATAAGCAAACAATTCATCCTGCAGGCCTGGTTTTGCTTTACTTTACTTTCTCATTGCAGGGGGGTGGGCATTGCCCATGTGTGTGGTGTTTGTGCTAAGGTAGACTTTCACTACAGTACTGCCTACCAAGCTCCACAAAAAACATTTCTCAGCGCATAAATCATTTACTCCATTGCCTTTGATTTACTGTAAAGTTGTTAAACACCTGTTGCATTTAATGGTGAATCTACTCCATCAGAGTACTCACACTTCAGTCACAATAAACATTTCCTTTCCACTTAGGTATTTCCATGACAGGTTACAGATACTTGCTGACTAATCACTGTGGCTAAATGAAACCAACAATTCATTTTTATCATTGCATAAAACATAAAATTAACTACAGGCTATGTTGTGCCAATGCATTTATAAGTGGATCTTTCTTTATCCTTTTGAAAACTTCCGTGAATATTTCATGCCACAGCATACAGCTGAGTGTATGACTTCTGNAATTTCATGCCACAGCATGCAGCTGAGCGTATGACTTCTGTGGCTCCTAGACAACAAAGAAGTGAAAAAACCCCTGAAAAAAACATTTATGTCTTTGAGGATGTCTTCATGAACACCAATGGACTCCTAGGAGGACAGGATCTAATGGTAATAATGGATTTTCAGCATTTTGCATCAACAGGGAACCAACGCAGTGTATTATAAGCAAACACACAGGTCTGTGAAATCTAGTGGAGCATATTTTTTTTTTCTGAAGACAGTGGCCAATTTACTTTCATTCAAACTAGGAGATGANTATTTCATGCCACAGCATACAGCTGAGTGTATGACTTCTGTGGCTCCTAGACAACAAAGAAGTGAAAAAAACCCTGAAAAAACCATTTATGTCTTTGAGGATGTCTTCATGAACACCAATGGACTCCTAGGAGGACAGGATCTAATGGTAGTAATGGATTTTCAGCATTTTGACATCAACAGGGAACCAATCACGGAATCACGGAATCACGGAATTTTCAGAGTTGGAAGGGACCTCTAGAGATCATCTAGTCCAACTCCCCTGCCAAAGCAGGATTGCCTAGAGCACATTACTCAGGACTGCATCCAGGCGAGACTTGAAGATCTCCAGAGAAGGGGACTCCACAACCTCCCTGGGCAGCCTGTTCCAGTGCTCTGTCACCCTCACCGTAAATGCAGCGTATTATAAGCAAACACAAAGGTCTGTGAAATCTAGTGGAGCATATTTTTTTTTTCTGAAGACAGTGGCCAATTTACTTTCATTCAAACTAGGAGATGAATAAAGGGTGATTTGCTTGACAGAAAATGCTTGTGTGAAAGTGCTCATACAACAGAGGAGTTCACTGGACCTAGTGAACACATGCTGTAAAACCCTCATTGCATACACTGTGTAAAGTTGTTGTACACACTCTGTTGTCTGTCTGTGACTGTTTAACAGTACTGGTCCCCCAAATCCTTGACAACCCAACGAAAGGAATTGCCTGAATCTCAGAAAAAAAAAAAAGAAGACTGAATGTGACACCAAATAAGGAAAAACTTTTGGAGCTATGGTGGTAAAATCCTGGGATGAACCACCTTGGGATATTAGACTCTTCTTCCTTGGACATATTTAAGGTAACCCTCTGTACTAGGGAAACTATGCAACATGCTTTCAGTTAAAACTCGTTAACTTTTGTAGAAGTTGCAGTCAGGAAAGCATAGGTAAAGACAGAGAGGGAGAAGGAAGAGAGCGGAAGGTGAGAGACGGAAAGGCAGAATGCGCCAGGAGAGAGAACAAAAGGGTCAACATTGACATGTAGGGTCAGCAGAACATAAGTCTTTCATAAACTCCGCAGACACTGTTATAGCTGGAAAAGACTTATACTGATGTAACCAAGACCAGGCCCTTTCCATCTTTTTCTTTCAGTTCAAACTTTTAAAAACTTTATATTTTTTATGAAATATGAACAATAACAACATGATTAATTGTGGTTATTTGCCTTTTATAAGTGTTGGCTTTCTGAAAAAAAAAGAAAAAAGGAATGATTGGATGCTCATGGAAAAGACCATCAGAAAAACTCAACTGTTTCTATGCTCAGTGTAAGTGTTGGAACCATAGCAGGTTAATCTGTACTGAACGTGCAGGGCATTTTTCCCTCGCTTTGCAGCTTCTGTAGGTGTTGACTTGTATAGAAAGGGCATCAGCCACTCCTGTTCTGCTGTAGTAGTGCTCTGCGCAGGTGAAAGCAGGACTGAAAAGAAACAGAATCAAAGAAACTGCCCGGCTTTCTATTTCTTTGAGGCAGTCCCACCCTGCCTGCCATGGAAGCAGGTTGTGAGGGACACCTATGCTCAGAAAACATAAATTCAAGCAAACACAAAGAGAAAAGGGTTGACAGGATGATTGACTGTGCAGGTAGTCTGCCATTTGCAAAACATCAGGCTAGCTTAGCAATATGAAGTGAAGAGGCAGTTCTCTGTTCACATTCCAGGAAAACAAGTATCATGGAAAGAAAATAATTATTTCAATTAAAGGCCAGTTTTTCTGCAGCATCACATGAGTATATGCCAAGCATGGGTGAATTTAGACTGGTATCAGGAGGCTCAAATCATCACGGTAGTGAAGGCTCTGGAGCAGCTTTTTAATTGGAGTAGTGGCAAGAAACCTTTTTTGTTGCAAGATAGAGCTCAGTGAATGTAATAGCACCTTTTGAATAGTTCAACTGACTGAATAAAGTCTTTGTTATCAGGTCTTTGTTGCACTGCCAAAACAAATAATTACTGTATATAATTAATTCTATGCTTCAGTGCTTTGCTGCTCATCTGCAAGGCTTGGGAAGACTTTTTCCACCTTTAAGGAGTAACAAGGCTGTTGAGATTTGTTCACTTGACCCTCCTCTGAAGCAGCGGGTGTAGACCACAGCATGGGCCAGTCGGTGGTATTGGAAAAGCAGGACTTTGGTTCCTGCCTCTTGTTTGTGATTAAACCACTGACCAAATACGGGGACTGGAAGGGGTTTTCCCTCAGGATTGCCCAAGGGAAGTCCCCAGGATTTCACACTTCTTTGTAGAAAAAATCTTACGCTGCTTCCTATGGCTAGTTGAGCATTTTATTTGACTAGTTCCTGGGACATCCAGGTGAGACTGATTTTTTCCGTCTTCTCCTGTCCTCCTTTCACACACTGAAGATTTGTTGGTTCTGGTTTTTTGCACTTAAAATCTTTTTTTACAAGCTACAGCAAGGCATTTCATGTTCTGTGACTTAAAGGTCAGACACTCTCTGTACTGTACAACCTGCTGTACTAACACATCAGTGGCAACCACTTGGGACAGTGAAAACATGCTCAAGAACCAAGCCCATCTCTTTCTCTTTCTTAGCAGTTTTTTTCACAGCCCACTTTCTGCAGGGGCATCTGCAGACATCTACTGCTGTCCTCTGTTGAGGACAGGACAGTGGGCTACTGCTGTGCACATTGAAGTCACTGCAACATCTCCTGAACTAGGCTGGGGTTTGCTGGGTCTTGGATCTTGGTGCATCCCTTAGAGGTGAGTCTGCTTCTTCAGCAAAAACCAGTGAGTGTAATTCAGGCTTCATCTTAAACAATCTTTCAGTCCTAACCCTAGGAACCTCAGTCTCCCATCCATGCTCTGACATTTCTCCTTGTCCATTAAGAAGCAGATTAGCAGCAGCAGAAGTATTGGACCTCCTTTTAGTTTGGTACACCTAGTTTTTCTTCTACCAAAGTTCCAGTCACCAAAGCCTCCCATGCTATTGCAACTCGACCAATGTATCTGGGAAAACAGTATATTTTGATTTCATATTTTCTTTTACCTGAAGATACAGCTTTGGGGCTTATGAAGCTCTGATGAATCTTCTGGTCAGAACCTAAATTGCTGAGAGAAATCTGCACCTCTGATCATACTGGGGATGGGTCTGCATTTAAAAGTTGGGGTAGGGACTCCATCCTGCAAAATGGAGAATTTGATCTTCCACTTTCATAAAATTCAAGGGTTCACAATGAACTCTGGGTTCAAAACCCTCATTCAGTTCACGAGAGTGTTTTGTTCCCTTTCTCTTTGTTCATCTCTCTAGCTTTTGTGCTTAGGAACTTACTGCCTCTATACTGCCACCTGCTTTCCGTCTGAGAAAGTCAGATAAGAAATTAAGGCAACCGGAAGCAGCGAACTCCCACATCAATTAGTACTAACTAATGCAATACTTAGGATTTTAGCACAATGGTATCTCCAAACACCATACAATAATTAAAGATAACACTGGTCGCGGCCTCCAGGGCAATATATTAAAAGCAAAACTGATTTGGAGATTCTAATAGAGCGCAACTCTGCAAGTAGTCTCATTACTGTGTCACTATTCAATGCAAATAACAGCAGAGTCTGATCCTAAATGAGACCCCAGGAATGTAGCTGCCTGCTGTATAACACGTACCATTCTGACCATACTATTATTTCTTTAAAATTTGTCAGAACTTAACATTCATGCCTTCGTTGAAACATAACTCTTCTGTCATCGTTCTGATGACTCATCGTTCAAGCTACTCTAATGATTCATCATAGCCAAGTGTTCTCTCAAGTTAAGGGTACAAATAAATATGATTTTGGAGCACAGTTTTCTAACCTTTTCCTAGACAAAGTTTGCTCCCTGTGTTACCAGGACCTATTCTTGAGAACTTAACAGCTTGAGAGTTCATACAGGCAAGAATGACTCAAGCAAACAGTGGGCTGAGAAAAGCACGTACTCCAATACATAGTGATGGGTCAGACTTGTTTGGTTTGGTTTTGGGGTTTTTTTTGTGTGTGTACACAAGTTTACACTGAGTCATCAGAGAGTATTGGACAAGTAAGGATCTGTGCATAAATATTTTAAAGTGTCATAGCCATCACAGTTGTAGACCATGGTTTGAATTTATAAGATTGCTGCGTAGAACAGGAACCTGAGTAGAAGGCTGGTTTTAAATGATGCTTTACATATTAGCTATCTCTAATTTTGAATCCTGAATTCTGAGAAAGTGATACCACATGGTAAGATATTTCAAGCATTTCAAAGCTTGAGAAATGCCTGTTACCAACAGTTCTAAGGATAAACGCGTTGTGATCTCTTAGACTTCACAGACATGAATTTGATTCCAGCAGCATGTTACCACAGAAATGGATGCTTTCATTTTTCTAGGTATGGCAAAAATGTAACTGCTGCAGCTCTCTAATCTTAGCTTTTTGTGGATTATAACGATTTTCCAGTTAGGTGAAAGAGATTATTTAATCTAACCTTTGGGACACACTATAATATGACAAGTCTGAAGGAAGACACCATGGCTTTAGCATGGCTTTTTTCTCTTTTATAAGTATGTTTATCCCCTTTCTTCTTCCTCCTCCTCCCAAAGTATGCCAGTTGGGAAAAGGAGAAAGATCTGAATTTTCAATAAGGCTAATTCAAGTGGTACTAATAGCATAAAGGAATTTATCTGCATAAAATGGATTTAAATATAAATTGCTTTCAAATGCCCAGAGAGTAGAAAGTGCTGCTTAGAATGACTGAGACTATTTCTCACGGCACATTTTAATTCAGCTTCTCATTCTTTTCACACGTGGCCAGCGGTAAGAAGAGCTCTGTAAAAGCTGATTTTTGACCATCTGCTCTTTTTCCAAACACTACCTATTTTTTTCAGCCCGTCATCCTGGGCCTGAGAGCAGATAATTCCCTTTAAGCCTTTCTTACAGCATTCACATTCATTTGTGGTTCACAAATTCTCCTTTGAAAGGCTGCAAGGAAATACTGTGCAAGCATAATCATGTAGTCCAGATCTCGAGCCAGACAAGTTATTTGTGTTAGACAGCTACCTAGAATTCAAGTACGACTAAGAATCCTTTCCTTAAAAGGACTAGCTAATACATAAGTTCACTTAAAAAGAAAAAGCACTTCTTATCTAAGAGGACATCGTAACGTTCTTGCTACTCTCATGCCCAGACAGAGAAACACCAAACAACATGACTTAATCTAAAACTCTCCTACCCTGAGCACGTTTTTGTGGGTGTTTAGCCCCTTCAGGTGCAGAGAGAGAATATGGTCTCTGCATTGCTGAAATTCTACTCCAACACTGGTCTCCTGGTCCACGGGGGCTCTCCACAGTGAGGTCTTGCTTTTTAATGAGATGCAATGCAAGGCAAAGATGGGTGAGATTAGCCTGACATCTGTTTGTATGTGCTGAACAGGGAAATCAGCTGAAGGTTAACATAGTTAGATTTATCCACCTTATAAAAAGCTTTGTGGTGTTCTGGAAGAGTTAAACTTCCGAGTACAGTAACGCTCAAGATGTATTAAAGATTTTTAGGAAGAGGTTTGCTGTTTTTTTTTTTTCTGATACTTTCCCCACATGGTGATAAAAGCCTCTCCCTATAGGCCACATTTGTATCTCAGCTCTATATTTTTCTCTCTAGAGCTTCTTTCCTGCCAGTGTAAAATATTGCCTAGCATTTCTATCTCACCCTACTCAAGTTTAGACTGTTTCTAACACTGCCTTCAGGGTTTATAAAAATTTGCCTGTACTATTGAGAAAGGTGATGTAATTATATGGGAGGAAGAGAAAGTTGGATGCCATGATGAGATGTGAATATTACAATAGGAGACAGCACTGTACTGAAAACCAAATAAATAGATGGGCAGTGTTTAATATTACTGCAGAAGCTTTTAAAAATCAAAGTTTTCTTCTTCCAGGAGAAAAGTTTTTTTAAAAAAAATTAAAAATCTGAAGTACAGACATGTTCAGCAACAGCCTCTCTCTGGTAGCAGCAATTTGCCCCCCTAAAACTTTATGAAATGGCCCCCTGTTTTCTGGGTACGTGCTAGTCCCAGCTGTCAGAATGCCCAAGTCCTGGACAAACAGCCAGAACACAAGCGAACATCAGCCACAGATGCACAGCGGAGGCCAATGCATCTTGAATACACCCAACAGCTCATGGAAACCACATGCAACCTGACTTCAGGAACACTCCAGGTCTTCCTCTACCAGGTTTGCTAAGGTTGGTAGTTTTGACTCTAACAGAAGCTAGAGCAGGCAGGTAATTTTCAGAAACAGATAAATTCATCCGAATGCAATGGAAGAGAATGATCAATGAAGTCAGTGAAGATTTTCCTCCTTGGACTTTCTTACTGAGAGACATTTTAGTACTGAAACATGTTGACATACAGTTCAAACTGTGACTGGCTTGTACTTGAACTCAGAGTGAAATTTTTTGAGTGTTTGAAGAAAAGTAGGAACGTATAGAAAGACAATGTTACTAGAGTTTTCAGGAGACAATCATTGTCTAACTCAGGCCACCTAGTCAGTTGTGGAGATTTGCAGTCTGACATTACAGGTCCTGTATTGGTTTTGAGCCAGAGAGAAGCCTGCAACATAAAGCTCAGTGCAACTTTTCTTCATAGTCTCTTGAAGGAGCAATCTCATTACTGATGAATTATTAAGCACGTGCTGCTCTGGTAATCACCATTACTGTGTGCAGGATTTCCAGATGAATCCCAGGAAAATTCAGTAGTGAGACTTTTGGCCACCCTGAGAAGAAATCTAGGAAATTCAGGTCTGCAGATAAAGAATAAATTAGATGAAGTTGCTGGAGCCACTGAAAAATTTTTAGCCCCATTTCATATCTGAAAAAAAATTCTCATACACGAAAGGCAGCATCATAAAACTTCTCGAAATAGGAATGAGTGTAGATGCCCAGTTATAATGAAAACGCTACCAACAGGTAGTTGTACTGACAAAGACCTTTTCAGCAAATCAATTCAGTGTTTTCCCTCCATCCTCACAGGGATCTCTGTTGTCAGAAAACACAGATTACAAAGGCTTCTGCTTTTGTCAAAAGTTATAGCAAGCTTTCATTGCCATTCTCTCTCTCCACGTGCCAAACAGATCTGACAGACAACAGGAGCCTTGTATTTATTACGGCAGTTACATGCTGTAAAAGTTCTCACACTTGGCTGGGAAATACATTTTGTCTGTTTCCTTCTGGATGAACAAAGAGCTCTAACCACATAATTTTTTCTCCTTAGAAAAAGGAGACAGACATAGGCAACTGACAGGTGGGAGAAATTAAAAAATCAGAGTGAACCTTAGAATACATTCAAGTGTAGATGGATTTTTTAAGTCAAGTTGTCTTTACCCAGTAACTCTGCATTATGGACTCCAACCTTGAGATAGTTGTGGTGAACTCTGCCATCTCCAGACACTATTTCCTTTAAGTGAAAGGCGTAACTCTGTAAACCTGTAAACCACAGAAGTTGTGTTAAACAGCTACCTAGAATTCAAGTATGACTAAGAATCCTTTCCTTAAAAGGACTAGCTAATACATAAGTTCACTTAAAAAGAAAAACCACTTCTTATCTAAGAGGGCATCGTAACATTCTTGCTACTCTCATGCCCAGATGGAGAAACACCAAACACTACGACTTAATCTAAAACTCTCCTACCCTGAGCACGTTTTTGTGGGTGTTTAGCTCCTTCAGGTGTACCAAAAGCAAAAAAGTGAGTTCAGCTTTTCAATACCAAAGGGAAAAAAATAATATTGTGCTGCATCTTCTTTTCCTAATCTGGCACTTTGAATGCATATTTAAGTGAGCCTCACATGAGAAATCACATATTTACCTGCATGAGCCACTTATTGCCTCATATGGTCCTTCATCATGAAACATACAATTTAAGTCCTCTAGGTTTTAAACAGAAGAATAAATACCTCTTTAGACTAAAACCGTACATGAAGACTAGTACAGCTCAATATCTTAGTGTTGCAGAGCACAAGCAAGCAGCATCAACAGGCTGGTCAAAACGTGAACTTTCAGATGAGCATTTCTTTTCTCTCCTCTCCTGAATGACTGTTTCAAACTGAGAATTTTGTATAAAAGTTTATTAAGTTTTTCCAGTTCTCACTGTTTTTTCAAATGGTCATATAAGTACACCAAAGCATAAATAATTGCTAAGCCATGAGCTACTAGTTAACATCAGCTTGCATCATGAATAAAGGTTAATATGAAAAGTGAAAGGAGCCAACTGACAAAGTGTAAAACTGGTGCTGACGTAAAATGAGGTTCAGTAAAAGCATGTGAGTAACCAGAACACCGCCTTCCACGCAATAGTGGCGTATCCCTTTTCTATTAATGCACTTTCTAATGCCAGCAGTTTAGCACTTCTAAGGCTGGGGTATTTCAGACTGAAATTGTTGAGAATTTGTTTTCCTTTTAATAGAAACCTCCACATGGATTTTGCTTCAGAGCACTGGAATTCTGGTGTGTTATCAATTTATCCTGGCTATTTAGTCTAAGGACTAAAGTATGCTTTAGCAGAAAAGAAAGTTTAGAAACAGAGAATTATAACAGTATACATTGCATCATTAGAATATCTGGTATATATGACTTTTAAAAAAACATCTGTCCTTCCAAATAGGCTAAACAGAGTTTATTTTATTATTATAAACTCAATGGACCTGTATGTGGATTTGCCTCTCATTCTGGGAACTAAAAATAAATTAACATTGCATTGAGTTTTCTCAAATATTTGTTGAAATTTTTAAGCAAGTTTGCTTGAATGTCTTTTCAATCGCTTGATATTTCCTTTTAACAACATCATTTTAGTCTTACTGATATTATCTTTTGTTAGTACTAGATAGCATTACTGGGTCACTGAGATCATGTACATTCAGTCACAAAAGTTTGGTCACTTACTCCACCGTTTTCTCCTTGAGGTCCTCATGCCACAGGCCAGGCAAGCCCCATAGGACATGGGACATGGCAATGCCTGAACTCCTGTTAGACTTTCTCTGGATGGACTGCATAATGTTTTCGGCTACATATCCCATGTTGTTTTTACATGATGTCTGCTGACAGTTTACTGACAAACATTGAGCCCATTCCTTGCTAGCAGGGCATGGGAAGGCTGTACAGGATCTGTAGGCAGCTTGAGCTACAACGTGCCCTGCACAGCAGTGACCACGGGGAGCAGAGATCACAGGCAATACAGGTAGCCCAACAAGCTTACACTCATCACATGGTCCATATTAATCTGGACCATGTCTAAAGTGTCCTGATGGTAAAAAACTGATAAAATGGACAATGCTTTCCCAATATATATTTTATATGTTTGACTAATGTGGGAAATGAAATGTAGAAGTATTTTCCCTCCTTTGCAAGACCATAAATTTCTTAAGACTTAAACTAAGACATTCTGCAAGACTAATTAACAAAAACCCCTGTATTTCGACTGAATGAAATGTATGACTGAATAGTGAATCCATATGTTCTTGAAGACTATTTCCCAAAAAATTCATTTTTTCAGGAACAGGAGATTAAATCTAGGACAGGAAAAAGTCAGTGATTTTCGCGAATGGCCGTGTGTGCATTGTTCTGTAATCTCTAGTTTGGGTTAAGAGTTAAATTTTATACAAGAAAAAAAATTTGAATTTTCTGAATAGTTTTGCATGGGAGCATGATTAAAGGCTTATTTCTAACTGTAAGCCATGTGCTGAGTAGTGATTCACATTTGAAAATAATTCCTGATTTAACTGCCTCTGTTAGTATTTGGGAACAAAAACTAAACAAGAAAAGAAAGCAGAAGAGTATTCCCAATCTGACGTTTTACCAGAGCTACATAAAACGCATATGTGAAAAGTTTAGCGTTCTTTCCTAAGTATACACATATTTCTAGAAGACTCCATAGTCACCCAAACATTTTCTGATCACTTCAGCTGACCCGTGGGTTTAGGAGCAGCCAAAACCCATCAAACCTTTGGTGGCTGCCACATCTGGGCTTCAGCCAGGAGGTGTGTTACGAGGCTCTGTAGAACCTCAGAGGCATCTGTGCCTGCAGGTGAAACCTGTCAAGGAGGTGCACTGGGCTTGATTACCACCATCTGCCCAAGGATCTCTACTCCTGGGCTGGCTTGCTGGTGGGGTATGGCCGGCTGCGAGGCATGCACCGAGCGTGTTTCCCTCTGTCATGTGCTGGGTGCCCAGGGAGGTGGACTCCAGTGGTATGCACAGCACGTGAGCTTGGTTTAGAGGGAGTTCCTGTCATATGAAAGACCACAGCAGCACCCAAGGTGACCATTCCTGTCCCAAGCAGCATCTGATCAAATACATTGATCATCTGCCAGGCACAAATGGTCAGTCAAGTGCCACTGACGCCAGCCCAGCTCTGCATGAAGCCAGTGGTCACTTCATGCCGATTAAATCCCAGGGCTGGAAGTGAAATGAGGTAAGACTCAGCAAGTGAGCCTGAGTGGTAGGAAGGAAAAGGAAAGAAGAAGGTAGGGCTTAAATCCAAGAAACAGATAAACCAAAAGACCATGGAAACAGACCCAGCTGCTCTTGAACTTTGCTGTGAGTCCCTTTGGGCTTTGTACAAGCATAAAACTGGGAGAATCTCCTCTGTTACGGACCAAGGTTTGCCTTGAAAACCACATCGACACCAGATCAACATCAGATCTGTGCATTGCACAACATTTCAAAGTAAGTGGGGAGTTCCCAAAGAGAGGAAGTCGAGAGCGGAGGAATGATTTTACAATCACCCTTTCCCAGTTAAGCATTCTCTTCACCCCATGTCTGCCAGATGATGTGGTGGGTAAGCTAAGTAGCAATTACTCCTTGGTTTTCAATGACATTTTCTCAGCTATTTCACAGATCAATGCCTGTATCACAGAAACATAAGCCTTGACGGCATTGCACTAGGTTAGGACAGCTAACCTAGTCTCCCCTTCCCTCTCTCCTGCCACTACCCAGGCTCTTGAGAGGAGCTTGCCTAACCTGCCCTCATACCATCATTCGACCATCTTACCACTGGGTGACTTCTAGCTTTCCCTCTGGCAGGTGAAAAAGGGCAATATGAACCATCATCATTTCCTAAGGAAATGCTTCATTGCTTTGTATTTCTTACGGTATCTATATATTCAACAACTTTAGGAGTCCAAATAGGGTATGCCATTTTTTGATATACTGCAATCTATTCATTATCACATCTGTTTTGGCCACGTAGATAAAGTTTTAGTGTATTAGAAATAGCTCGAGCAAATTCACTGTTGTGAAATCCCTTAATTTTATGAAGATTATATTGTTGAGCTGTTACTTGTGAAAAAACTCTATTCCTTTTCTGCCAAAAAGCCAGCTGTAAGATCTCAATTCTCAAATATACAATTCTGAATTTTTAATTTTGCAGAATATTGTCTTATCCAAGAAGCTAAATACATTATTGATACTATTGCACAAGATCTAAAGAATTAACCATCTAAAAGAGGATTGGACAATAATGTTTACTTTTAGTGTGTTTTAGAAAAATGCTTATGTGAAAGTGCCTGTAATTGAAATGATCATTCCGTTTATTTCTGCCTGTTCTTAAAAAAACAACCAAACAATATCATCACAGAAATTAAAACAGTGCACCTAGATTGCATACATTTCTACTCTTGATGCAACAGAAAAAAAGGCAAAGACCTTTGTCTTAAATAAATGTATGTAGGTGGTCTTGTCAATGAACACCTTTTTCTGAACAGGTGAATACATACAGAAGAATCAGATAAAATAACACGCGATAACCTCCATTCAGAAAATTGAGATTGAGTGGCAGGCAGTTCTTGCCTTATTTGTTCCCCACTGCTGTTGTAGGTAGCAATATTCTGCTGTAAACTAAGGAGATTTCTTCTCAGCTAAAGGGATTCACTGCTGAGTCTCAGCAAGAACAGAACATAGCCCATCTGGGTACTCGATCAGGAGGAGACAAAAGCATCTCACCTGGATGTAGGAGCATTTGAAGTACTTGAGAGAGGGGGAGAAAGCACAATGAAGGTACAGTTCCCTTTCCCCAGCTTCTTTATGATGTGAATATTTTTCATATTCAGAAGAAAAAATGTATTTTGAAACATGCAAAGCAGATTGACCTACGGAAACACAATCCCACTTACAACTCATGCAGAGATGCTTAAATGTGATTCCACAACAAAATACCTTCTTTTCAAATAACACACTTTATTCCCCAAACATCGCAGGTATGCTGGAGTCACCCTAGGGCAAAGCCATCTTCCACGTGTATGGCAAGGCGAGCCCCCAAAATAATGTACTATGAGTAGACAGCCATTCAGTTTTGGAGAATCTGCTCAGAAAGAAGATCAGCTAGACTTGCCACTGCACCTTTAAAGGTTAAATGGTAAGGTTTTAACACAAGAGCTTATCTCACCCTTCAATGGTACAAGATGGAGTCAAGGACTGAAGCCCTACTGCGTGCAACGTTTTTACACTAGCAGTGCCTATGCAGAGTTTTCCAGAGGAGGTATGGAGACACTGACAGTGAAATTGATGTTTGGAGATGATAATGTCATTTAAGGCACTTTTCCAGACCTCTTGAAAGTACTCCATCAATCCCCAGCATCCTGCAGTGCACAGGTTGAAAATATCTGATCTGGAGCTCTCACTGCTGTTACTGGAGTGCCCTCCTGCTTCCCAGAAGACAGCACAAGCTCAGTGCTCACAAAGAAGAAGAGGAAAAAAGAAAGCTGGATAAAGCCTCTTTCTCTCTCCACTGCTCATTCTCTTTTGCATTCTTCCTCCTGGAGGCACATGAATCGGGTGGTGGGGCTAAATCAGCAGGCAACCTCCCAGTGGAAAATATCTAATTAATTGCCTCTACTTAGAGGGATAAAATTATAAATTTCTGCTGGGTGGTTGGGTGGAGAACAGTTAAGTCAGATGCCTTGGACATGCAAGATGAAGAGAAAGACAAGCAAAACAGAGAGAAAAAAAAAATCGCAGCTGGAGGAAAAAGGAAACAGCAGCAGTTGAAGGCTAATGTTCCAGGAGCTGATCAGGATCAACCCAGACCTTGTGGAGATGCTGGAACAAGTGGTCTCTTCTCATTGATTTGACCAACTTTGAGTGCCTTCCATAATGACGCTAATGAATGCCGAGTGATATCAGAGTATTTATTTACAGGCGTGTGCTAGTTTCTGAAGTAATTGCAATCACAGTAAATTTGATTCCTTCCAGCACAGTCATCCCACACATTCCCATTTTGTGGCCCAAAGGTGAACACTGCCTAGGAAAAGTTACAGCATCCTTCTCNCGTGTGCTAGTTTCTGAAGTAATTGCAATCACAGTGAATTTGATTCCTTCCAGCACAATCATCCCACACATTCCCATTTTGTGACCCAAAGGTGAACACTGCCTAGGAAAAGTTACAGCATCCTTCTCTAACTATCAGCCAGTCGAAATTCAACAAATTAAATATAGTTTCTTACATTCCTAATTTCTTCCAACTTGTCCTGCCAGCCTGCAACTCAGTGGCACCACGATAGCTCTTTATCACCTCCTTTAATGTCCACTGTCCAGTGAATGCCAGCCTACCAGCTGTCATTTATCAACATTTTCGTGCAATAAAATCAGGTTGGGCTTTTGCCAGCTCATACATGCCACATCACTGGCATTTGTAAAGCAACTTTTAACACATTTACTTGAATGTCTGCGCTTAGAATGGATGGGCAGTCCCTGGAAAGCACATTTCAATTTCATATGTACATAATAACCAGTAAAAAAATAGACAATATCCATAAAATGTTTCTGGTGAGTACAAATAGCACTAGGGATGTAAGATATTAGCACATGCATCTGCTATTACTGTGATTGATTAGGAAAACTGAAATAAATTAATATACATATTGACTAAATGCTAATAGTTTTCTCGAGTTTTATTCTGAATTCCTTATTTGCTGGCGCTGTGGTTTCATGTGAAGCCTTCCCCAAAGGCAAGCACATTCATTTAATAGTAAGCAGTTAAACATTTCAAACAGCTTCAGAGACAGTCCATAACAATAAAAAGGATATACTTAATCTGGATATGCGTATTTCATAAATTTCTCCAGGGTAGTGCATTCCCACTGCAGCGTTTTGCTCGCTTAAATGTCAGCACAGCTGTCTTTATGTTGCCCCCTGGGTACTAGTGTTCCTCCTAATGTTTCAGGGGGGAAATCAAAAGGGGAACTTTGGTACAAATCATTTTAGGTTTTAAAAGAAAAGAGAAGTCACATCCAGGACTGTTAATGAAGCTTTTCACTTATTTGTAGGTCATTTGTGGAAGGGACCTTATTTCTCAGAACTGAAACAGTTCTTTAGGTCTGTTAGCACCAATAAAGCTAAGTAGCACACTTAAAGGTTGAGAAAAAATTAAGTCTTTGTGCCATTACTGTGACTCTTGAAACATTTTTTGTTATACTGCAAATATTTGCCTGATGTCACCAGACAGATTTTTCATACAAATTCTGCCCTTAAGCATTCTGGGAATTCCTTTTACGGATGTTGTGCCAGGTGTTTTTTATTGCCGCAGTTCAGCTCCCAGGCTGCCTTTTTGAGCAGCCCAGTCTACCACAGCTTCTTACAGTTCCTACAATATCGTTTTATCCCAAATAAATACTGAAATCTTCAGCTGATTAGCAAATTTAGAAACTGAGCAGAGGTCCACTGGTGTAACTGGAGCAGTGCAAGCTTACACTAGCTAAAGACCTATCCCTCAGCTGGTTGCTTATGTGAAGCATTCCTTTTCAGTGCACTGCCTTGCAGACAATAAACACCTGATGCTCTAGGTGTCATTTCAGCTCACTGCAGTACCACCATAACTGCCTGGCCTCCAGGTGGATCCACCACATGGCACAGGGTCAGTAACAAGGACATTCGGTCTCAGTAAACACAGGATTTTATGGCTTTTTTACCGACGCTTGACACTGTTTGCACAGAAATTATTCTGGCGGATAATACACCCTGTGTGCTTTAAAGTTAAGGAAGCCTATTTGGTACTGATGATTTTGTGCTATGGACAGAGGTAGCTTGTGAGCTTCAGTAGAACATAGAAGTTGGAGACTGCACCTGAAGAGACCTCTGTCTGTTACTGTACGTAACAGCAGCACTTCCACTACTGCTCTTTCAGGCTGTTGTCTGGCCTGGGGATGATTTAGGATGCATGACAGCAGTTCAAGCCCAACTAGAAGACACTGTCACATGAAGGAACTATCTGGATGGGGATATCATCTTTTTGCCCATTTTGCATCTCCAGTACAGCCACAAAGACCAGCACAGAAGAGAGAGAGGGTATAGTGGCATCATTTTGTCTTTCCAGGAACTAGCAACTGGCTAACAGACAGACTGTGGAGATCAGAGTCATTTTAACTTTGAAGAATGTCTAAAAATTGTCTGTCATTATAACTCTGCAGCACACTAAGAGCGCTACAGTTATTGCTGAGGCATTCCTGACACACCTGGAGACCGTATTATCAAGCCTGAATTTGTAAGTTATTGCGCAGCAAGGGAACAATGTTGGGAAACTAATATATAGCTAGCCCACAGTTAATCACAAAGGTCTTCAGCAGCTGTGCTTTATATATCTCCTAAAGCTTACCTCAAGTAAACGAATATAGACAGAGGCCTTTTTTTTAGTCAGGAAATACTAAAATTAAAGTAAAAAGAATTGATTCATTATCAGGATGTGTGAGGCTGTTCTTAATATTTTATACTATGAAAAGATCAGCTTTATTTAATGTTCTTCTAAATTGCACAGAACGAATGTGACGGATGATTTTCCAAGGGGGAGGGAGGAGCAGGGCTCACAGAGGCACTGAGCTTCCATACCTGCGTACACCGTACCCTGTTCACACAGCACAGCTGCTGACAAGACTCGGTAGCAGGATACAGGATGGAGGATGGGGGCAATCCAGCTGCACCACCTCTGCCTCAGGGGTGCCGTATAGCAGCCTGGCAGGCCCGCAGGAGGTATAGGGAGCTCCAGCCTTCAGCCAGGAAGGTAGAGGCCTGTATGGTAGAGAGATCTTATCTTCTTCTCATTGCTGGGGTGACTGGATTCAATTTTCATTAACCTGCTGGGAAGCTTTGAGCCAGCTTTTCTCACAAACCTCCTTCTTTGCTGCCAGGGACTAGACTTGCTTTACTTCTTGGGCACCTGGAGGTAAATCGAGGTGAAATTCATTAAAGTTATGTAACTAGGTAAGACCAAATCTAAGCACAACATATTCTCACTCACTTTCTTCTCCTTTTTAATTACTCCTGGGTATCAGTGACACGCCACAGAACTGGCACTTTAAAGCACAATGTTACCCCTTCTTTTGATGGTTTTGTTGATGTGCCAGTACATTTTATTCATCAGGAAGAGTGACTGGAGATCGGAGGAGAAGTGTGAATCTGGTCTGCAGATGCTGTATGTTCTCTGAAATGTTCTTTTTGGAGACAGAAAAACAAACACACGAGGGATTCATAGCTTTCTGTCATTGGAGTTTGGTCTGCCACAAACAATAGTCAGTCAACTGTCAGATAATCAAAAGTTAAGGAAATCTGCATAGGTCATTATTTGGGTAGGAAATTGCTGGCAAAATACAGATCGTAATGCAGAAAGCATTTTTTACAATTGAATAAACAACCCCCTTCTTTTTCTTAGCAGCACCAAATCAATACCTCTGCCTCCTGCTCTCAGGGGCTATGCAACTTTAGCTAAAGTCTTAACAGGGAACTAGGTGTTTTATTAATGGCTTTGTCTTCACCATGAGGCACCACAAAGAGCAAGGTACCAATATTTCATATGACAAGGCACACCATAGTAGGACAATCAGGAAGGAGTGGAAAGGGATGTTGCCATAATCCACCATTAAGAACAGGATGGAGAAAGCATTTCTGTAGGAGACATTAGTTAGAAATTTCTTTTGCATGGTGTAAGCTCCCAAACTCAGGTTGCATTTCCCAGGGAACACTGCTGACAGCCTGTCCTAGGGAGGAAGGATTAGCTCCATCCCAGTTTGACAGCACCAGCATATTTCAGTTTTCAGCTCCTAGTCAACAAACCAAACATCTCAGCAGGTGCAGACCCTGCACTGTAGCCAGCTCTTGTGCTTGCATTCAAAATTCATACACACAACTCCAATTAAAAAGCACCCTGAATCTAGAAAACAATATAATAACTACTGAGGTAATGTATATACAACTTTCTGATGACTGCTGACACAGGGCCTGAGTGACTGATTAAAATCAATTATTCAGATCTGGCTATAATGTTTGCTTAGTTACACATACACTCCTAATCCGCACAGAGGTAAGTACACTTACAGCAGAGTGCAGTATTACTTTTTTGCATTTCTGCTAGATTAGTGGCTACTATGAGTTTGTACAGTTTTAATGTTACATATTCAGTACCAGCTTTAAGAGATGTTCAGTTTCTTCTTGATAAATAGTCCTTTTCAACAGAGCAAATAAAAAATTGGACTGTTCACCCTTTAGAATAAACATATTTCAGTTAACACATCTGTATGGTAAACTGACACAGGAAATGTCAGTTATGCTCCCCAAAAGAATTTTAAAGGTCATAAAGGTGTCTTTGTTTTGTATTTTGTTTTACCTCTGTGTTTTGAATTGTATCTGTCTTTCCTTATACTAATAGATTGCTTGAGTATAATTATGATCCATTTGTTTGGTGCTATAGAAATGCAGAGGAGGAAGTGAGTGAAGTAGTAACTGCAAATAAAAGTATTATTAATGGAGAACAATGGTCATGGACATTTGAAATCTGGACAGCGCAATAAAAAAAGGCACAGCTTTTGTCATGAAAGGTCTTAAAATAAAGCGTTGAACAAAGGTTAATTTCAGAGCAATTCTGCTACAGTCTGTCAATCTCAGTAGAGGGTATACAGCATTTTGGGGATTCTCCTCTTTAAGCATCAATTCTGGATTAAGAGGTATTAATCTGGGGTGCTGTGCCATGAGGTATTCAGAATGACAACTGTTTAGGAAAAGTCCTCAAGAATACTTTAGCAAACTGCTCTGTAACTGCAGATGAAGTTGTATAGAAAAAAGTGAAATAAAGTTGTAAATCTTGAAGTTATCTGAATAATTTCTGCCCCTGACCAAACCAACTAATAGAAAAAAAATTATATATGAGAGACTGGGACAGGTACCACAGTAAAACTTAGCTTAGATGTCCTGCCCTAGATGAGTGCTTTGACTCTAGACAAATGTAACAACTATTTCTTTGCTGATAGCTTCAACTTAGGTTCAGAAAGTTTTTACCATCGCAATATTAAATTGAAATTAACAGATGTAATATTTATAAGTGATAAACATCACTGAGAAAACCCTGATCTAGAGATGCACTGCAAGTCAAAACTGATAAAGAGGCAGCTCAGGGCACAGCAGAGAAATATGGAGGAGTGAGCACTGCTGAAAGATGAGTAGATTCTCCCTTAACTGTGTTTTTATTTAATCTGGCATTTCATTCTTTCTACCTTCTTCTGTCTTGTTTTCAGATCTATAAGGTGAAGTGAAGCTTTGCTCGGCAAAGAAGAAATTTGAGCACTTCTGAAACTCTGGCTGTCTTGGAGCGCTGCTTTTGTTATCTACCAAGGGGACATGAAGCTCTAAGACTTTGAATTTTTTAACACATTTCATATAAGAGGGGTCATGAGTGATATGCCTGGAAGGTACATCTTTATACATGCCATGTTCTGCCCCTTCTACATCAGTAATGTGAGTTGATTTTATTATTTCTTGGAATATATTCAGTATACGACTTATCGGGCCAAGGGCATTGAAGACAGTGGTCTTCTTTACCTGAATGAAATATTGCTCCATGATAATTTCTTAAGCTTCCACTCTATTTCCACAAGTCAATCGTAAGAATTTTATGTTTAATCTTATTTTTAAGATTATAATTACGCCTGAAATTTTACGGTGCATATTAAATTGATCCTGGTAAAATTTTACCTCAAGAAAAAGGCAAATTAAATAACATATTGCTTTTAAAGGGTGAAAGTTTTGTTGATTGATCTGTCTTACATCATGGTTCAACAAAAGCCTTTGACACGGGAACATAGGCAAGTTTCAGAAAGGATGATTTCACCCATCTGGATTAGTCTCTTCATGATAATAATCAAAATCATATCTCTAAGAATTGACTACAGTGAGGGCTTTCAACTGCAATCTATTATGTGTATGACTATGTATGCAAAGTCCCTTTCTCAGTTACATGAGAGATGAAATTTCTAGCATTTATCAAAACCAGGGAGAATTATATGTATTCCTGTGTACATTTCAGTCCTTTATATCTTCTTTACATTTCTTTAAATGGTCATTATCCTTCCCAGTTTTGTCTAACTGAGCAGACCAGCAGCCCTGTTTTGTGTATCTCCTAGAGACACAAAATACTGGAGATATTTTGTCCTCATCCATGCAAGCACATTTTATTCAAAGAAAATAATAAACTTTTTTTTTATCCACAAAACACCAGCACCTTTGTAAAGTTCTGTATTTTCTGAATTTATACTAAAAAAGATTCTTTATCTCATCACTTCTGAGGCCTGAAAGAAGAGACAAGTGCAATGAGATATGCTTGACTATATGCCTGCCTACAAGACCTGAGTTCAGGATGATCTGTCAGAAAGTGTCTGAGTTGTGAGTTAGTGGACTGAATATTAATTGAGAAAAAAAACACAAACAAAAAACCAAAAAAAACCCCCACCCCAAAACCAAGCATAAAAACTGGAACAACTAATCTAAATGCTGAATATCTATATCTCACCTCTTCTCAATCCCAGAATCATTGTGTTTCAATATGCTCCTCTTAATATTAGCAATTGATTCTTCAGAAAATGGTGCATAAATCCCATGTTGAGCTAGCTAAGCAGAAATGCTTAAGGGCAGCCAGCTGTCAAGAGATATGTGACATTTAGTGCTCTGTTTATTACATGGATCAGGTACGCAAGATGTACTCCTTGTAAGTCCAAATGCCATTATAGATGAAAAACGGAAAAATCAATCTTTACTTTAATCAATGCACAACAAATACAAATCCCAAGGTCCTATGACAATTTGACTGGGCTATTAGATCCTCAGAGTATTTCAGTGGGAAATGAAGAACTTAAATGTTTAGTTGGCTCTGGTGCCTATAGCCATCTTCTTACCAGTTTTAAGGCACACTTTGCCATCTGGGATTTATTCTGCAGTTTTATCACCAAGAATTATCACTAGCCTTATCCAGGTTTGTTCCTGAATGTAGAGTTAAGAACATGATGAGCAGAAGTAAAAACCTGATAAAAAAGGCAGGAAAAAAACCAACAACACAAAACACACAAGAAAATTGCAGTCCATGGCGCTCCATAAACACAAAATTAGTTCTGAAAGAAAACTGCAGCTGTGGAAGCAAACAAGGATTAAATTTCAGCTGTGTTGGAGCTGAGACAATTACAGATGAGGCTTAGCCTGTGAAAGTGGTTAAGACCAAGACCGAAAACAAGAAGATGCAGAAAAAGAGAAGAAAATTCCTAGTCACTATCAAAGCAATAGATCTGAATCTTAGATATGAAGAAATGCCTTTAAGATATTAGGCTCAAAGAAGTGGAATTCCAGTTTCATTTCTGTGTTTCCATCTGATAGGAATTTAGCTAAAGAAGGATTTTTTTTATAACTCAGAAGTGGCTAAAAATTTTAGCAGAGTTTCTGTGTTAGATGTCAGCTACTGCTGAATAACGCAAGAAATCTCCATGCAGTCATCATTCAAAACTGTCATAAAATCCACCTTTACTGTCCTCCACCTCTAGAGTTTGAGAACTCACTCAAAATGTGGGGAAAACATTCCTTGGAAAGTTCCAGTTTCCCTTGGAAACCCAGCTGAAAACCCAGTTCTACAGAAGTTATAAAAGAAACTTTCCTTTCTTATCATTCTCTATCCTTGCCTCTTAATAGAGAGCAGCTCGAGGAGCCGCAGCTGCTGGAGCACATCCCTCTCCTCCTGAGGGCAGCGCCTGCCTGAGTGCGAACCCTAAAAGTGCTGGGACCCCCCCTGCCCCTTTATGCTATCTGACAGCAGCCGAATTCTGCGTCTCCACAGCTGGGTATTGACAGCTCAGGACAGCTGAATCACTGCAGAAAGCCTCGGATGTTGGTGCCGAAGGAGTCGCCCATCTGTACCATTGTATGTAGGCATGACAAATCCAAATGTAGCATTAAGAAAACATTTTCTTTTAACAAAGCATGAAAACTGCATTTACTCAGACATCTTTAATTAGAGCAGCTGCCAGTAAAATAAGTGCTTTGACTAGAAAAATAAAGAGATCTGCTATGCCTTTTGCTCTGCTCAACCCACTTGAATGTGGCCAAAACATAAGACAAAGATATTAATTAAATTCATGTTTTACAGATTTGGATCTATTCAGCTGTTGAGTACTCTCAACCCTAAATAATAGCTCTATTAATTATTACCCAGAATCCTCTACTTAGAGACACAGCTGTTTTTCTGTTTCACAGACATTTTTCAGAAATTACAAAGCTACCTAAATTAATAAAAGTCTAAGCACATATGACTACAATAGCTGGAAAGGGTTTCAGCTCACAAGCTGTGTGATTCCCCACATTGCTAAGTTAAGACATCTGAGCTTTTTTCTCAATCAGCTTTTTTCTCTTAATAAAGTTACTCAAATACTGAAAAACATAGCCCAGACATCTTTAATGGGGGTGGGGGAGATGTCTGGACGAGCAGCTGCCATTCCTAGGGTCTTCTGGAACATGTATCTCGTATGTTCCCATGACGCATGTTATGCTTCATGGTATTATACTTATCTGCCCCAAAGGATTATTACCTAGCAGGAAAATCAGGTTGTGATGTTTTCAGAAACCTTTAAGTGGCAGTTGGGAAGGAGAAGACTTCTTTGGAAAAACAATGGCTGGTGACAAAACCGGGCTCAGAGACAAATGCAGGAGCTGATGCTACAACTGTTTTCACATGGCTTTATTTCTCCAGAGTAGAGGTGATCTGGCATGAATAAAGCCATGGACTTGCAACTGTTCTTGTGAAATGTGAGAGCAATCGTTCCACTTGTGTGTCTGGTCACAGAGGAAATGAAGCGCATGAACAGTATAAGGAACCACGTGTAATTTTTCTGAGGAAATGCAAGTAAACCAATAATGCATGTCAGCATTTCTATAAAAAACTGTGTGGATTTAACTGCAAGGTTTGAAAGGGTACATGCGTCTCTTGATGAATATGAGTGCATCTGATTAACATGAAAAATTACTATAACAAACCAAAACCAAGAATTTACCCTGCAAACCCAAACCAAGACTTTACCCTGAAGTAGAGGATTCACTGGTTATTTAACTGCAATAATTGCGATTGCAGTTAATTTGTCACTAAAGTGCAATTCAACATCTATTGCTATATTTAACAGACTTGGGTGTGCAATACCAAAATCATTGCTGTAGGGAAACTCATTTTCTGTATATTTCATATTCATCATTATGATCAGGATACTAACATGATTCCTTAAGACACTAGATATGGTAATAGCTAAAGATGGCATTAAAAATTATATTAATACAATACCTCTTGCCCCATACTGACAAGGAGAGGAGAGAAGAGGAGAGGACAGGAGGGCCAAGGGAATTAACTTGCTTTTTAGAAGACATGTCAACATCTAAGCCAGAGTTTCATCTGCTTGAGAGCTTCCATGATGCTTTGAGAAGACCTGACTCCCTATAAAAATAATCTAAGCTCTCTGGGCTCAATTATTTTCAGTGGAAACAACCCTCTTCACAATTCTGCCGATCTCACATGGTTTCTGTTTATAGTCTGATTTTGCATTCCAACTACTTAGAGTTTTCTAAAAATGCTTTGTTTCTCTCCTGAAAATGCCCTTTCTGTAGTTAGAGCAAGGCTGGTATCTACATACACTGTCAGCTACCAGAGCCCAGCAAAAGAGCAGATTTAGGAACAATGGCACCCAGAATAGGATTTGGTCCACATTTAAAGCTGTGTCCCATAAGACAAAGTAGATGCACAAGTAGCCAAGGAAAAAGGTTCCCTCTGGTTGTAATGCTGTGGCACTTCTCTCCTGAATGAGGGATGGGGGATCTGCTTTGGGCCAGGCTATAGGACCCATGGTACCAGCAGTGCAAGCATCACCTCGACTCCCTCCATCTTCTACAACAGCCACCCAGCCAGTTCCACTGCCACCTCCCCATCTTTGGGTGTGAGATAATATGAAGGAGAAAAATCAAGAAATATATTCATTTCCTCCTCCCTTCCATTCCCTGTTGTTCTACCCCAGCTGCATTTCATATGTCGGTAATAGACTTTTTTGGTCAACATGAACATGTTCTTATGTAGAAGGCTTATTCTCCCATGTTTCTACTGCTGAACACCCTCCCAGTCTCTCTCAGTGTTTTTAAGGGAATTGAGGGTGATCTTCAAAGCTGAAGGAGTTGTTTTTTTCCCCTAAAACACTCATTTTCTTCATTACAGTAAATCACCCTTTCTCCTTCAGTGTGTTTCCAGAACGCCATTTTCTGATTAGATTTGCAGCAGTTTTATGATATGGTTTACATCATGCTAGATTTCACCCCCTAGGATTTTTAGCTGACATGGTGCCCAGAGGGTACTTGTATTTCCAGCAGATGCTCGGACCATGCTTTTTCATCGCAGGCAGTTGGAGAGGGCAGTAAGGATGAGTGAGCCAACTGTGACCAACTATGAAACGGCTGTAGTTCAAACTCATTTACAGTTTTTCCTGTGAATTCCCTTAAAAAGCACAAACAAGTACAAGCAGGAAAGAGCTTAGACATACTGTATGATGGGAACAAGCGCCTTTTCATTATTCCATGTCATTGACTTTTAAAGGGTAGAGTTACTACACAGAAAAAAAGGAGAGGGTACTTCTTAGACAGGACAAAAGCTGTATCATATATATATTCTTGGACTGTTCTCTGTAGTGTCCTCTCTAAACTTTCTAGCCGTCTTCCTGTATTTCTCATGTACATCTTCCTATACGCTTTTTGAATCTAAGAATGAAATGCTTGATTTTGGATCAGGTCCTGTTTGTAGACCTAGGGCAGTATTTCACAGTGGAATGGTCAGTTCTGTGGAATTTATGCCTTCTGCACACACTTACAGAAGAAATGTACAAAACTGATCAGAAGCTTGCTTCGATTCAGAAAAAAAAATATTCCCCCAGCAAAAAGAATCTACATGGATTGCAGGAAAATCCCGTGTTGTTTCTTTTTCCCTTTGCCATGTAAATGTTTGCTGTAAATGTTATCATCTATTCTCACCAGTTATTTCCCCTGCACCTTTACAAATGATGCAGCTCTCTAAATCTTTTCTAGACAAGTCCGTACCCCAAAGAATTCTGTTAGTAAATAACAGACAATGCAACAAACTTAGAAGACCTTTCCGGTGTTATTTCATTCCAGCAGATCTTTTAGCTAGTTATTGCTTGTTCAAATTCAAAGCCATCTGAAACAGGGATCTTGCATTTTTATGTTGATTATAAAATAACCAGCACATTTTCATGCAATATATTAAGCCATGGACATGAAGAGGGCTGTTTCCTCAGTTGGAAATGCTGGAAAATTTTTCTCCAATTAAGCAAAAGTGACAGAAGGCTCCAGAAAAGTCCCATTACAACAGCGATAGAGATGTCAGAAGTGATATAACTAATAACTAATGAATGACAATAAGTGGAACAGAAAAAATATAGCAAAAAAATTAAGATGTATTGATGACACTTAAAGGAAAAACATGAAAAGCATACATGCACAATAATTTGCTTAGCCCCTAATTTTTTAAAAAATTAAACTTTTCCATAAGAAAAAGGATACTTTTAAAAACTATATTAATGCTGTTCTTTGTTAGGTAGAACTGGATTTGAATACCTACCTTTTCTCACACTTTCTTATTTCTAGCTTCACCAGGTACTGGAATATACTTAGCATTCTGTACCAATATTCTAGCTTTATTGAATACCTTCCCCTTTCTAAGTGACAGCCTCAATCATACCAGACAAAAACTGAGTGAAGTTTGCATTAATGGAATACACTAAACATACCATGGTTTTCATTCATTGAAGACATATTTGCATAATTACCCTAAATTAGAGACATTTAATTTTAAATGATTTACTGAAAGTTTAAAAAGACTTTTTATTCTCAATTGTATATGGTTTGATTCATGACAAATACTTTATTGTGTGTCACACAGGACTTCTCTGTTTCTTGTCAAGGTACTAAATTGATAGCAACTTTTCTACCTGAGAAGTTTGGGGCGGGGGTGGGGGGGTTATACTGTGATACAGTAATCTGGATACTCTGACTTCAAAGGCAGAAAGGAGAAACTGCTGTGAACTTTTGAAGGTATTTAAAGCCTTCTGCATAGCTGCTGCAAGCGAACACATAGAGTTCTAAATGGTATTTATTGTAGATATCTCTTCAGGTTCATACATCTTTATTAATTTCTGCTTCAAGACAAAGTAGTCCAAATCTTTCTCAACGAAGGACCAGTTCTGATGCAGAAATGTGCATAAAAAGGGATACAGACTCAAAGGCTGGAGAACAAGTAGGAAGATTTGGAAACATTTATCATGAACCTTTCTTGACCTTCTCTGCTGTCTTAACATGAAATGACTGAAACAAGGTTTGGGAGGGACCACATCCAATCCTTTCATTGGCAGGAATATTTCAAATCCACTGCCTACACACGAGAATCAAGTGCTACTTGATTGGCACTCACATGCCACTGAGCTATCCAAACACCTTCATGGGGCTGTCCATGGTGACACCAGACCCCTGGGATACCCGTGGCCTTCTAGGCTGGCAGCAGGTGGCATACCACCCCAGAGCTTCTCAAGTGCCACTATACAGACAAATGAGTGTAGGCAAGAGAGCCATGCCCTTAATGACAGATTTTCCTGTCACATCCAGTCAAAAACCCTTTTTCCTGGTGTTTGAACTGGGATGGCTTTAAATAATGTACCATCAACACCAGCACCTGTGAAAAGTGACCAGCCACCATTCAGCGGATAGGTCATGGAGATGAGTCATACAGGTGGATGAGCATGCATGATTGGCGAGGATGGATATGGAAGAAGCTGGGAAATCTTCCCAGCTAGGAAGAGTAAAAGTTCTAGGATTTGAATCAAATCAGACATCAGTCTACTTCTTCAACACCAGCCTGTTAGACAGACACATTGTCCCAGACTCTGTCAAGCAGGACTTGTCACAGCAAAGGTGCCACATCTAAACTGGGTCACCAGTAGTTCACCCATCTGGATGTCTGGGGAAAAAGGACTCTGCGACATGTCATGACACATACCTACATGCCAGCTTGCATATGGTAATAGGATCCTCATCCATTTATGACTCTGTTCCAGATAGGCAACACTAGTAAAAATGATAATGAATACTACTTTGACTTCTATCATCTATCCAACTCTCCCTGTTTTTTTTCTTTTGAGAAGGTTATTGATTTTCACAGAAGATCTCAGCAAGCTTTCTGAGAAATTCAGATCCTTTTTCTGGAGGGGGAAGATTATTCTGTTGGTTACAATGAAGTGAAGCAGAAGTAATGTTGTTAGCTTCCATCAGATTTCTCGTGATTTAAACCAGTGTATCTGATACCAAATTTTGGGCACAGTTGTAATTAAATATGCTTTTTAAAGCATCTTCAAATTTGTAGGACAAATTTTATTTAAGTGTTCTATTTCTACTCCCTGCTGACAAAACAACGTTCCACCAGTGTGCCTAGGATGCAAATGGGGGGGGGGGGGGG
>RSEF01000002.1:123098276-123124416 GCA_003993805.1 Himantopus leucocephalus | reverse complement strand
CAGAAACCCAACCAGTATTAGATACATTTAAGTCCTGGTTTGGTTGCTGTGAATAGCTATTCAGCAACCAATGGCCTCTCCTGCCAAACCATTTCTGTGGTATAGCGGCTGCAGAAATTGCTCAGTCTACAGCTGCATATCTCCTGCTACTGGAAGGACCCTGATGAATAATGCAGAAATCAAATCTTGCTGACCTCACATGTAATAGAAGTCAAAGTCACTTAAACAGGAAAGACAATTTTTGTCACCCTTTTCATGTGCCTCAACAGTTAATTTTCACCGACAATGCACCATACTATTCCTCTCTTGCTACTTTCTTTTTAACTTAGCTATATTTTGCACTGAAAGAGGCTTGAAAACCATCAGCAACAATGAGGAACTGCACCTATTCTATGTCTCCTCGGTAATGGTAGGGACCACAAAATAATTTAATGGAGTTATTATCAAATGTATGTGCATGTCCCCACTGCACAACGGACANTGACACCACGCCCTCTGCTATGGTCACTGGCAACAGAACGGCAGGCACGTGCTAAAGTCATGCCATGGAGGTGTCTCAGGGTGGCAGCATTAGAAACCTGCACAGTACATCCCTTCGACAGGCTTGGAATCCAGTACAAGAGGTAATCTGGAAACTTTCTGTTCTATTAATAATTCCATTAGGGCTATGGAGGGATCTAAAGCAAAGTGGCAACATACTCCTTGTAAAAACCAGCCGTTATGTCAGTTTTGAGAGACTTTCTCAGCTGAGTCTGTCCTAGACTGTCACTGTGACATGCACTGACTGTCCTTTCTTAATTGTTTCCAGACCTTTCATCATTAGGAACTGAATCCCCTGCACACACACATATTCTCATGAAAGACTCTGGCTATACCACAGCTGGATACCAACCATGATTACTGGTATGACAGCGTCATTGTGCTCCTCAAGATGCAAGGTTATAGAAGTAAAAGGCAGGTCAGCTTTGAGACCAACAAGATCTCTGATTAGGGCAAAATGTAACTCAGTGAGGATCATCTACCACCATAGCCAACAGTCTCCCTCCGTCTCTAAATGACCCTTTAAAGAGAACTGTCCTCTCTCCATTGGCTGGAAAAGAAACCTGTAGTAGGGAAATGCATGAAATTCCTGTGTGTTTGCTCATCACTGCAGCCTAGCTCTAGATTTCTTATATTTGCATGTTGAAATGCTACTAAGGTCTTCCAAGATGAGAGTTTCTTAGGGCCAGAGACAGTGTGACACTTTTTTTTTTTGTAATCACCATTACATTTCTTATGCAATGCTTCCGTCCAGCAGCTCAAGGCAGGTTAAGCAGCATGGCTGGAGCACGGCTACATCTAAGCTGATGACCCCCTGAGAATCGCTGAGCTGGGAAATGGCTGCACTCTTCAGCTTCATTCCAGTTCCAAGGTGAACCAAAGGTGGCCTTGGTCTGGCCATGCTGCTTAACCTTTCTGGAGCTGTGAGTCCAGACACCATTTAAGAAAAATATATATTATGTAATTATTTTTATATGGCTTGTTACCACATCAGAATGCCATAATTTAGAGACAGACAATCATTGATTTGTCCAAATAATTCTGTGTAATTAGTTAACCCACCTCGCAAACACAAGCATGTGTNTGTTAACTCACCTCACAAACACAAGATGTATTAAAGAGTTCTTAAAGAATTATGCAACCTGAAAATAATTATACCCAAATCCAACAGTGTACCAGCAAATGCTCAGTGAGAAATAGATTGGTAATAGACTCAGCAGAAAGCTGCAATTTTTCAAAGTCATGTAAATGACCTAGGAGGGCAGGGCTGATGATCAATTTTCAGTGGGACCCCTGCACCCTCACAAATATCACGTTAAAGCCTTAAAGCTGCATTATTTGTTCTCCTCTGCAATGGAGTCCTCATGAGTGGTGTCATGCCCAGGTTACACTGTGAAAACTGCGGTCGTCCTTCTGTCTTATGTGATTAACCAAGTCCTGTAAAAGATGATACCTCAGGTCTATGTAAGCACATTTCCCTCATATACTCACAGGAAACTTCTATGTTTTTTGTAAACCCTGTATGTAAGGATGAAGATGTATAAGCATGTGTATATTTGTGCATGTATGAATACGAGGGATGACTATATACTTTCAAGTATGCATGTCGGATAACGTGCATTTTGTTTTGCACAGAAGAGTACTTGGAGTTTGTTGCATTGCAAAAGGCAGACAGGACGTGATGTGGCATCTTCCTCTCAGATTTTTGTTTATGGACTGGGTAGAAACTTTAAAATAAAATCCTTCCAGTTTGGTTCTTAACTAAAACTGAGTGGTCTTGTTTTGGTCTCATATCGGGTTTATACTAATGAGTTGCAAAAAGAGTAGAAGAGGCAGAAGTGGATGCTGCAGCAACTGCTGTGAGCTGAAGGCTGCAGGCTGGTGGGAATCTCCCTCTGACTGAATGGATTTGACAAACACGGCCCCTAGATTTTTGTCTTTTACTTCCTTTACTGAGTTTCATTTAATTTTTCAAAAACTTTTTTTTTCTGTATTTTTATTCTCCTTTGAGCTCATTGTGTGTAATGTAATGTCATAATCAATATTCAGCAGAATAGTTTTTTATGTTTAGTTGCTTCATTCAGGGATAACCTACAGGCTAAATTTATGCATCTTGTTGCTCAAATTGAAATACTAAAACTATAGAGAGACTAATCAATGAAAGTAGCCTGGCTTTGAGAAGTGCAGTTGATGCCTCCAGTGGAATCAATTCTTGTCCTTGCTACAGTCTCTGCAGACATTGCAAACTTAATGATGTTTAATCCTGTAAATGCCATTCTAATCTCATCCCCAGTGGTATAGCCTATAAGGTGCTTCAAATCAATGAACTATAGCAATATAAAACCAGAGCAAATGACAGTAGAAATAGACACTTTTTTAAAAAAAAAGATTTTCTATATCCCTTTCAGCTATGGCAATATTTTTTCTGTTCCCCTGTTTTGTTAATATCTCACGCATGCTCCATCGATTAATTCATTGCAATTTTTTTCCATTTTCCTTCCCTGGATAACACAGTGGAATGCAGCCTTCCTCCTAGCTACACTGATTCAACCATGCATGTTGTTATTTTTATTCTGGTGTTGAGGAGGATTTGATAACCTAAGGGTACGTGGGAGGCCATGTCTGCAGAGAATACTATCTCTTTGTAGAAATCCTAGAGAGTTGGAAAAAAACGTAACATTTTTCAGGTCTGAACCAGAATGAGCAAACTTTAAAATAATTAGTGTTTGGGAACACTTCTTCTGACTTTAATTTAATTATGTTTAGCTTAATTATGTTTATCAATTAGACAAGATAAAATGCATGCTTAGTCCCATTAGCAAGGGAGAAACAGTAAGTTGTTCAGTCCTTTTGGAGAAAAGTTGACAAAGAATTATTGCTTATAATAGTAAGTTATCATTTCAGGGAAAGGTTACTTGAGGTGAGACTCAGTGAAAGTGTGTGTATGTCATCAAACCATTATCTGCACCCAGCTTCTATGTTTAAGCACCCATATGAAGTCTGAGCATTGACATTATTATCCCAGACTTCATTTCCCAGGCCTTCTCCTACCTTTTTCATAAACCCTTTAGGTGATTCCTACTGCCTGAAGGTTCCCCCCAAGCTTACTGTCTTCCTAGTCCTTATACATGCCCAGGACTTTTGCCAGTAGATTTTTATCACAAAGGTGCACTGATTTTGATTGGTTTGCTGTTGTGGAGAGGTTTTTATAAGTTCCAGTCCTGGTCTATCTGACATATGTTGGTCCATGGGGCACTTGCTTCCCATGGCTTGTTTGAAGAGTTTGCACTTCTGCTTGAAACTTCAGAAAGAGAAACATTTTGCATGGTCTGATTTTATTTCGAAGCAGCTAGTAATTGTTAAGGGACTTCCTAGAATGTTTTAGTGTGGTGTATGACGTGACATATTCTAAAATGTGGATTACCATTANCAACATTTTGCATGGTCTGATTTTATTTCAAAGCAGCTAGTAATTGTTAAGGGACTTCCTAGAATGTTTTAGTATATGTGGTGTATGACGTGACATATTCTAAAATGTGGATTACCATTACTGAGAGGTTAGTTTTTGTGTTGGATAAGTTTGCATGTAATATTCAGTGGCATCTTTAGAGATTTACTCTATTTTGGTAGAGGACTGTCCTCATTTGGTTAAAGTGATTTTTTAATTGATAAGGCAAACACTGTAAAGGAAGCTTTTTTGCCCTCATGGTTTTGTTTATAACTTGGTTAGTTCACAGCTTTGGGGCGTGCTATGAATGTGGCAAGATTTGAAGAATAAGGTTCATTGGTCTTTGGATCTTTGCTATATACTATTGCCATTTTCGTGTTGATCCTGGCATCTTGATGGTCGAGTATGGGAGTATTTCAGATGCANTGATGATTATTGATCTTGCAGGTGAAATCAGTGACAGTGTTAAAGATGTCAAGTTAGTATCCTAGGTACAGCAGGGGTTTGATACACTTTTAGCTATTAGTTCTTGTCATCTTTTTTTTCTGAATATTCATTTGGTTAGTATCTGGGAAATTAACAGTAGTCTGGAATTAATCGTATTTATTTAGCTTCTTTCTGCAGTTTTAATAAAGCCCTAGTCAGTAATGTAGGCTATAACTGTGTTGCATAGTAAATACTACATAGCCTTACAACGCACGACTGTAGCTGATTTTTAACTTAAGAGCAATGACTACTTTTTAAATGTTGTAAGATAGTAAAATATAAGCAAAATGATAGCTTTTGTACCAATGATAATGTGCCAAAAGTAGAGCCTTGCACAAACCTAATCTAATAAACAAGAAGAAAAAAAATGTTTCTGTTGCTGATTCTCATTAAACAGGGATAGAAACAAAATGGTATTATAAAGGTATCCTCTAATGGCTTCCACTACATAGCCTGTCTCCACCTACAGTATCACTTTTTTCCTTTAACCTATTACTAGCTCATCAGGATAAGCGAAGGAATTAGAGGTTTTCTCAGTACCTCTAATTATAATGAACAGCAGTGATTGCATGACTCCCTTCTGTAGCTGTCCTTGAGATGATTATGTGCCTGGGTTTCTAAAGGACCAGCAGCCCCTCTGCAAATACTTAAAGCTGTGTGTTAGTTTTTAATGTATGCTATTATAACCAAGGTTTCTTTCTTCCCTCTAATGCCATGCTAAATTTCCCGCATGCAAAGTTTTTCACTAAAATCTTTTTCACCAGCTTTGATATTTTTTAGCCCTCCCCAAAGTTTTTCTTGGTGGCATGCAATAATTTTGCGGGGACCCTTCACTACACAACCATCCCTCAACAGTGCACAGGGAAAGAACCCCACTGATATTCGTACAAGGATCAACTCTCATGAGCATATATCAGAATTAACTGCATTAATCTCAGTGCACTCACAGCTCTAAGGGAAGTCCCCGCTGAAACCTCTGTGTGTTTTCCGAGTATCACTTTGTGAAAGAGATGGTAATGATATCTGCTCCTGGTCATGGTTGTGGTGCCAAACCTTTGCTTGTTCCTGTGAGAGGTCAGTGCTGCTCAGGTCTGCCAGCTGAACTGCTTGCGTGGTTGATCCTTGACTTGTTTTAGTTAAAATAAGCTGCTTAGGCTTAAGCTCTTTAAACAGAGGATCTTTATTACTAAGTCGTTTAGCCCAAGCAATTTTGCTTTGGTGTGAGGATTTACTCTGAGAATCAGGTTAATTAGCAATTGCAGGTAAACAGTGTTTAAAGGCACTATACAGCCCTTCCTGCTTATTCAACCCTAGACAGCAATTTGCAACAGCTGTCAGAAAAGGCCTGCAGCAAACTCCGTTTCTGATCACTGATGTCTTTCCTCCTAAAGGTTGTGCAATGTGACACTAACAAGGCACATAGCTCGTCTCTTCAGTCCCTGCCACCTGCTTTCCTCTGACTTCACCACCCACAGTTTCCAGATTTGCCCTTCTCTCACCTTGCACCTAATTAATGCTACGAAAACACGTCCAAACCTGAGAGCTTAGGTCATTCAAGAGATCCCAGTGCTACCAAGCTGACCATCCTGGTGGTGGGCTGTGGTGGCAATGGATGTGGCTAGAGGAAACAGGAGCAAGTTCCTAGGATGTTTTTCAACAAAGCACTTGACAAAATCAGTGTTTCTCAGGAATGTTTTGATTATATAGAAGTGGAATTTTCTGAAGAAAAAAATAATTTCTGTTTGCCCATTAGTTGTTCCTCTCTTCGTCTTCAGCTCTTCTTCACTCCTCTGTTTCTGCAGTCTAAACAGGCCATATCAGGACAACTGCACACATTTGTCAGTCAAGGACAAGGGAATATGTCTGGGGATGACAGATATGGTGACAACTGGAGTTCTGATCAAACAACAGTCTGTGCTCATTGCTCTCATTACTTTCATTAGAAAACGCTTTTATTCTAAAGGAGGGGGACTTTTTTCACTGAAATACAATTTTCAAATAGTTCCTATAATACCCTCCAATCATCGTTTGTAATTGGACTATAAATAAATTACTCAAGAACCTGTAAAAGATTTCTTAGCAAAAGTTTATATACTGATATATAACATAGTCATTGCACAACACTGAGATGAGCGAAGCCAAAAGAGACACAGCAGTGTCAAGCTTAGAGTGAGGAAGCATTCTCAGACATGTCAGTAACACAGCATTTCTAGAGATGTCAAACTTTCTTCCAGAAGAAATGTATCCTTCCAAGGTGATATACCTTGGTATAAGCCACCACTTAAAAATACAGTGATAGCTGCACAACAGTTTGAATGCCAGTTCTCTTTTTTTTTCAGAAGGATCCTCAATTTTCTTCTTTAAAAGGTCACAACCACAGGTGTCAACCCGGACCAGAAAGGAGTAAATCCTGACCTCAGGGTAGATGAGCAATACCCTAATGCGGAAACCCAGTGACCCAAGACATGTAATTTCCTGTGATGGAGCAGGTTAGTGACAAATGCATTTCATCCAGGGTATGTATTGGACTGAACTCTTGACTCATTAGGATTTCCAACTCAGGAGTCATGCTGGACTAGATAACATAAACCTTGCATTGCTAGCATGCATAAACTACACTGACCCAGAAAGTGGAGATAGTTGTAATATTTTCAATGTTTGCTCAACTTGGTTATGTTAGTTTTAGAAAAAAATATTAAAATCCACATGTAAAAAAAAGTAGGACTAGTGTCATTTTCTTCTGATGGACACTAATAATTTTTTATGACTTTATAACAGGAAAGAAAAAGAGCTAAATGTTCTCTTAGGAAGGACAATTCACTCACCAACGTTCACTAACCCTAATGCTTCTAACAGTTTCTCTTTCACAGCCCACACATAGAAATAGAGCAGCTTGGCCCCAGCCTTGCTGGAACAAAGTACGTAGGGAAGGAATGGAGAAGAAACACTCAACTGATGGCCTGCCTGAAAGTAATATCCCCTAAAAATATTACAGATTTTGGCTGACATTATGCTTGTTGTGATTTTGACAACCATTGACAGGATGTCTTCCATTACTTTTTTCTCAGGAAAGATGAAAAAAATGTTGAAGTAATAAATTGGAGTAATAAAGAACCAAATATGGTTCCACGAGCTTCCATGTTGTCCAGCCTATTAACATTATTTGAAAGTTGCCATGAATGTCACCTAAACATTTTGGGATAAAATTCACCTCTCATTCCCACCACTAGGGCATTCTGCAGACAGCATTTGCTTTAATTTTCTGATTCCGGAATTCCCAGAGTCATGGTAAAAATGCAAATACATTCACGAGCTATAAGCTTTACGCTGCCTCATGAGGAAGAAATTAAAAAAAGCCAAAGCGTAATGTTTTTAATTTGATTCCATTGAATTCACCCACAGAAAAAGAGATGGACAAATAGAGGGAGGCTTCAGGTTTTTGACTTTGACAGCCAAAAATTCCATTTGGATTAAAGCAAAAAAGAGTCATATAAGAGGTTTCACCCCCACCCCCCAAAAAAAATCGACCCAAAACTACGGCAAAAAAACTTACGAAAAATGTCAGTGTTTAATCTGCCTGCTAAAGATAAGATCAATATCTCGCCACCTTCCAGAGAGCTTTTCCTTCCTTCACAGCACAGCTTCCATTTCCACTGCAGCATCAACTAGAGAGCTGCCTTCTGCATAGTTGTTTCTTCTTTTCCTCTCAGGAACGTATACAGAAGACAAGTTTATTTGCTCCACAAAAGAAAAATGTACTCAATGTGCAAGTAATTTCACAGAGTACAAGCTGCGGGTGCTTGTTCATAACGAAAATATTGCCACAGCTCAAGCAATTACAAAAAGGCAAAATATGAAAGATGGTATGCATTTAATAAGCGAGATTACAGCCTTTAGGGTGTATCAGATTATCTTTACGCAACAGTTAATCTTTTTGATGTTACAGCGTTTGTGAATAATATTGTAGGTGCTAATGAAGTGCGGCCCTCTAATACTTTTAATATGACAAGCAGAGGGTTATGCTGGGCACTGCTGTCACATTCGGAGTGGGTAAATCTGCCATCAGTTCCGCTAGTGCAGCACCCAGATTGCCTGGGTGCATGAAGTCACTGCACACGGTGGGACGCTTGGCTCATCTTCCCGATGACACCACCAGCGAGAAGGGTGGCAGCTTCAAGAGGAAAAGCTCAGGAATGAGGAGGGAAGCAAGAACAGGAAAACTTGATATTACCACAATATTAAAGGTTCTAAATGTTGTGATAGCTGGTGCCAGGCATTTGAGGCACTGATTAAATTTAGATATACATAAAAAACAGACATTTTTCTGTGTCTGCAGCAGTTTCACTTCAGTTTGGGGGCTTAAGAAATATTGGTATTTCATCTAGCTAAAGCACAGCCACAAAGCCCTACTTAAACATTAGTGTGATGAAACAAAATTGCAGAAGCAGCCAGACTGCAGCATTGCACAATGTTTTCAGGTGAACACATAACTGCGCTTTCATTATATCTTATTAGAAGTGATTCCTGCATCTGTCAATAGGGGTCATATTTTCCCAGCCACAATCAAAGCTCTAGGTCATAAAAACACACCAGAATGGGTAATCAGTCCCATTGAGTTTGGGAAGTGAATTCATCCAGATGAACTAGGCATTCCAAATCTGCTTAGGAAGGGTGACATTTGTGACCGTAGCCCTTCCTGCAAATACCAAAAAAATTATTCAGCTTTATGTTTACAGGCTCAGGCCCTAAATTTGCTTTCTTAGTTGTCCTAAATATTGGAACATCCACAAATTGCTCGCCTGATATCAAAAAATCGTGTACAAAACCTTCATTCATCATAATTAGAATATCCAGAGTTTTAGTGGTCAGGCCCTCTTCTGTACGTATCTGTACCTTGACTGCATATGAGAAAACAACACGCTGGAGCTTTGGAAAACGGAGAGGGGGAAAGCTACGTGGGATGATTTCAAAGCAAAAGTATCTCCTAGTTGTTCTCTTGCTCTTGGTCATCTGTGCCATAGACCACCTGGAAACATCACTTGAAGGAACCGGTTTGAGAAGACCACATGTGAAACCTCTGCTTTCCTGAAACCTCAGAAACTATGCTTCTCCCAAGCCCTTTTCTGCAAGGTCTGTTATCCTCTTTCAGACTTAGGAGCAATCAGACACAATGAAATACCTTTATTTTCTTAGAGCCCTGTACCTGAACACGGTCTGTGTGCTGTATTTGACTCCAGCAAAAGGAGCTTTGTTACTGTTTCTCTTTAATGAACTTCTGGCACTGGATTTGTCTCTCCTACTGTTTCTGNTTCTCTCCTCCTGTTTTTGCAGTCATATCTGTATTGTTGAAAACCTGGAAGTCAACAGCCTTTTGAATAATTTGGCTTTGATACAGGAAGCTTTATGAATTTTNGTCTCTCCTACTGTTTCTGCAGTCATATCTGTATTGTTGAAAACCTGGAAGTCAACAGTCTTTTGAATAATTTGGCTTTGATACAGGAAGCTTTATGAATTTTTAAACTTTACTGCCTAGCATACATATGTGAATCTCGTCCAATCTGATTATGTGAGTCTGAATTCACACAGCAATGTCTTACATGGCTGTATTCTAACCTGCAAGGCTGATTGTATCTGTGAGAGCACTGTCACATGTTGCAGGCACTGTGCAGCTTCATTAGTTTTGTGGCAAATTTCTGTTTCCATTAAATATGCCGTAATTATATGAACGTTACAGGACAGACTTGGAGAGAAAACTATAACTTGCATGGGTAAGAGATGGTGCATATTTTATTACAGTTGAAAGAAAAAGTTGCAGCTAAATTGCTCTCCTAAACAAAAATGCTTTTATAAATTATAGGTGCTAAGAAAAGAGAGTTTTGGTGGATTTGATGTAATCTTATGCTAAGCCATTGATTGGTAGAATATTCTTCCGTTCTCGAAGGATACAAAATGCTAAAGAATTTTTCTCTTCTCTTGTTTGTTGTTACTGAACTTATGTTCGGACAAATGCATGTGTACAGAGAAAAGATAATACACATTAGACACATGTCTTACAGTGACACCAGAGATTACAAAATTAACCCTGCTCAAAAACTAAGCAATCTTTCAGCATCAAAAATAAGTTTAATTCCTAATATTCCACAATAATTCCGTCTTCAAAATCCTCAGTTTCCATAGCATTTCTATATCCAGCCAGGGTAAAATGGTCTATGGGTTTTTGACCGCTTGAAGCCCATTGTGGGAAATCAGCCACCAGACCAGGCAAACTGCTTAAACCTACTCATAACTCACAGTGACCTCCAGAAAGCAACAAAGATCATGAGCTTTGGTTTGGTAGAGGAAGAGAGGAAATTAGGCAGCAAAAGATACGGATGACCTCTGCCAACCTGCAGGTCTAGGAACAGAGAGCCAGCACAAGTTATGGGATAGGGGAGAATCAGGTGATTAACGGTGACGGTTCAAAAATCATAGAATCATAGAATGGTTTAGGTTGGAAGCTACTTTAAGACCATCTAGTTCCGAGCCCCCTGCCATGGGCAGGGACACCTCCCACTAGACCAGGTTGCTCAAAGCCCCATCCAGCCTGGCCTTGAACACTTCCAGGGATGGGGCATCCACAGCTTCTCTGGGCATCCTGTTCCAATGCCTCACCACCCTCACAGTAAACAATTTCTTCTTAATATCTAATCTAAATCTACCCTTTTTCAGTTTAAAACTGAATCCCTTGTCCTATTGCTGCATTCCCTGATAGACCCCCTCCACACCTTTTCTGTAGGCTCCCTTTAGATACTGGAAGGTTGCTATAAGGTCTCCCTGTAGTCTTCTCCAGGCTGAACAACCCCAACTCTCTCAGCCTGTCTTCATAGGAGAGGTGCTCCAGCCCTCCGATCATTTTTGTGGCCCTCCTCTGGACCTGCTCCAATAGGTCCATGTCCTTCTTATGTTGGGGGCTCCAGAGCTGGACACAGTACTTCAGGTGGGGTCTCACAAGTGGAGTGGAGTAGAGGGGTCGAATCACCTCCCTTGACCTGCTGGCCACCCTTCTTTTTATGCAGCCCAGGGTACGATTGGCTTTCTGGGTTGCGACCACACATTGCCGGCTCATTCACCAACACCGCCAGGTCCTTCTCCTCAGGGCTGCTCTCAATCCATTCTCCACCCAGTCTGTATTTGTGCTTGGGATTGCCCCAACCCAAGTGAAGGACCTTGCCCTTGTTCTTGTTGAATTTCATGAGGTTCACACAGGCCCACATCTCAAGCCTGTACTGGATGGAAGGGCTTAAATGTCTAGAAGAGCCTTAAAAATCTATTAGTACAGGCCAGCTTCAAAATAAAATATAATGAAGTCTGTTGTTATATATTTGGAAAGTTGTTTAATTGCTCAGACTGTTGCATGCCTGCCCACCCCTAGTGACACAGCAGGCCAGCAGTTTCAGAGATAAATATGTTCTCCTTCACAGCCTTCATTTCCTCCTAAATCTGTTGCTGCTTTTATGGTTACAGTTCCCATTTCTCCTTAAACAGGAGTTATGGCATATTAAAATGATAGGTTATTCCTCTCCATAAATACTCAGCAGATTTCAGAAGTCTTCTATTACTATATATACAGTAGGGTGGGATGGGAGGCTACCGTCATGTTGCGTTGCTCTTCCTCCCCTATGGCTATTATGGCTATTTCTGCTCTTGCACCTCCCTGTTTGGTAATGGTCGAAGGGGAAAATGACATTTATTTTCCATGTCTAGACAGGAAGATTTGCTTTCAAAACTGCAATTATATTTTTAAAGTTTGAATTGACTAGCTAATGAACTGGTCTAAATATATAAATGAAAATTAAGAAGTACTTATTCAATATCATCAGAATAGATATCAAAAGCTGCTCTATTAGAACAGAAAATCCTGGTATCTGCTGTTCAGTTAATTCACTGGTTTTATTTTCCTCAACACTTCTGAATCCAATACACACTATGCAAATATTATTTTACTTAAATGATTAAGAGGCAATAGCAAATCTTTGCCTTCGTATAGGTTGTGATAATTTCCACATTAAGCTTTAATAGGAATGACTGATTTAAAAGGATGATTTTTCAGTCCCTTCAAGAAGGTCACTTCACTGGATTTCAGGAAGCTTAACAAATTACAGACCCTCAATGTGAGAAGTTTCACGGGTAAATCAACTTAAGCATATGTATGTTCTATCACAATTTAATGTACCACTAAGACTGATGAGTAAAGTCACACACGGTGAAACTACTAGAATCGTTGTTTCTGAGTAAAATGAATGAGAAATTCTCAAGAGAATTTATTAGTAGGCTGCAGTATATAATTTTATTTTATCTTAGGTTTTTTGCCTTTGAAGTTAAACTGCTTACCACAATTATACTTTAAGGTTTCTACAATGATTATTCATGGATCTTGGTTATTATTTGACTGAATCATCAAAGGAAAACTAGTTAGATTGATTACTGCAAAAGATGAGTTTTTGTCAAAGATGAGTTTCATAAGTAAAAAGAAAAGTGCAATTTTTTCTTTGTATCAAAGCAAAGTTAGTAACAAATACACAGATAATTATGTTCTAACTTAGGAGTTCTTTTGTGTGTAAAGAACAGCCTTTTATAAGCAATGCATAGGGAGTTAAATACATTGACCACGCAATTCTTTTTAATAGGATTTGTCCATGTTTCTCCTTGTGTATTGCAGTGAAAGTTCACTCCCGCAGGACCCAGCTCAAAGGCTTTCTGCTAAAGACAGCACTGCACCAGGTGGAAAATGCAAAATGAAGAAATTGGATTCAGCTGCATCAAAGAGAACATGAATTTTACTGTGCTTAATAAAGACTAGATGAAAGGGAGAAGCATTACTGCAGTACAACACTCTGTTCTCCCTAATTATTGTCATAGCATGAGAAGTGCACTATATTGTGTAACTCTTCTTAACACGGGAAAGATCTTTTAGGTATTCCCTACATAATTATACAATAATTAAAGCACAACCAAGGACTATTAAATTCTGCAAAAGATTTTTTCAACGGTTTCTGTGAAACCCATTATAATGAATTCTGAGCAAAAAGTAGAGAAGATCTGTTTTGCACTTTCTAATCAGATTTTCTTTCTGAAAATCAGGGGTTATTGGACCAACCTATTGGGCCAGCTTTAAATCAGGGTAGCACTAAAATTGCTAACGTTATAAACCAGTTAAGACTCAAACCCATGTTGGGCACCAAATGCAAGACTCAAACCTACATTGGGCATAGTATCATACTGTTCAAAAGAAGCCTGGAAATAGGTGCTGGAATTACAGTTTTGACCACTTTGTAAATACTACTAGATCTAATAAATTCTTACACTGCCATGTGTGTCTTAACTAACTGAACGTCTTCAATTTCCCACTGAATGTAGAAAACACTGTGTGAACTTCTGCTTTTGGACCAGAAAGGACACTGATGGACCAGCCTGCCCTTTCAGAAGCAGAGTGCCTTTGTCCATATAGTTCTCTCTTTCACCCTCTTATGTGCCTTTTTCACTGTTAGAGAAGTCGTAGAGAGGATTTAAGAATGCCTCTGATTTTAGATGAGCTGTCCCTGGAGTATCCCACATGGGATATCCATATTGCACAAAGTGTCAGGGGACTTGCGGGGCACTCAGTCTTGAAGATTCTGAAAATAAAACAAAATAAAAGATCCTTTGAAGACAGTGTCAGCAGTAACAGTTTGTAGAAGTAACTAGGACACTGGTCATCCTTCTAGAAGTATTTTTATAGGTTTCAAACACCAGGTAGATTGTACTGGGGATGCAGGACCTTCCATCAAGCAACGGTGAGGGGTTTAGGGGAATATTCTGAAGGGATCACGAGCTGCACCACTGAGAAGGAGGACGTTGTCCTGCCATTGACCGTGCAAATGAAGATTTTTCACAGCTGCTTGGAAGGTTAAAATGGGCAGCTGTCATTCAAACAAGACACACAAACCCCTTTAATTTATTTAATTTCAGCAAGCAGATATCAGTCAAGCTATACAAAATAGAGCAAAGTGGTAGTAGCAAATGAAAAGCTTGGGATAAGCAAAGCTGGGGAAAAGCAGGATAAAGGGACAGTAGGAGGAGATTTCAAAGCCCATTCACAGCACGAAGAGTATCTGGAATCTTCAATGCAAGCAAAAAGAGGTATTGTGCTCTCTGGCTTTTTCCTCACTCAATTTGGTAGGGCCTTCACTCTGGGTAGCTGGTTATGTGGTTTGTGAAGAGCAATAAACTTTATTCTTCCTTTCCTTTCTGCTGCTGCCAGCCATTTAGATGAAATAAATCAGACAAACAGTAAAGGAGATGTCAATGATGTGGTATTTTGTTATCTCAATCGCTTATATTTCCCACTCATTTAAATTTGTTCCATTATTTTCAGAAGAAGCCTTTTTTTTCATAACTGTCAACCTCTCCAAACTGGCAATATTTCCAGAAGTAAAAGGCCATGCCACATGTCAGAAAAATGGGTCTCAGCCTATAGTATTAAAAGAGCGAAGGAGAGTTATGCTGTCTGCAATTTCTCAGTGACAATTGCTCAGTGATCTGCTCTTCATTATCTGTTTAACAGATGCTATTTAAGCTGATGAAAGGAACCAGATAAGGGACAGAGAAGGTGGAGCGTTTGTTTCTGAGGACAAAAAGGCTCTTGTGACCATGACTGCATATAGGTAGCTTAATGGAGACCTCATATTCCTTGTTCTGACAAATATTCCTTGTTCTGACAGGAGAGGGATTACATTCACCAGCTAAACTTGCTCTGTTTCCTGAGGTGATCTCTCAAACTGATTCTCTCCACTTTGTGTTCATTTTCAGAGGGAAAGTTTCCATTTTTAGGTTACTTCGCCTATTTGTTCCAGGATTCCCCAATTAAATGTGTTCTGTGTCAATCCCATCTATTTTTGAAAGAAGCATTGAAGTTCACAATGAATCTGTCAGATGAATGCTTTAGTAATTAATACTTATTATGAAGTAACTTACCATCACAGTTCATCTTCAATGACTTTAAGTAACTGATCCCATAATGGCAAAATCATGAATTAAACCACAAATCCCTAAATGTGAGCAGTCATCAACGTGAGAAAGAAATGAGCCAATACAGACTTTGGGAACTTCTAATCATTTTTTAATATCTAGTGTGTTATGATCTAGCTACCAGCTAAGGGAATTTTATTTAGAAAACATTAGGTACATTAGTTTACATAATGTAGTTCATCTAAAATGCTTTCCTAGAACTTCCTGGGTGAATTTTGCACACTGGATTTGAATACAATATTGCTCTTTGTTTCTTTTTCTCAGGTTGTTGTCATGAATCCAGAAAACCTGTGAATGTTCATCACAGACTTTTTCCTTTCTGTATGTTCTTTTCTAGCTTGAACAGTTTGCAATGATTCCTCTGAATTCAGTGCCATATTCAAATGAGAAAATAAAACTTGGGCATACATTTATTTTAAATTCATTTTAATTCCTATTCCATGTTCTTTTCACAGCTGCTCATTTTATTGCATTGCTTTTCCAAATGAAAACTCCAGCTGCTCCAGCCTTGCAAACCATATAATACATGCTGTATAAGCCTGTTTCAGCAGACCATTCCAGAGACTCAATGGTTATTATTTTCCTCATCTTCCACCTCTAGCCAGGAAATCTAGTGTTTAGGTTTAAGTTGCAAGCACAGTCGTTGAAAGTCCTAGTAGTTTTTTAGTTGGATTCCTAAGAGAATGAGGCATGTCTGTCTAGCTTGCTTTCTTTATTCTCCCAAATAATTTTTAGCTTATGGTCCAGTTCTAAACAAATTAGGCAGAGGCAGATGTTTCCAGTTGAGCCAGTTTCCATATGCCTAATGGAAAAAGGTGTTTGGGCTGAGAAAACCCCTTAGTACACAGCATTAATTCCATCTTTTTCAGAAATCACAGAGTCCATGTTCATGCACAGCCTTACGACACAATCCTTTAGGAACCAGGAGTTATTGATCCTGATGCTGAACTATTTTTACATATAAAAAGTGGTCCAGCTGAGAACCTTATAACTCACTGGGTTGCCTGGCTACGGGCTATTGCCAGTCAACATGACATGGGGAGATGTGCCTGTATTTGCAGGAACCCTGCAGTTTCACATCCCACGCGAAGCAGTTCTGTAATGCCAGTGGTCCATTTACCCTAGAAAGCCTCAGGTCCAGGGTCTAGTTACAGTTTTCTTCAGACACAGCTTTGGGACACCAAGAAATCAACACGCCAACAAGGTAAGTAGATCAGGCTCTGAATTCTGTTAATTCCTAAAACAGTAGTAGATTATCTGCAGGAAAACTGAATCCAGTTATCTTTCTAGTTAGTACACGCTCTTCTGCTTCTTAGGAAGTTAATGAAAGTCAAGTTGGTTTTGTTTTTCTGTTGAGATTGACAGCAACATCTCCTGGGATGGTGATGGGAAGTCAGTGTACCTGTCTCACACACAATGATCCTGCTCGTGGCCACAGACCTCGCCAGCTGTATGCCAGTATTTTATTTCTCACTGCTGAGCAAACTTCTAGAGACACTTGCCAAAGGACTCTGCCAAGTCTTTGTAGTACTGCCGATTCCTTGAATCCTCTGAGATTGTCATGACCCAGGTACATGCAGTACAGATCAATCTAGTGACACGCCTGATTAACTTCTTTTGGCTGTGGACCCCATGGGGAAGGTTTTGGAACATCCTGGTATAAAATGCCAGCAATACAGCAGTGAGACCTGCTGTGCATCATCAACTTCAAAACAGCACTGCTTCTCAGCTACCTGATAGCTTGATCAAGAAAAGAAAGCGCATAAGCAATGGTTTGGAGGGGTACTATCAAACAGCTATGCTTAATGCCCCAAAGGATAAATTTCCACATTTCATTCTTTAGGGGACAGATGTGAACCTACCTCAGGAGAGCAGACAGCTGCCTCACATGTAGCACAAACTTTGTGTGCTTGCAGGGACACAAAAAGTCACAGGCATAGAAAGTTTGGGTTTTTTTCCAGCTATGCATGTTAAGAGGACCATATGGATTCTTTGCAAGTTTTGGTAGTAAGAAGTTGGTTGCAAACAATAAATGGGTCCCCAGCTTTCTGCTTTTAACTCTAGCCTTCTTTTCTCTTTGCCTGAATCACTGTAGTGTAGATAATCTCAAAGCCTCAAAAAACTCAGTGATGGTTTGCTGTCAAAACCTTAGTATCCTGCATTAGTTTTTCAGTGGAGTCTGTTGTTTTACCCCAACACAAAGAACAGCATGAAGGAAAAGAAAAGCTACCTCTGTTTTCTTAAACTAGTTGCATTTATCCTTATGACAGCAAAAGATGCTAGCTAAGGATGTAGAAACCAAGACAATTAAATTGTGTTGTTCCTTGTCCTCATTTTTTCCTTTTAACTTTGCCTTTTCCTTTTCTGTACAATACTACAATCTTTTTCTTCAGCCTCTGCTTTTACTGAACAATACCATACACTTCAACTTCAGCTATTTTCTATTTGCTTTTACAAATAAAGAATGTTGTAGTTACTGTATAGTTCAGATACATCTCTACCATGGAACTGTTGTTCTGTTCAAAAAATAATGCATGTAATTAAATAAACACTGTTCTGTTTTCAATTAGTGAAAAATTAAAAAATTACTTTTCATATGCAAGAAAATTCCTCCAGGTTCATTGCAAAACATTAATAAAAGTATTTATCAAATGTATTAACAAAAATAACTGCTGAGTACAGAATTACTTGATTGGATTGATTAAATATTTAAAATTCTTTCCATGCTTTTTTCCTTTTTTTTTTTTTTTTAATACAGAGGAAGATTTTCTCCCAGGATTTCACATTTACTTTATCACCACCAGTTCTGGCTCATTGCCTGTTCACCATGATTTTTCACAAAAGACCCAGTCCACTTAAGTTTTGGAGCCTTCAGTTTCTGCTGCTTCAATAAACACCTGTAATCTTGCAAAGGCGATTAGCTCCTTCTCAAGATGGAAGTACAATATATGACATGTGAATTTTTTAATGAGTTATAAGGCAGTAAATTTATTTGAAATGTTCCTCAGTCCCCTCCAAGCTACCCCCTTTCTATTGCAATGTGATAACTAATCCTATATTTATTGCTTGTGAGCTAACACAAGATCAAAGCTAATAGGCTGGGCAATTTCTCATAAGAAAAAAATACAAAAGAAAAAGCAGATGCCTACTAACAGCCACTGTTACAGCTATGAGTCCCAGGCTCCCCTCGTCTTTATATCATGTGAAGATAAGCTTCATCCATTTGCTCGGGTGTTTTTAATTTTCTATCCATAGTAGTTCAATTTTTGCCCTTAGCCTTTGAGATTCTTGTGCAAACGGTTAAGATTTACAATTAAAACTTAGAAGTAATCCCTTCCAGAAATGACAGCTCACAGAGAAAATAACTGTATTTCAAAAGTGATGGAAAGCTCCAAGAGTCTGTCTACTAAATTGCAAAGCCCAGAAGACGTTGCTATAATACAGCTCAAACACCCACCTGCTGAGCAGGGTGAGCGTTCCATTGTGCTCTTTGCTTATGGTTTTGTCTATAATCTGTCATCACTGATGTCTTGATGCAATTTACCAAAGAAAATGAGAGAAATCATTATGCCACTCATTATGAATAATTACCTGTTTGTAAGAAACACTCATTTGTGACAGCCATAGATTTTTTTTTTTCACATGCTCAAAATTCAATAATATTCCACTCCCCTTCATTGGTCATCTGCTTTGCTGGGGTGGTGGTTAAATGTGATTACCTACCTGATGTGTTTATTTCACTCAAGTGACTAAATTTCAAAATTCAGACGTTAAATACTTCTGCAACAGCTTTTTTTTTTCCAATTTGTAATACCAACAGTACAGTAAATTAGGTACAGCTCCATACTTCAGTATTATCTCATGTCTGAGACTCAGGCTGTGTTTGTGGGCTGACTTTGTGCTCATTTGAAATAGCCAGAAGCTGAAATGTTAAATATTGTACTGTGTTATACATAATAAATCTAATGCACACAAGTGGCTGAAAATGCAAAGGGAATTTTTAAGGTGAGAGAAGGTGAAGGCGGTAACATTTTGGCTACCTGCAGGAGACGTTTTTTCTGTCAGGGTTAATTGAAAAGAAAAAAAATCCCACTGCTTTCCTGCTGTTTTCTGTCAGAAAGCTCTGATTTATATTTCTCGACTAGCACTTTCCCAAGGATTACCCTACCGCCTGCCAACCAAGTCTAAATCAAGATCAGAAGCTGAGACATCCTCATACTACTCCAGACACACCCAAACTACCCTCCATGTTACATACCTTGAGGAACAACAATGGTCCCACAAGACCTAGGACATTTTGGGACCTGCTTTTTTTTCCAGTTCCCCTCTGTAAGGCATATCCCAGTGATTCCGCACATGCCCTTACCCTGCACCACTCACCTGGTCTCTGCAGGTCACATTTGCACCAGCACCCACTACAGCCTGTGGGTTGCAAAAGGGTAGGTCCTCCAGAAAGCTCCAGCCAAAGGGTGGTCAAACTCATGGCCCCAGTGCTACCAAGGACCAATTTTACCTCCACATCTGTGTCTCCGTGACCAGCTATTTTTCAGCTGCCCAGGAAAGCACTGGGATTTTGGCTGAACCGCAGGAAGTCACCAGACCACAAAATATAGTCTGTCCTCACTCTTCAGAGGGACCATGGCATTTTCTAATAGGTCACTGCTTCTCAAACTGCCTGAAGTGCGTGACACATGCAAACATGGTGTCCTGGTCCTGCTGCTCCACCTGTGTGTTCCTGTGTGCTTGGTGCCCATCTGCCAGCAAAGCTAGCAGCTGGCCCATACCCAGCTGCTTCTTTAGTAGAATCCTTCAGAATTCTCTTGGATTAAATGCATCCATAGACTTCACTATGCCCTGGTCAAGGACAAAATTATTCAAATGAACACAGGAAAAATAAATGCAGGTAGGTCCTAGAGTGGCTCTCAAAGACATTGATATGATGCCAGATGAAACCAGTAAATTAAAAATGAGAACACCAATACTTCCTAGTCCACCAGTCCAGGCCACAGCTCGTTTCTGGTCTTCCTGCTTATTCCCTTGGAGATTATTGAGTACAGAAAACTATTTCTCTTTGCCTTTCCTAGCCATAGCACTTCATTCTTCCATCCTTCTTTCAGGATGTATCCTTCATTAGCAGCTGAGGTTATCCTGTCCATCTTGGCATGCACAGTTGGCATGCCCTGACCCTGTGCTGCATTTGGCAAATACACAACAGATCCCCACCGTCCATCTCCATAGATTCCTTGGAAAAGCCAGGGGACAAAGTTCTCATTGCATGCTGGGCTGGACAGCATATTCTGCTTAGCATTTGCAAAAAAGGCCTTTCTTCTACTATGGGAAATAGTGTGTGGGCCTTCTTCCAGCTCCAGGCTGTCCCTCAGGTGGGATAGTTCAGCCCGGAGAAGTGTCATCTTTTTACAAATGAGCAGTGACACCAAGTTAGTGCAAAGGCAGAAGCATACATAGGAGGACAGTCGGTTTACAGAGTAAATGCAGCACCACTGGTAGCATTTGCAGGCCTTGAGGCGCAATTCAGGCAGAAGAGCTCTGGAAGACAGACTTTGCGGAGCACAGGGCCATGGGCTGGGCCATGGGCTGCCCCAGCTTTCCCACAGTGCCCACAGGGCCCGTGGGTGCAGAGGGCACTGTAGCTGAACAGCACTTGCCCAGCTGTGAAGGTACAGATAGAGTCATGGGTTTGGATGATTAAAACAAGGAGGAAGTGTTAAAAACATCTTTATTTGTATACTCATATTGCACTTTCTGTCTTTACCTAGCACAGGCCCATCCAAAATAAGCAGGTTAACAACTAAACTTTCTTTCCATTCAATTAATACTTGAATGAATCTTCTCTGGATATGATGGTAGCATGTAGCACTGCGGAGTAGGCAAGGGAACTGCTGTGAAATCTCATGTCTACTGGCCTCCTGACTTCTGCACCTCCACTCTAGATAAAAGCCTAGATAAAAATGCTGTAAGGATGAGGCTACTTCATCCCACAGTTTTTTCCCCCAAACTTCTCTCTCACTCCAAACCAATTGCATTTCAGTCTGAATAGGAAACATGTAACAGACTGGAAAGAAAAATGCTAAAGCCTTCCAGGCCTTTTTGGCACCACTAGGCTTACTAAAAAATGCAGAAGCCTAGGAGAGCTGACTGGAAAGTGGCCAGGTGTTGAATTCACGTGCATTTGATCTCCGACAGTGAGCTGGTCATTACAGTTCAAATACTCTGCCTCCTTTTAGAAAGGGCCGTTCATTCCAACCTCTGCTTTGCAGAGACCCATCTTTGACATATCAAAAGCATCAAAACCAAATGACCATACATAATGTTTTAATTATGGTTCAGATATAGGAAATATAGGTTCTTAAGCAATTTTGAGCAGTTTTTATTTTTTACTTGCTGCAGGATATAAGTACATTGCTCATCATTTCCTTTAAAGTGATGTAAAGCCATTTAAAAACCCACACTCATGACACCAGGTTCTCATACCCACTGATATCAAAATCTTTGTATTGAACCTTTGGATGGTATATGTAAAAACTCAGTTTACTAAACTCAAAAAAAAAAGAGATCATCTAAGTGGCAAAGCCCTCTACAGTGACAGAAAAGGCAGAAGTTGTGGGGCTTTTCTGTTTTCAGAACTCATTGTCATGATACCGGTCCTCTGCTTAGAAGTCATGTGTCATAAGGCTAACTTTAACTCAGAATTACACATAACATGGAAAACACACAACAAGGTAAGGAGTTTGGCATCTCTTATTTAAACTGAATTTTACGTCCTAGAGGAGAACAGATATTTGAGTGAATTCCGTCTGAAGAATAGACATGAAGGACAAAGAAAGTAGCCGGGGGACATAAATCTATAGGTGGCATATTTCTTGGTTTGGAAGTCCCATACAGGAATACGTGTGTAAGCTCTGTCTTGGGTCTTGGGTGCAGGGACACAGCTCATATGAGCTATGTTTTGCACATATACAGGGAGTTTGATGTGTCCCAGAATGCTTATGCATAATATGCCAAGTCATCTCAGTGCCTCTCAGATGTATTCCACTTGCATGACAGAGCCAATCTCAGCAATCCAAAGCAGTGCATGGGGGTTCTTACACATCTGAAGGAAATCCATATTTGACATGTGCATTACTTCCATATGTCTATACAGAACTACCACTCTGGCAAGGATGCCAGGAATCTGGAAAACCCAGACAAATGGCCAGCGTCCTTAGATTCTGATAGCACAAAATTTCCAAGAGAAGAAAGAGAGGACATCTGAAGAAACACAAGTAATGCAACCCTAGACACAAAACTTGATGCACAATACTCTGCTTATGTTATGCGGCGGTTCTCTGCCATGATTTGACTTTTAATTTTCATAAGTCTGGAAAAACTGAGTCTTATATCTGTCAATATACAAAAAAAAAAAATAGCACCACGTGGTCTGAATAATGGGGTTTGTGCAACACTTAGTTTCTGGAGGAATTTCAATGTCGTGATATAGGAAATTACTACAATAATTTTGAAAATAATTTTTCATGTGACTTCTCTGAATTTTTCTGTTTACTTTTTATGAACAAGCTGCAGGATCGTCACACAATATTAGTGTATTTTATGACCAAAATTTCCCTGTTCTTTTGCAGATAAAGAGTTGTTAATGCATTGAGAATATGGTGAGAGCAACAGTGACATTGTTAAGAGAAATAAATGGTTCGTGGGGGGAGGCATGGAAGGCTACATATTTAAATGACAAAGTCCTTTCATTCTATGAGGACATCATGTTCCTCTTGGTCTGGTCTGGTGAAAGAGAAAGAAGGAAGGAAATTTCTTCTTAGATTTAGTTAGATGCTAGTTTCTATGGAGACAAGTTTCTCCAGTCATTTTTATTTGTAGGCATTAATAACATAGGCAATACAGAGCAGCAAGAGTTTAACCCTGGATTGAACCCCATATTGAGCACATTCTGTAGGGAGAAAAATGAATCTCTAAATTAGATACAAGAGCCATTATACAATCTTGTTAACATACAGTCTCGTTAACTGGACTCTGGCAGTACAAAGTAAAAAACCTGAAGAGTCAAGTATCTTCATACCCTGTCTCCTCTTTTTCCAAACGTGCCTTGCACAGAGACCTGAGTAGGCAGCATCATCTGCACCCTGGCTGTCCCTGCACAGCTGATCCCATACATTGCTACGCAGTCGTTATCTAACCTCTCGTTGTGCTGGCACCCACATTGAGGTTGGTGTTTCCCAAGCCTAAGGCAGTGACTGGCCATGCCAGGGGAGGTGAAAGGAACGGAATAAGCTATCTTTTTGAGTGCAATTGAAGTAATTTGGTATGAATGTGAAGACCTATATAATTTTGTGAATTGAAGTGATCAAAAAGGAAAAAAAGAGCAGTTACTTTCAAGTGGCAGGCAGAATCAAATTTATGTCAGAGAGGTTTTTTTTCAGACTTTCTTTTCTCCCCTCCCTGCACATACTTTGATTCCTGTTATATTATTTTTAACTGGACAAACAATTTACAGTGAACATTTAGCTATCACATGTGTCTCTTACATTGGTAATGGAATACACAGCTCAGAGTATTAACTTTTTTGAGTTTCTTTTGCAGGTATTAGGGGAAGGGAAGAGCTGTTATCATTCAAACACTGAACTGCTCAGTGGCATTCAATAGCAATACTTAATATGTGAAACCTCAGTTTCATTATTTATATGTTTAATTACATGGAGGAATCAACCTTGTAATGAACAGCATGTCCAAGAAGACTGGCAGAAGAGATAAGTTAGGTAAACATTTTTAAACTCTTTGAGAATAGACAAAGATTGCGCAAGATCTGATTCTCGGTGTTACATTTATATTCAAGAGGTAAGGTACTTTAACTTTAGTGCTGTCGCACCAGCTACAACTTAAGTAATGCTATACACTGCCCAATCTGAAGAGCAAAGTGACAGAGGAATTGGCTCCCTTTTGGCTGGACCTTTGAAATACACAACCAGATTCCACCCCTCAGTGACCCTTAAATGCACAGAATTACTGTAGTGCAATACCCAGAATAATTGCCAGAGATAATAAAAGGCCCAAATGTTGAACAGCACAGTAACTCACTTTATCTCATTTCATTTTCTCTGACAGAGTGCTGGGAAAAGGGTTAGTACTGCCAGTCTCTTCTGGTACCTAAGAGTTCCTCTTTGCCTGTAAAATATGCCAATTCTGGAACAAATACATGTTACTGCAAGTCATTACCTGTGAGTATTTTGGCACTGGTGTCTGCATTGACAAAAGCACTGAAGTGTAAAATCTTGTCAGTAGGATATTCAGAAATCAGAAAAAAAGTGCTAAGTGCACACCAGATGTAAATTTGTCACTTTAAAAGGCCATTGTTAAAGGATGTTAAACTAGCTTTGACAGATAGTCCAGTTATTAAATAACCAGGAAAGCACTTTCTTTTTCCATTTTTCCAAGAACATGACATCTACATGGCAGCCTTAATCTGAAACACAGGAACAGCAAATAGAGGAATTCGATGCTCAGGGTTAAAAAGACTTTCTGAATATCAGCAAAACACATGCAAGGGCTCTGCCAAGCACACACCTTTAAAACAGAGGAGACAGGACACAGCTGATGCTTGCACAACCATGTGCTTTGAGAAGTCCTATAATTAGTAAGTAAGCAAATCTGTGGAAGGTAGACGAGTGAAAGCTGGGTTCTTTGTGTCCTCTGGCTGGATTGTCTGGTTCTCGTAGAGCATGAACACTCACGGAAATGCCTCCTGCTGTCAGACACTCTCTCATCCATTTGGGAGAGAATTCTGATAAGCATTGTGTTTGCACAGCAGGCATTAAAATCATATCGCTCTCTTGCTCTTGAAAGAATCTCTTTCTTCTACCCAGCAACCCACTTCCATGAAACCTGGAGTAGCTTCATATCCCCGAGGCTGCAGCTGCCCTGCCACAGCTGACTGAAGCTGAGCAGCAGGTCCAGAAGTGAGGTTTGAACAGTGGACTAGCAGACAAAAAGACAGCACATAAACCTCATGTCCTTAAGGAAGTGACTACTAAGGAATTAGGTCAAGCTCTTTTCCCCTCACAGCTTACCAGCCTGGAGCCCTCAGTTAGAGAACTTGATACAGGGGTAATGTATTTGAGGACTTAATTCATTCTGACCACCGCCTATATCGTTTCTGTGGATGTATGAGTTAGTTATTTCCTCTTTTTCCCTTCACACAGAAGCTGTCTGATAGGTTGCAGACCCAATTGTAGCTGAATTCCATCAAATTGCTCAAGGTTAGATTAAAAAAACCTGCATTTCTGCAAAATATATACCTATACACACCTATAACTAGGTAGATATTAGGGCTTAATATGAAAGTTAAAGCATCACCAAGTTAGATGTTAGTTAGTTAGAAAGTTAAAATAGCATCACCAAAATTTATTTACAAAAATATCAGAAATAAGAGGGAGGCAAGGAGGAAAGGGTGTTGTCAGCTTGGAGGGTGAGCACCTGTAAAGCAGAGAAGTACAGAACTCCATGTGGAAAAGACAGGGCTGAAACTGCAGCAGGGCTGTACAAAGACTAAGGGAAGACAACCGCCAGATGACAGGGTGGTGAGGAGGAGGAGGAGGA
>RSEF01000002.1:123069491-123098266 GCA_003993805.1 Himantopus leucocephalus | reverse complement strand
CTTTAAGGCCCCTTCCAACCTAAACCATTCTATGATTCTATGAGGAACAAACTCTGTTCGGTGAAACTGACTCTTTGACATAAAATTAAAGCTAGGACTTTTGCTGGAAGGTATTTGTGAAACTGAGGAAAAACCCACAGTGGAACAAAAAGGGAAATAGCAAGGGAAGGTTATAAAATCATAGCAGTTGGGAAGAGCTGACATCTGGTAAAACCCACCTAATTCAGGCTAAAGCCAACAGTAGCTGGGGTAACAGATATTGTTATTTGCAATAGAACAACATATTTCCATATGATTCTGGGCTCTCAAGATGCATTGACACCTAAACCATGGCTGTTGTACTTTCAAGCAACCTCTTCTTTTAGTTGAATTCACTTGATTGAAGTTCTAGACTTGAAGTTCTTCAGGCTAGGGACAGCATTTGCCAATGAACATGTTTAGCAAAATACAACCCAGACTGCAGCTTTTGAAGCACTACTCATACTAATATAATGATACAATGCAAGAAGAGCAAACAGATCTATTATCAGTCCTGCCTTGCTTCCACAAGAAGTTTTTTAAAATGCATTTCTATTAATGAAGAAATGCATTTCTGTTAATGAATATTTCTAATATATTGATGAGCTGTGAAAAAGTGAATTGTACCTTCTTGTTTCATGCAAGCTTTGGCGATTTTTCTCTTGTATTATCACTTCCAATTTGTTTCATAACTTCGTTCATCTCAGACTGCAGAAGAGAAGTTCAGGTTGGTTTATTTTGACCCTAATTATCACAGACATGCTAATATTTGTAAATGAAATTGCAAAGTTCTAAATTCCTGGAAATTGCTTCCCTTCACTCTCCAAATACATTACTCCCATCTTCAGCTTGCCAGGATACAATAGCACTTAACGTTGGCTGGCATGTTGAGATCTCTTGGTGTAATCATAACAAGAATTTATTTTAGCTGTTTTAGTGAGTGCTTATATTAGATGCAATCTTTCTCTGACACAAGAAGATGTACCAGCCAAATGTTGTACCAGCCAAAAAGCTTATGACTGCTTAATGCAGTACATGTTCTTTGGCAGGATGATAAGGAAGGAGAAAATTTCGTCTCAGATGAAGATTAAACATTGTTGGGGTTTTTGAAATTCCTGTTTCTTTTTCTGAAATGCAGTGATGCATTGAATAAAAAGTGAAGCATCATTTATTGTACATACAAAACACCAGTTAGCTTTTATGATGGTTACTGTTGGCCAATGGTATCGTAAGAGTGTCGTAAGCTGATGAAGCAACTAGTCACTGAGAACTTTAGTGAAAAATGTCAGAAATGTCTCCTAGGTCACACGTCTTAAGGGTGATTATCATTTCCTTATCACATTCATATATACACTCTTCCAAAAAGACAATATTAACAGCATCTGTGAGGAAAGAAGATGTCGCATGGAGTCTGGTGTTCAGGATTTTTCATAACTTTATGTCTAACTAATAATAGTTCGTTCTCTACCTGTGGAAATCTAAATACCAACTAGGAAAAATAACTTTCTCTGTCTCTTGGTGAACGGAGAAAGCTGTCATATTAGTTGCAGAGTTACAACACTCATGTTACAGAGGAGCCCTCAAGGAAAACTAATTTGAGGTTCTCCTTAGCTCACATTTAGTGATGATCAATAGCCTCTCATTTTATACTTTGAATGTTAAGATACCCAAACCCACCCCTTTTCGAATCTGTAATAACAAACAAGGGAAATGACTGCATTTCAAATGCTCCGACTGGGTTTCTAAGCATCCACACTCCAATAAGCAGTGCTGTTAAGACTTACCTTCTGTCTGTAATTCATGCTATAAATCCCAGTCTCAGCTGTGCAATTGAGCAATTCTATCATGTGGACAAATAGATTGCTTTTTTAGAAAAGTCGTTTTAAGACACATAAAATCAGAACTAAACAGAGGGTTTGCAGAAATGGAAATCATTTTTGTTTTTCATGAAGTCCATGCTGTTAACCTTTGGAGACTTTTCTCTTGCACAGGATTTAGTATTTATATGTCAGAAGCAATGCGTTTTAAAAAACATCAAACTAAACCTTGGTTTATGCTAATCTGAATTGTATAAAAAGCTTATATGTCTTTCTCAGGTCTTAATATGAGGTAAATTGCTTTCTGTTTTTATTCCTGTACATTCTGTCTGTAAAATATCTTCGCATATGAGGTGAAAGTTTCTAGAGGCAGTGAATGGAAAAACAAGGGGTTTTTATGCTGGGAAATGCATTGGTCTAGCACAGAAAAGGTACTTCTAAAATCAACTACTGCACTTTGGTCTCACATTTCCTCCCATAAAATAACAAAATGTTTTGAAATAGGTTCTGGCTATGTATTAAACAATGAGTATACTTATTCTGTTAAATAACTTAGCCCCATGAATAATTCCAAGAACACACTCCCTGATTATCTACACCTTATATAGTTTTAGTCATAATGGGCCAAACTAGCTGCCTTTGAGATGAAGCCCAGACACCTACATGGATAATTCACCCCAGGACTGCCCCATATTGAAAACTTGTTCTGCACTGGGAGGGGGGAGTGAGAGTGAGGGAGAGAGGAGAACAGGGCTTCTTCTGTATCTCAATAAGAAAGGCCCAACAGCAAACAGCTTAATAAGGTAACCTTTTAATGAGACAGGACAGCAAGAGGAATTGTCATGGTTTAACTGCAGCCGGCAACTAGGACCACGCAGCTGCTCGCTCAGTCCCCCTAGTTAGGATGAGGGAGAGTATCGGAAGAGTAAAAGTAAGAAAAACTCATGGGTTGAGATAAAGACAGTTTAACAAGTAAAGAAAAAGCTGCGCATGCAAGCAAAACAAAACAACAAATTCATTCACTGCTTCCCATCAGCAGGCAGCTGTTCAGCCATCCCCAGGAAAGCAGGGCTCCATCACACTTAACGGTTACTTGGGAAGACAAATGACATCACTCTGAAAGTCTGCCCCCTTCCTTCTTCTTCCCCCAGCTTTATATACTGAGCATGACGTTATATGGTATGGAATATCCCTTTGGTCAGTTGGGGTCAGCTGTCCTGGCTGTGTCTCCTCCCAACATTTTGTGCACTCCCAGCCTACTCACTGGCAGAGAGGTGTGAGGAGCAAGAAAGGCCTTGACTGCTTAGCAACAACCAAAACCGTCAGTGTGCTATCATCAACACCATTCTCATCTTCAATCCAAAACATAGCCCTACATCAGCTGCTAGCAATAAAGTTCACTCCATCCCAGCTGAATCCATGACAGGAATATAGACAGCAAGTAAATCTTACATGCCTTCAGATGCTGGGCACCCTGAATTTGTGTAGTGTTGGATGGACCCCAGAGAGATTTTCGCACAGCACGCTGCACAAAGCATATGCTGTCCACGGAGAGAAGCTCTCCCTTTTGCTCATTCCAGCTAATGAGCAAAGATAAATTACAGACAACATTAATAACATATGGCTTCTCAAGCCCTAAGTACGAGGCCCATTGGAGCAGACAAGATGTGCTCAAGATCACTAATTCCTTGAATACAGTGTCTTCCACAAGGCTCCCAACACACAGCTCCAGTCTAGGCTGGGTTCCCTCAAGCCCCCACAGTCCTCTGGCACCCTTTTAGCAGCCGTTGCTCTCTTGCATCCTCTAACGCCATGGTCCAGACCACAACACACTGCCTTGACACAATGCTATAAAAGGACCTGCTAATGCCGGCGTGCTCTGATACAGTCCTCTCATGCTTTCAGGTTGTGCCTTGTTGACCAAAACACATACACACAAAATAATTATCATGTCTTGAGCCACAGGGGCAGCTCTCAGGCCCATCGTGGACCCATACCAAGTGCTATGCCCAGAGGAATGACTAGTACTGTCAAGTCAAAGTCACACTGACTTGTTTGGGGTTGAATGACTTGCTAGCACTTCTCTTGTCATCAGGCAATGTTTCTTGGGGTAGCAACCCTTGGTGGTACAAGCAGAGATAAGGACAGCATGGACTCTTTTTTCATCATTAATTTATTTGAGCTGATATAGCTGATATTTGAGCAGTAATAGCTGCGTTATCAGCTCTGTGCCTTTAGACATTCAGTGACTGTTGTAAGCCTCTAGTCCAGAAAACAGGAGTAGCTTTTGCTTACAAGGAGTGGGCAGACTTGTTAAACAATGCTTGAAATAGCCAGAATTTTCCATAAATAAGAAAGCCTTCAATTTATATGTTGACTTTGTTGTATATCCTAGAGCAAAATCCTTAGGCAGTTCTTTATCCCGCAGCATAGTTTGCTTAAATTAATCATGGAAGCCATGATCAAAATCTTTCTGTTTTATATTGCATAAACTATTAACTGTTAAAAATTAACAGTTAACAATGCCAAAAACAGTCAGAGAAAGCCCTGGTCTCTGGCCTGCTAAGACAGATGTCTTAATTCTAGAAAGAAGTGGGATTTCAGAAACACTCCTGTTTTCAGCATCTTTCCCTTGAGTGCCTTCTAATTTTATTTTTTTCAAAATCTTTTTCCTTAGACACCTAGCTCTTCTCATTTAGCAGACACACTGCCAAACAGGGTTTTGAATTCAGTGTCAGTGGTCAAAAATATGATTTGCAACACCTAATCTGTAGACCCTGAAGTCTTCTGCTGGAGATAGTTTGAAAACAGCCCGAAGTCAGTTACACCTCTGACTTCTGACTCCAGTCCATGAATCATCTCTCCTTCTTCTCCAAAGTGCATTGTGAATACCTGCATGACATTTTATGTTCAAGTCCTCCCTCAAATTACAAAAGGATTGTCAGTGTCTGTCAAAGGAGCAAGCTGACACAAGTTCTTTCGTGACCCTACAAGAAATGTGTATAACTTTAATCCTAAGTGATCTCTGGTTTGGTAAGAAATGTCTCCTACAAGTTAATGTATTTGTCATGTTATCCTTTCTTGATGGAATCCTTGAGGAGATTTGAGGGTTGGATGTCTGTTTTGCATTGTAAACACTAAATAATAGTCTGATTTTTTCCTCAAAATGTCTTTTATATACACCTATCAAGCCTAGTAAAATACCTGACTCACATACGCTTTTCTGTTGCAGAGCTACCTATTAGTCAGATTAAATATATCTAAGAGTTCTCCCTTATTTAAAGATCTCATACCAAGTGAAGAATATGTTGGAGTAATTAAAATAACACTAACTTGTGAGAAGGGCATTTAAAGCTGACTGTCCTTAAAGGAAGTACAAAGTGGAACCCATTTTGTAAAGTGTCTTTCACAAGAAGAACAAAATAGTTCACTGCCTTCAATTAGGCCAGCCAAAAGGCTGAAGAGAAAAGAGAAATATCTTTCCAACTTGCCGTAGATGCAGGAAGGGCTGGCTAAATTACCAGATGTGCTCATTTGGTGACAGGCCGGAAGGCTTCACGGCACTTCAAGAGCTCTTTGTTCATAGTTCTCCTCAAATTAGAAGAAGAAATGAGATAATTTCCCTGCTAAATCATCCTTGCCACATATAGCTTCTTTTTTCTGAACTGCTTTTTTTTTTTTTTTTGCTTTAAAAATGGGCGAGATTGCACCAAATGGCAGGTATTTTCAAAAGTACTGGGAAGAAAACCTTAGGAGAGGTTTTTCACCTTTCAGCTTCTATTATCAAGCCATACACTGTCTGTACTATCACCCACCTTATTGTTGAGGAAAAGAACAAAATATAAACCCAAACAGCTATGCGTGTTAGACAAATAGCACTTCTTTCCTCCTTGATTACAGCTGAGAGAAAGTTATTTTTATTCAAACAGTCCACTTCCACAATCTTTCACTCTTCATCTCCAACCACCTATTGTTACCTGTGGTTCAAATAATTGTTGTGGCAGACCCTTGTTAAAGAGCTGACAGCATGTTACTGAAACTCCACAATACAATGGAGACAATGGTAAAAAATTCCACAATGCGTTACCTACCAATTGCCTCCAACCATCACAACAGTTACATTAGAATAGAATAACATCTTAAGGAATCCAAAATCACCGAAAACCAACTAAGTCATGTTCTGCAATGTAAAGTAGGACTCCCAGTTGTGTTTTAACATTAGGTAGCATGTTTCACCCCTTAGAGGTAACACTCAGTTTGCAACCTATTTGGGCTAAATTATTTGTGTATTGTCGCAAGACTGCCAGCTTCTCTGACATTGCCCTGTACACATGACGACTTCTAAGAAAACTTTTTTTTCCCAACCAGATATTTCCAAAATGCTCCGAGCTAAATGGCCCTTTCTTCTGCAACAGCCATCAGAGACCTTTCAACAGGGATTAAGAATTTAATTTCTGAAATTATTGTATAAAACTGATATATTACATAAACATCCATATATGTTCTGAAACTATTTGTTTAGAGCTTGATTCTGAAATTGATGGCTCTTCACTCATTATTTATCTTAATCAGTTTATATAATGAGATTTTACACCACCACCACCACCCCCCAAAAAAGGGGGTTTGAAATACTTTGCCAGGTTTTGCTATCCTCATACTTTCCACCAACTGTCGAGGTTGCAGTGTCACAACCCCTGGGGGGTGCCTGGGTGAAAGCACAGCCCTGCAGCACTGTTGGCTCCTCTGTATATCACAGGAGGCAAGGGCAGTGGCAGGTCAAGGATACATATCCTCTGGGATAATCAACTGCCCTGGAGCTAGCACATAATTCAGTTTTAGTGACCAAAGCTTACAAAAGAATCCATGCTGGTGATGAGCTTACTGATATTGATAACCATAATGAACTGGGTTTTCTAAGTCACAGTCACTAAATCAGAGACATACACTAGTTGCTGAGCAGTTAGTTCTGTTGAGGAGGAAGTAACACAATCATTTCTACTGGATATTTTTACAACTTTCATCTGAAAAACTGTATTCAAACAACTGTTAAATAACCCAGTCTGAATTTTACCTGTGACATAATTAATTTTGAGGGTAGGTTTTTGAAAAGCAGATTTTAAAGTTCTTTTGCATATTGCTCTGAATATTTTAATAACATATTTGTGTTTTAATTCAAAACAGAATTTTATTTCATGAAACTTAACCAAAAAAAAAAAAAGGTGCCAGTCTTCTAATCAGTCTGAAAGTAGAAAGATCACATCTTCATGTCATGGTTTAGGCTGGGCTGGCTACTATGGGCACAAAGGCATTGCTAGGACAGATGCATCTTGAAACAAATTGAGCTCAGTGCAGTTTTAAATATTAATAAGTAAAATTAGAATTTATGATAAAATAAACTATCTGGCTAATAAGTAGGAATCCTTTCTGCTTTCAGAAACTGGTAAGTTTATGAATCTACTCCAGTCCTGCTCAAAAGCTTTTCCTTTATGAGGAAGTTTATGGAACCAGAAGTCTTTAGTCAGCTTCAGAGATTAAACTCTTTCACAATGTATCTTCATGCATAGTCCTTCACTGTACTAAAACTCAGTTTTAAAAACTGATGAAGTAAACTCTGTAGTTATCATAAGAATGGCCCCAGAACACTTATGCACAGGACAAGAGCTCTACCAAAGAGTTTATGCTTACACAATCACTCTGTGAAGTGCCAGGTAAAGAGTGAATGTTACGTCTTTTCAAATGAGTCAAGGTAGCTTCCAAGTGGCTCAGTAAAGCACAGCCTTGTGACAGGGACTGCTCACAAAATTCATCCGTACCTCCTCCTCTTCATGCTCTGCTAATGAGTTTTGGATAATAAAGCACAATATTAGTATTACATTATTTAAAAGGCCAATTTCTAGGCCCAGTGAAGCAAAAGCATGAAGTACACGTGCTATGTGTTCAGTCACCAAGTCACAACCTTTGTGATATTTTCAAATCATAAGCAAATATTAGTTCTTAAGTCACTTAATTTTATACAGTGGTGTTTTACACCCTGGTCATTTTTTGGAGGGAAAGAAGCTCCAATCCAGGAAATCCATAAAGGCTTCCATCCAAGTAGGAGCTAATCTTTAAATCCAGGGTTTTTCTGAATCGGTGCTGCAGTCAGTATAGAAAACGTCCCCCATGTGAGAAGGGACCACAGAGATAGCTTCAGCCATTGGATTCTCGGGGCTTCCCCAGGTACGGCAGGAACACTCCAGTCCCACCGCTGGCACACTCAGCCAGTGAGGAGCCTACTTGAACACGCACCAGATCCAGGAACATATAAATGAAGAATTAATTGCAGTAAAAATATGTTGTATTTAGTTACTCACTGGAGGAAAAAGGTAAGAACAGTAATAGAGTTCTGATTTATAATGGAAGCTGAACCATTGTAACAGAAAAGCAGAAAGGTGGCAACATGAAAAGGCTCCTGCACTAAGAGCACTAAAACACAATTTTCTTTTCAGCCTTGTGGTCGATTTCATCACATATGCACTGAACTTTCACATGCGCCTGTAGTTAAGCCTTTCAGAAGGACACCCACTTGATTCAAGTGGTGAAAACACCAGTTAAGTCAGTGGGGTTGGAACACACAATATACAAAGATGTAAAGACATTAAAAGATGGAATTTAACTTTTTAAAACTTGCATTTTCCAGCACCATCCTCAAATACTGAGGATCCTTAGAAAAATACAGTTAGGCTTCTTACACTGCTAACTGCAGGTACATCTTTACCTCTCTCCTTTCTACTTGTCACTTCCTCTCTGCTCTCATCCATGTAATGGCATATACATGAGCTTGCCAGATTTATCTGACTCTCAGTCACATACGCACACGTTAATGCCAAATACTAAGAAAAGGTGTCTCTGTCGCTGTGCGCTTCATTCTACATTTGCATAAACTTGTCTTTACATGATGTACTGTTTATTTAAGTTTGGCATGATTGTGCTTTAAGAATTTATTCATCCTAATAAAAAACCACAACCACCTCTCAGATATTTTCCTGCTTTGAGGTAAAATACTTTTCATTCTCAACTGAATTAAACACTGTGGTTTGCCAAAGTGGCATCTGGGGTGGGTACTGAAGGGCTGATCTAACTTTGCCAACAGAAATATTAACAAGGAGCTGGGCAATGGGAAAAATCCCCAGACAGCTACACGAGCTGAGTGATCATTTCCTCTTGAACTTGCTCACGGTGACAATTTCAGCAGCTGAGTCTCACTGACTCCAAAGTTAATGAAAGTCTCCCGTAACTGCTCTCATGCAAAATTCAGTTTCAGTGATATTTGCAGCTGACAGGGTTATTAGTCATAGCAGAGACAGTACTAAGGAACCCATGTGAAAGAGGTCCGCTATTCTGTGCTAAAATCTTATAATTTGCATTATCCTGCTCACCTTTCCATCTGTTTGCATCTTTTTCCCATCCTTCTGTTTAGTTTTATAGCTTCTGAGGCTTAGTTCTCCCATAAATGTATGTTCATACTGCACTTGGTATCAGGGAAATCACTCTTTTTTGCACGTGATCGTACTGCTAATAGCATGCATTAATCTAAAATACAAAAATTTGACCTATCTAGAAGAGTTTGAGTATCAAGTATTTGTAGTCACCAAAAACTGCTTCAATTCAGTTTATGGGGAAAGACAGAATATGCAAGCAAATAGTACTGACTTAACATGAGCACATATCTGGGTACAGACTGAAAAATAGGCTGAATTAACCAATTATATTTCCCCTTAAATTATTGATTAAGGTTTAGCAGAATTCTCATAAGGTTTGTGTAAGTTCCTGTTTCAAAAATGCTGCAATTTCCCTTTTCCAATTCAATGCATTTCATCAGATTATAAAAGCATGAACAGAGCAAAGCAGCTAAGCTGAGTTCTTTAAGAAGAGGCTGAGGTATAATAGGCCAAACAATATTCAGATCAACTTAAATTCGCACCTCAGCCATTTACAAACAGGGTGTAACTCCTTCAGTTTCACTCAGATCTCGTACACAGTGAGGTGTGGAAGAAAATACCCAAATACTAGTATTCTAGAGCTCCCACATTATCTAGAAATAGTACAGGTAAGGGGTGAATAGGCAGTCCCTTTTCTTTTGATTTTTTTTGTGCAGTACATGTTTTTAATAACAATATGCTCTTTTCTGCTTATCAAATATTTCATTTCTGCTATAAAATTATTTTGAATAAAAATTTAGTAGTAACTCTTTCAGACATCCTTGCAAGTTACTGTGTTTCTCTCCATTATCTTCTTACATGAGTGCACTTGACAATGTGTTTGCTGCTGTATGAAACACAGGAGTTTGAGCTGAGCTCTTTACAATGGCAGCATGAAACATGCTATGCATTAAAAGGAAAAGAAAATCCATAACATACTACATTTAATGCAATGCTGTCTATTCAGTTATCACTTTCTAGCATGTTCTAGGTCAAACACTTTCTCTACAGTCTTGAAGATACAGTTTTTGATTTAAAGAAATTCCGTATTCATGGGGTGAGACTGGAACTGAAGCGGCCAGACTTGTGTTCTTGGCTTTATCACCAGCTTTCTTTTTGCTTTTCTGTTCCTCAGCAGAGATTGATACAATCTCTGTCTAATCAAGAGAGGCTAAGCAGTTTCATAGATCCTTTATCCCTAGGACTTTGTGTGATGTATTTGGCAGTGCTAAATGGAGAGCTCTTGCTCCCTAAGTCAACTTCCCCTACCCATGCTTTTCTCCAGTAAATCCACACCCGAGAAACAAGGAAATCCACCCAGCTCTGGATAGGCTGCTATGGCCACATTGAGGTCCAAGGCCAGAAGCAGGCTCAGGACTTGGTGTCAGTACAGCTATCTTGCTGTGACAGTAGCCAAGTCCATAAGCTGTATGTCTCAGCAGGATCGAGTAGCTGAAGTAAAACACCATCCTGGCACACCTCTACTTGTCCTGAGTTTGGGCCAGTTCTTCCTCTGCATTGGACCCTCTCCACCCTGTAGATCTGGTTTGACAAAGAGTTATGGAAAAAAAGCCTCATCCTGTTGTAGCCATCTGAGACCCAGATGTCCTTTTCTCATTGCTGAAATACAGATACAAGTCCTTCCTCAAGTGCTTTGACTAAAAAAAAACAGCGTAAATTCTTAATTTCATTATATTACAGGCTTGGCAGGAGTCAAGGTAGATGTAATTACTACACAGTCATAACTCATCTCCTCCATCGTACCATATTTTGCAACCACTTTCCAAGCCATGTTTGCTTAGGCTGCACCCTTATTCACCTTGTACCCATTATGCATTCCTGTCAGCCCACCCTCGACTGAGGGGTTTCCAGCTGCCAATGCCATTGTTATACAGTTGCCACTGCTAAAGCAAGAAAGGATGAATACCAGGGTAAACAGACTTGTCATGAATATTGGTTCATATGTACAGAAAGGAAAATATTGACGTAATCTGAAACAAATACCTCTTTTCTGCAGGAAAGAAAATCAGTGCATGGGGAATTTGTATATAAATTTTGTTTTGGAGAATTAAGCTTGTGTGTAAAATCATCTTGCATTTTACACGATAAGTTTATACAATCCGTAAATTGCAAATACTCCTTTAGAGATTTCAAAAGGGCCTTCATGTTTTTTAACAAGCTAGAACATTTGGGATCGTTCACAGCTGTTAAAGGATCTTCAATATGGTATTTCACAATAAATTGAGCTACATAATGTGATTCATTAAGATGTTCCTGTGCACAGAATTCTTGAAAAGGGTAGTCAACTATTTAAAATGAGTGGTTTAACTGATTTATGCAAAGTGTCTCAGCATTATTATCCAACTGATCTTAAAAGAACCTCTTTAACCTAGAAACACTTCTGACCTCTTTTCTTTAGGACGAACAAGCTGTGCACATTTTGTTTAGTTCTTGAGGCTTAACTACGTGAAAATACACAAGGACAGTAATATGTAGTCATCAAACTGCATTAAATCCCTCTAGGAACACTCTTATTCTGAATTCAAGCTGCTTTGCTCCAGCTAACTTATCTCACTTCCAAAATAAACTGAAATAAAACAAATTAGGACAATTTAAAATAATGCTAAATTAAGGCCACTTTATTGCTGTACATATAGAGATATGTACAATTATGTGATTTAGGATACCGACTGAAATGTTAATTTGAACACATTTCTCTAAGTGTCTGCCTGTAGACAAGCCCAGAGAGATACTCAGGCTATTTACACACCACTCTACTAAATAAGAGAATTTCCATTTATTTTCATTTGCTTGCACTGAAATTTATAAAAGAAAGGGACCACTGATATCATACCATGTATTTGTTTTTATAAGTAAAATTTCAGACATGAGCAACATATCAAAAGACTGAACTGCAGATAAACTCTGGCCAAGATTTTCAAACATGGATGTCTAAATGAAGTCATCATGTCCAAAAAGACCTGCTATCGATATCTTTTAAAGACTATAAGAAAAGTTCTCTAACGAGATTTTCAACAACAGATTTTCAAGAGGTCTTTGTTCAAATCCCGTTTTAGTTTGATCATGTTCAAGATGTGTGCCCACCTTAGCTCTTCAAACTAGGGAATAGAGTCAGAGCTTCAGTCACAGAGGAGAAGGAACTGCTACCATCAGGGCCAGAAACCTTAGGTTTTCCAATTAGGACTATCACTGTGAAGCACAAGAGATGATGAGGGGAAACTTACTGTGCAAGACAAGTGGAAGTTTTGGCAAAAGCCCTGCTTTGCTAAGGATCTTCTCTATAAGTAAACCACAAAAAGGAACTATATAGGAATATATTTTTACTTCATGCTTCACAAGCAAAGCCTGCTCCTGGACCTCTGCACATACCTGTTTAATTAGGAAAGACTATGGGAAGCAACAAGTTACAAGCATCTTAGATAAACTGCATGCACTCAGATCCATGGGACAGCATAGGATAGTTGCTGAAAAAAATGACCACCGTGATTAAGTGCTACTATCTGTAAATTATTTTTTTTAAAGTGACACTCAAAGAGGTCACTGACAGCTAGAAGAAGACTAACTTAATACACATCTTTAAAAAGCATGGAAAAAGAACCTGGAGAGCGTTCGGCTCCTCAGCCTCACCTCAGTTACTAGGAGGAGAATGGAGCACATCCCCTTGGAATCAATTTCCAGGCACAGAAGGCAATTTCAAACAGTGAACAGGAACCCCTTTACCAAGGGGACATTGTGCTTGACAAGGTGATTGCACAGTCACAGAATGGCTGAGGTTGGAGGACACGTCTGGAGATCATCTAGCTTTGGAGCATGTTGCACAGGGTCATGTGCAGTCAGGTTTTGAGTATCTCCAAGGATGGTCACAGCCTCTCTGGCAACCTGTTCCAGTGTTTGATCATGCTTAAATTAAAATATTTTCTCGTGTTTAAATGAAATTATCTGTGTTTCAAATGGTGCCCATTGTCTCTTGTCCTGTCACTGGATACCACTGAGAAGAGCCTAGCTTTGGCTTCTTTAATCCCCTCCATCAGCATGTATATACATTGATGTGATCTCCTCTGAGCCTTCTCTTCTCCAGGCTGAACACTCCCGGCTCTTCCAGCGTTTCCTCATATGATCATCTTTGTTGCCCTTCAGTAGGCTCTCCCCATTATGCCCATGTCTCTCCTGTACTCGGAATGCAACACTCCAGATGTGTCTCATGTTGGCCCATTTCTCCAGCCTGTAGAGGTCCCTCTGGATGGTAGTATGACCCTCTGGTATATAAGCCACTCCCCTCATGATGATAGCTGTCATCAGTTTACATTGGTGGGTATAATCAGATAATGTTGCATCTACTTTAACACTGCTAGTTTTTCATAAGTTAGTTTACACACAAGGAAATTTTTCTGCTTTTTTGTTTAATAATGAGGAACATAGTTAATATGCATAGTTTAAGTATAATCTTTGGATATACAAGGACTACAAAATACCTTTTTGCATCTTCAGAAGCCAAGTCTCTGTGCAAAAAATGATGTATTGATTCTGTCTTGACCAAAGCCCTCCCCCTATTCAGTGTCTGCACTGCAAAGTATGCAGAGGAAGACTACTGACTCTATCCTGCATGCGATTAATAAGATCTGTATCACCTTTAAAGAGGAAAAAGACACATATGAGTCAGAAAGTGAGGCATATTTTGTTTACTATCTACAAATCCTATCATATTAATCTAAAAATAATGATTCATAGCAGAAGGTCAGGTAGACTGTAGATTTGCAACAGATCATAGAAAACAGACTGCGTGCATTTTTTCTAATAGGGAAGGATGGATTTCTAGTGTTAAATTAGATCCCTCCTAATAGAAATTAGAAAAAACAAAGTTATTTTTATAAGAACTGAAACAGCCTCTTCATTTTATTTTTAATCCCTATTTCATGTGTTTCCACAAGAAATCTCAAAGTTTCCAATTTGTTTCAATGTGTTAACATTTACCAGACATTTTTTAGAAAAGCTTAGGGAGTTTGAATGCAGCAAATCTACTCAAAAAGAAAAGCTCAAATCTTTCTCCATCCCCCATAGAGGATTAAGAATTTTCACAAGACTTTTTAGCGTACATAGGACTAGTACAAGTATAGATATGACTAAGCCAAGAAAAACAGATTTAAGTGAGGGTCTCGGGGCCAGAATTGAAATGGACACTGGGACTACGCATAACTCATTCTCTGTGTCAGAGATGATCCTAGATGCTAACAAGGAACAAGGGATTCAAACCTGAATGCTCGGGGTGAACATTTTTGCACTAGAAGGAAAGCATTAGAAACAAAGAGTATGTGTTAGGAATCTATTGTCTCTCATACATTCTATTTTACTAGTCTCCTATACATTGTCTTCATTTATACCTATTCCTTTATCCTTCTCTAGATAAGTGGTTTGGATTTTTTTCCATAGACCTGAGCAGATAGTATCTATCTTTATCCTTTAGCTCTTTCTTAAATAAATAACTTGCTAAGTCAGCGTTGCTCCTCTTCATTTGGCTCTAATTATACCTGGAAAATGAAAGGAGAGGTGATGGGCGGGGAGGGGAATATGGAAGAAAAGTGAGGGAAAAGCTTTGTACATGAACTACAATTAACTACAGTATAACCCAAAATGGCAGTTTATTGACAGATGGACAAATGTAATTGCAGGCCCCAAGGGTTGCAATTCAAATTAGATTTAACATTATAGGGGATGACAAGGAATTAATCTTATCAGCGTACACACACGTGCTGTGTTTGCTGTTACATATGCCTCTTTTCATCTGGCTGGCTTTTAAATATATGAAGTTGAAAGAACATTTGCAGTATAGCTGGGTGACAGCACCAAAAAAAATAATTCAAAAATGGGATATAAAGGAGCAAAATGAACCTCCCTCTTGCACATGGAGAGGTCACTCCAGGAGCTCAGACAGAGACAAAAAGTGATCTGTGGGCAAAGCAGGCGAAAGGTGTCCTTCTTAGAGAGTACACAGCGCACAGCAAAAAGCTGGAAACGCACTGTGTTTGGCTCTACACTTTGGTGACTGCTGGAAGATTGGCACAAGCCTGAATATAAGAGTTCAGTGATGAAACAGAAGGTAATACCTGGGGGCATGTGCAGGGGAGGAGACATTAGAGATGTGCCAGTTGTTCAGAAGGAAGGAAAAAAGCAGCACAGTGGGGAGGAGGCACTAAGCTCTCCAGCCTTGCTGATGACAAGGTCCAGTAGAAGTGTGTTTCCTGGACTGTCGCCTCTTTGTGGGCTCAGGAATCACCTCCATTTTATCATTTTAAGTTGAGACCTTTAACACTAACAGATTGGGCATACAGGTGGGGAAAGGGAGGGGTGAAGCGAAGCAGCCATTCACACTGAGTGTGTAGACGGCTGATGAAAGACTTCACAAGAGCAGATGAAGTCATTAAAACACTGAGGACAGAGGAAGGAAAAATGGGTCAAGGGCAACAACCTGAGGTTTGGAACAAGTCGTACCACAACTATGAGATGTAAGTCTTTCACATTAATGGACTGAGACACAAGCTTTATATAAAACAATGTATTAAATACCCTGCAATTACCATGCACATTGTGAAACTGCTAATAGATTAAAATCAGAAAATACCATTAAAAAAAAAACAACACAAAAACTTTCTAAAAGGTTTTCTAACATGTATATGCAGATTTGTGCATCATCAAATCACTCCATGTAAACATAATTTTGAAATTTCAGCCCAGCTGGTGCCTTTATCTCCGAGGAGGGATTTTTGTGGCCTTTAGGTGGGGGATTTTTTTTGTGACATCTGTCACTGGTTTTACAATATTTTTCAGAATGAACTACTAGTTGGATGCACATTAATATAGAATTGCCAGACTAAGATATGTAAGTGAACTATAACTGTAGGAAGTGTTGAGTGAGTGGTTGTGTCTGAAATACAGCCTTGCTAAGGCCTATCAAGCAAGGATCTGCAAAAGTAGTCTCATTTCTGAAACTCTTGTCCAAGGAGTTCTGTTTGTTTCAAAGCAGGTTCTTGAGGAGGGTCTGTAAATGAGGGGAGAAAAACAGAAATCTAAATATCAGTGTTTGTGAGACTGAGGGATTGTTTTCTTGTCTACAAGATGTCCATAAATGAATGGCAGTCCGCCGGTAGCTGCATGCATTACTTTCCACTGGTTTCCCTTGCCCTAGGCCATGGATTTCTCTTCCATCCCTTGGGCTCACTTCCTATCCTTTCACACTTCATCTTATGTGGCCTTGTTACAGAGGGACAATTCCTAACCCTTAAACAGTTTCAATGCCTTTAGCTGGTTATAGTGTGACGTACTGAGAAGGAGGTGAGATTTGATGAAGAATTTTGACTTCAGAAGGCTTGTAAATACCTCATGGAGCAGTTTGCACAACTATACCTTACAAAGTTATGCACGCTCTCTTGAATGCCCAGAGGATTTTGAAAGAGCTGAAGTGAATTTAGATGTGGAAAAGCCTTAGGCAATACACCTTAAATCTTCTTTAGTCCAAATGGCACTTCATCCTGCCCATGCTCACTTGATATACACAAAGCAATGATTTTCTAAAAGAATGTAGTCTGGAAGTCACATGTGATCTTTCCATATTGAGTACATCCCTCCACCTTACCAAATGAGATTTTTTTTTTCAAACCTTTCTCTTTTTCAAACCTTCGTCTCTTGCAAACCTCCCGGACCCTGCTTCTTAAGGAAAAGAAAAACTATCATTCAAAGCAAGCCACTTCACTGTTGTTTTCTTCACCTCTGAAACATTTTTCCTTTTGAACAGAACATAGTGCTTCAGCTCTTAGCAATCTAGTCGGGGCATTTCATCTGTCTGAAACAGCACTAGCACCTTGCTGTGTGATGCATTTCTACTCCCATTAAATTTCCACTGAGTCAAGACTGTCATCTGTGCCACACAGGTGCAGAAGTCCTAGCTACAACTAATAGTGCCATCCTCAGTGAGACCCCAAGGAATTCTGTAGAATCTTCTGCAGATTGGTTCTCCCTTGCTTTTTAGAGACTCCTGCATTAAAAACACATTTCTCCTGATCTTTGTAACATGCTATAATTTTTTGAAGCAAATCTTATAGGAATACCTCTCACTGAGGTCTTTATAATGCAGCCTGTACAGCTATAGTATCTCATGCTCATTTCTGTTACTTAAAGGTCCTGCAACAATCTATGGCTAATGGTATGAAATCCCTTATCACCACTGCAGAGTTAGAGTTCGGCACGCTGTGGTGGAGTGCATCTCATTTGTACTGTTCTTGGGAATAAGCCTAAAAACATTTCTAGATAGTTTCTTCATTATTTTACATTTTTAGCTCACTTTTCAACTCCTGTAACAAACTGTCCCGATGCAAACTATATGTCAGTGTAGGTATAGGAATAAAAATATATTCAAATATTGAAGCTGATATAGCCAATTATTTTTTTTACTCCAAAGCAGATTATACATGATGGTATTTAGTGTGAAATGTTGTCGAGGTGGGAACCAAGACACCCATATGTAGACAGAAGCCCAGACTCTACTCTCACTTATAGTTAGCAGCCATTCAGCATGGACTCAAACCAACAGATTTCCTTGTCTGCCTTTTGTTAGTTTGCTATTGACTTCCATGAGAAATGGAGCCAAATCTGGGGGCAGTCTATTCCTTCTGATTTATGTAAGGCAGAGACTGTTCATTCAGCAAAGGAATATTTGACGAAAAGAAGCACTAATTGAGAATTATTAAGTTTTGTGCAGTGGCTGAGTTCTGAACACGTTTACATAGCTGCCTGGAGCTCTGCCGGTTTGAGGAATGGAGAGTCACAGATTGTCACTCAAGCCTTGAGTGAGCGAGGAAGGTTTGAGCAAGAGAAACTGTGCCAAGACATTGTTTAACATTTGTCTCTTCCTCAACAGGGACCCGACTTTCAGTCAGCTGAGATCAGTGAGGGGTTCCCATGCTGTTATAACAAAACAAATGCTACAGTTCCCAGCGCTGCTGCTACAAGGGTGACGTGGATGAGAGCTTCTCTGATTCATGAAATAAAAGACAAAACTTACATAGACATATCCATAAGGGGAATGGGGAAAAGAAGAAAAATTAAGTCCCCCATGGGTAGCGCAGCCTGTGTGCTCTTTTTTCAGTAGAAAGGACCTTCAAGTCTTCATCTCTCTGCAAAGAACAATGTTTTATCCTGTGAATGCTGCTAAAAGAAAAGGATCCTTAAGAAAGTAAAGATTTTCCCCTTCATGGCAGTCCTTCCTTGTGGGAAACTGAAAATGTGCAGTGAGAGGAGACTGAGGGGAATAAAAGCTGCAGGAGCAGAAGGAGGCAAGCTGCAGTCAACAAAAGAGAAATGAAGCCAGAAAGACACAATAAATATGGAGAGAGAGAGAAAGGCAATGAAATATAACATTAGACTGAAAGAACGAATCTTAGAACCAACTGAAAATTGGGGGCCAAATTAATTTCAAACAAACATGTTCAAACCAAGGGAGAGAAATACAGATGATGAAAGGAAGGAATGATGCAGGTAAAAAAAGTAAAAAATTAAAAGGCCCACTATAAATTTTGTAAAATTTGCTTGCAACATATTTGTGGCCGTCACCTGTCCTGGTGTGTTCACATGAGGAGTATCCACAGAGAAGGGACTGCACCTTTTGGCCCTCCCCTACAGCTGCCTGAATGTTAGTGCTTCAGCTGTACTGGTGCAGAACTGAAAATGATGTGACCCTGCGCCGGGCCTCCCTCCAGCAAAGGGAATGCAAATAAAAATCAGCAGCAGAAGCAAAAGATCTATTTCAATCTTTGACATCCTTTTCTGACCCCTCTATTGAATTAGCTTTCAGAATGAGCAGTGGGACCAGACCTCACCCACAGCTACTGCAGCAACAACAGTTCATTTCAATAAATGAATCTCTTCTCCCTCCCCACCTCCAGCCCCGAAGTGCTTCTGCCTCACACAAAGGATTGCCAAACTTGGAATTTTCTTTAGAAGGTCTCCTTACAGCTAACAGGCTAATGCAACATTATTAAAGCTTTTCATTTTCAGCACTATTTCCCTTGGTTTTCAGTCTATTTAATTAAAAAAAGGAAACATGAAATATGTTCGGCAGTGACCATGGCAATAGACCAAAGCAATTGAAGTCTTATTACTAAAATTAACTGTTGATTGCCCATTGGTAGGGCCTCATTAACACTTTGATACTTGGGCTCCACATATTTTACCAAAACCCATGCAACAGGCCACGCAGGCAGAAAACTCATCCCTTTTCCTGCCTTGCAAAAGATCTTGCACGCGTTTACCCCTGAAGTGAGCAAGACAGTGCTCTGCAGGGGCCCTGGAGTGCTTTAGACAGGGCTGTGCCTCCCCATGCCACCACGGCGTCCCTGCTTGCGCTGGCCAGCCCTGGCTGCCAGCTCCCCTGCACAGGCAGCATCCAAAGCACAATCCAGTTCTTTGCTCCAGACTAGATAAAAGCGCATTTCTTTCCTCCAGGGTGTTTTGTTCTAAGTAAACGCTGTCCCCAGAGTATTGTAACAGCAACAACAGATCTCTGAATGCTGAATTTTGTAAAGGGCATTTGCAGACATGTGAGATTTAAGCACTCAAAACAATTCAAATCCTGGCACATTTAGTTGGAGCGCACAACAGCAAAGCAACTTGCCAGTCCATTATTTTTGCAAAAACTTTGAGGACCCAAACAAGACCTCAAACACCCAGAGGCAAAGAGTTTCATTATGGAATGTGCAGAGATGATTTCAAGATGCACTGATTACCATAAATACGGCAGGTAAATAAACGAGGCGATTTGCCTGTGGTCTAATGAAAACAGGCAGCCAGTTTTATTTGAGTTCACTGGATGTGCTGATAAAATCTTGCCTGATATACCACTGAGCTATTACAAAAGGAACTAAAATACATCATTTAAATAAAATATTTTTCTTGTCTGCAAAGAGAGGTTTTTCTAAGAGGAGCTATCGCAAGAAGAACAATCCTATGCTGTGGGCTTGACAGTGATCAGTGAAGCAACACGGTAAAGTTTTTCACTCAACACCGACTCTGTCAATAAGAAAGCAAAAAAACAACAGTGACTTCTCTTTTGGATTTGCAACAACAATATGCAAGAGGAGAACATTTTGCTTTCCATTTAAGTGTCCACTTCTCTGCCTCCCGACTTGCCCTGGTTCTCAGGCACTTGCTTAATGCAATGCAGGTGGGATGGTCGAGCCACCAAGAAGTCCATCAAGTTCTATTCATTTTTTGTTTTGGTGAGTCTGCGTGGCTCCTTAGACTGCACTTACCAAGTATTTTGGGAGAACTTAGATACACTCAGTCAGTGAATGTGGGCTGAAATCTTCAGAATTCACTTAGTTTAGGAAAAATGATTGAATCACAATAGTCAAAAATAATTCCATAGAAATGGGAAAAAGCACTACAAAGTTCTTACAGATGGAATGAAACTCAGAAGTGATGTTCCTATTGCTAGGCAGTTTGCAAGCCTGTGGTCATGAAGGCTCTGCCAACTTTAATCCGATTTGCAATCTAATTATTCACTTTTCACAGTTGATCTTTTCCGCAGGTTTCAGAACCTGATTTCTGTAGTCACTTTTCAAACACAGGTTGTCCAATGCACAGCATATTAAAGGTAGGAAACAAACGTTCATAAATATTTGGAATTTAATTGAACATTTCCTAAATGTAACAACATTAATACATTTCTGGAAGACAAACAGTTAAGATCAAAGAAATAAACTGAAAAAAATGGAAAACTAGGTTTCAGTAAGAGAGGCACCTTTAAGTTTTTTCTAAATGTTTACCTGCTTATTCCCTGATTTTGCATCTTACTTCATGCTCAATGAATTAGGCCAGGCTTGAGCAGGGCTTCATGAGCTTTCCTGCTCACTCTAATTCATTGCTCAGAAGGCTGAACCATGATCTTATAATGGGCAGAAAAATGTTCGATTTCTAATTATAGGTCTCCATCTTCATCCTTCCTCTGTCACAGAGGCCAGAGCTCCAAGAAGAAAGCAGTAAGCAGAATCAGACCTGACCAACAAAAATTTACTGCATGGTGGCAGTGAGACCATATGGACTCTAAAGCAATTAGCAGATCTCTAGTTCTGTGCTTGCTCCATAATGGCAGCTGCAGAATGAGTGTATAAAGGATGGTGGAAGTGTATTGTGCAAGACACTGTACAAACATAGAATAAGGACAGTCCTTGTGTTGGAAAGCCAGCCTTGGAAATAAACAGGAAAAAAACCAATGTTTTATAAAAACAACGGTCATGTAAATTCCACTATATATGGCTTGCTTTATATAGTTTTCAGCTGAAAGTCATTTGGTGAGGAAAGAAAATTTTCTGAGAAAAACAAGTTGAACTAAAGGAATAAAGAAAAACAGAAGATATTTTCAAGTATGGGGTTACATGTGAGGTAGGAAATAAAAAAGAATGTCCAAGGCAAGCAAGATGAAGAGTTCAGGGGCAGGGTGATCTGGAAAAGGCACAGCAAGACAGACCATGGGCATGATGAAGAGCTTTGTGTGATGTCGCCCCTGAGAACACAGTTCTCTGCTGCAGCACCTTCTGCCACTCCATCCTGCTTGCTTCTCCTTGCCCTCATTTACCTTCCTCAGACGCCACCTCCAGGGAAAATTAGCACTGCCCTACTTGAACTGTGTCCATGCTCACACCCCGGTGTGTGATGGCAAATGGATATGAAGAACTTCCCACCCTGCAGACATCTGAAACCAGGATGTCTGGAAAGAGAAGTAATCTTCATGAAGCTCTATTATTTTCACCCTCTGTTGTTTGCTGTGGGCTTCCTTTGTTATAGGGGGAAGTCCAAGAGCACGTTTCCTTCATACCTTTTTTAGTTTTCTTTTTTTTCACTTCTCCCAAGCCAAAACCAGTGTTGTTGAAAATGCTTCTAGTTTTAGGAGACACATTGGTGTCAGTCCACCAACAGACTTGTCACTCCATTTCTGTCCAAATTCAAGCAAGTTGTTTAAGCCACCAGTAGCCATCCCAAGGACACTGCTGATTTGTCACAAAGAGAGTAAGTAGAATCAGACACCTTTTGCAAGCTGTTATTATTATCTTGGCATTCATGAGATTAAGAAAAATATTGAAAAGGATACAACAAAGGGAATTGAAAGTAAGGAGGAGCATGATCTTAGGGTACTGCTCAGGTGACAGAGGGTCACAGAGAGAAATGTTGACCTTTACTGTGAGGTATTATTTAGTTTACAAAGTATATATGGCTAAAAAAATACAGAGTTCCTGGCAGTACCATCTCCACCATAAAACATTTTAAGATGACACTGCAGTATTATGTATCAAAATAAACTGTCTGTTGTGATTGTTTTCTGTGAAAAGTACAGGTGTCTGCATGCCTTCTGCTATGTTCTTTGGAAGACTATAAAGCTATACAAATATAAATAAATTAGAATTTGATTTGTAATAATTAGCTCAGACTCCTCTAAAATACTTATTTTTAGTAAACAGGTTTCTGTAAATTGTTAACCTGGAACATAGGAAACTATTAATAATATTAAATGCTTACACTTGCCATGAAGTGCAACCTACCATTTGGTAGAAAATAAAAGGCATTCAGAATCACATCTAGAACGGGACTTTTCTCTGTTCTGGGATTACTAACAACACTCTGAACTTTTTTCACATTTGAAATAGAGGCATAGATTCAAAGTCTCAAAAAGCTATTACATATGAAGGTAAAATCTCTAGCATTAGCCTATGTTTAAAAAAATATTCCCCTGAGCAACAACAAAAAAAAATTAGAAGACCTGTTTACGATTTTCAAAACTTTCCAATATCAATGATCCTATAATCAATTCAACAAAATTTGTGTCTGATAAGAAATTCTGGATTTATGAAACAATACTTCCAATTAAAAAAAAAAAAGTTTAAATCCTGATGGGCTGTTGCATCAATCCTGACTCTTATGCAGTTGCATTTTATAAATCAGATCCATTATCTCCTGGCTTTAATACTTCAGAGGTACCCTTTACTGTCTTTAAACCAGCAGGTTTTCCTATTTGTTTCCTTTTCATGAACTATGGCAAACTGTGCAGCGTGTTACGTGTATGGTCATACAATATCAGCTGAAGCTTGTCATTACCGATTTGCATAGTTCATTTCATTGAACTAACTCTTTAATTTCTACATGTCATGCGTTTGGGAAGATAAACTGTTCTTCTGTATAACAAACATTATTTTGGTCCTGAAGGAAGTCAGTAAATTACTAGCTGATTACTTTAATGCCGTATTATGGGCTCAGAGCATATTGTGTAGACACTTGCATGAATACCATTGGGGAAACAGTTTTATTCAAATGATCTTTGCAATAGGTCACTTCTCTTGAATTTGCTACAGTCACCAGTATGAGAAACTACTGGATTTTTTCTACCTAACTTTTTTTTGAGTGATGTGGTATAAAGAACTGCCCATGGCTGACTTTTTCTTCAGAAAGCTTCAAAAGAAACATCTAAAAAGATATATTTGCCCTACTACATCACTGAGGTTGAAATTTAATCTTGTGAATCATTTTTTCCAGTAATGGAAGCAAATTTATATCTAATATTAGCTGATGTAAGTCTGCCATCTATAACTTGCAATGGAGTTGTATTTGATTATGCCCAGGGTGAATCTGACCTTTTCTAACCATCTCATGGTTGGGAAATTATGTTTATTGTCACCTGATGTTGGTGAAAATGGTAGATGCTTTAAGAAGCATGAGGAAAGAGTATGTGCACAGTAACGTTGACCTAGGATATTCTCTTTAAATTCCCACTGGAGAGTAGGAAGATGTTCACCTTCTCTTCTTTTTGAATTTTGTTGCCTTTTCTAGTTTCTCTGGGAAAACCATATTCCCCTCAGCTGCTTGTGCTAGAAGCTCACAAGACAAGCAATGTGGTACATCCCTTTTGCTCAAACCTTTCCTATGTCCACGTGCAATCCTTTCCAGCTGGACTCAAGTGCCTCTTTTATGTCCTTTATCGTGCTCTATGCCACAGATCAACATCAAGTTCCAAAGCAATGACTGCACATTTAGCAAGATGCAGAAGATTTCCACTTCTTCACATCTTGAAGCAGCTTCCTAAATCCACTTCTTTGAACCTTCTGTATTTTTCTGTATGTTATCTCCATTTGTTACTTATCAGGTTTGGTCTGCCTGCTGTTCAGCTGAGATTTTGAACTCCTCCCATAAGTTACGCTACTGACAACAATTATCATATTTGTTAAGGAACAGAAATAATGCATGAATGATATACTGGACTGAACTACCTTGAACCTATTATCCTTCTACGCAGGAGTCCATGCTTCCTAAAATCTGATGGTGACCAACAGGGCTTTGCATTGCTCATCATAAAGGTACTTTGCTAAACTATTCCTGCAAATTCTTATGTTTGCACTTATCTTACCATGAAGGTTGGCTGGCCACATATCAGCAATTATATCTGTTTATCCTCGTCCAACTCTATCTTAGCAATGACTAAGCAAAGACTGCCTCTTTATAGAATTCTTTAAGATGCATTTAAAAGCTCAATAAACAACATAGTTCATGTTATCCTATGAGCTTCTGCTGGATCTGCTCCCAAATCTTAAGTAAGTTTTTTCATTTCTTGTCTTTGGAACACTACATCTTAGTTTCAATTAATCTTTCTGGAAGATAGATATTTAGCCTATATTTTCCTTTCCTTAATTTTATGATCCAATTTCTAGTTGCAACTCTTTAGGTCTTTAAATTCCTATCCAATTTATGTTGTTGTATTGCTCAAATACATTGTTATTGCACAGTTAACAGCAATTAATGGTATTCCTTTGTTGAAGTTAGTTACCATCTACTCAAATTAAATATGGGTTTTTTAATCATTTTCTGATAAATCAATGCCTCTAACTCCTACCTCACTTGACTAGCTCTTTGATTAATATCCTTTGCTGTGGGACACTTGATATGCCCAGAACTGGTACAAATTGAGCACAGACTTGCTGGAATCACAGAGAAAGGACTGTGATACCACCTGTGTGAAGGCATATTTAGTTCTTGGGTATGGATTGCAATGCAAGGAGCATTCAAGTAAATGTTCAATGCACTGTATAAATTGAATTGGGGTCATTTCATTTTAGACGGTTATATTTTAAGCTCTCCCCACAGCAGGAAAAAACTCAGAGCTGGACTTCATTACAAAATGATATAAGGCTATGTAAGGCAAATGTATTAGGTATGTGTTTGGTCAGGCTGAACTGGCACCGCTGCTGACAGCAGCTATGGCTGATTACTGGTGATCACGTAAGTAAATAAACAAATAGAAAGATAAAGAAAGAAAAGCAGTGTGGGCAGCAGGAACTTTCCTTGCTGGAATTTTCCAGTGCGTACAGTAAGCGGGAAGCAGAGAGGCAGCACGTACAGCCCAGGTGTTTGTCAAGGTGCATCATTCAGGGCTGTGTCCAGCTGAAACCATAACTGGGGATCAGATCTGACGAAACTTCTCGACATTCTCTGGAAAAAAAATTGCCTGTATTAAAAGGGGATAATAATCATAATCATTTTGCACATTTCAGGTTTCTACGCAGCTTTCAGCTTTTCTTGCCCCAAGCAAGCAGGCTATAAACTACTTGCTGGAAACTCCTGATACGTCCCAGCTGCAACAGTCACCCAGCTAACATCAGTGTGACATTACCAGCACCAATATGAAGGCTGCAAGAGAAGACACCGTTATTCCAAACAGGATTGTTTGTGCCATCAGATAAAGCAACACGCAGAGTCTGAGATTCAGACACAGCAGAAAACAAAAATTACAACATCTTGATGCAGACTGATCTTGGTAGAATCACTCTTCTGTGTGGAAAGCATGAAAAACACTTGAAAGCCCATCTTTAACAGTCAAAAAAAAACACCTTTTCAACTTTCCCAGAGGGCTAAATCAATAATTAGGACTTGGTGAGTTTTCGCTCACTGTGATTTTTTGCTCACTAGCTATGGTAAAAAAAAAAGTAGTTAAGATCATTTTGGAACTGCTTATGACTTTGCAATGAATTTTTCACAGTTTCAGTTTTTAAAACATGAATGAACCAGATTTGTAAAACATTAAAGGAACAGTGGTACTGTTTCTACCCTCTTTCACTAAAGGATATAGTTGTTAGAGCACTCACCAAGAGCAGGAAGACCTAGCTCCCAGGCAGCAGGAGGCTGAATCTGCATGTGTAGAAGGCACTATGATATTTGGAGCAAGGTTCCTGGCAGTTGCTCTTACTGAATCTATTCTACTCTCAAAAAGATCCTCACGTTTTCTTTGGACAGGAGAGAAGGCAGGTGAATACTTTGCCCCAGGGGCAGTATGGTGCAGTCCCTCTTGAAGGTATGGGCGTGGATAGCTAGGGCAATGGTGCACATATGTGGAGAGGGGCAACAGCCTATGCTGCCTGCGTGACACCAGGACAGTGTAACCCTTCCAAGAATGCTCCACAGTTGAGAAAAAGTTTTTCTGGACAGATTTACCTCCTGAAAGCTTTACACCACTGGGGAAGTACAAACTTCTGGTCCAAAAGAGCAGATCAAGCTTAGGACAAAGTAAACCCTCCAAACTGCCTTTGACAGAGATGTGATGAGCATCTGCAGCAACTGCTTCAATCTACTGATCGACTCCATTAACCACTAATGCAGACATAGCCATATGAGTAGATCTTATTTATGGGAGATCACCTTGGACAAAGAGGTCAAGTGCAAACTACACAGGCTGTACTACAGTACAGTGGTGAGGGTGCTCTGGTGGGAGAAGCAGGTTTGAGCTGGTGAGTTCCACTTTCTCCCAGCAGCATCTAACACAAGGTAGTTCCAGACCTACCTTTGTGTAACCAGTGGCATAATCTACCCTTTTGTCACACTTCCTTTCTTCAGCCTGAGTTTTTTTGTTTCAGCAAGAGAAATCTTTAAGTGTTTCCATTTGTTTCAGGTTATGAATCCAAAAGAGACTGGTTTGGTTGATTTTATGAGGCTGCTAGATGAAACAAAAATGTGATGACATTACCCTATTCTAAGTGTCATGTCTTTTCCAGATAGGACTTAATATCCTAAATCACTTAAGCATTTTAAGGCATCTAATCAGACAACTAAAAGCATCCCTGTAGCTACTGTTAGTTTGCATAAAGGTTTAATGTTTGTGTAGCTTAAAGCACTATCTGAATAAATTAATTGAAATTCTAGCCCATTACCATGGCAATAGAAATGTTACCTTTGATTTTGGAAGGGCAAAGATTTCACTCAAGATATAGAGGTTTTTCAAATCGTTAAGGTATAACTGTCATTCATAACAAGATCATCTGGATGCTTTTAAATACTTCTCTTGGCATTTCATTTTGAATTTAATTAATGTAAACATCTGAGTACATCAGAACAAATTAGATGAGGATTTTCCAATTTTATAAATAATTCACTATTATTATTTAGATAAACTATGAATAGGAGGAGATGATGTGGTCGAAATAAAAATTAGTTGAAGTAATGTGTTACTGAACTCAGGTTATTGGCTTGATACACATTCCTTTCTGCAAAACTTACAAGCAAAACTGACGGTGAGTTGTACAAATTTTGTCAGGTATAAAATATTCATTTACTCTTTTCACACTTGTTTTGTAATCCACCAAAAACGTGTTATATGCAGGTTTTGGTGCATTGGCTGTGTACAAGAAGCTTGTGGTAAGTCACACTGTACAATAAATGAGTGGAAATTAGATTGAAATCTGAATAGATTAAAGGGAGAAGTACTGAAAGAGCAGATGTTTGAAACGAAAAAGGTAGTGTTTGTGTGATAGAATCTGAGCAATATACACGAGGAAAAAGTGACAGATGTTAAGGAGGCTATAGCCAGGGGTGGAACTAGGTCAAAATAAAAAAGAATCACAGAATTACAGAATGGTCAGGGTTGGAAGGGACCTCTGGTGATCATCTAGTCCAACTGGCAGGGGGGCCAGAGCAGGGTCACCTACAGCAGGTTGCACAGGACCACATCTAGGCAGGTTTTGAATTTCTCCAGCGTGGGAAACTCCACAGCCTCTCTGGGCAACCTGTTCCAGTGCTCTGCCACCCTCAAAGTAAAGAAGTTAAGATGTTAAGATGGAACTTCCTGTGTTCAAGTTTGTGCCTGTTACCTCTTGTTCTATCACGGAGCACCTCTGAAAGAGGACTGTTCCCATCCCCCTGGTACTCTCCCTTTAGGTATTGATAAGTATTGGTAAGATCCCCCCTCAGTCTTCTTTCTGTAGACTAAAAAGACCCAAGTGCCTCAGCCTTTTCTCATAAGAAAGACGCTCCAATCCCCTAATCTTCTTTTTTGACCTTTGCTGGACCGTCTCCAGCAGTTCCCTGTCCTTGAACGAGGGAGCCCAGAACTGGACACGATACTTCAGATGCAGCCTCACCAGGGCAGAGTAGAGGGGGAGGA
>RSEF01000002.1:123052152-123068491 GCA_003993805.1 Himantopus leucocephalus | reverse complement strand
AAAAAAAAAAAAGCATCTGTGGTGTCACATCTCATACATTTTGTATTAATTATGTTGTTATAAACTTTAGGACCACATACACATCGTCTTTACTTGTTGGTTTATGCATAGGTGGACCTTCTAACTAATTTAAATCAATTCAGTTTGTACAATTGTCACCAAAATAGAAAAATATATAGATTTTGTTTTCCTCTAAATTAAACTTCTAATCTAAGACTTGAAATTTATTCTGCACTTTTTCATATAGCTCAGTCATCCCATACAGAAATTTTGTTCATAGTGCTGCAGAGATGAGAATGATTTGTGTTGAACTAGTTTTATTATTCAGAGACAAATGCATATGCAGACATTTGGAGGAGACAATTTTTTAATCCAGAATCCTGCACAACATAAATATGTCTGTTATATATTCACAGGAGACATTCTCCAGTAGGACTTACAGTAACATAAGTATTTCATCAGGCTTCTTCCAAACTGGCATGCTGTATTACTCATTCACTGGAACAACACTAAACTGAACACACCACCAGAATAAAGGTTATGTGGTGTGAGATGATCCCAGTGGATGGACCGTTGTTATTCTTGCAGCACTCAGCAAAGAGAAAGCAGAGTATCTTTCTAAAACTCCCCAAAGCCAAATTTCAACAGCATGGCAAATTATATTTTCTAGGTATTTCTCCCACTCCTTGTCTTCACTTCAGTGACTATTCTGAATAGAAGACCTAAAATATACAGGACTTTCTAAAGCGCTCTCCCTTTTTCTGAAGGTTCTCTCTCAGACTTCATATAATACATAATCATAATGCTTCCATCGTGTTCTAAATCAAATGCCACTAAAAGTGACTTTTAAAAAAATTCTGTTTCAAAACTTATAATGGTAAGCAGCTCCATTCTCTTTAATTTCGCAGCCCACAAAACTGTTAAAAGAATGAAGAAAATATGTGGAGGGAAAAAAAAAGAAAACCTAGAACTAACAATAGACATGTTTGAACTGAAGTCTCAGAATAGCTGGAGAAGGTCAACCTACCAATACTCTCAGTGGTTTTGGTCTCAAATGAGCAGGAACATTGGCTCCTTTATTAACCCTCAGAGGCGTTCTTAAAAGGTGAAATAAAACTTGCATGAATTTTAAGGATTCTACAGACTTTTGCACTTGCCCATAGGGATAAAATTGACTGAAATGTTAAGTCTACCTTGAAATGGTACTGGGACATTTTTTTAATACTCTTTCTCAAGAAATGTGCATTGTATACAATCTTTCTGTTTACAGAAATAGCAGGAAGTGGGAATAGCATAGTATTCCTTCCTGTCCTCAGCCAGGACACTTAAGGGATTTTGCCTTATCAATAAATCACAAACATATGTTATACAACAGTCTCCAAATTAATTTTGTAACACAAGACTGAAAGCAGTGATTACCGCTACACCTTGATATGCAAATGCATAGTCTTTAGTAGTTTATTTCTGAGTATGAACAATGCATTTTACTGGCTGCATTTTTAAACATATCCGCTTTAGAATTCTTATTTCCTTATGCAAGGAATTAATTCTTCCTTGTGAGCAATAACATCAGTAGTTTCTATTACAGGAGTAAGAAAGAACAGTAAGTAAAAGATAATAGTGTTTTCTGTTATTTGGAGGGAAATATATATATATACACACATGTACACATTACTCATTCAGAGTCTTTATTCATTTAAGGCTTCCTGAAACATTTAATGGACCATTTAGTTATTTTTCTTCACTCAGGAGCCATTTGTAGCCCAGCAGCCAGACGGCTATTTTTTCTTTCAAGGTGATATAGATGAAAACATTACACCTTCTCTCTTCTGCAGGCAAGGCGGTCTCTAAAACAGCAAACAGGTGTTTGAGGTCAAGAAATATTTCCATATTGTAACTTTTTCCTTCTACTCTTTCCTTCCAAAGCTACACACTCTCCTATTCTACTCCTGTTTCCAAACAATTATCCCATGCATTTACTCTGTTTCTTTAAAAAATGAGTTTTCTAAGGAGTTATCATACCACGGTTTGCTGTCCTAAAGGACCAGTCTGCCCATCAAATCCATGTCTGCACAGCAACTCTTCCCCAGACAGGTTTGAATCCTGGCAGAAAGCCCTAACAGGAAAATAACTGAGGCAAATTCAGTCTGGAAGTTACTGGAAAAATACTTCATAGGACACGGACAACACCACGGCTACTGTCAGTTCTCTGAGTAAAACTGCACTTGTAAGTAAAAACATTGCTTCCCTCAGGAGCAAAGGAAGAACTCCTCTGTTTGCTGATCTTCCTTCTTATCTTCAGATAAACCTCCGTGTCATGCCACCTTGCTGCACTCCACTCCTCTACTCTGAATGGCAAAGCCCTGGGGGCAGTTACATCTGCCTCGTGCCTCGGAGGACAAGGCAATTAATCTCATTTATATGTCCTGAGTGCACGACCTGAGGATTGACTTTCCTGCCAAAATGATTCCAGATTAACGGTAGCTCCTAAATTACATTTGGAAAGGAAAGTATTAATAGTTCTAATCAGCAGGTATTATTATTCAAGAAAAGGACTCTTTTAAAAAAAAATAAAAAATCCTTCTTATTCTACAACCCACGGAGTTAAAAAAACCCCACATTTCTGTTCTTTTCCTCTCTAAAGCAATATACAAAACAAATATCACGTGGCCAGCTGCTTAACTAATGGGCAATAAAATTTTTCTGTGGGAATCTGTGCACTAGGTTAATAGACATCAGAATGTATAAGAAATAAAGAGTGAAATAAAAAAAGATTTAAGAAGGTAAATAATTTTTCTGACATGTATCTTGAATGGCAAAAGCGTAATTTCTATGTATAATTTTACTTCTTTGCAAAATTAAATATTCTCTTTATTAGATCAAGGATTATTCTAGTAAATGGGTTAATTATGTTTACACCTAAATACAGTATAAATAAAATAATACAGGGATCCCATGTGCCTGTGTGGAGAATTGTAATCATGCAGACACACTCACTCAGCTTTTCTGTGTCGTCTTCCAGTGACGTACAACTTTAAAGCCATTAAGTATTTTTAACTAGTTTTCTTTTCATTTTATCAGATTGACAGTCTGAAATAGAAATGCGTTTTCCATTTGATTTCTCAATTACTGTGCCATTATATGCCTTCAGCAACGCTAACCTTTAAATTGCATCTTTTCTAAAGAAGATTCAACAATAAGGAAAAGACTGAAAATCCTGATAAATCACATGGCACAACAGCTACAAGTGAATACAGTGTTAAAAGGTAAGCCATCAATAACAAAGGCTTTTTTAACTATCAGTTTTCTATTTTTTTTTTAATTTATTTTGTTCTCTCATTAACAAAGGAATGTAAATCATGAATCCTGTCTCAGGCTGCCTAAGATACTCTGGAAATGAAGTGAAACCCAGCACAGCAGCTGAAGATGCAGGGCTGCCTTTTTTTCTTTGAAGACACTGATGCTAAGGCAAGGTCCACCTGGGCATAATGAAGCTTTCCTGTTTGAAGCTGAAAGAACAGTTTGGGAGGATTTTGGAGGGACTTGTCTTTCCTTTTGAAGGATTTCATCAGTTCTTCCATCTCTCTTTAGGGAACAGTTTCCTCCTCACTGTTTCTCCATATTTTCCTTTACGTCATCCTCACTAGCAGGGCTCACAGGGGAAGGACCTCACAGGTGGGTCTCCACCTTTTGGGGGCAAAATCTCCAAGCTCATTTCTTGAAGGAAACCAGAGGCACCCTGAAATTCATGCTGGCAAAACCCAGGTGGTGCTTTGCTTGGGGTCCATTCCCATGATTTTGATGTCTTTTGCTTTTTAAATTCTGAGTGGATGCTGACTGCCTGGGCACCAGGCAAGGTGTGCTCTTTACAAAACACATCTTAATGGAGCTGCAATTCTGAGTAATTAACTTTCCTCTCCCGGCTCCTCACTTCTTGGAGATGTTGTACCAACAGGCAACACACATGTTCCCACCAGCCTGCAGTTGGAAGAAGTTCCAGTCTAGTTCATCACTGAGTCTGGCAGGAACTTTCTTGAAGACTAAACACTGGCAGTGTTGGGGCTTTCCCAACCGTGCTTGCCTGATACAGGCTTTCCTTAAACTGCTTTTCCCTCCAGCTCATGAGAATTAAATTCATCCACTTAAAATGGAACAAATTAAGAAATTAGCTTTGTCTTTAAAAAATTCTCTTTGGGACCAATATCAGGCTAAGTCAAGTGTTGCAGAATGGAAATTAAGTGCATTTACTTAAATCTTATTGTTACACATGCCTGAATGAATATTGCGAATATGACACTTTCCTGGGATCACCATCTTTATAGTCATCAGAGAACTAAAAGAACTGTACATGCAATTCTTGATGTTGCATGTCATTTCACAGGAGTCATTCTAGGTAGGAAAGACTCAGCTTAGCTAAGGAAAATTAGATTCCCCAGTGTCTAATGGGATGAGAACTGCTGTGAATGAAGACATTAATTGTTTTATCAGCAAGTTCAGAAAAACTATTATTAGCTCTGTAAGGCTGCTTTAGCATTTACCAGGAAATCTTAGAATACTTTTGGACAGTTCATCTTCAGAACTGCTCTTCTGTGAAGGACAATCTTTTTATGAGAGGCTATGATATATTAGAATTACACTTTCTTGCAATATGTGGGAGACAGATGATCCCTAACTAGCACAAGAATAACTGCTGGCTAAAAGATAAATTTGGGGACCTGGTAAATCAGAGAGGAATTATTCTATACCCTTTATGGAAAGCACTGGTTGCTTTCTAGCTATACATCATGGTTTATAACATTATCTTTCAGAAGACTAACAAAACAATTGAGTTTTACAGACGCATGGCAGTACTTATTAATTTCCTGGCAACTTTATTTAAATATTTTTGAAGCTGATTACCTCACTGTGTGTTTTCCATGACTTTAAAACCCTTGTTTACTTGGAGTTACTTCGTTTTGAAATTATTTGCCCCGAAAAAAAAAAAAGAATATTATTTATCAAGCGCTCCAAACGTCTGTGTTTGCAGTATTTGTATTATACGCATGTCAGAGCTCAGCCCATAGTGCGGCTACTGGCTGTACTGGGCCAGTCATCCCTTGAGCTAAGCCTGGTTGTATGACCCAGCAAGGTTCTGCTTAAATCTTATTTGTGCCCTCAAACTTTTACTTCAAATGGGACATGAAATTTTGGCATGTAGTGAGTGATAGGACGAGGGTTAATGGCTTCAAACTGAAAGAGGGTAGGTATAGATTAGGTATTGGGAAGAAATTCTTTACTGTGAGGGTGATGAGGCACTGAAACATGTTGCCCAGAGAAGCTGTGGATGCCCCATCCCTGGAGGTGTTCAAGGCCAGGCTGGATGGGGCTTTGAGCAACCTGGTCTAATGGGAGGTGTCCCTCCCCATGGCAGTGGGGTGGAACTCGATGATCTTCAAGCTCCCTTCCAACCTAAATCATTCTGTGATTCTATGAATTTCGCAGGTCAGCAGTGCTTGCGACGCAGGGTTCGTGGAAAGGACAGAAAGTGCATTTCCATGATCTGTCTTGTTCTACAGATCACTTAGCCCACACATGACATTTCACTAGGTCTCTCAGAGGTCAGTTTTTTCCCAGAGTGTCTAGTGAGGATGAACAATATCAGTGCAGTGTATTACTTCAGACGACTGCTTTCTGTGCTTCTCTCTCTGGCAGGCCAAGGGCGGGCAGTGAGAGAGGTGGCTGCTGCTTGCCATTTTGCTCACAGACAACTTTGTCCAGGTTGGGGCTTTGCTCAGTTGCTTGCTCTTTCAAAAGAAATGCTCCCTGAGTTGTGGCTCAGCCAGCATGACTATTTTATTTTCAGGCAGACCTCCTCCAGGTTTCATCTTTGATGTCTGATGAGCAAAGAAAAGGACAAAACGAGGAAAGAGATGACTAGAGGACACGAATATATCGAGCCTACCACTTCAAGGCAGAAGCTCAAACTCCTGATGCAAAGCTGGGATTGATGCAAAGACCTTTACTTTAGACATCCAGTTGTAGCCATTGCCCCAGAAGTACAACAGAGTGGGAGAAGAGTGTTCCTGGGTACCAAATATCTTCATGTGATATGAGTCGTCACAATTCTCCCTATTTCAGGAAATATTCTCCTAACTGTCTCAGTGTTTCAGTGTTAGGATGTCACTTATTGTCCCTTCCTTCTGCTGCAGTTCCCTCTTTCTTATTTTACCATTTCAGCCCGTGACTGCAATATATAGTTTATTACCTGGTGTCACAAAACAAGCATTTTTTGTTTCTTCCTTTGTAAAAATTCGAGTGCAGCATCAACAAACTGCTGCTGTTTTGGCTTTTTTTACCCAGCCATTCCAGTAACCAGTTCCATGTACTCAGAGTATTTGGACAGATAGAGAAGAATGCTTTACTGCTCAGTGCTTATAGCAATTTATAGCAACTTGTTTTGGGTAGGCTAGGCAGGTTTGATGACTGGTGATTGAAAGAAACAAAGGGCTCTGTGAAGAAAGCCCAAGCACCTGGTAGAATCAAGTAAAGACACTTTTAGCTCTTCCTTAGTCTTTTCCCTCTTTTATTTCTCTCCTGCTCTGCTCCAAACAAAGCAGAACTTCCGGTGGCTTTTTTTTAAAGATACTCTTTGCCTCAGACCCAGCACAATGCAAAAGCTCTGCTCCTCTCTCCTGCTCTGTGGCCCCAAGTCAAGTGTAATGCATCGCAAAAAAAACGCACCCCATGTGTTGATCTGTAAAACATAACTGCAACTGACTTTAAATGCATCATTTTTGTTTTATCTTGCTTGCTGTAGTGAAGACCTCTGTTCCCCCGATTTCTGAACTTCACCTTTGAGAAGCAAAATGATTTCTTTGCTTCTTCGGCTCCTGAATGTGGTCTTTTAATATCCAAGCTGCAGAATACCACTCAGCNCGTAGTGAAGACCTCCGTTTCCCCGATTTCTGAACTTCAGCTTTGAAAAGCAAAATAATTTCTTTGCTTCTTCGGCTCCTGAATGTGGTCTTTTAATATCCAAGCTGCAGAATACCACTCAGCCAAAGAGCTTAGAAAGGCTCAAAATTAATGAGATTTGTAATAAACTCAGCTACAAGGATAGGCTGCAAGCTTGTAAAGTATATAAAGTTTTGTGTTTCTAGATAAAAACCAGTTCCCAAGTACCAGGAGCTGAAGAGAAATTTCCCTCATAAAACACAATGGCAAGAGCCAGTCAGAGCACAGCAATTCTGTTTCATGACAACTGGGGAGATTTTGGAATTCATTTCATCCTTCACTGGAACAAAAATGAAACGTCTCCTGTATTTTCACAAAGAAGAGTTGTGCTAATCCCCAAAGTTCTTTTTTTTTAAACTCAAATCTTTCTCTTTTGTCTTCTCTCCAGAAATGACCGGAAAGGCTGCCCTGAAAGCTTAGAAACCAGAAAATATTGCCCGAATCTTTAAGCCCCTCAGCAACACAGTGTGTTCACACACACGCGTACACAAAGACATGTGCCAAGCAGGACAATGAAGGAGCAGCAGCCTTCCCCAGCCAGAGTAACGTGATCTGGTTGTTGTGAAGCACCTTGGCCCTTACGGTGAGGCGTCAGACACTGGCCACTTTCTGGAAATAGGTCTGGGAATGTGCACCCGGTGGGAGCAATTTCTTGGTCTCTAAACACCAGAGCAGCTAAAGACCCATAAGAAAATTCCTAATACTGGGGCGTTTTGTTTCTTCCTGGGGAGCGTTATGCTCCACGTGCCCACGGATGGACGCAGCCCCACGGGAACAGGCAGGGGACAGAGAAGCAGCACTGAGCAGCCGCACACACTTCTCCAGGTGACACAGAACGCTTGGACCTGGGGTAATGAGCACCTCAGTGCCTCCCTTTGCTGCAGCCAAACAGCACTAAGAGCTTCAGGCCACCCAGAGTTCAGATAGGTCCTGTCACCTGAAACAGGCCAACTGTGGTGCTTCATTAGCAGCTTAAAAAGAGTATCTCACTTGTTTTCTCTCTTTGGGGCTTTGTTTCCTCATTTATTTGCTTGCCTTTTCTCTGCTAGTATTTCTTCTCCCCCCCCCCCAATATTTAATGTGACCACTGCTTTGGCTCCATGACTGACAGCGGCAGCATTATAAAGGAGACAAGAGACCAGCTCTGGAAAGGATTAAACAGCATGAAGCCCACAGCAGCTGCTTTTCCATGGGGCCTTCTCCACCCAAGTGCTCCCTGCTGCTGCTGCTGCCACCAGTGGTGAGGAACAAATGGGTCAGACAATGGGGAGAAAATTTAAGGACGGGGGAGCGGGGACAGGGGACATTTGTGCAGCCACAGCCTTTGTGAAGGCAGGAAAAGCACATTACACAGCACAGATCCAGAGCAGCAAGGGAACCAGCAAAGTCATTGTGGGGACCTGCTTTACATTGCCCTGTTTTGCAACTGTTTGAGTCATAAAACTGTCCCGCGCACCCTCTGCACAAAACACCTTTCTACTCCCACCACCACCAGACTCCTGAAATAAAAATTATTTCAAAAAGTTTAACACTTACCCCTTTAAAATCTCGATTTCTATTTTGGGTGAGCAATATTCAGCCTCTCTGAAAATCAGGACTATGGGGTCTTTCTTTTTATTGTGTAGTGACTTCATTGTGCATATTTTCACGTTGCTATTTTGAGGTAGCTTTAAAAAGCAGTATTTCATGCAAAATGGTGGAGAGCACAGTGCTAAAATGAGGGAACAGCTGGATTTTGTTAAATTGGCTTTTATACAGCTATTGTTGTGCCATTTTTCCACCAAGCTCTTCTCAGAAAAGCTGAATGAAATCGTAAGGAACTTAATGTAATGGTCAGTCTAATTTGGAGTAGCTCAGCAGATAAAATAGAAATTATTATGTTGTTTGCTTGGGACAGACTGTATGTTCAGGGAGAGAGGGGACAGATTAGAACAATAATATGACTAAGAAGATGTAACTTTGCAAGCAATAAAGTTTTAGTTCATTGTCTTATGCTATGCTGTAAATCAGGGAAAGAGTGGGTAGGAGATAGAGATCTCTGTTTGACAACTCTGTGTCTCTGCAGACCCTGGAGGGGGAGGATCCCTCAGCCAGACAGTCCTAGGAACATGCAGAAATAAGGTGACATCTCCATCAGTGTTCCTGAAATGATGTAGGAAGGTTTCCTTATAAGAGAACACTGACAAATAGAAGAGGACCTAGAAGATCCCAATCCAGACACAGACCAAAACCTGGCCAGTCAGCAGGGAGAGGAAAGGATTGCAGCCTCCCATGAGGTGGGGACAGCTCTTCAAACGTGGTGGACAGCCCACGTTGAGCCTGGGGGCAACTGTGGTGGGAGGCTGGGACTGCACAGCCTTTGGGATCTCGCATTTAGCTGGTAGCAACCTTCTTCAAACAGGGATTTTCTTGCCGAGAGAGAACAAGTTGGCCGCTGAATGCAATGAACATTTCTTAAAGAAAATGTAGTCTTTAGGAACAACTGACAATTGTTCTCTATGTGACAAATGTTATGATAGCAGATGTAATCTAGAGCCTGGCACATTTTTTTTGGATGAATGGTAAATTCACTGAAAACTCAAAGTTTCAGGGAGAAAAAAAGCATTTCTAAAAATTGAGTCAAATTTCATTAAAACTTTCAGCCAATTAAACGAAGTTATAGCATTTTGCTTCAAGCTGTTTTGAGCATTTCATGTAAAAAACATCTAAGTATTTAATATCTATTTTATCTTATTTTACCTTTTCATCTTGAACAGTTCTTTTCATTAAAAATATTCTAAGGCTTTAAAATGAGAAAATTTTCTATGTTTGGATTTTGGTGATTTATTTAACCTGCATACAGGGATCTCTCCAGTGAACTGATGAAATCCTGGAATGAATTTTACTTTACCTGTTATTAAAATTTGGAGATCAAGCACAGCCTTAATCCTTGCAGTACATCAGTACGTATCCTCTACAAGATATCTGGATGCTTTCATGAATATATAACCTTCAATATCAAAACTGACGGTACTTTAAACGCATGCAATAATTAAGTCTAGGTATACAACAACTAAAAAGCTGTAGCTGGGATTGTTAGGTTATGTGATAAAAGCTCCTCTGCATGCCCACAAAGGAGCAGAGAGAGACACGGCAAGGAGAGCCCAGGTAATACCCTGCCAGGCTACTCCCATACCCATCACAGGAGCCAACAACCCATCAAAAGCCCATCTCCACAAGCACAGAGGAGAATAAGCACAAGTGAAAAAACTAATTAAGGACTCAGAGGAAGGGACACCCTGCCCAGACCCCTCCCAGGACTGTCCCAGGAGACCCTCAGCCCTAGTGTCCAGGCAGGAAACCCACCACTATAAGTCAATGCCAGAGTGTCTTTCAGACTGCTGAGTTTGCTGCCTAGGGGAGTGGGACCCACTATGGGACACAGAGGAAGAGCATTTTGAGATTGCACAGGACTTACTATGGGATATTTAGAGGACGAAGAAAAGGCAGGAAAAGGGAAGGAACTAGGTGATTTGGGGAGGAGAAGTGTGGGAAAACAGAGGGATAAGGAGCTAAGAAGGGCCAGTTGCTCACCAGAGTGAGCAAAAACAAGTGTCAGCCTCTGGGGTCAGAGGCCCTATGTGTCCATGGTGCCACTAAGATGGGGACATTGGGATCCAGGGGCAGCTTCAGGGCATACTTGAGTGTCTGAGCCCAGCTGCTGGAGGCAGCCTCATTGCATCCATATATAGATAGATATATATACACACATATATATATGCATATACATATACATATGTTTCCACTAGCAGCACTCCATCCTGTTTACCCAGAAAAGGGTTTGGGATGGGTCCACTGGTGCTGTCTGTGTTCATGTGAGTCCTCTGTGTGTCTATCAGTGTTGATCTCTATGGCCAGCCATGTACATACATATTTATGTGCTGTGTATGTGTGCCTGTGCCTACTGGGAGCACATGCTCAGCCTCGTTGCTGGTTGGACCTGGGGGCATGGAGCTGTGGGAGTCTCATCTCCATCAGGCTGTCAGATCTGTCCCGGCCCCCCTAGCAGGGATGATTTGGCAAAAAGCTGTAATAACAGAATATTACAAAACCTGAAATCTGTGCTGATAGTTTTCCCATATTTTCAAATTCATATTAAATAAATAATTTATATTTGGCAACCACAGGCGTTCCCTCCCAAAGAGACAACTTCCAGATTCTTGGAAATAATAATCATCAAATAGCATTGTGAAGCTATTCCTCAAACTATTACTTTTTTATCGTATGTCCAGAAATAGCCAGTGAAAAATTTCAGAAAACTGATCAGTCTGAAAGTCATTTAATTTTCTTTTGCCTCCTCCCCTTAGATTTTATTCCACCCTGGATTTAAATTTTTTTTTTCTCCAAATTGGACTAGTTAGCAAACCAATTTTGTAAAGGTGAAGTAGCACTTGGCTCTGCTGCAAAGGTCTATATTCTAGCTACACTCACATTAGAAGAACTGGAGGTGTCCAGGCCCCGAGCTTTATAACATGACTTTTCCCCCAGGAAAGCCAATTGCTCTGTTATGTGTTCAGAAATAGGAACTGAGTTCACCTTGTCTTTGTGGAATGTGCTTGGTACTCTTTATTAGTTTAATCCCCACAGGGCTATACCATACAAGCAGCAGAGCTATGTGATTGCTGGGGAAAAAAACAGGGCTTCACGTAATGGGAAATGAAAAGACGTTGCATCTCTCGCCTGCTCCAGGAATGCTTGGAGGAAGCATGAACCTGTGAAGTGTTGGAGCTCTGCCCAGGTGACTGATGAACAGGAGGTTTCTGACTGCTGTGTTGACGTTCACCAAGCTTCATCAACACAGTTTAAAATGAAAAGGGGAGGCAAAAGGGATTTTCATCCTCTGCTAGTAAAGTTGCCTGGTTTGCACCTGCAGCACTGTTTTCAGATGCTTAGGATGGAAGCAAAACAACATTTTTTACTGGAGAACAGTCAGTTCCTGAATTTGCATGACAGGCTTTTGTTCTTGATTAGGTCTTTCCCATATTCTGTTAGATTCATCCATTTTCCTATGGGTGATATCCACAGACTTTCCCTCCATCCAGTGTCCCAGAAAGGAAGATTAACAGTGAATGATTAGCCACAGCATAAGGATCTGCAATTCATATGTTATGAAGAAAAAGGAAATAATTTTCAACTGTCTGCATATTTTCATTCTAATTTTTAATCCATCAAGTTGATGAGTTTACCTAGACTTTCATTTTTCAGATACAAACACCCCTCCCAAATATGGTTTGCCCATTTATTCAGAGATCAAAATAAAATGTGAGTACAGTAAACCAGAGTTACTGATGTGGGCTGATATAACTGAAAACTGTGCATACCTGTTACATCCATGGTAAAGAAAAACATGACTGAGAAGACTATATTTCACTCACAATATGAAAAGAGAAAGTGCTGAAAGTCTTGGCAGAACCTGTTGTGAGAAATGAGGGTTTCTTGGTGGTTGCCCGAGGCCCAAACTTCTCATTTTGTGTTAATGATGGTACAGGTCAGGAGCAGAGTTTCAAGGTCAGAGCCTGCAGCCCACCTCCACGATGGTGTATCCCAAGAGCCAGCTGTGAGGCTACAAATTTTTCCATTAAAAGTTCAGCATTATCCATTATTATACAGTGTGACAGTGTCTGAGACTTTGTGTACATCATTGGTGCTGTGCTTAGAGAGTTACAATATGTAATGGGTAAATAGATCTGGACAGATGATGGCTTCATTGTCCCGTGGGAGTTTTTGAGGTTTTGATGTTTTCTCTCAGCCCATTTCAGAAGGAAAAACAATTTCAAAAAACAGTTTTGAAGATTTTCATCCACAGACAGCAAAAAGGACAAGTTTTGTATCAGCTCACCAAAAATTTTTTGTAACTTTTTACTATTTTTACCTTTCCAGGGGTAAACCATAACTAACATTTTGAAATAAAGATGTCCTGGCTCCAAAACATTGAAATGGCTGTTTTGGCAACTACCATTTTTAATTTTTATTTTTCAAATAGGAAATCAATTAATATCAACTTTTAGAAAAGAACAGCTCAATTGTATTAATGCGTATTTGTTCCATGCACAGCAGTATATGCAACAAAGTGTTCAAAAAGTCACTTGAGTCAGATGTTTCAGAAGTGAGAACTGTTTGTTAATATTGACAACAGACTTTCACGAGACCTTAACTTGTGATTTCCATCTTTAACCTACACAACTGGGCAGTGTCCCTATACTCTTCCCAGGATACCTGTCCCTGCTTCCACTGCTTGCGCATTTCCTTCTTACCCTTTAGTTTGACCAGCAGGTCTCAACTCAGCCATGCCGGTCTCTTGCCTTCCTTTCCTGATTTCTTACAGCTGGGGATCAAGAGCTCTTGCACTGTGTGGAAAGCATCCTTAAAAATATGCCAGCTCTGTTCTTCTCCCTTGTCCCTGAGAGCAGTTTCCCAGCCAGACCCATTGACTAATTCCTTGAAGAGCTGGAAGTTTGCTTTCCTAAAATTCAGGGTCCTGACTTCACTCTTCGTCTGACCTGTATCCCTCAGCACTGGGAACTCCACCAGTGTATGATCACTGCAGCCCAGGCTGCCTTCAGTCTTGACGTCACCGATGAGCTCACTTGCATTTGTGACCAACAGGTCCAGTATCACATCCCCTCTGGTAGGGCTGTCTATTACCAGGCTTAAGAAGTTATCCTCAATGCATTCCAGGAATCTCCTGGATTGCCTGTAGCTCACCATGCTACTTTTCCTGCAGATGTTGGGGTGGTTGAAGTCCCCCAGCAGGAGGAGAGCCTGCAAGCGTGATGCCTCCTGTAGCTGGAGTAAGAAGGAGTCAAAAGGCTCCCCTTGATTGGGCAGCCTGTAGTAGACACCAACCACAAGGTTTCCTTTGTTGCCTTGGTCTCTGATTCTTACCCATAGTCTTTCAACCTGCTCATGGTTCTTCTTCAGAGACAGTTCTTCACATTCTATATGTTTCTTGACATGAAAGGTAACACCTCTGCCCCTCCTTCCTCACCTGTCCCTTCTGAATTGCCTGCAGCCATCGATAAAGGCAGTAGGCTGAGGTGCCAACAGCCCCACAAACACTTCTAGATTGACTTATTGAAAATTCAGCAAGTAATGTTCCCTTTAAGATTTTCATCTTTGCAACTGCCTCTATTTCTAAAGTTGTCTTACTTTTGTGCCTTGTCTTCATCTCTCATCTTTTAGAGACCATAATAATTTTCTTTGATGTCCAGCTTTTAGAGTCCTCAGCCATTTCGCCTGTTCTTTCTAGGCTTCAACTAACCATTTTATTGAATCAATTAAGAAAAACAGTGCAGAATCATCTTTCTCCTTCCCTATAAGAGGTTAATCTTATACATACAGCTTAATATGCCATATTACTTCTTCTCCCCTTACATCTACCCACAGTGACTTATATGAGAAACTTTTTAAAAGATGCATATTTGCTTTCCCTGAGGAAGCCGTACTAGAAGCACCCATTTAGCAGATCACAGAATCACAGAATGGTCAGGGTTGGAAGGGACCTCTGGAGATCATCTAGTCCAACCCCCCTGCCAGAGCAGGGTCACCTACAGCAGGCTGCACACAATGGTGTCCAGGCGAGTTTTGAATGTCTCCAGTGTGGAAGACTCAAATGCAAAAGCCTTAATTTATGTACATGCCACACCAAATATCCATGAGATTAGAAACATGACCTTGTCACAAAAATGGATTAATGTTGCATCTCTTTTTCCCATATTTTTATTTCAGAACAGATTAATCTGCTCTCAACTTTTGATATAATCTGAGTCCGAGGACTGAAGCCCGAATGAATGAAGCACAGCAATAAATTGCACTAAGCCATTCTTGTGAGAAACACTTTTACTTCGAATAGAGATGAAAACAGGGCATTTATCCTTTATGGAAACAATCTTATCTTGAAATGAACACAAACAAAAGGTCCTGCAGTTATCATTTCTTATGACAAAGACAAGCTGAGAAAGAGAAATGATACTCAATCCACTTTGTTTCCTGATAGTTTAAATGAGCATACAGTCATGTTTTCCTCCTGTAATACTTAGTATTGGTAAGTGAAGGTGAAACACAGTGGGATTAGTGTCTATACACAGCAAATTTCCTAAAATTATGCTCTTAGAGCAACCAGGGCAGCAGTGAGTTGCTCAAATCCTACACCTGCTGTTGCTCTTTGCCCCAGTAGTTCTGCCCCCAGAGTTCTGGCAGTTGTAATGCCACAGACAAGAAGGCCCCTGTACGAGCATCAAAGTTGCCCATCTCAGCTGCTTCCAGTTTCTTAATGGAACTTTTTATCAGTGTGAGCCTGAGCTATCTTGTTTCAGCACAAGACAAAGGGCTTACTGAGGTCAAAATCTGTCTCCCTAGCATCATCTATTTCATCATCTGTCTTAAAACGTCAGCCAGCACCATCACACATGCCACTGCTTGTCATGGTCTTCAGAGACCGCTTCCCTGACATCCACTGATCCATCTGCTATATGTCCGTTAATTCAGTTTTGTATTANGTCAGCCAGCACCATCACACATGCCACTGCTTGACATGGTCTTCAGAGACCGCTTCCCTGACATCACTGATCCATCTGCTATATGTCCGTTAATTCAGTTTTGTATTACTTTTTCACCTCAGCTAAGCAGAAGGATAATTTTCCATCNACTTTTTCACCTCAGCTAAGCAGAAGGATAATTTTCCATCTCTCATTATTTGATTTCTCTATGCTTTTCTCTCCTGTCCTTTCTCTTCTTTTGTAGATGTTTGAGTTTTTACAGGTGGCTTGGTAACTTGCAGGAGCCATCTGGCAGCCCTGTGGTGTGCCACAGCTCACGCTATACCGTGCTGATCTGTTAGGACTCAGCTGTCAAAAGAGGCAGACCTCTGTCAGCTTCCTCAGCTTCAAGTGAGTGCTGGAAAATGCATAGCATGGGGGCAAAATTAACTAAGACAATAAACAGTTGAATTACTCAGTACTTGAAAGACCCAGAGCAGCTGATACTTGAAGGAAGCATAAATGTTTTATGATAGTTTTTAGGTCACCGTCGCCATGCCTTTCTGAATGGACAAAGAAACCCCTTTGTAACAGCAAGCAGTGCAAGGAAAATTGTGCTTACTTTTGCTGAGTGAACCAGGAACCTGAGGCCCCTTCCTGTAAAAAAAGGGGTATATGTGGGATATAAAGCATTTATCCCAAGCTATAGGCAACTCTGACAATAAGGAATATTGAAGAAATATCTCACCAAACCTCAATCAGTTATTTCAGCGCTGTGAGTGGTAACCAGCTTTTCAACCCACTACCAGAAAAAGTCAGTCATTTTCCAT
>RSEF01000002.1:123040291-123051152 GCA_003993805.1 Himantopus leucocephalus | reverse complement strand
TTACACAGTGTCAAAACTGGAAGGGATGGTGAGGGATGTTACGTGGCAACATACAGCCGCAGCATGCCTCGGGGCTTGAGGCTGGGGCTGATGCTTCCTCCCCCTGAACAGGTAAGAGACAAAGAAGCTGCAGAACATTTTAAACCCAAAGGCTGTCAAGCAGAGATTGTACATGTGGGTCCGTCAGCCCCTCTTGCTGCCAACACGAAGGTTTCCAAAATCATGATTCAAGCTCTGTGAGTCAGGACGTCATAACAACACTGCTCCACAAGCAGCATATTCATAGAACTAATGATCTTTGTTTCCTCTGGCTGGTCGCTCTTTGTCCCCTAAACAGCACCACAAAGATCCCCTCTCTACCCACATATGCTCCCATACTTCACCTCCCCAGCAGTGCTCGTGCTGGCCAGCCAGTGCCCCAGGGGTGACAGCCAGCTGGCTGATAATAACTAGAGCTTTAACAGCTGGCCCTATTTTTTTTTCCCTTTTTTTTTTTTTAATCTCACTCTCTGTTCATTAAGCATTCGCCAGCCTGCACAGAACTAGCAAAGGATTACACAGTGTACACATGGTTTGCAAACTTACACAAAGCAAATAAATGATCACGTCTGCTTTCTTTACTTAGGAAACCAAGCTAAGACCGGTAGAAGTGAAATTCTTTTTATTTTCCTCTCATTGAGGATCTACTGATGTTTACTTTTCAGGTTCTTCTCTTTGTCACTATGACAGCTAAAACGATACACTCCTTTTTGTTATAGGTAAGCTGGAAGACTCACCTTTACATGTCCGCCACAAGCTAGAGCTGTAGCAAACAACGCTCAGAGACTGGTGTTACAATTGCAGAGGTTGACACCACTGCTGTGTTGCAGCCCCATAGCTCATCTGTTAAAAAGTACTTTCATAGAGGAACAATATCATAGTGACGCCGGGGACTGGGAAGAGTATAAAACATAAGTGCATGATGCATGGAATGAGTTAGGGGGAAACTGAATATGCATCTTCTGTAAGCAGTTGTAAGAGCAGATATTTTATGCAAATAAATGCAAACTATGCAGCAGGGGCAGAATATGAGAGAAATGGAGAAGAGGTGGAGTGGAAAGATCTCAAACTACAAAACTGAGGACGGTGCCACAGAGCACAGAGCTGGTGACCGTCACCGTGCGTGGCTCAGGCTGGAAAGGCAGCCGGCGTGATGCAACGCCCGCTGCGCTTGCAAGCAACCCGCTACCTGCAGGGGAAAGAAGAAGAGCAAACAGCGTAGGAGGAACCTTTGGTGCTTCCACTTACCTATGTCATCGCTCGTGTGACAGGTAACGTTGGGAATGTGTGAAAGAGTGTGGGCTCACAAAACAAAAACTGGAGTATAGGCAATTGGAAGATAGTCCGTCGTACCTGAAAATACGACCCTGCACTTGTCTTTTCCTCTTGGTAGGTCACATCTGTCCTCATACTGCTCCTCAGTGAAAAATCTGGGGAAACGTGTGCAGGGGTGAATCAAATAATTTTTACTTGCATCTTCTGAAACAATTTTATAGCCACCCCAGTCCCTGCTCTCCAACTGACTAGTAATAAAAGTTCTAGAAGACAATTAACTGGCACTCTCAAAAGCAAAAAGTGCCCAGAAGAGTTGGGGGCATCTGTACAGCCTGAAACCACCTCTAAGTCATTTTAAAGGAGACAAACTATGCTTCAAATCTGTCTTTCTGGCTGTAACCTATTTAGTCTGTAGCTTAATAGAACTACAGAAGATAACCTATACAAGAAAAATGTTGCAATAAATGGGTAGAAACACATGGATTTTCATACAGGCAGTGGGGCTGGATTCACACGGTATTTCACACCAACCCTTTTAATTCCTTGGCTCATAAATACTGGAATTATCAGTCTTGCTGGTAAAAGTTAACCAGCATTTGCGTTCCCTTGTGTGTCTGTCTTTTTGGGGTTTTTTTAACGTTTCTTTAAGATCTGAGACAAAAAGAGAAATCTGAACAAAGGTGGATGTTTTCAAGCGCACCTGGACAGTAACGCTGCTGCTGCAATCTTGTCTTGTTGCTGTGTGTGTTAAACAGGCAGCTCACTCTTTGTGCAAATCACTTCTCAGTTCTCTTCTTTCATTTCACATATTTGGATTATGTTTTGTTAAAGTGATTTCCAGCAGGTTATGCAGATCTTGAAAAGATGGGTTGTAAAAGCTGTGTGATGCCATCACTGTTAGCAGAGCCTCTCGACTCCGTATATCTTCAAATAATACTATAACTAAAGGTGCCACTTCATTCAAGATATGCTTCATAAGAAGGATTAAAACACCGTTAGAAACAACAATCACAGAACAGAGCAGCTTTAGGGAATTCCTTCATCGCTGAATTCATCCTACAAGTAGTTTAAGATTTGTCTGGGTATTTTCTCCACTCTATTAAGAAAAAGTTCTGTTTTGTGCTAGATAATTATTACTAAAAAGATCCAGAGGCAATTCTACATAAATGAGGAGACAAGATTAAGTACGTAGACATTTGCTTCCCATTTCCGCAGTGAAATTAACCGTTCTCACAGTGCAAAAGTCTGGGCACCCACTAGGGTGCCTAAAATGATGGGGAGAAGAGAAGGGGCTGTGCTAATCTCACTGGAGAGAGCAGGGAGCATCCGCTCAGCACGGGAGCACACGATGTACCAACTAGGGCTTGTGTGGGAGGTTAAACCTTCATTACCTTTCCAGTCAGTCTTGGGCCTGGAAGACAGTGCAGCAGCATCTTATTTCAGTTTTTAAAGCAAAATATGAAAAATCGTGACTTTGCCCCAATCATGCCTAGAGAGATTTAGCAATGCTATGAAGAGCAACTCTTGCATTTATGTGGCATCAGCGCTACAGTCTGCAGCAGCCATCTTCTACAGGTGCATCTGCAAAAGAAGTTACATTGCATGCGTGGATAAGAGCTGAATTGTGTAGTGAGGTCCAACTTGGAAGGGAACCTGCAGGCTAGACTAGACCAGGACCCCAGATAAGCCTGGTCACATCAGACACTGATTTTAATCAGCCGTACAAATGGTATCACACAATAAGGACATTCAGACCAGGAAATTCCCACATTCACAGGTGAAGTTAGCACCAGCTGGCACCAGTTTGACTGTTGAGCATGTGAACGAAGCAGTTCACCTGCGAGGGAACCCAGGGTAGGCATGCGCCCGCGGCAATGAACTACAGTGGGATGTGATGTGCTGCAAACAAGCAGAGAGCAAAGGAGAGTTCACCATCATAGTGCCTAAATGCTGGATCAGTAGATCTTCCCAACCTTCCCCTTCTGCCTTGTATGGTCACCAGTGCATCACTGCTAGCTGCCCTACCTTCTTAGGAAAGCGACCTGAGCAACGGATTGAACAGAAGGAGGCAGATCCAGAGAGGCACAGCAGCTGCTCCCAGTAAGGCAGGTAGGCTTGGGAAGGAACATCCCACAGTGGAAAGTACCTCCAAAGTCTGTTTCCCTCTCTTGTGTGAATGATCAAAGGAATGAACAAGGGTTTGAAACAAACTGAAATACAGACTTTTGTTATGCTTGTGTATTTGTTTCACAATGCATTAAAACAGCTTCCGTAAGGTAGGTTACTTCTTTCATTCTTCAGTAGAAAAAGCATAAACTAATGTGTTTGGGCAACGGGAGAAAAAGGGATTTATATCGATCTTTGCTAACCCTTAAACTGCTGACATATTGCAAAATCTGAATGCATGTTGGGAAAAGATGGTAACATATCTCTTGACCAATGAATAATTAATAATAGATTTTACTGAAGAGTTAATACATATCAAAACAAAAATTCATGATGTGGAAGCGGAAAGATTTAATGTGAGTATGAAATACAAACTGTATGTGACCTTTCCAGAGTTATTAGAAAGAGAAATTGATGAACCAAACATGAAAATGGCAGTAGTCATATTGAAATTCAAGAAAATACCAGGCCACAGTGGGCCTGGATGTTGAGTTTTACAGGCCATTCACTCTGAAGATTTTCCCACATCACAGTAAAGTGTATAGTCAAGTGTTAGATAATGCCATATAACCACAAAGCCTCAGGGAACCACTGACTATGACTGCCAGTGGCCCCATCCCCAAACGCAGTAGACCTTTCAATTACACAGATTTGTATTAAACATGCAATTGTCTTCCCGCTGCAGTCTAAGGAGCATTTTCCCATACTCTGTGGGGAGCTGGCTGACCTTCTTTTTCTCCAGCTGCCAAACTGCATTAATGGATTAAAAAACACACACAAGAGACATTCCCAATAATACTTGTCAGTAAACAACAGCAGTCATGCCACAGAGATGTGCAAGCCATGATATAATTTCCATATTAACAGGAGGCCAATACACCTAAGCGCCCCAAAAGCACAGAACAAAGTTGAAAGCTTTGCTNAAAAGCACAGAACAAAGTTCAAAGCTTTGCTAGCTAACCTTGGTGCTCCACACTTTCTCTCCATCCTTCCTTTTGTTCACATCCTAGTCAAATTGCCAGATATTCTCTCTGCCCACACTAGCACAGTCAAACCTTCTCCATGGCAGCTCATCCATCTGAACCTTTCCATAAATGCCCACATGCTCGGAGGCCCTCTGTGCTCATAGGTCAGCTACATCTTCCTATGGACAATTTATGTCCAGACGTGGACTTGTTTTGCATGCTGTTTTTCCCTATTTCTTCCAGCTTCCTCAAGGGATTAGTCACTGTAGTTCCTCCCCTTTGCAAAGCTAGTCCCCATCTTTCCTTAAATCCCTGGGGTAAGGCTTATCATCAGTATCTTTTCATTCCTCATATTTTCAGGTTAAATTGAATGAAGCCCAACTACAGCCCAAATCCTTTTTCCCTACCATTACCCAGGATATATATGGCTTTGACTGGGACAGTCAGAGGACCAGGACAGAGGACTACCCCACCTCCCTCCTAAACAGAGTGCTACTTTAGACTCCATGATGGTCCATCACCATGAATTGCTCTGTTCCCTCCTCTCCTGAGTGTGCAGGTCAAAAGACTGACAAAGTTTGAGNCGCAGGTCAAGAGACCGACAAAGTTTGAGGCTTTGTCAAAAGTGTTCCAAAGTCCCATTTGTATATTCCCATGTAAAATGCTCCAATGTCATCCCATGTATCTCTAGCTACCAAAGCTGTAGTGCCTGGAAATGATGCTAAAAGAAAGTTTTGCCAGGGCCCTGAGTCACAGAAACCCTACAGGAATTATTACTAGTCTCTGACTGTGCCCAGTCCACAAAGGATAGTACTTATCCCAGCTGCGACTCCTAAGCAGCAACCGCAGCTCAAGTAACTGTTCTCTTGCTTTTAGCTCTAGAGATCTTCTGTTCAAACTTCTGCACAATCTCCCAGTGCAAAAGCTATCGCTATAAGCACACCAACCAGCAAGGGAGAACAGATCAGGGAATGAATATGAACATTTAAGGAAAAAATCCTTCATCACAAGAGTGTGTACAACTGCAGCAGGTGGCCCAGAATGGTTGTGGCATCTCCATCCTGGAGTTTCAGAACTTCACTGAACGAGGTCCTGGGGGACCTGATCTAACTTTGAGCAGGAGTCTGAAACAGACAACCTCCAGAGATCCCTTCCAGCCTACGTTTTGCTGGGATTCTTTATTCTCATATGCATTATTGTGTCTTGGATAGAGCCTACCTGCATGGGACTAAATGTGCCACAGTAAGGTCTAACGGGACTCTCACTGTGGCCAACCATTAAAGAACAATCTCACTCTCTCAGGCATATACAAGGAGAGGATATCAAGATACTTGGATTCCTAAGAGGCTCCTGATTCCAGTCCCAAATACAACATACTCTGCCATGGTTTGGGGAAAAAGACAACATGGAAGCTGCTGACTATAACAACTTGTGCAATTTGTTAAAAATCTCTTTAAGAGAGAGAGGTGATTTGAAATGAAATATTTCTAATTTCTCTTCTCTCACAACACAAAGCCAGTAATGCCCAACCTGTTTTCTTCACTGTTCAGGAGGGATCTGAAATTGCAATACAAAGGGTTTTAATGGTCTGTTAGGATTAAGCGAGAGGCATCTACTTCATATTTATGGTTTTCTTTTTTTATGCTCAATCATAGGACAGTGTTAAGTCTACTGCAATGACAACATAATGTCAAGTGTTATTCTTTCTTCCTGCAAGCACTGCCATCTTTTAACTAAACAAGTATTTTAAGTAGTTCTTCTTGTGTTTCTTCTCCTTAGGTTCATATCTGTGTTCTCCTGGAGGCTTCCTTTCCTCCCTCTTTTAATAATCACCCCATAAACTATGACACACATGTTGAATAAGAATACACAAGGTTAACTTCACACAGATCAGCAGAAGAAGATGAATGTGTACTTTTTGCAGGTCTACAATATTGCACCTTGGCTATTTCTCACTGCATTCTCCCCTGAAAGTGCCCTTATAAAGATGTGCTAATTTTTCACTGTGGATGTCACACACGGCTGCGGCAGTCACCATGTTCATGTGCAGCTTCCTTTCTGATCCACCATAACAAGTCCATTCCAATACTGCTGCTCTGATCCTGATGAACTTACTCAGTGTTCATGTGAAAGGGGCACATGTTCTGTTTCATTATAATTTAGTAATTGTCAGGAGTCACAGTTTTTCCCATTTTTCATGCTGAAAGTAAGCCTTGTAACAGCTTTCAGGATTAATAAAGCTTTGAAGGGGTGACACTGGGAAAGTTTCTGAGGACGAGCAATTTGATAAAGAGCAGAATCAATGAAACTCAAATTTCAGGTTTCTCTGTCTTTCCTCTGTGGATTCTGATGTCTGATCAAGGGTGAGCCTCTTAGCCTTCCTATCTACATGGGCATCTGTTCTTCTAAGTCTTGTAGGAAATTACCAGCTGAGAGGCTTCCACCCTTCTGCTAACGGGGGTTGAAAATAAGCAAGTTCAAATCTTGTTACGGGCAGTCTGATACAAGAACATGCCCACACAGTAGGATTGCACGGGTGTTATTTCCTTCAGAAATCTAGGTATAAAAACAGGATATGAAAATAAAACATACCTTTAGAGCAAAAGTGGGAAAATTATAAGGGACTCAACACCTTGGTCCTGGGGACAGAAAGCATCACATTAAAAACCAAAAAAGCACAAGCAACCACACTTCTGCTCAGAAGTACCTTCGAGTGTGCCATGACAGCCTGAAAGAGAGAGAACTTAATCCATTGAAAGCTGACGTGCCTTAAACTACACTTTATCTTAGAGCCTGATAAGCAAATTGGGAGAAGGGAAGGGGGAATTTACAATACCCTTTGGGGTTTCCATTACCTGGAATGACTTTGTTGCATCCCATTTATTTTTGCTAAGTTCTGTAACAAGAAAAGGTCTTGAAGGCTACTGAGAAATGCAGGCATCAAAGTATTTAATGTATTTCTGTATTCTGTGTTGCCGTATGTTTGATAGTAATAATGATAGCAAAAAGTATCTCTTACCTTGACAGGCATTCATGAAATGCAGAAAAAAACAGGCAGCACACTATCAGCAATGACAGATACACAAATGTTCCATGTCCCACTATGATGCAAAGGGTCAGAGACTGACAGAGGTCACAAAAGTTCTTGTTGATTTTGTCAATTTAGTGGTAGCTGGTAAAGCAAATACAGAAAATAGTTTTGGGTGGGGTAATAAATACATATATATAAAAATGTATATCTAGCGTGTCATATCAAAATGTAAAATCTCTATTTTAGTCTCCACAGTAAATTAAATTTTCACTTTCTGAAGAAAAATCATGTCTTGTCACAGAAAAAAAAAAGTTTGTGAGTGGCAGGCTAAAAAAAGATGCTTATCCAATGAAATATAGTTTTACGGAATGTGAATCAGGGCAATAATTCATCTTTCTTGCGATTGCTTTTACACATTAGTCACTGACACAAGGTTTTCATCCCTGCAAATTACATCCTCCCAAATCACTACACTGAATCACAGATCTTTCTGATTAGCTGCTTTTATTTAGCCGCCCCATAATCATTTGATTCTCTCCATGCAAGTGAAAAACAGAGCTGTGATCCATCTGTTAAGTTATAGACCATAAGTTCCCATCTGTCATCCATGGACCAGTGGTAGTCCCCGGAGCACTCTCTGCCCGTCTGCAGAGAGTTGGCTGCTCTCCTGGTGCTGCCTTCTCCTCATCTCCAGCTGTTAAATCACATTAAAAGATGGGTAAAAAAAAAAAACACAGAAGAAAAAAATGTGAGTAACATTAATTTTCCATGTAAACAATTGCTTTAGCTGCAAGGAGGATGTTACACAATTGTGAGTGTGCAGGGAGGAACCTCGGAGCCACGTGCCTTTCTCAGTGGCAGCTTTGGGAACGCCAAGTCCCTGCCAGCGGCTGCAGCAAGGGCTCCTGGTGGGGTTGGCCGTGGGGTGCTCCTCTGGAAACCCAGGGCCCTCGTTCAAGCGTCAGCACCATTAACTGCTTCACTGTTGATCACTTTGACAGAAATATCTACCGCTTTAGGGAAGAGCGAGCTGATTTCCCTGGATTAGGCTGGACCAGTTGCCCGCCCAATGCCAGCTGTTCATCTGGTCCTGCACTCGAAGCGCCAGCTCGCACCACAGCTGAGCAGTCTTGTGACAGTTCTCCCATCTCTGCAGTTTACAGCCTGGGGTAGGAAACATAATTTGTGTTTACTTCAGTCTGCTAAGCTGCCGTAGTTCAGCAGTTGCTACAGATCCCACTCCTGAAGATGGAGATGTAGTGGGGTGTTTCGGCCTTCCCGGTTCACTCTGACCCCTCGCAAAAGGCAACACCGCCCAACACCTACTCCTCACTGCTTCTGACAGCCCATGGTGGGGCAGCAGCGGTGTCTGTCCCCTCCATCCTCCCACCCCATCAGCCCAAGGCTGCCAACCCCACCAACACCACAGCTGAACGTGCTCTCCCATCACCTCCCTCACAGCCCAGCATGCGAGTGGAAGTGCCACAAGTTCTGGGTGGTTTTTTTTTTAAATAGATCAGGCCTCTGCATGATCTGACTGAGATCATAAAACCTATAATACAACCGCAGACTGTCTCACAGACAACTGAACCCATCAAACTGTCCTTCAGCCAGGGTCCTCCAGACATTACACACAATATTGCCATTACAGATCAGCCTGAAAACTGAGGGTGCAAGAACAGCATAACCAATCAATATTTAATTTCATATAAGAGAATCTGAAGGGACGGTACGTGCAGCAGTGGCTCTGTTACCGAGTTTTATTCATATTTAACTCAATAACATTTCCCATTTTAATGTGTGCCAAATACCTCAAAGGGTTCCCGTACACTACGCCAAAGAAACACAGGCAGGAGGTGCATGGCAAAGGCAAGGTTTAGGTGTTTGTGAAGATGGTACATGATGTTTATTCTCATCTGCAAAGGAGAAGCTGATACACGTGGGTTACCACCCCATAGCCCTTTGCCCACCTGAATCTATTTAGCAAAGCAAATCGATTTCTGTGACCAACACCACGCCAGAAAGTAGTACGGCTGACATCCATCATGAGTTCAAATGCCCAGTACCAATTTACTGCTGGCTCTGCTGGCAGCATCCTGAACGTGCACAGCTGGGACAGAGCTTCAGTTCATACATCTGGATTAACACTGAGACGGCTCTGCAGCTCTGCCGCCAGTCCTGAGAGCACCAATACGTCTAAGAACAGGCTGATGTGGGAATGCTCTGACACAAAGTAAAATATTGTCTCTTACTTAACTATCCCCAAAACTGCTGTTTCTAACCATAACTCCTNCGAGTGAAGCTGAACACGTTTGTAGGTGTCCACAGCAGTCACTTCTTGGGGTCAGTTGTGCCAGGCTCAAGGTTCTTTGGTCTCTTCAAACTCAACATGTGTTTAAGCACATTATGGTGCTTAATTCTGGGCTTATGGGAGCCCAAAGTACTCCGCACACTAAATATGTTAAGCAATTGAAAGACAGGGCCCTCAGTGTCTCTCAGTTATTCATTTGGAACAATAGGCTGTGCTTTTCCTGGACTTTATGCTTTGCTAGCCCAGAATTAGCATTTTGCCAGCCCCCAAAGCCCAAATCTGAGCTCATCCAAACTTTGGGAAGGATGGATCTGGCTCCAAGCCCTGCATTTCAAGTCCATCTTTAATCTAGTGCTAGCAAAGGGTTGGGGTTTTTTAATGCTAATTCCCCACTTTCTCATCAACTAATGGAACAAAAATGAGAAAAAACTATCTGGGTCCTAGGGATATTATCTTCTCTTTCTTTTGGAAATACATAGATGATGAACCAATCAGGCTGTGAATGATAAACAACTGCTTTAAATAGATAAGAAGCAAATAGGCAAAGAGACAATAAGGTTATTAAGGGATAATACTGGGAAACTGAGTGACAGATTATTATCTGAACTTCATTTAATTTCAAATTTAGCATTTCTTTTATGTTCACTCCTATAATTTTTCTTTTCCCTTTTGTTCACATTCACTTTCTGCAGAAAAAAAAAAAGGGGGGATAGATTCAAAATACAGAATTTGTCATCATCTAAAGCAAAAATTAAACAACTCACCAAAAACTTAGTACTTTGCCATAGGCCTCCAGAGTCACATGCAGAGACTTTCATGCAGATTGCTACTTCCATTCTCTGCTCTTACTCTTTGAACAAGCACTGGCTGATACAGGGATAGTTTAGTGCAGTTAGTAAGTCCTGCCCTGCCTGCCTGCTGTTGAGACCTGAGCTGCCTCTGTTCCCTGATGCCCTGGAGCACGGGCAAAGGTGACACGTGGCTTCCTACCTTGATCACGTAGACATCACTTCAAAAACTTTTGTTTAAAAACACAAATGTAAAATGAAAAGCCTGAATTTGATATTTTTTTTT
>RSEF01000002.1:123028465-123039291 GCA_003993805.1 Himantopus leucocephalus | reverse complement strand
CCTTCCTTTCCCAGGTTGACATCACCCCAGTGTTTTCAGTACTTTGCCCAGCTAACATCAGCTCGCTATGAAAACAAAGTACTCTAAAGCCATGCCCACAAGATACATGTATAAAATGTATGTTTACTAAACCTTTTTAAAAACCTCGGAAGCTGAGGGCTCTGGAACGAAACAGCAGGGGTGTAGGAGCGAGCAGAAGATACTTGCTTTAATCCTACTAGTAAGAATCCGGCAGCTTTCACAAAACAGGTCTTTAGTAATGTATTCTGCACCTGCACAAAAGAACAGCGTGAAAGAAATAGCTGTTTGAAAGTCAATCTCTTTTTTTTAAGTCAGTATCTCAGTGTTTTGAAGGGCCAGTAACGTATTGTATTTCTGGGTTTGTATAACAGAAGAGCGGTGTTTGTGCCTGAAAAATCATGGTCAACTTCAGAAGCATCCTGAAGATACTACAGTTCCTGAAATTATTATTTTTTTTATTTTTTGAGAAATTAATCTTATTTATATTTCCTCCGCGCAAAAAAACTTTTGCTGGGGAAATAGTGCTTATTACTGGCTCTGCAAATGGGATTGGAAGGCAGATTGCCTTAAATTTTGCTCCTTTGGGAGCAACCTTGGTTCTTTGGGACGTTGATGATGAAGGTAACAAAGAAACAACGAGATTAGCCCAAAAAAAAGGAGCTAAACGAGTGTTTACCTACCACTGTGACTGCAGCAATAGGGCGGAGGTCTATGAACAGGCAGACAAGGTAAGACACAGCTTCTCTGGCTTCTGATTTGGCTTCTTGCTTCTGATTTTTTAATAGTATAGGCTATCGATTTTTTTTTTTTTAGAAACTGTACCTTTCACTAAAGGGAAGTAATCATATAAGGCAATGACTTTCTCTGTTTAACAAGTAATTTCTAGATGGAACTTAAACTCTGTTTGCAATAAAGTAACTGGGTTTAATCTGTTCTGTCGAGATTTAGCCATTTCCAGTCTTCATTGTGAGATGGTAACTTCTTTTAGATTAAGAGTACGATAAAACATACAGCAGAGGTTAGCTCCATGTATTAGCTTGTTTAGGCTTTAAAATTTCTTTAAGATATCAAGAAATAAAAAAAAAACAACCAAAAAAGTGGCAGTGGAAATGGTAAGGGGTGGGTGTGGGTGTGTCCTTTTCTTTGTCCATTTGTTTAGAAAACTGTAGTTCTGTAAGGGTGGTATGGGGTGTAATGGGTTCAAAAATATTGTCAGGACCTGGCTGCCCTCCAGTCAAATTGATGCAGCTTCAGTTTATTTTTTGGTCAGTCCATCTGGAAAGTAAGGTAGAGAAGACTCCATTTTAAATGACACTCTTCTGCTGTGCTGACCTGCGCTTTGTAAACTTCTTTATTTTTTCTGTTATCAGAGTCCAGAAACTGGACACTAAATTAACATCATTAATTTTTACTTGTCCTTTAACTATGTACTGTCTGAAAATATTTCCCAGTATAACCTCACTTATAATCCATTTACCCACTCTGCCATTTCATCCAAGGATAAATTCTTCTTTTGTTAAATTCTCAGTATATGTACTTATATACATGACTCTCAAGTCACATCTTTGACATTCTGTGTCCAGAGGCATACATCAGAGAAATTATCTAAAATATTCCATGACATGTGAACGTTGATAGATTGTTTTGAAATAGCCTTGAAATGTAACATTAATTTCCTATGAGTTGTCAGTGGGGCTCCTTGTTTTGTGGTTGTTGCTTTTAATTTTAACCAAAACAGATTAATTCTTTCTGAACATGGCTATGAAAGTTTGAAATAAACGTTTTTTTCCTCAAGAAATGTTCCCGGCGAAAAGTACTTCTAAAGGGTAAGTTGGATTCAGGATCTGTAAGTATCTGGAACTGCAGTTCTCATGCTTCCAGTCAGGAAGGTATTATTTTAGCCATACCTGCTAGCAGCATTTGGGGCACAGGCAAATAACAGTGCACAGAAGAAAATTCCATTTGGGGCCATTGTTTGTAGATGTTAAGAACCGCAAGTGGTATCATATTACTCGGACAGTACATGCAAGGATATATCATATTATAATAGTATGTCTGCAGAGACGAGCAAGTTGTTGAGTCTTCTGCACTGACCCAACACGTGGTGGTCAAGGAAGACGATCTTTGACGGTTACTTCGGCAGTACTGATGATGTGATCCTCACCATGTAAGACATTGATTACAACTCCTGCAGTTTTGGAGTAGGAATCCCAGTAATTTCAACAATCTTCATATCTGTTATCACTTCCCAGAAAGATGAAAAACCAGCCTGAGCAACTTGTGGTCAGTACTTCAATGTGACACTTGATTTTTATTTGGAATGATACTATACATCAAACAGCAATTCTTCTAGAATCCCCTTTCTGCAAGTAAAAAAACTCACTGTAGAATTTACCAAGATCAAATCTCTTTAAAAAATAACATTTTTAAATTGGCATTACATCCCTATTCCTATAAATGCTATCTGCTTCTTGCAAAGACATGCACCAAAACGATTAGTTTAAGCTTATGTAAGTAATTTCTCTGTTGGACTTCCCTGTCGATGCTGAACATTTTGAAATGATGTGTTTGTTCTTAGTTTAACAGAGTCTCAAAATGTTTGTTTTGTGCACTCAAGTAATTCGCAGTCTCTGAACACATTAACCGAGTCAGCCACAGGGCTCCAGCCTGCAGAATTTGCTGTGCCCATATCAGCAAAATGTATTTTGAAGTGCACAGGCTGACCTACAAGCAGAAACTCAAAGAGCTGTTTAAAATTCAGGAATTGCTTTTAAGGTGTTAAATTATCGTTAACAATACAAACATCTTTGTAGGTATTTGCATGAATTGAACAGTCATGATGGAGCCAGAAATTTTTTTTAGATCAAGAGTTTTTCAGCTAGGGGCCTCCTCTACTCTTGGAAATAGGTGCAACTTTTTGGTTGGTAATTTGAAAAGTCTCAAGTTTGGACACAGATGATAAATCAATACCAGAAAAGTTAGATTAATTGCTTTTATTTGGTATAGTCACTGCAGAAAAACCCAGGTATTTTCCCATAATGGAAGCTTTCTTTCTAGGAAGAAAATCAGATCATCGAAGTCCCTAAAGAAGAGGTTTTAGAATAAACCAGTGCAGTGAACAGCAATTAATTTTCAGGATCAGGCAGTGACCACCTGGGAATTCCGAAGGAAATCAGATATGGATCTGATGAGCTAGAAATGTATGGGGGGTGTTTTGGCATAACAGGTGCCCATGGAACAAAGAGTAGGAAATATGGCAGTTTTGAAGAGCACTTGCGAGGACACAAAGAAACTACAAACCTGTCTTACATAAAAATGATAGAAATTATAATAAAGAGAAGAATCAATAGACACCTATAGAACTACATAATGAAGAATAATCAGCTTGACTTTTTGTAAACGGAAGTGAAGCTTCCCATATTTTTGGGGGTAGTGAGTAAACAGGTCAAATGAAGCCAGATTAAATAAAATGCTGCCATTGGGGAAGCGATGTTGTCATGTGAAGGAAAAGAGGATCGTCGTCTGGACTGACACAGTAGTTAAAAGGTACGAGTGGGGAGAAAGGACAGATACATCCCACAGAAGAAGAGCTGGGTATTCCTGCCATACCCTGCAGTGTCTAGATTTGCATTCATTTGTGCAGGTGGAAGGGTGCTACTATCTGTGTCCTGCTTTGTCTATGACGAGGAGAAATACTGACGCAGCTGGAGGAGTATCAAACAAGTCTTCATTGAACACCAAGGTGCCCTGAGAGAGCCAAAGGAAGATCAAATGTTGGGGCATCAGATCCAAGCACCTATTCCCAGATTGCTAGACAGCACCATAGCTGGGATTTTTATGTTTTTGTAGTCATTCCATAATTTTTGAGACACCAAATAACCATTTGCCTCTAGCATGGAAATCTCTGCAGTGAGCCTGATTCTTAATACTATAAGTAAATCTTGGCCATCTGCTTTGATGTGAATCCAAACCATGGGATAAAATCTTTTTATAACCAACCCAAATGGTGATTTTGGCCTTCTCTCCAAGTGATGTTATCTATTTCACGGTACATGCTTCTGTACTCAAAGGATTGGTATCCCCCAGGGATCTGCACTGAATTCTTTCCTGTTCAGTAGAAATGATCAGGAAAAGGGGCTGAACAGGCCTGGCTGAGGAATACACATTCTCACAATACCAGAAATAGGGACCAAGAATTGTTCAGATTGCAATTGAGGTACGCTTAGAGTGCACACTAAAGCTTTGTAACTCATTAACTTAGGTTCCTCTGAAAATCAAAAGTATTTTGGAGTTCAGGAAGCAATTAGACAAATTCTTGGGGGGAAAAAAAATCACGAGGATATATTAAATGCAAAGATATAGATACTTTATCCCGCTCAGGAAGTTCCTAAGCTGCAGAGTGTGATAAGTTGAGGAGTACACTGGAGGAGACCTTAGAGTTCTGATCCTTTTTTTACTGCTTTCCACCATAAGACAAGGGCTATGGCGCTAGGTGGACCTTTGATCTGATGCGGTACAACAGTTCTTACCTATTTACGTTTCCAGTAGACATATAAATAATTGCAAATATCACTAAACATTTTTATAAATGAAGCACAAGAGGCAAGGATACCTTCTAAAGCTTTCTGTTTATCTTTTTTTTATCCAGGTTAGAAAAGAAGTTGGGGATGTTACTATTCTAATCAATAATGCTGGCATACTGCTTGGGAAAAAGTTCTGTGACATTCCAGATGCAGATTTTGAAAAGACCTTAAGAGTCAACTTCCTCTCTCAAGTCTGGGTAATGTATTTTTTTCTCTCCTGAGTAACGGAAAAGTACAGGCAACTATTTTACTATGAAAATCACCATAGTGGCACCTACCTGGGGAGCCCAATTTGCAATAGGGATGGGAAGGGCCTTGGCTGGGGGAAGGTACATTTTTTTAATCATCCTGTAATTGGAGACACACCAAATGGACATCTCCCCTCTATGTCTCAGTAATGTTAACACAAACCTGCCTGGGCGCTCTGATAAATCAAGTTTGTGCAACCATGTCGTGAAACGTGCTCTATCTGTAACAGCTGTGGCTGCAGTTAATGCTGACACGATGGCACATGACCTTCCTGCTCCTGATGTTTGCTGGCATCAGAAGGCTTTGTCTAACAGACTTGTAGCATTCGGGGAGGCATAACCATGGTTTAGTGGTGGAGTTGGCAGTGTTTGGCTTACAGTTGGACTTGATGATCTTTAAGGTCTTTTCCAACTTAAATGATTCTGTGCTGCACATGTTGGTGTCAGTCTTCAATTGTGCTTCCTTTCCTAGTCACCATCTGCTTAATGTACATAGAAAACTAATCTGGATAGTACGTATTATCTTTGTTTTGTTTTCATACCTCTGAAGGAATTTGCTGTTATTTGGGGTCTCAGTTGATCTGTAAGATGTTTTGTTGTGAGGTAACAGGGTTGTGTTGCCCCCTCTTGCATTTGTTGTTTATGTGTCTGAGCGAGCAGCCTGCATCAGGGGAAATGTAGCATGGCAACTCCCTCGCTAAATGGCATTTCTCAATGGAAAATCAATGCAGATAGAGGTCCTCTAATCATTTCCCAGCCCAGAGTCCATCATTCTTCCAAATATTTGAGGCAAAGGGACTGGGAGAGATGTTCCTCCTGACAGGCCTGAAGCGACCATGGGCCTTCAACCAAAAAACCACATTCATCTCAGTGGCTAGTCCGGTCCAAACCATGACACGCAAACATCTGGAGTTGAATAGACGTTGCAGCTTATCTCAGCTATTGAAAACATTTTATTACTGCTCTTGTCCTTTTTTCGTATCTTCCCCCTCACAAAACACTAGAGTTCTCCTTCTACAGTCAGTATCACCCACAGTGGTGGTCTGGGGTGCTGGAGTTGTCAGGCAGTTCTGTTTGTAACAAATAGGGCCCGTAGACAGCTGAGATCCCCTTGATGTGTTGACTTCTAGCTCCCTCTTGTGTACCAAAACTTTGGTAATAGTCTCAAATAGCCTCGAACCGTGAGGAACCAGGAGGCAGAGAAAATACAAACTTTGCTGCTTTTAATTACACGATTTTAATGCTGACAGATCTTCAGATGGAGGGCAGTCGTTCAAGGAAATGCTGTCTCTCGTTTATAAATTCTTACAGAGATAGGAGGTCAGTTGCGCTTCTTGTATATTGAGGCACCAGAAAGCAAATCGGGTTGTAAAGCCTAATTTAGAATGCAATGTTTTTCACACGTCTAGTTATAAAGAGGGGGTTTTTTATATGTCTCTTAGACTTGCAAGGCCTTTCTTCCAGCCATGATGACCTGTAACCGTGGACACTTGGTTAGCACAGCCAGTTCAGCAGGATTGTTGGGAGTCCACAGAATGTCAGGTTAGTATCGTCAAGTGTCATGACAAATTAGGTCTACATGCTAATAACTTTTCCTGGAGATCTCATAAATGCTTGGCTGAAGCAGTTTATACTGACATACTGAACACTCAGGCAGAGCCTGCAGATAGGAAAGGTGGTGGTGTATTGAAGACCGTGATGGTGGCATGTTGCCTGAGTGGCACAGGGAGCTCACTGCAGATGTTACTGTCTGACTGCCGCCTGTCTTATCTCCACAGAAGAAGGACAATACAGCTCATACGTGTGCAGTGGGAGGGAGCCCTGATTGCAGGTTGCCTAACACTTTCTCATGCCAGGTTTTCTGCAGATGGATGCTCAGAGGCCTGAGACATATGTGGATTATACCTGGAACTATACATTTAGTTGGAAAATGGTTTTCAGGTCCAGAAGGCATTTTGGCAGAATTTTCATTAAAATTAATTTGAATGAACTGCGTTTTAAGCTATTTAATAGCTCCATATTCTCAGCTGTTTCCCTCAGGAGAGCTGTCTGCTACAGTCCCGACCATTTCATCAGCCTGTGTCTGCTGCCCAGTCTCTCCTCAAGCCTCTCTGACATCTTAGGTTGCCCTATGAGAATGTGAACTTCAGTGTAATAAGTATCTCCCGTTTCTTCTGCTGATCGATAATGTGACTGTAGTGTTTATTTGCCACCTGTTATCATTGGGTCAGATTCGGTATTGATAATAGGTCACGTCCAGCTGTCATCATTTAACTGTAAGGCTTATGAGAGCAGAGCTGCCTATGCATGCGTTATAACTTTTTACACCTTAACACCTATGCATTTTTAGGTTGTATGGTTCCATCATCCACTATGGGTGAGTCCCTGAGGAATAAAAAACTTTGTCTGATGCCAGTTTTTGAAGTTATTCTTTTAGCAAAATTTGATTTTGTTGTACCTAACAATTATTTTCACACACATTTGGAAAAGCCTTAGGAAACCCCATGTGAATTCCTATGTTAAAATAAAGTTCTTACAGTTGCAAAATTGCAGAATAATTTGGATTGGAAGGAATCTCTGGAGGTCATTTGGTCCATATCCCCAAAATAAAAGCAGGCCCAACTTAGATCAGGTTGCACAGGGCCTTATGAGGGCAAATTTTTATTATCTCCAAGGATGGAGTTCCATACGTTCATCAAACAATAAAAATCAGACAAAATTCAGTCTTCCCTGGGCAAACAAAATGGTATTGTAGTTGCAGGGCAAATCAGAAGATGAAGTAATAGGTTGAAGCAACATTTATAAGTAGGGTATTTAGATTTTACCACTAGAAATAGTTCTTACTGAAATATAACCTATGATGTTAAAGGGTGAAGACATCCTGAACTGAAAGAATGCCTGGCTTGTATGTGAGTACCTGGAAATGTACATAAAATGTTGAATAAGCTCATCTTTCTATACCTTTCTATAGTGCACTGAAAAGAAGTCCTCTGGAAAGGATTAATCTTATCCTTAGACAACTGTCATGGGAAGTGCCATTAACCCTCAGAGTTAGTATCACCAATATGCACAGCATCCTTAAAATACTAATGACAAGACTGCTAATTATATAACTAAGCAATATCAGGACTTAAATAGTATTACAAAGCATTAAATTCTGTATCTAACACCTACTGTGGTGCTTTTGACATATTTTGGATCTTTCTTCTTTCTTCACTTTTCAGATTATGCTGGAAGTAAGTACGCGATCATCGGAATGATGGAAGCCTTAGATTCAGAACTGTATCATACAGGAAAACATGGCATTAAAACCACAATCATTTGCCCTTATTTTGTTAATACTGAATTAGCTAAAGGTTTTCAAACTCAGTAAGTAAAACTTAGATCGTGTACTATTTCATATGTAAAAAATAATCGCTACTCACTGGATATGCCATATTCAGTCTCTAGCTATTATAAGGTTGATTTGCTTTTCAATTCAGTACTTTTGCCCGATTGGCACATGCAACTATGTCTCTTGACATAAGAAATCCAAGTCTTGCATACAATTAATAACTGATGTGCAACAGTGACTGCGTAGTAACCTCGCAGTCAAGGAACAGTTAGGGATGCACAGTAGTTGTTAAGGCAACCTTATTTGTCAGTAGAATGGGCACCGTTGAGGTTCTCTGCCCCAAATAATTTTGGCACTGTGATTACAGTTATGGCTGTCAGGATACCCGTGACCTGTCATTATTAAGTATGCCCCGCTATCTGTATTAGCAGGTACTATACTTCTCTGAGTGAGAATAGCTGCGGTGGTAATATCTGGTGGGTGGTTGTATGGTTGTAGTGATGGGAGAGGCTGCAGCCACTGAATTAGCCACTGCAGTAGTGCAGTACCAGTGATCCTGGGGTTTCAGTGCTCTGCTCCTGCTTCCACCATTCATCATCCTGTAGTGGCATATATTGTGCAGGGCAAAGGCCTGGAAACAGGCCTGGTCCTGGGCTGTTTAGCTGTCACCTCAACATCTGCAGTAGAAAAGGTGGAGGTGTGGGGAGGACAGAACTCTCACGCATAGAACAGCAGATACTATGGATTATGGGAAGTTTTCAATGCTGCCATCACTGCGGGCATTAACTTCATTAGGGTCTGATCAGGTCTTGCACAAAAAGTTACTCATTAGTCATTAAAATGCATAGTATCACCAAAGTGTTTTCAATTTATTTTGATGATAGAAGGAACAAAGAGGATTGGAGACTCCTTTTCAAGACTACTTGGGTGGGGGGGGGGAATTCTTAAATGATTTAATTGAATGATTTCTGTGTTAGAATACATCTCAAAAGTAAAGTTTTATAATTTCATAATACTTTTTTTCTTGTTTCACCAGAAACACCCTTTTTCTTCCTGTTTATGATGCAGAGTACGTAGCCAGCAAGATCATGGATGCAATTCAAAAGGAAAAGTTTTATCTAATCATGCCTCTGACTTTACGCTTTCTTGCTTTCAAAATGTAAGAACGTGACCCATCTTCTACCGTTGCCTTCTTTCCTTTGCTGTATGCCTACAAAATCAGCAGGGAAGTTTAGTAAAAACAGCCCTTTAGTTAGTATTCCCGCAGTCAATCCAGTTACATGTACCCAATTATGAAGGAACAGTGGATTTAATTTTTAATAAACTAGGTCAATAGCATTCCTCTGGCCACTTAGAATCATAGAATGGTTTAGGTTGGAAGGGAGCTTGAAGATTGTCTGGTTCCAACCCCCTTGCCATGGGCAGGGACACCTCCCACTAGACCAGGTTGCTCAAAGCCCCATCCAGCCTGGCCTTGAACACCTCCAGGGATGGGGCATCCACAGCTTCTCTGGGCAATTTGCTCCAGTGCCTCACCACCCTCACAGTGAAAAATTTCTTCCTAATATCTAATCTAAATCTACCCTCTTCCAGTTTGAAGCCATTCCCCCTCGTCCTATCACTACATGCCCTTGTAAAAAGTCCCTCTCCAGCCTTCTTGTAGGCGCCCTGCAGATACTGCAGGGAGGCTACTATAAGATGTCCCTGGAGCCTTCTCTTCTCCAGGCTGAACAACCCCAACTCTCTAAGCCTGTCTTCACAGGAGAGGTCTCCATCCCTCTGATTCTGTCTCTAATATATGTNCAGGAGAGGTCTCCATCCCTCTGATTCTGTCTCTAATATATGTCTTAAGCTATAGTTGGATATAGAAATTGCAAAATTTTTCCTGGGATGGTACACTGCGAGTGGTGCCTGGGCTAGAACTGTCTGCTTCCAGTAACTGCCTCCACCGCTGGCTGGGCTTTCACAAAATGGCTTGGTCCCCCACTTATAACATGGGAGCGCCAAATGTGTTATTGCCAGACATGAGAAGTATTGAGCACACATAACGAATTTATCATTTCTCTGTTTATAGAGCACATTTTTCTACAAAACATAAGGCTAACTCGGTGTTTGTCTCATCAGTCTCATTCCTAGAAAAATGGTACTACTCTTCGAATCTTGCCTTAAGAACGCTGACAGCTTGGATAAAACCTTTGGTCGGAAGGAAAAGGATTGAAACCAAAATATTCTGAAGACCTGAAGTGCCATCTAATTGAAAATTTTCAGTAAAAATTAATTTTGAATCCTGTTTATTCTTTGACAGAAAATTTGCTTCTTGTATGATATCTGACGTTGGTCAGCATGCAATTTAGTTCTTCATAACTGTCTTTTAATCACTGATTTCTAGCCACAATCCGCTCTCTTATTTCATGATGGCGTGCTGCTTTCATCCGAGCTCTCAATAAAAGTCAGTAATGCGAGGCAGGGATGTTTGACTTCATTTCATACTCTGAGTTTTCAATTTCTGAGCAAAATCTCAAAGCATGGGAAAAATGCACTACTGTCCATGCAGAAAGAAAAAAAAAAAAGAGAGAGACACAAAGCATTTAACGTATTTCCCTTTCAGGGCCAAAATAGCACTGCAGTTCACACAAAGCC
>RSEF01000002.1:123016257-123028455 GCA_003993805.1 Himantopus leucocephalus | reverse complement strand
AAATTGTTTCCTTTCAATATTTAAGCCACGTTACATAGGCCTGTGCTTTCCTTATACTGACGTGTTTACCAACTGGTAAACTGGTGGTGTTTCTTTAATATATGTAATCCTTCAATATATATAATTTCATGACAGCTGATTGCTTGCTATGCAAAGACTTTACAGTGGCTTTCTAATTAATGATTTCCTTCTATTTTCATTTTTTACAATTTCCTTTCCAAAGGAGGCACATAATTTTACGTAAGAGCCAGAAGCCACTGCAATAACTAAAGTAAGAATCAGGAAGGGAAATATAATTTCTTTCATATAAAAAACAAGTTTGTTAAATATCAGCAGAAGCAATAGACAGAATCCCTACATAAGGAACAACCTACATTATTTGTGAATCATGGTACCTTTCTCACAATGTAAAACTTAGGTGACTTCATAACAGTAACTGATGCATTGTTGGGATAAGTGACCGTCACACACACTTTGTAAACGAAAGGCACGTTTTCAGCTTGGAGATGACATCATATCTAATGATGCTAATGCTGATTGATTAGTTTTAGTGGTTTGTGTGCCACCAAATGCAAAATACCTTTAAAATACCTCCTTTATTATTATTGCAACATAGATGCATTCAGATACTTATTAACATAACCTGTTAAAATATCTAAGTGGAAAGTACAGAAGATTAATATTAGGAGAATTTGAGAATACTACACTTGCAGTATTGTGTTTCTCTTGTACTATTAATAGGAAATGTCATCCTTCTGGGAAATGAGAGGAGGAAGCATTTAGCATTAACTAGCATTGCACGGAAAACAGAGAGGTGGGACATATTTAGCTCTTAAGTGCACAAGCCCTTTTTTTGTCCTAATATTTTTATGTTTCAATGAAATGTTTTTGCTTCTGGTTTGTTTGCTTTCTTGTTAGGAAATTATCCTTTGTGTTTCTCACGTGCAACTTAAAAATCATCTCAGAGAGACACTCCAATCCCTGGGAGTCATCTTGGAGGCTTTTGTGTCATCCATATTTCCTCCAGACAGCAAAAGCACTGCTGAAGAAGCAGAGCTTCAGATGGGATCGCAAGGCCGTTTGCCTCGAACTGCGATATGGTTGGAGCGACCCTAGTGCTCCAGGTCACTGATAAAGAAAGTAAAAAGAGGGACTTACATTAGCTGGAGAAAACGAGGTGTGAGGAATGTTTGCCTACCAGCATGGCTGCAGCAGTAGGGAGGAGGGTCACACAGGTAGGGTAGGATTTCTTGCTTATGTGTTGTTATTCCCTAGAAGAGTAAATCTTCCAAGATTATGTTTTATTAAATTGTGACATTTGGAAAAGGGGATTAAACAAACAGGATCTTTTTCTAATTCAACAAGGAAGCTGTACACAACACTTAAACTCTGTCCGTAATAAATAGTCTAACGTGCCTTGGAAACTGTTTCACCTTAAGCTTTCCCATAAAACAGATTAGCTGCTTTGGTCAAAAATCAGAATGAGGTGTAAAAATTGAAGTTTTCCCCTTTGTCTGGCTGAGACTCAACATTTTCAAAGGGTAAGAAAGAATAAAAAGCAGGAAACTTACTTCTGCTTTTGTCCTTTATGTTTAGTCAAATGCATATCAGCAGCAGTGCCCGGTAATACTGTGGTTTCGGGGATGTGAGTAGAAACAAGGATGGTATTAGTGTCTCAGCCTAGCTGCTGCCTGGGTGGCACAGCAGGGGAAAAACTCTGCTTGTGGTATTCACCACAGCCACAGCACAAGGACACAGCACCATCTGCCCCCACTTCACCCTTTAACTGCACTTTCTCCCCAGCTTTGCTGGCTGGCACCTGAGTGTTGCCCAAATGTGACAGTAAAATAATATTCCACTGATTGCAAACATGAGAAGATCCATTTTCAAACTCTCCTGGCTATTAAATGAAGCCCATTTATTAGAGGCAAAGACTTCAAAAACTTTCTTATAAGGAATGTTTGTTTCCAGATATCTTTTTTTCAGCCTGTCATAGTCAGAAAAAACTAATCTGTTTTCCTAAAACTGTAAGCCACAAAAAGAGCAAGGAAAAGCAACAAAATAGAAAGCTACACAGAAAAATCTTTTCATCACCTGTGCCAAACCAGTGTGCAAACTCTCAGGTATGGGAGAACATTTTCATTTGCTTCCCTGAGAGATGCTTTTAAGCAAAGGAGAGCAAGGAATTACAGGCACAAGTCACAATTTTGCTAAAAAGTGCTAACAATTTGGCAGAAAGGGGATTTATCCTGAGTGGATGTCGGCAGAATAAATTACTAGCTCTGGATTACAGGCAGGTATCTAAGGAAGGATATGCACAGAAAGCCACAGAAAGACACCTAAGAGTTTATACCTCTTTCCCCCCTCCCAAAAGTCTGCATAGGTTCGGAGGATTTGGACCGCTCCTGAAGTATGCTGAGATCCACAGTGCAGTGGAAGCTGCTGGAGAGCTCGAGGTTGGCCAAGTAACTCCTCCTGCCCCACACCAACGGGAGTATTTTCTGTCACCGCTCACAGACAAATACAGGCACACAGCCACAATTCCCCCCTTTACATCAGAGCACGTGAAATTTCTCAGAATTCCCCAGGTATTAGAAAAGATACCTATAATGTATGTCACATCAAATAACAGAGGGTTGCATCCTAGTTTTTCCTACTCGCAGGAGTACCAGGGCTACCAGGGGGCTACCAGGAACGGGTGAGGCATCATTGCTCCCCACGCCTGGGTACCTCCTGCAGTTACAGAGGGGCCAGGCAGAGGCTGATGTGCACATTGTGGCTTCTTCTTCCCAGAATGTCTGGGGCTTTGGCCTGCCACAGTGCCAGTCTTCCCACGGGGGACTCTGGTCCAAAAAGCAAGAGATTCCTAGCATTTCCCTTGGTTTTAAGATTTATTTAAAAAATGCATTCTACTGTAAAAAAAAAAAAAAAAAGAAAAAGAAAACCTTCTTTAGCACCATTCAAATTATATTCAAATAGTCATTAACTTGAGCCAGTCACTTTGAACTGGACCAGCCTTAGCCAGTGTCAACCACCTGGAAAATTTTGTTTAATTCTGCAGCTCCCAATATACTCTGGAACGCGCTGGAGACCACGTCTGTGATACCAGCGACCTCCTGCCTCCCCACAAACGTGGGGGAAAAGTCAGGATCTTTGAAGTCATTTTGAGAACTATGTCGTCTTGCCTCACCAGAAAGGTCTTGGATCTGTATCCCCAAACTATGCAATGCTTGGCAGAAATATTCCGTTAAAATGGCTAATTCAGTAGTTATACACATTTCCATATAGGCTAAAAGTGTTCCCACATGTCTGATAAAACTTCACAGTTTACTTTTCCCCTCCTGAGGAAAAGGGAGCAAGAAAGGAGTAGGTAACTCAGGAAAAGGAAAAGTCTGCCTGAAGTTGGTTGCCACCATTCTTAGCACAAACAGGACAGGTAAAATAGTTGCTTGTGTTTGGAAGCAAGGACGACTCCACCAAAAAATGCTGCTTCACAACATTGAGAAAGGCAGAAAAGTTGTCTTTCCTATCAGTTAAATGCTCTGACTGGACCAAAAGTGGACAAAATACAGGACTTTCTGGTGCTTTGCATAAACTTTTTTTTTTAACCAATCAAGGTGAAAGTGATTTAATAAATAAAAGTTTAAATGTGTATACAGCATTTATTCCTAGATGTCTTATTTTTCCTCACAAAAACACAGAATGAAGGATATTAATTAAATCAGTTACAGTCTTTCCTGATTTTCAGTTCTTAATATTATGAAGTAGTTTGCTTTGTTTGCACATCAACTTCTTTCTTTTCATCACTGACTATCAGAGAAGTGCTCTCCTGAGTTTAAATAGCAGATGTATTCCTGATGACACTCAGTTAAATTCAAAGTACATTACATAGAACTGAGGCACATCTTAATATGAAGAACTAACTATGCAGCACTTCCTTATTTAAACTAAAATGTGTTTGCTCACCTGAATGATCCCGCAGCAGTATGTCATCTGTCTCACTTAATTTTGGTTATCTGGAGGCAAGGTGGCAGACCTAAGTTACTCATTTCATTGCCTGATTGGTTTCTGATAGCACGAATTGCTTTGCAGCAATTTATTTCTAACAGCAGATGAGGAAGTTTGGATGGATTTCCTATCCTGTCGTGTCCATTTAATTGGCTAAAATGGGGTAAAGGAATTCCACCCTATGATCTTAGTGATAGGAGTTCAAATATTTGGACTTTTAATATTCATCACAAAACAGACAGGAAGGATATAGCTAATTTATGTCCAAGTTTAAACTGTTACTAAAAATTACATATATACTATAACTATACATAATGCCAAAACATCACAATGCTGTTGATACATGGAATTATTCCTTCTTTCTTCACTTTATAGAGTAGTAATTATTTATAACTAATAAATTTGTACTAATTGTGCAAGCTGGAAACAATAGATTCTGAGTTGAATGTGGCAGGCAATGTAAGCATTAAAACACCAGACGTCTTTCCTATCAGTATTGAATTAGCTACAGGTGTTCAAATTAGTATTTTAGGTAAACAGCCTTCCTCTGGTAAAATCTGCCTCACATCATTCATTCTGCATAGAGATCAATGCTGAGTGAAAGATTTTTATGCTTTACAGGATATTATCCTCAGAAATGCTCTTGAGGTTAGGAATGCATAGTTCCCGTTTCTAAAACAGCTTTAGTGAGTGTGGTCTTGGCTAAAAGGATTGCTCCCCCTTTCTTATTCACAACTTCAGAAAAGCAAACATGTCATGAAAAACCCTGATGAAGATGTGAAGTTTGGGTTCAAATTCTGATTTTTTTTTCTCTCTTTATTATCGCGCAAATTGCTAGGGTACCTTATAAGATTCTAGGTTAACTAGAAACGCTGTTTCTCAATTACAAAACCTAAGCTGCTACAGAACAGAAAATGAAGGTCCTTGTATACATAAATAACTGCCTAAAAGGTAGGGAGAACTAGTAAGAGTGAAGAGTGGATTTCCAGAGTGGAGGTGGGCTGCTCAGGGAGCCCCAGAGAGATCCGTGCCGGGGGTTGTGCCCATTTCATGCATTTGCTACTGGAATAGAGGGTGAAGAGTGAAGTAACAAAATCAGCTCATGTTATTGAGGATAATTTAATCATTTATTTATGTCCCAGGCTTCCACAGTGCAGAAGTACTACTTAACTACCAGATAAACTACAGCAAACGAACCGGGTTTGGGGTTTTATTTTCCCCAGATGAAAACTAGCTGAAGTTTTCAAGTTAGTTCACTGAAGGCATGACTCCCCAAGGGCAGCGTACACAGCACCACGGCCAGAATATAAGAGAAAAGAGCAACTCAATGACTCGTAAATTTGAAAGCAATTTAAAGGGGATTCATCAGGTAGGAAGAGTTTGGGAGACCCTCACTGTGGCCTGCCTCCATTTACAGTGCAATGTCAGAGCACCAAAGAGGCTCAGCTTCAGTGGTGGGTTGCCTGCTGTCCCTGCATCGCTCAGACGTCACCGCTGGAGCGATGGCCAAGCTGTACTCGTTCTTGGTTTTTTGATCTTAGACAGAGAGATCCTAAACTCTGTACTCACCAGTCCTATCTGGTTATACACTGGAGCGGTTCAAACTGGAAATGTGTGGTTTATTGCCAGTGCGCCAGGGCTGCTGGATCACCAGGTCGCCATGTGTTTTGGTTTTTGGAAACTGCACCCTCGCTTTTCTCGTGGGGGAGAGGTACGTGGGTAAGAAGGAGGAAACGTTTTATGCTCCCTTTGAGCCTAGCACTTGGACGCAGACCTCACTGACTCAGCTTTACATGCCTATAGGTAGGTGCCCGTACTCTAAACTTCAGAGCATCCCTGGCACAACGGCATCGGCAGTAACTCCACATCCCACACCCATCCGTACGCCGAGGGTGTCCTCTCACCTGTTTGCAACCTGGTACCCTGGCTTCTCTCCCACACACTGTCCCGTTTGCCATACAGTACCATGTTGGCTGGATCTTCCTTCAGCTCACCAGCTGCTCCCAAAATCACAGAGGGCAGGAGAGGCCACAGCCCTGCCCTCAACCTAAACCTGCCCTAAGCCCGTTCCCTGGCATCTGGGGAGACGCACGTTCCCCCAGTTCCTAACGGGGACGCCGCCACATGCCGGCAGCCCCGCACTGCCAGCCCTCACCCCGAGCAGGGCCGTACACCCCAACACCCAACCAGTGAGGGGTCTCGCCTGTGCCCCACACCCTGCAGGGCTGGGGCCACTCCAGGCTGCCGGCGGCTCCGCTCCCTGGTCTGCCCACAGAGCCCCACAGCCGGCACCTGGAGCCTCCCTGCATCCCCCGCCACTGCCGTGCTCACCTCAACGCCCGAACTGCTGTATTAACCCTGCAGGAATCAACGGTAGTCGCTTTATATTACTTATAAACACATTAATTGTATATTAATGGATATTTAATTCTATTAAACTGGCATCTTTCACTCAAAAAATTTCATGTATTAACATAACACCATACAGTCACTTAATATATTTTTTTTCAACTTTTATGCCCTGCAGTACATAATTCCTAGGACACATCAATTATTTGGAAAGAAGAAGAAAATCCTTAGAGATTTGCCAAACCAAATGTATTTAGCCCTCAGGCGCGTCACTCATTCCCTGAAGGAATAAGAGGGATTATCCCAGGAGAGGGACAAGAGGACGGCGGGTGGAAAGACAGCTCAGCGCCAAGCTGGGGCTGCTGTCGGCGGGTGGGAGCAGGACCAGGAATGGTGGCCCCAGCCCCGGCGGGGAAACCCCCGGGGAGGAGAAGCAGCCCCAGGGCTGCCGTTGGGCACACTGGCAGCCCCTGTCCCGCATTTGTAAGAGGTAACTTCACAGCCTCTTCACTTGCACCTCAAATCCTGTAGACAAAACTTAAAAGGCGAAAGGTGGGATTTTTCTTTATTCTTTTTTTTTTTCCCCCAAGTTGCCAGTGGTTTATGTTTCCCACTCAAACTGAGACACGCATTTTTATGGTGAGATAATTTGTCGCTGGAAGAGCCTGAGGGGGTCAGTTCTCTTTTCACTCCCTTCTTTTATCCCCCGGCTTCACACGCCCTGAAACAAGGGGTTCACCTTTCAACGGCACAATAGATTTGTACAGCAAGAAAGCAATTTAAAGGAAAGAGATTCACGTTACACTGTTACAAAACTGTAAGATCCTCGATCCACCTGATACTTCTAAGATCTTGCCCGGCTGTACCGTGCCATGTAAGCACTGTGCACAAGGGAGATGCCCTCTACTGAATAACAACATCTGTATATTGAAAGCAATACCTTTTCATGAGTATTTCAACGTTTCAGTGAAATTTTCATGTTTGTGAGCTGATAGTATTTTTTTGGCTTTTTTAGAAAACTGTCCTGCGTATCAGAAAAATCATGTGCATCCTGGAGTCATTCATATGCCTGGGACTTTTCTTGTATTCCTTTAAGTTTTTTTAAGACAGCCTTAATAATACTTTAATTAATCGCAAGCCTGTCCAGAGAGTGCCAAGAGTGGAATTGGGAGGGCAAATTGTTATAAAAGTGACCTTTAAAGTGCAGCAAGATATTTAAAAAGAGATGCCCAGAAGACTGCTAGATCCACAAGATTACATGTGGGACAAAGCCAGATTTGGAAGCCCTTGGTAACATGAAATAATACGAGCCGATGAAGCTGCCCAGTGTTTAAAGAGTGAAGAGAAGGTTGAACACAGCAGTATGCAGAAGAGTCGGGGATGGAGAGCCACAGCTCCTGAGCATCGGCTGTGCTGAGACTGATGAAGACAGTTATGAACACATAACAGAAATAGTGTCCTCCAGGGCAGGATCAAGAGGCAAATAAATCACTGGTCTAACTTACACTGAAAAGTCATGTATTTAGGGGCAGATTTAGGGTCTGCAGGATAGAGTTCCTATTGGTCTCATTCTAATGCAGGTTTCCTTTGGCATTACACAGCTGAGATGTCCTGAATGGAGGTTTTCACCTGCTGTAAACATGATGACATCCAGGATGTACAGCAGTGTCAGAAAATGGTGATGTCCCTGTGGTCCAGGTCCACTGCTCAGGAAGGCTGAGTTCTTCCTTCTCATGAAGCAGGTGAAGCTCCCCGTGGAGAACAGCTACTCAGCAAATACCCTCAGAAGCAAATGAAAAATATATGTCCTCGGGCAAACGTGCAGTGTAAAAACCAAGGGTGCTTCTCTGCATCTGCCTGAGGGGGTCAGACAGTGTGAGACAGATGCGCTCATCCACAGGCTCTGTCTACTCGCTGCCTCTGCGAAGCCTGCACAACATGTGGATATAGTTTACTGGCATATCCAAACCAGAGCGACAGTACAGACAGCCTGGAACTAATGTGTAGTTCTCTGGGGCAGAGACACCCACTGTGTGGCTACATACGTTTGTAATACAATCTTTGTACACTCCCTATATGCTTCAGTCTTGAAGAATAAGCGTTTTCTCCTAATCAAGTTTAGACTCAGTTTGAACACCCTGTCAAGTGGCGTTGCAATGCTTCATGCTTTTATTTCAGTTTCCACTGGAATGCACAAGTATTGCACAGCGTGTTATAGCTCCTGATGTGTAACGTAGCACAAGACAGAAAAAGGGCTTTCCCAGGAACTCTGGCATCCTTTTCAGTTACCTAGGCAGATGATAACCCAGGTAGTGTGGATTGGTCCAGGTGTCATCAGGCTGTCCCAGCGGTACTGCTCATCATCCATGAGCTTCAGCTTTTAACACATTGTATATAATGAATATGCTCAGAACTCTTAATCGTAATTGCAGGCACGTATTCCCCATGTAGCCAGCGAAAAATCCAAAGAAAAGGAGACTGAAGGAAGATAACTAGTCTAAAGTGCCGCTGAGATTTTGAGCCCTCTTTGTATGTGAATTAAGTCTGCCTTCCCTGAAAAGTGTCCGTATCGCTGCAAGAAACTGAACACGGAGAGTCGCCTTCAGCTGGCCCAGATTAGGCATGCATTTACAAAAGTACAAGCCTGAATATTTATACATAGCACAAGTTAGTAAACATTTGAACAAGTCAGTTACTGTGGGAAAAAGTGCTATAAACTTCATCAGGCTCTGGAAGTAGCGCTGCAGAGGTGTTATTTACTCATTGTTAAAATCTCACAATGTCTGCAGCTGTTCCTACAGATTTTATTGTGAGGCAACTCTGTGCGACTGGAGAATCGATACTGAAATAATGTGTTTTAAAGTACGGAAACTTGAATGTGAAACTTTACACTTTTTTGTAATCCACATTTCTTATTTTATCAGGTGCACATTTTCATTCGCTACTTCAGACGTAGAGTACGCCACTAGAAAGATCACGCCTGAAGTTCAAGTGGAAAAACACAGGCACATTTTTACTTAAGCACTTAAGAATGTGTCTTTCCTCTTCACGGTCTCTTTCTTTCTGCCAAATATCGATTAGCAAATATTGATTACTACAAGCCTAGGAAAAATGTGCAATAAGATAGACTGTCAAGCTCACGGTCATTTTCAATCTGATTCCTGAAGAAAAAGTGTTTTCAAATCTTGTTATGTTTGAGGTGAATAGGATTCCTATAGAAACACATGCTTCATATATATTTTTCCAGTCCCATGCGTGCATATATTTAGTCCAAGAATTTCCATGAGTCTCAAGCAGAATTCTCTGGCAAAATGCCCTCTGAGGGAGGAATCAACAATTCCCCGTTTCTGAAGCCTCTGTTACTGACTGTTCTCTCAGCTGCAGGGCTGGATTGAAGTGAGGGTCCTTCTTCATCTGCAGCCTGAGAAGGTCAGATATATCACGAAGAATGGTGTCGGAAATGTAAATGCAAGATCGTCAAATTTATTACTAAAGAAGATAATATTACAGTAACAGCTAAATAGCATATTGCAATAACTATATATTAATACAGATATTGTGAATTTAACAGGGGGGTTAGATACAGTTAAGGGGGTTTTAGATACTGTTAGTGAGGGGAACACACAATATTTTTAGGGCTAACTAAAAATGTCTCCTCAGTTTAACACCTTCAAAAGCGATGCTAAATTCTTTCATTTACCTTGCAATCATTCGTTGAGTGAAATTACTCAGTTTGTTGAAGATTGACTCCATGAAAGAGAAAAGACTGAAAGCAAATGGCTCTGAAGATCTTAAATGCCAGCAATGGAGCAATTTCTGTGATTGCATCTACCCTGTATTCTTGGTCACGTGGATTCATCTACCTTTGTTGCCTCCTGTGCAACGCCGCAAACGTAAAATAAAAATGAAACTGAGATGTAAAGAGATACTGGGAAGTATAACTTAACCATTTTGATTTTAGACTGAATTACTGAGGATGAGGAAGGAGAAGGTGATTTCTACAGTTTTATGGGCTAACAGAAATTCTGTATTTGCCACCTCAGTTTTGCACCAAGGAAAACAATAATGCTTGGTTTTAGTACTTCAGGATTTGCAACCACCTGGATAACACTGTTCAGAAAAGAAAGGACCTAAACTAGATAGTTTTAAAACATTGGTACTAATAATTTAAACTTCTTCTCTAGTCATTAGCAGAATTAATGAGTTATTTAGATTCAGTCCTTGTTTAGGCGATATTGTCTGTATGACACTGAAGACTTCTCAGGATTCTATTCTTAATGCCTCTACAAAATGATGCTGTGAAAATTGCTCTTTATTCTTTCACGAATACACTTCTATTCATTATTTTTTTAAAAGCACATAACTCACATTAAATCTCACACTAAATCTAGCTGGACTCTTAGCTCTTCCTTATAAAACAGTAAAAGAAACTAAGTTTTAGTATATATTTACACATTGCATCTAAAACAGTAAAAGAAATACCTTCACATACAGTTATTTTTAACTAACGTCAGTGTAAACTCTGTAAACTACATACTCTGTTGCTCAGTAAATAGTTGACAATTTCTCCTGTTTGTAATTTTTTGCCTTCTGTTTGATGATATATGCAGCTGTGGAGGGTGTTAGGTAACTGTCTTCAAATAACAGTCCATGAAAATATTTGATTGCAAACAAGCATATAATTAAATTTTAAAAAAATCAAATAAGAAAGATTAAATACGCTATTATGGAGCAGGCATAATTTCTTTCCTCTCTAGAAACTACTTTTCTCAGTTGATTTAAATACAAAACAAATAAAAAAACGCATCCTCAAAAAGAAACTATTGCCTTGAAGTTTCCCCTCATTAATCATATTTATCTTTTTTTTATGAGTATTCTAAAAATTTCTTCATTTTTATAATTACTTGTAATTTCTCAAATGAGAGTGTGATAGAAAGAAATCACAAAAAGAATTCCCCGGGTTATGGCATTCAGCTGCAAATTCCACATCAGTGTGCGCAGATATGCACACAGTTATGCACCGGCTCAAATAACGTGCTCACTAACTTCACATTTAAATACTGAGAATGTTAGTTCCTGTCCCAGAGTATTCTAGATGCATAAACGGAACTACAGACAATCCTGATGCAATTCACATTTCACCCCAGAACAGAGAACCAGTATCCTTCTGAAATGAGTTTGTTGTGTCTCAGCCTTTTACTGATCTCTGAAATCCAACAGAGGATGCCTGGAGAAAAAGCTTCTTGCAAAAGCGAGATCTTGCCTCTGGGACGGGCAGCGGGCACCTGATCAGTTGGACCCGCCTCCTGCCAACATACCTCTCGGCTCCACCAGCCCATCCTCAGCCCCACGCCTGGAGAAGCTGGAAAATCAAGATGGCATTCAAACGTGGTGGAGTGGGTCGGTATGGGATAGTAGCTCCTGCAGGCTTCATACTGAGACCCGCTGGGAAAGGGTAAGAAGATACAAAGAATAAAAGTGCCAGGAAAGATTCTGTGGTGACTCTGGAATTTACTTAGAGTCTAAAAGAAAACAAGCTTCAATTAACGGTGGCTAGACTTGATACCTTCTTTATTATCTAAGGTTCCGGAAGCGTAATGTCTAGCCTGGCCTTTGGCATTTAGTAAGTGTCCGTATGAGTTAAGCAACTACAAATTAAGCTGTGAAGTTATCAGTTAAACTGTGAAGGGGTTTGTTTGGGTTTTTTTTTGGGGGGTAGTGCTACAAAATTATATTTTTGTAGAGAAAATGTGGTAAATGCCAGTTATAACTTGTTGCATTGGATTTGTGTGGCAAGGTTTTGGGCTACAGGGGTGGCTTCTGTGAGAAGCTGCTAGAAGC
>RSEF01000002.1:122998204-123016247 GCA_003993805.1 Himantopus leucocephalus | reverse complement strand
GAGTGACCACCAAAATTCTTTTTCTGCAATGTCATTGAAGTTAAATTACGACTTTTAAAATAGAGTTTGGTTATATTCATAATGTGGAATTATATGTTTTGAACTGATAAATTGTCTATTATTTCAGTTTATACTTTTTTTTTTAATTTGAGTATCATAAATTATATACGGGACATGGTTTCTCGGAGGAATTACCTATTTGTAGGAAACCAAAGCAGAGGACACATCTAAGCACTACAGAATGTGCTGTCATTGTATGATATACTGGGCAGCAGGAAGAATGATTTATTTGTACTGTACACTCACTCAAAATTCACTTATTTGCCACTTTAATTATCTTTTTTCAGGTAAAACATCCACACATTTTAAATGTCTTCTTAGTCAGTTTATACAGTGTCAGGCAAGAAATTATGCCATTAATGGTTTAAAGAATGAGTCAGCTCCAGAGGATACGTTTTTATCATTTTCGTGTTTGAGGTAATCCATCTGCTATCTTTAATAATACCACAAATACAGCAAATGTCTATATCGATTTGTGTGAATGTAATGAATATTTCTGTGTGATTTTAGTCACATCGTGATTTCTTTGAATACATTAATAATACTGCCTTCATTCCTGTGTGTTATATATACCTATATTTGAAATTTATATCCGGAACATATTTATAGCACATTTTACACATTAGTTTTTTCTTTTGGATCAGTGTAACTTGTAATAAAGTTCTAGTAAGAATCTTCAGAGTTGTGAGCCTGAGCTTTCTGCAAATATTGGGCAGGTATTTGTTGTCTCAGAAAATTAATTCCATGAATGCTCTTGTTAGTAAACTTTTCTTAAAGTACTCAAGACTATTATAACATAGAGTTACTATTGATGATAACAGGATACCTTTATTAAGAGACAGTGATAGGCTTATTAGTGCATGATAAAGAAATTTAGATAGTGTAATGAAGTGATTAAAGTCTAAGTTTGATCTTGGAAATACATTTTTATTTGAAAATAAAATACATCCAAGATCCCAAAACAATGGCCCACAATGGGAAAAACAGCAGTATAGTAAAGTTGACATAATTTCCAAAAGAGTTTCTTTTGTGGTAGAAAGGAGATGGATTTTTTTCCCCATTTTCAAATTTGCCATTAACTTCTATTAGAAGTCACATTAATAGGTAGAATCTGCATTAGATGTTTGCTTAATGTGCTGGCTAGCAAGGAAGTATCAAAGATCTAAAAAATCCCATTTTTCCAGAGTGCAGTGATATAATTTTCTTTTATTGTTTTGCAAAGCTCAGATACCATGCAGAGATGGATGACTTTAATACCCATCTAGCACTGACATTTACAAAAGTGCCATACTTGAGACAAATAATTGGACAACAGGCTTTGCACTGTTAGCCTCAACTCCCCAAAAGACACACCACTGAAGAAATATATACACTCTTCTTCTGAGGACAAAGGGGTCTGAAAGTCTGTTAATGAATCACATAAGAAAAAGGATTTTGAAGTCTTTTGACTGTAATAATGTCTTCCCTGCTGAGAAGTTAATAATCTGTTGGTTCTCTTTCCCTCTTTTGAACATTAGTTTGAAGAGCTTCCATTATTGTTTTTGTCCCTAGCTGGGGAGAAAGCAAATTCTTTGACCCTACTATTATAGAAAAAAAAAGTTTCTCCTTTTCAGTCACAAAAAAAATAGACAAATATTTTTAAAGACCAACCTCCCACCTCTGCCCAGCTGAGTGGCCACTGGGAACTTCAAGTCCATGCTCTGTATGACACCTTGTGTTGGCCCATACTCAATGGCCTTTTTTCCCTTGAAACAAGAGGATCCTGGATAAGAACCAAGGTTGCAATATTGTACTAAAGCACGTGTCACTGTTCCTTCACTACCCATTTACTCAGAAACTTTATGTTAGAATTTCTGTGAGTGTACCTACCTCGGACTTTATTGTAATATAATATATATAATTTAGTATATATATGAAATACTTTTTTTTTTTTTTTAAATTTGGTAGCAACAATGGTATATCAAGAACTTGGATATCTGCAACACAGGTAATTAGGAAAATGTCAATCAATGAATAGTGGGGTTTTTTTCCCCTAAGAAACAGTGAAAGTCCTAGGATTCAGTGCACTGAAATATAATTTTTGTCCATCAAATGATACCTATTATTTCAATAAGGTATTAACAAATTTTATCTCACATTTTCCTTCTTCTGGGATTTACCTAAATCATGTTAATATGATTACGTCTCCTGCCTAAGTGGTTCTTATACCACAGTGGGAACATGGACAGGATGATCCGCAGAAGTTGTAAACTGGCATAGATACAAAAAAATACTGGCCTCCTTAATGGGATCTCAAGATACAACGGATGGATGATTACTGATAGATGACCTGATTCACAAAACCTGATCCACCTTGGGGGTCCTATGATCACGTTGATGCTGGTTTTTTTTTTGTTTGTTTTAAACTTATTCCAGGATTTGTAGGATTTCCAAGTTTAATTTAAAGCACTAACAATTCTAATAAAAAGACCATACTTTACATTTTTCATTAACAAAGCGTCTGAGATGTGAAAAAAGTTTCACAGAATTCTTGTTTCAAAATCTGGATTTGTCTCAAGCTCTTTATATTTGGAGTGCTTGAATCTTTTCTTGTGACGCGGGTCCATGCCCCTGTAGCAAAATTTTTGCTAATTTGTGAGAATCTTAATTAAGCTGTAAGGAACCTGAAAACTAGTGACTGTGAGAACTGAACATTATGCTGTCCTCTTTCTTGGGGCAATTTATGAATTCACTTCTTTTGGGAGCTTCAGAAATGATACGGTCAACATTTTTAAAAGAGGATATTCAACACCAAAAAAAAGCATTTTAACTTGGGGAACTTTTATGATTTGTTTCAGAGTGTTGATTTCCTAACAATTTTGAAATACCTAGAATTTTCCCATATGTCTTGTCTCTCACTCCTCTTGAGACGTAAGAAAAGGGAAATATCTGTTTAGATTTCATTGCCCTAAGGCAGGGACTCTGAGCTAAATAACAAAGGCTGTTTTGCAAAATAAGAACTAGAGCAATTTTTACCCTCTTAGCATGTGGAGTCCAGTAACTTCCATGAAAAATCAGCTCTACGTGTTAGCCCATACACTAAACTCAGGGCAAAACTCCGGTCAGCCATGGTTGGGCATGCAAAATGGTGGGATATCAGCACTTCCTAACTACTTCTTTTTGCAGACGTTCAGCACTGTCTGTGTGTAGGAGTAAGTCACGTAAAGAGTAAGATCAAGTCAGTCCTGAAGACAAAGAATGGTTAAGCCCAAGACCGATTAATATGAGAGAGAGGGTGCAGCAGACACTGCCGCAGCCCAGACATTGGTGCAGAACATCCTGTCTTATGTCTTGGTCTTGTACTTAATGGTGGCTTTTACTCAGCAAAATAAATTCTCCCCTTTATTGGGTTTAAATTAATTTTTAAGTCTTTCATATTTCAGAAATGGAGTTTGAGTACCACTACTTTTCACGTAGCCTTTTTTTGAGTCAAACCCTGAGCAGATGTCTATGAGAAGATATTATGCGTTTTCAGTGGATGTAATGGCGACAAAGAAGCATAAAAGTGCATGGAAGATTTGGAAACCAGGAAGCTAGATGCATGCCTTAATTGTCACACAGTGAAAGACTTTTGTCACAACAAAGCTTTTAGCATCCAGCAGAGAGTTCATGGATAGTCTAATTTCTTATTAATCAGGAAAGTGCCTGTTATATTATTGAGTGAAGTGGGGTTCCAAAAATTAACACTGTTTAATTGCCCAGCTGGAATTGTAAACAGTTATCAAATTTGACTGCTAATGTCACAAATCCATCTTTAACATGGGTTATTGTGCTTCATCTCGGGCAGGGTAAAAATAAAAGCTGTCTTTGACTGTAGAAGACAAACAGTCAGTTGAATGGCTGTGATCTCAATGCTGTTCTGCTGGATAATAGTTTTGCAGATGTTGAAATAAACAGGGAAAATATTAAATTAACAGGGAGTGAAAAGCTTGTTCTACAGTTTTCCTCTTAGACCAGTGCTAACCCCATTGGTCCAGTTCTGCTGCATGTGGAAGTGCTTGATACTTTCCTTCTTAGGGTTCATAACTAGAAGATCTGGAGTTTATGTTCACTTGTGTGGGCTATTCCCACACACAGGCAAGACCTTGAGTTTGTGTCTTTTTCTGAACTGGGTGACGTAAGATGTGAGAACAGGGATCCCTGAGCAGGTCTGCCCTTGTGTTTGGGGTCAGTCCAGAGTGTGCCCTCACCAGGAGAGCAAGCTTTGCCAACCTCCTTAATCGGTATTTTGTGTAGGACCTGGCACCCAGTTTGTGGGCAGAGTGCTCCCAGGAGCCACTCTTGCCTCTCCCTCATGACCGGTCTTCCTTACTGGGGATGGCAGAGAGCGTGGCAGAGGGCAGGGGAGGGCAGGGGGCAGACGAGCCCCCTCTTGCCTTCCCAGGGTCAGTGGAGACGCCACGGGGTGTGCAGAGGACAGGGGAGCTTGTACTGAGGGGTCTGCATGCAGCTGCAATGAGGTGAGACTCACTCTAGCAGTGAGAGTGGAGGTGGTTTGGGGCTCTCGAGCTTGCAGGTTGCCCTCCCAGCCATTTGGCCCAGTGCAATCGCCTGGTCTGCAACTGTGCCGGTCTGATTTCCACATCCTCCCCTTCAGTCTCCCTGTGGGAGGATGGGATCGTCTCCAGCTCAGAGGGAGCAAGCTCTGAAGGCACTTAAACTCTGCCTAGACATTTGTCATTAGGATCTCAAAAACACTTGGACATACCTCTAACTTCAGCACTGGGGAAGCCAGAGCACCAATTGTTGCCTGACATATGAAGGCAGACCTAGGACTCAGAAGTAAATAAAATATCTGATCATATCTGATTACGTGTCAATATAGAACCAATTCTATCATGGAAATGGATGAAAAGTGCCATAAATTGACAGCTGAATAGCCCTAAAGGAACTTTAATACAGATTCGGAACAAAACCTTCTGGAAGAGTGAATTTTCTTGACCCCTGGCTTCCTCTCCCTGCCCTATGTCACTACATGTCCATCTGCCCTCAGGAATTCTCTGAAGCACGTGTTTTGTTGTTGTAAAACATAATTTAATTTAATTCATTTTATTTAATTTAATTCATAATTCATAAGGAAATTTCAGTTTTTACCCATTTCACACTTGTGAAATTTTTCACAATAACCAGACTATCCTCCTCAGATGTTTTCAAAATGAGTTTTATGTTTTGTTGAAACTGTATTTTTGACTTTATAATTCAATTAATGGTAAGATAAACCTTTGAAGGACACTCTCAAAATAAAGTATTTTAAAATTATTTAAAACACATAATTTTTTTCTGATCTCATATGAATTTTGGGAATATTATTTTTATAAGTTTTTTGTCAAGATTTTGACTTTTGTTGGAAATAATGGATGGAAAAAAAGATGGAAATAATTATTTGACAATTAATTTCTTTACCTGTAATGCAACAAACCCTTTATATTTTTGTGCTTCCAATGCCAGAAACTTCAAAATTGTTTTAATTTATTATTCTTGATGACACATACCCTGTTGTGAAACTCATAGTATTCTCATATTTATAAAATTCAATAAAAAATTCTCAGATAGCTAGCAAAACTTTGCAATTGAAACTGATGTTTTCTGCTACAAAAAAAAGTGTTACTTTTCAGTGGTAATCAAAGAATTGGTGATGATTTGATTCAACCTTTGTGCTAATGCACTTTAATTTTCTCCTTTTTGATATGTTGGGTAACTTGCACATTACATAGCCCTGAGGGAATCTGAAATCAAATCCTCCAACAATGATAGAAAATGTATATTACTTTCAGGAAGCTTTATATGGGGCTCATCAGGAGCAAAGTTTAAGCTCTTCCAGTTGTGCTATACTGGTCAATCCTTTTACAATTACCAAATAACAACTTATGAAAAGATGCAGTAACATTTCTGCTATTTTTTTTTTTTTACTAGGGACACAAACATGNGGGCACAACTGTCTCTGTGGTGAATTATTCTATTAACATAGACTCTCTTTAGCTCCTGTTACTAAGAGTTAGCATGGACACAAGGAAGTAATCTCTCCTCACTGTCTTACATCTACTGTTATACCTCTGGTGTTTTCTGTTGTCTAAAAGCAGCCCTGGCCACACTGACCACTGCTTATTTGAGGGTTTTTCCCAGAGCACGTCCTGTGACATCCCTTCATTTGCAGTCCCAGTAGATATTTTCAATAAAATTCACATTAACAAGTGTATACATACCTTTGCTGCTTGGATCACAGGCAAGTTTAGGGCCCCTCATTACAAGAAAGACATTGAGGTGCTGGATCATGTCCAGAGAACGGCAAGAAAGATGGTGAGGGGTCTAGAGCACAAGTCTTATGAGGAGCGGCTGAGGGAACTGGGTTTTTTTAGCCTGGAGAAAAGGAGGTTCAGGAGAGACCTTATCATTCTTTACAACTACCTGAAAAGAGGTTGTAGTGAGGTGGGTGTTGGTCTCTTCTCCCAGGTAACAAGTGATAGGACAAGAGGAAACAGACTCAAGTTGCACCAGGGGAGGTTTAGATTGGATATTGGGAAAAATTTCTTCTCCGAGAGGGTTGTCAAGCATTGGAACAGGCTGCCCAAGGAAGCTGTTGAGTCACCATCCTTGGAGGTATTTAAAAGATGGGTAGATGTGGTGCTTAGAGACATGGCTTAGTGGTGGACTTGGCAGTGCTAGGTTAATGGTTGGACTTGATAATCTTATAGGTCTTTTCCAACCTAAACAGTTCTATAATTCTATGTTCTGATTTTTCCAGAAAGAGCAATGGTCGTCTGATGTTGCTCTTCATGAACAGATGCAAACTGTAAGGTAATTTATTTTAGTCTTCTTTTAATGTGAAGGAGGGCACAGAAATAATTTCCCAGAGTGAAGAGAATGAATGTGGCACATTTTCTCAGTAGTTTCCATGTTTCAATGTCAGTTCAAATGATAATTTTCCCCTCTACAAAAATATATTCTAAAGTTATTCTACAGGGAGAGTTTATGTTATCTTTTGAGCCATCAGTCACTGATTATAATTTCAAAGCAGTACTAATAGCTATTGGTACTCATTTCATAACAAGTTTGACCACAGGGATTTTGGCTGAGGATGTACTAAGACAATCACTGAGTATCATTGCAGATGATAATTTTATGTTAAACTTCAGTTTAGCAAGAATAGACTCGATGCTGTGTCTGTGCCTTGGCAATGATAAAAAAACCTTTGATAAGTATGATATTTTTCTCTACCTTCAGAAGGAGTATCAGTGAAATGAACATTTGAAATATGATATTGGTGAGACCAAAGCAGGCATGTCAGTGGGCTGCATGCAGAGACCCTTAATGATTCCTGCTGGTTATGAATAGTGATTTGGTTATGCAACAGAAGAATGTTTTAACAGTTTGCCAGTGATATTGTCCTGTTGAGGTTATTTCTTATTGTTTAATGGAACACTTGTAATCTTAAAATCCGGGGTGTATTTCTCTCATGTTTTTCCTGTGATCATACATGCCAATGATCCCTGGAACACAGTTATGATTTGTGGTTCTCCTGAGCTGCGCTCTTTCTCCCTTTCCCAGGGAGCTGCACTAGCTCTGCTACTCATGGTCTTCAGATTAAGTCTCAGCATTCATCCCTGGCTGGTGATATTACATTAGAAAAGCAAGAAACCTCAAAGATGGCAGTCTGCAGGCTACCAGGCTCCCCTTCTCTCCTCATGAGAGACCTCCAGGTTAACTCTTGCTCCCACACCCTGCTATTTGCCCAGCCCAGGTCTCTACTGCCATACCCTGTATTAAGAGAATTCACTGTTTTATGTAACCATCTGCCAGTAGATGAGTGGAGGGCAGTTGGGATGAATGAGGGAAGATCCTGTAGGTTATCAGCTGTGCATGACACTCCAGTGGTAGCTATCTGAGCCTGTGCTGAGCAGCCCGTACGGCACTGGTTTGTCCCACCAACTCCTAGCAGCTCAGTGATGGTGCAGAGTGCCCTTCCCATGAAGGCTGCAGTGCTGAAAGCATAATGAAGCCATGAAGGCCTCCATTGTCCCTCTGGCATGTAACCAAGGGCTGAGTGGCCCTGTTGCTGAGGGTGCTGCAAAGCTGGCCCCAGCACTGACAGAGCCCACCAGCTGGTAGGAGCACAATCTTTGCCTAAGGATTGGCAAAAATGTGCAGTTTTCCAGTTTTCTGTTTGCTCATGGAGACAAGATAAACATTACCGCCCAATACACATTTTGTTCTTGACAAGAACTGAAAAGCTCAGTCTTGTTCAATGGATGACACTTTTGTCCTCCTCATTGACCTTGGCCTTTGCAGCCAGCACCTTACACACGGTGCTGGCATGGTGCAGATCTACAGGGTCTTCTAGAAAGGACCCCAGGAACCAGGGAAATGGGCCTGCACCTCTGCTGGGTGGCTCTGAGCGTGCACACCCCCCAGGGCAGGGAATTAGACCTGGGATCCCCAGGCCGATAGGCTGAGATAACGTCAAAAAAAGCTTTGCAAATGTGCCCTCTCCTACCCTAAATTAATTATGCTTTCTGGGAACAGCATTCAGCCCTAAATTGAATAGACGTCCACTAAAGAAAAAAATGTGCCATTGATGATTGGAGGAGATCTTCCAAAGTGTTTAGGCAGCAGGCTTAGACATAACAGCAATAAACCTTTTCCAAAGGAAAACCTCTTAACTAAAACCCAGCTAAAGACAGACACTCCCTAGGGTCTGTCCTTGGTCTTCCTTCTTGACCCACTAGAAAATGTAAAGTTTCAAATTTCTGGATGTCTAGGCATGCTAATGTTTGCTACAGTTCATATAGATACTCTTGCAGAATACCAAAGCCCTGTCTTAATCAAACAGGTCAACTCCCATTGTGCTCACCTTCCGCATTGGCAGGAGCTGGGTTAGACCCATCTGATAAAGGTGTTATACGTAACAGGACTGTAGATTGTCAGTATAGATTTGCAGAAACAGCTGGAAATTCAGAAACTTGTCCTTAGGTGTCTTTGCAAGTTTTCCTCATAATGAGAAGAACCTTGATGTAATGATAGAATTTAAATGGTAAAAATGGAAACTGTTGCTAGAAAGCAAGCACTTTATTGTAGTTTTATATTTTCAGCTCGATTGCAGAATCTCTGTTAATTTCAGTTTTCACAATCTGAGTTGTCTAATAGTTTTCAGATCTTCGTCATCCGCCTTCAAGTGTATTTTCTTTTTCATCACATAGCAAAAAGGTTTCTGCCTGGTTTTTTTCAGCTTTTTCTTAAATCCCCATGTGCACATGACAAACACTGAGGCATAATTCCATCATCTCTAAGGTATTTTAATCTGCTTATAATTTAATTAAAAATATTTGCTGTGGATTTGTTCAGTGATAATGGAACATAGGCCTTTGCATTCATTTCACGATTTAATTGAAATCAAGTTCTGTCAAAACAAGAAATGATGTTGCCTAATAGATTCTGGGCACAGATTAGCTGACCTGAGTGGGCGTGTTTCTTCAACAGTTCTTCTGTTTTCTCAAGAAACTGCAAATCCCACTGCTAGTTCTTGGGATTTTCCCTCAAAAATGTTCCTGCTGTGTATATGAGCACAGACAGGCAGATTGTATGCCACTTCACAGCTTCATTTCTTGGAGTAAAGCTGTTTGATTTGCATCCAGATAGCAACTATCGCAATACACTTTTCGTAAGCAGCTCACAATCCACAGAAATATGCTTCTAGGTCTTAGTCTTTCCCCATTTTGCTCAACCTCTTTTATATCTCATGTAACGTAGTCACAGTCCATCCATTACAGGTCTCTTACATTAACAATATTCTTTGACTCTTCCTCAGTCAATGCACAGCACNTTCTCTTGTTAAAATATGAGTGGACTGGGTTGCATTTAGCATCTACATGTTCTGTGGAATAAGGGAAACCCTTCTGTTAGATGACTAGACCCCATTTGCACGTCTCAAGGTATATCCCTCCCTCCACTGGCAGGAGAAGCAACTTAAGCAGCTCTGACTCCCTCCCCTTGTTTCTCCTGCAGCACAGACCAAAGCCCAGACAAGGCTGGATTGTTCTCCCCTTGGAATGACCGACTCTCCATTCCGCCTGGAAAAACTCCTGCCAATGTCTTTGTTGACAACAAAAAGAAAATGTTGTCACAAGTCAGTGACATGTAAATGTCCTTCAAAAGCTGATGCTTTTTCTGGCAGTGAGTAACACCTTTCTGGATATTTCCACTTGCTTCCAGGGGGCTACTTGCAGGGTGAGATTTAACTCAGTGTGATTAGCAGCCAGGGAAAATAAGGACAAGAATTATGTACTGGAAAAGTATATACATCCAATATTTTAAATGTCCCCTTCATTTCATTTCAAAAAGTTTCTTTGACTATGAACTGAGGATGAATTAATTCATCCTCATTTCCCCCCAGGCAAGCTTCTCTTTATCTGCTTTGAAACCCCTAAAGGTCCCATCTAGTGTGGTGGAAAAAGTCACATCATCAGAACCAAGGCAGTAATTGAAAATCCTTGACAAAAGGTCTTAATCTGGAAGACCTTTCTCCTGTGGAGTTCCCTGGCAATGTTGAATTAAATTGTTTTTTGACTTGTCACACCAGCTAGTCTTGTGGCTCAGTTAGCTCAATCGTGTGGAAAGTCTTCATATACCAGGAAAAGTACCCAGTTTATCAGAAAGTCTTTTAGATGAACTGACCTCTGTTGAAATAGCCATTGAACTACAAAAGCCTATTACATACTCTGCTGTATATGAAGATAAACCTTTAATTCTCTGTCACAAACAGAAGGAGGGAGTGTGAAGCCATGCAATGTGTAGCCAACATTACTTTGTTAAGCTTTTGCAGGGAAAAAGTGCAAAACAGCCTCCAGAAATAACAGTGAATTGATCTAGGAACTCTGGATGTTAAATCAGACAATTGCTTATGGCAGCATGAAAAACCTGATCACCTAACCGGTTTTATCACCTACGGTGTGGGTGTAAGAATCAATAGGAACATTTTCCCAATATTGCCTAGTGTATTGGTACAAATCAGTCTGAGCAGGTCTTTGGCTTTGTAAATGCAGGCAGCTGTCAGTCTTCAGTGGGGGAGTTGTGCTTTATAACAATATATGAATGTGGGAAGTAAATCTGTCACCTGTCAGTCTGTCTGAAATGTGCATAAGGTTCCTCACTTAGCCAAAGACTGTTAATTGCACACAGTGACAATGTGTGGTATTTTAAAAAAAAAAGTTAAGCATGTATTTATGGGAAAGTTAAGCAGAGAGTGTATTCTACCCCTTGAAGAACAAGAGATGTTGGTGGAACCGGTCTATAAAATAAAGCACGCTGATTGTTTTCTTGACAAGCAAAATTACTCAGATCTTGGTGGAAAGCATTTCAACATTGCAGGGCAGCAAGAATTTTCTTTCGCAGCTCAGTGTGATATGCATCACAAATGAATATTAGCAATAATTATCAGTTTTATGTTCTGTTAAGCAAAAATCCACTTTTTGTTCTCATTTCCTTTCCACATTCACACATACTCATTTTACAAAAGGATAGATTTTCATGGAAAATGTTGGATGCTGGGATGAAAATCTAAAGAATTTTCTGACATTTTTGTGAAAAAAAGTAAAATCAGTTAAAGTATTCAATATCTAATCACGAGATGAACAGGTGGTCATAATCCTTTTACTGTTGAATTTTCTGCAAAGCACCTGGATTCAGACCTGGTTGGATTTTTAGCTGGATTCCATGCCGAAAGAGTGCATTGTGCATGTCACAACCCTGGCAGACTGTATCCTATTGTGTTCTTTTTCCATCTGGCATTTGATCAGCTAACAACCCTCAGGAGGACCACATTTTGTGCTCTGGAGGATTCTGCCCTGCCTGGTGTACTGGTTTGTAACCAACACCTACCAAGGCAGCCTGGACACTCTTTCTTTTCAATTTATCCAGCATTTCCTCTCTCTTGCCTTGCCTGTTCTTCCAGAACAGGCCATTTGCATTAATTTGTATTCATTTATACGGATTTATGAGTCATGTGTTTTATCCTGCCATATCCTGTTACACCAATTAAATCTTTGTTCTGGCTAAAACCTTAGAACCCCCATCATCTTATTTCCCCAAGTTTTCTGTGGACTGACACACTTCCTTCTTCTCCACCCTTCAGCCCTCTTCTGAGCAACCTTGTCTCCCAGTCTCAGGTTCCTTGTCTAGTTTAAGCTGTTCTTACATGTACCCATTGGCCTCTTGTCCTTTTCCCATGACTCTTGTTTAAAGCCCTCCTCACCAGCTTAGTGAGACAGTGTCCATCCTTAACCAACCTCTCATGAACATCTCCCCATGTTTGAAGAAGTAAAGCTTCCTGAGAGGGGAGGCTCACGTCCACCTCTTCTGGTGAGACCGGTGAGTCTGTCAGCTTGTAGCAGAGCGAGCAGTGCCTGGTGTGCTCAGCCAGCTGGGTGAAGCTCGGCCACCTGAGCACATCCTCCCTCCCATTTGGCAACTTGGAAGGCAGAACGTGAAGTGTGATTCAGATCCAGCCCCCAGAAGGATAATTCACTTGCCTCAGGATGGAAGCACTCACCATCACCACCTGCCTTGGGAGAGGAGGATGTGGGATGTGTAACTTCTCCCATTTCACCACAAAGGGTTGCCCCAAGACAGAATTCTTTACCAGTTAAGTGGTTCTTTCCGAAGGAGAAATGTTAATGCTTTTCTATCCAAGGTCAGAGGCTAAATATTCCTTGAGGAATAACCCGTTCCTCTTTTGTTGGTACCGCTCCGTGCCCTGGTAGATGGTGAGCTTATTTGCATCCCTTTTAAGTAAAAAAAAAAAGATTAAGTAGTCCTGTTTCTGGGTAAGTACTTCCAATATGGTGTATTTACCATGGACAATTTGCTAAAGCCTGTAGAATTTTGCCATTGTTGTAAAGACAAATGAATGGGAGTAAGAAGATTGATACCAAAATTACAAGCCCAATCATGTACCTTCTTGCAGAGAGTATTGGTTAGTTGCAGAGGAAAAGTGTAAGAAATGGCCTAAAAGAAAATTTTATAAATTTTCTATCAATTTAAGCTTGGGTATGGTTTAAATTCATTTACAGCTAGCATATCTATAGTGATCTGAACAGATATTTTTCATCCAGTTGCCGAAATTTATTCATTTGCTTATTTGATTCTCTGCTTCTGGCTAAATCAACTGTATCCAACCGTAAAAAACGCTATTGCCATTTTGTCATTCAGTCAATTTGGAGAGGTGAAACTGTTGGGAGAAATCTTGGTACCATTTTCCTCCTAGAGATTGAAAATGGAATGCTTAAATCAGTGCTTCCAAGTAGCTATTTGCTTTCATGAACATCAGACTTTTTTTCCACTAACTGCCGCATGAATTACACTTCAATGAAGTCAGTATGTCTCTTCATTAAAGATTATCTCTGTATCATTTCCATATAGTTCAAAGAACTCAAATATCATCACAGGCTTCATTGTAAAGATTTATTCCAGGTAGGGATTCACCCTTCAGCAATACTTTTTGCTTTCAGCTCATTTGCAGCTTGCCCTAGCGCGCAGGGGGGCAAAACATGGCTGTGCAGTCCCAGGAGTGGCTGAGGATGCCCAGGGATGGAGAGCAGCTATCTTCCTGCTCCTTCTCTGACTGCAGGAGGGAGTGAGGGAGGGAGATGTTGCTGTTTTCTGTACTTCTGCTAGCATCCTGGAGTGTCAAAGTAGCTTCTACAGCTCACACTGTCATTTTCATGTTCCCAAGGGTGATGAAAATACTCAAATTGTTAAATTGTCTGCTGGTTTTCTCTATTGCCATCTTAGAACACAGATAATCCTATGATGAAAAAGGGGTCCTCAGCAGGACTTGGGCATGTGGTTAAAATGTGACACAATAAGAGAATGGCACTGGAGTAAAGGTGCTGGAATAGCAGTCGCCAGCTTTACAGTTGTCAACAGAAGAGATGTCTTCAGTGCATTTTAGTTTCTTTCCTTTCAACTGCTTATGCAGTTTGTTAAGTATTAATAGCATTTCTACAGTATGAAAGCTCATCTCTTCCCATGCCCTACATGTTCAAATGAAGGTGACTCTTAATACATGTGTATAAAGCCAGGTGTTTCTTCATCTCGGAGTGAATATGCAACTGAATATAAATCAAAACACATACAAAATATCTAATTAAAGCAGATGTTTAGTCAGTCTAGGAAAGTGAAATCCCTATCCTGAGATGGCTTCCAATACTGGAATAATGACTGATTCCTCAAGATCGGCTGCTTGCATGTGTGATCTTCATTCAAGTTGACGGAGAAGAACAGAAATACTGGCATTTATGGGCACAGAAGTGCACTGGTACCCCTTTGGAAAGATTTACAGGGTACCAAGCCTGAAGTGAGTAAAAAAAAGCCCAGAATGAATGATGTTTTGATCACCTTCAAATTGTGTCCTGATGAACCTTGATGTCTTATCTCTATCATAACGTAGTATCAATTACTTTCGAACAGTGAGTGAAAGACAGGATACAGAAGACAAATTGCTAATGGAGGCAGGAAGGTCTTTAGCAAGTCCATTAATCCATTCCTTTCGTTCTAATATCTAACACAAGCAGCAGTTAGAGATGATGGTGGAGGTTTCCCCTAGTATACGAGTGGTGTGGGCTCTTATCTGAGCAGCACTTGCTTTGTCTTCGTCGAAAGCTCCTGTACATTTTTACAATTATCTGTGGCATTTTGTCCTTTTATTAAATACAGCTTCCATCAGACATAGCTGCTCTCATGCCCCTGAGACTTACTGCATCAGAATTGTACTCACAACTCTTGTTTATGGTCTGACCAGGAACTGTCGTGGATTGCGATGCAGAGCAAACAGCATCACAAGAAAACCTCTGTCATAAAGTGTGTGTTTAATGCTTTAGACATGAACTTGACTGCTGCAGATATTGTGAAATATCTGCCTTTGCAGAATGCACCAGGGTTGTTGCCTTTGTCTTTCCCTTCTGTTTATATGAACCTCTATTAAAAGAAAAACTATTGGTTCAAGCACCCTGTTACATCTTAATCCTGTGGTTTTGCTTTGGCAGTCTCTGCTGTGAAGCAAGGAACACTGTCNCCTTGATGCAGTTTAGGGAAACTGACAGTAGCTGTAGCCGTATCTATGCAACACTCTGGCACAGCGAAGGGAAGTGGCATGGTGTACATCTTGGGATTACATTGACTCCTGCCTTCTGGATTTTTGATTGTGATTCATGAAGAGTTTGCTTTAGCAACTATGCTGACTGATTGCCAGCTGGTGTGGATCTCTCCTGCATGCTCAGCAGCACAGGTGTCTAATATTGACAGAAATTTGGTCTATTGAGGCATTGCTTAAGGAGCCTAGTCTTAATTCTTCATGTAGATGGTCTCCCAAGCATTTCCAATATCTGCAGACAAAAGTTGTCATTTACATGAATAACACAAAAGCTTTATGGCACCTCTATTGTCACCTGCCATAGCTGATACAGTCTTCTGTATAGAAAGTGAAGCCAATTGCTTTGAGTTCATTTCCCTGGAAAAATGCTGGAGACATCACTTTATTGCCCTGCTCCTCAAGTTCATGGCCAGTGATGGCAGTGATGGTATTTCCATCCTTTATAAACTGTTTTGAGGCCAAATGGTGAAAACTCCTTAAGAACTAGGCATCATTATATAGCGAGCGCTTTGTAGCTGTGAAAGTTTAAGGTTTTATGCATTATTTGCCAAAAGAGAATGGACATGTGGGTTTTTCCCTGTATTATTGGTATAATATTAATACACAATATGATTTTAAGACATGACCTGCAAAATCAGGGACAGAGAACACTGTGCTTGCAAATGACATTTAATGACTGCCACAAAAATAATAGCTGGCTGGAATTCACTGCTTGTATTCAGATAGCTGAAACAGCCTGAGTGCTGCTGACTGGGGTTCGGGGACTGTTGCCAAATTAGAAGGGGAACTTAGAAACTTTTGGTTATAGTAAGCCAGAAAGGGCTATTAGTTCTCCAGTTTCGCTAAGTACCGAGTGATGTCAGTATGCAAGCATATGGGAACAGCTCCTCCCACACCACATCTCTGATAGATCCTACAAAGTTCTCACAGTAGGGTAGGAAGAGTTACTGGCAACATCACAAGAAATTTCAGCTTGCTAAGTCCTGCTGAGGGCATTGGTCTCCTGGCTTTTCAACTTACCACCTTGATGTCCTAAGGTACTTCTCCTCAGGTCAATAAATTTTGTCATGTGAAAGGCAAAATTAGACTTCTGTTTCTTTATGGGCTTTATTTTCAGAAGTCAGCAGAACACTGGATGATGGGATAGGTGTTCAGTATAGGCTATGTCTGAATTAACAAACTAATCAGAGCCTGGGGCTCTGGTTTGTATCGTTAAATTGTTAGCATTGGAGTTTTTTGCCCATGTACCCTAATGTTCTCTGAAGCGATGGCCAGGCCAGCTTGCATCAGCAGCTAATTCAAATAATCTGGAGGTGGTGGATGAACGTGTAGCTGTAAGGACTTGAGCTATGCTGTAATACTTAGTTTCTGGGACAGAAAACTGTCCCCCGACTATCCGAGAGAGCTCTGTAGCCATAATCATTATGACTTTACTGAAAAAGTCTTTGCATCTCAAAAACACTCCTTAGAGGAAAAAACCAACATTATTTTAGAGAAGAATTTTAAGCTTATTGCATAATACCTATGATATTAAATACTATTTGTATTCCTATGGCATTGCCTGTAGACCTCAGATTGAGACCAATGCTGCCAACCTACTCTCCCATTGCTGAGTGCTGTAACAGCTCACAGACTGAGCTGAGGAATTTCTGATCTCATCTGAGATCACAACAAAAGGATGCAATTTACAACAAATAATAATAGTAAAAAAAGATCGTGTAACAATTGCACAGCTTGAAAAAATTATGTTGTTCCAAGTATATTTTTTAAATGAAAGCCATTTAAAAAAGAATGAATGATGTCATATTCTATTCTTTTCTTTTTGTCTTTCATCTTTCAGTAAGTAAATGAAGTTCTATAAAATGCCAGCAGAGTCCTCTTTATTAACTTAAAGCACATTAATATTTTATTTGTGCCTATTTAGGACATTTTTTTTAACCTAAGTTATACTTTTATCAAGTTTTTTTATAGTTTTTTCATTCTTTGATATAAAATGAACTTAATTTTCAAGAAAAGTTGCTGTGAGTGGGCTTAGATACAAACAGATCAAAGCAGTGTTGCTAAAAGGCTTTATTTCATGTAACTTCTTTTATTGAATACATTGCTCTTCCCCCTTTTTATAACATATAAATATTGCTATGAGTTCAGGATCTGTTTGATCTTTAATCAGCTTTACAGGTAATTTGCCAGATTTATTAGGCATTATATGTAACCTTAATTTGGCAAAGGAAGAATAAAAGAGAATGAAATTCAAAACTGTGTAATTAACTAATAAAGGCTGAGTTTGGGGCTTCCAGTCCTCCATTCAAAGAAGGAATAGAACCTTCAAGAAGAAACAAAAAAAGTAGTCTTTTGTTCTGTTGTGCCCTGTCCTCTTTTCATGCCTTGATAGAACACTGTATCCCTTCTAAACGTTCACACAGCTAGGATTCTTCCCTTTGCAGATGCTCGTGTTGTGACTGCAAATGTAAACTGAACATTTCATTTGTGAATAATACTAAGTTTAAATATGTCTGAGAACTTGGTTATGAAAAGACGTTATTAAAATCATCACAGAGTGTGTAGCAGATACAGTAGAAATTACCTTAATCCCTCTAAAGCAGCACAGACTCCATTAAATAAGTGGTTTCTTGCTTATGAGAGCATTAGTACTCAGCCTCTATCCCTGTGACACGTTTGCAAAGGGTAAACTTTGCATATAACTCTCCTACTGGTTTTCGATTCTCTTTTGTTCCTTTAAAATGTTGAAAGTCCCCTGTTGGGTTTGGTATTCTAGCAGGAAGAGAAGGAAATGGGCATCCT
>RSEF01000002.1:122977870-122998104 GCA_003993805.1 Himantopus leucocephalus | reverse complement strand
CTTGCTAGTTTCTGTGGCACACAGGGAGACAGAGGGAGAGGACTGGTAGTGCACCAAAATCATCTCATGGAAGGAGCAGCAATGCCCCTGTCCAGTGGAAGTCGTCTATTTTTAGAGCTGCTGACCTGCAGCTCCATAGCTCTGTTATACACTGCTCCCAACAGACCTGACGTCAATCCTTCATCAAAATGCACTCAGTTCTCTCTTCTTTTCATTTGGAGCCCCAAAACCCATCTGGTAGCTTCCATCCAAAAGCACAGATATTTCACCCTTTGCTCTAAATCTTACCACCCTAAGGAAAAAGTAAACCTCATCCTCATCCTCTCATCTTCTCCTCTATCTTCATCTTATTCTACAATGTTTGGCTATTCAGGGATAAGTAGCTTACATCTTCTTTGAATACATATTATCAATTTTCTTATGCATGGTTTCATTCACTTGGCAGTTTTACAGTTGCTAACACTACTGTGAATAGTATCCTTTTAAATAATGCCTGAAAATAATGTAGTTTTACCCTCAGAAAGTAGCAAAGTTATGTGGTTCTATTGGTTTGTACATGAATATGCCATTCTTGAACCAAAAAGTCACAAAATTGTTTAAAATATTTTTTTTTATCCCTGCTAGAAGGAAAGTATAAAAAATCCTGCTTTTATACTAAATTAAGGCCAACGTCTCCTGCAATAGTATCTCTGATTTTATGTGCATAGGGTATATAAAATGATATAATAAGCAGAACTATAGCGCTGATGTTTTTCATCAAAAGAATAATTCAGTATGGAATGACATCAGCATTCTAACTAATATTTCTTCATTGGTTTTAGGCAAAACATCAAAGAAATGTTGTGAACTGATTTTTCATTATATTTAGTTGAGGTCCCCAAGAGACATTTTATGACTTTTCAGATCAGACATTAGCTAGTAGGAAACATTGGCTAGAAATTGGTGAACTAAACAGTGATTGCCCAGTGCCATGGAAAACAACTTTTCCTTTGTGGAAAATCCAGACTGCTGATATCCCTTATTCAACTGATCAGGTTCTAAAGAACTTCAGCAGGGTTTTATTGAAATTAACCTAAAAACTCAGTACCTGCTTAATTTTTTTTTTTTTGGGGGGGGGGGGGGGGGGNGGGGGTGGTGGTGCAAGTTTTTATGCATTCAGCAGAGATATTTTGCTAAATGTTATTTGATTTTTTGAACTCTGTAACTGTTCTGAAATTCAGCTAAATCCTACATGGCTGTAGACAAATAGTCCCTCTTATAATACTGAAGAAGATGGATAAAAGCAGGAGAGCCTTTCAGGAACACTGCTGCAAATCAGGGGAAATATATGTAGCTTGCCATGTGTTTAACTCCATGAATTTACATACTGAATAAATTCCAACATAATCCCAGCTCTGCAGATAAGGAGATAATATGGACCCGTTCTAGTCATAAGTTGCTTGATCCAAACATGTCTTGGGAGTAACACTTATGATAAAAAAAACCCTGGCGTTTATTTCACTGGAACAGCTTCACAGATTTAGTTCATGGAAAACACACAACAGGCTAATCGTAACCTCATTTGCTTTCTAGAAAGTGTAGTAATTGTGCTCTTTGGGGGAACCTTTTTCATTGACACCAAATTCTTTGGAAATCGGAGCAAGAGAAAGAGAGTTCCCATGTCCTCCAAGTGGAACTGTAGAACAGAATTGAAACTGGGTTTGAGCTTGTGTCTTTCTAGAGTGAGGAAAATAAATGAACTACCACCATGTCTGTCAGAACCGCTGGTGTTCATTATCCTCTTGAGAAATACGCTCAGAGCATCATACAGCCAGAGATATTGAAGAATCAGTAACACTTTGACATGCCTCTGCAGTACACTGCTTAGGAGACAAGCACTGTTCTTGCTGCCAGTGAAGCTTGGAATTACATTTCTAATTATACATTTTGCCTACCAGAGAACAATAAAGGTAAAAGATTATTGGTATAAAGCTTGTGCAGAACTAATATCTAGCGTAAAACTAAACCACATAACTACAGAATGTGCACTACACTACTATTTGTGCTACAGTGCTACATCTTCTATCAAATACAGCTACAACAATGCAAAGAAAACCAATCCATCTACTCCCTACGGTTAACTAATATAGCAAAAAGGATAATCTGCACATTATTGTATGCATTTTACTTTTACCTAAAATGTCTTTGTAAAACAAGCATACGTCTGAGCTGACATGAAAAACAAGTTTGCATTAATTTGTATTTGATCGCTATGTTCCAAAGAATAGAGCCAATGTATGGAGCAGGAGCACCGCTCATACGCATCTCAACACAGCTGGGAGCAATGGGGATGATGGTGACAGCAGCATAGAGCAGAGGGAAGGTTAGTGAGGCTGAATGGTGTTTTCTTGTACACACAAAATGTGTTCAGTAGTCTTTAAAAATATCTCAGCCCAAAACAAGAAAGGGTCTCTTCAGCTCCTAAGCATATATACCGCAAGTATTTCAGAAAGTGGATAAACAGTTGCACGATTGTTAGATACGTGCACAACCTTTTCCCCTGAACTCCTAAACCAGTTATTGTATTTCCTACCAATAGTCACTCCCATTCTTTCTAAAGGCAAAGAGAAAAGCCAAAACTAGTGAAAATGCCCTTATAAATGTAATAAGAGGAAAACTTTACTGTATAAATCCATGTTTCATCCACATCATGAACACAACACACAGTTTTGATCTCCTCATCTCTAAGAAACATAGAGGGCAGAACTGGGAAACTTTCAGAGAAACACAGGAAGAGAAATGAAGTCATAGACTGTTTTTTTTGTGTGAGAAACTGCTTCATAAGCCAATGTGTTTCAGTTTGGGAAAGAGAATTCTCATGGAGAATACAACAGAGAGCTGCAAAATAATTAGTGATGTGGAAAGGGTGGATAGGATTCAATAGTTCACTGCCTCTTCTCATACTAGAACTACAAATGAAGCTGTTAGGGGTCAGCTTAAAAACAGGGATTAGGAGGAAGTTGGTGGTCCCACACGTATGGAGCAGTGGATCAACAGAACTCCTCAAGGGATGACCCTGGGAATGCTAAAAACTGACAAGGTTTCCAGGGGAGCTGCTCATGTGAGAGGAGTGCTCTGCTACGGGACACACAGAAACCAATCCAGCTCAGGAGGTGCCTGGGCTGAAATAACTAAACGCTAAGAAAATATAAGAGGGAAATATTACAAATGCTTGGCTTGTTCTTGCACTTTCCTAGACAGTGATGTAACTGGGTACTTATGAACACGGTGGGATACTGGATGCTGAACTAAATGGATCACTGGTCTAAGCCAGGATAGCTCATTTTATTAGGATGAGAGAAGGAAGAGGGAATTGTTCAACAGGAGAAATTATCACAAAATTAGCTTGGTTTATGATCACGAATTCTTGTGCTTCAGTTTACCAAAGGGAAAATGCATCAGTCTCCATCCACATTTCTGCTTCTTTTTTTTGCCATCAAAATGTCACCGGTATTCAGGTTAAAGACATTTCTAGTTCAGAAAACCAACATTTCAAAACTACATCTTATCTTCAGCTCCCACTGATTTCAAGGGCTCAGCAGTCATGAAATTCTGACTACAGGATTGCAGAGGTAGGAAGGCAATTGAGTTGTTTTCTACAAATGTACTAGAAAAATAATTATTTTTTCTAGATAAAAATTGTCACAAAATAGTACTTATTTCAACAGGAATCTCTACAAACCTTGGGCGTTTTCTACCTACGCTCCTGCAAAGAACATGTTGGGATCCTGCATATTGACAAGCCCAAGCCAGAGCCTTTCTCAAAACTGTTCTCCAAGACTGATTCCTTTCTGTCAAAGGCATGGCTAAGAAGCAGACAGGACTCTGCACGTCCCAGGCTATAAGACAGATATAGCACTGAGATCAATGAAGTTCATATCCTGCGGGGGTTTTGTTCAATACAAGGAAGTATTTATAAGCTTTCTGCATTTTTCATCTTTCAATAAATGCTATAAAGATTATTTTGTCTAATATATAAATAGTAAGACTGTACTTAAGCCCTTTCAATTTGACAATTGTATAAAAGGGTTGCGTGGAGTACAAACTACTTGGGAAAAATAATCATAAATCCTCTTGTTAACAAGATAGCCATCAGCTACCTGGACATGGTGCCAGTGGGTTGGCATAACACAGAGCTGTCGGTGGGCTGGGAAGAAAGAAACAAGAGAAATAGGCAGGCTCAGTTCTAATTACTTCATTATTAAAATAACTGCAAAGGGAGACTAGCATGAGTCATTTTCTTTAGGGCCAAATTTTTCTTACTTTCAGTCACGTTGAGCAATACCGTGCTGCACACGTGGTTTTGCAGAAATCAATGAGATTCTCAGCAAATGTTATTCGGTGTTAGTCAGAATATCTGCAGGTGGCTTGTAGAGTTTGGGAGTGAATTTTGAAACTAGCTTGGGACGAGAAAATACATCATGGCAGGGACAGAAGCCTTTTCTCCTTCCAGTCCTGGGACCAGAGAGGGCTGATAGCCCATTGCTATCTCTGCCCCTATCTCTGCTTTCTGAACTTGCAGATTATCTGCCGAGTTTGCACATGATTTAGATCATCTGTCACATACAGTGATCCCTCCTCCTGCCCTAAGAAAGAGATTTTGACATACCTGATTTTAAGCAATTAGAGGGGAAGGGGGAAGCTAATCACTTTTAAAGGGAAACTTGGAATCTGTAGATTGTTAAACGTTTGGGACTCCTAAGCATGTTGGAAAAATACCGGTTATTTGGTTTAGCATAAAGATTTGCTGAAGTTCCTGTTTATGTTAGAGACAGGGAGACTATTTCTCCAGGTATGAGCTAAAGTAATTACAGGTTCAATAGAAAATCAAGTAGCATTTACCAATTGGAAAAGGTTGTTAACACTCATCAATGTGGCAAAAGCATTATGTCAAAAAGGTCTGATTTCCTTCTTTAAGACAACAACACTGATTGACAGACATCAGTGCTGGAATGATGTGTTCCCTTCTGGGTTCAATGTTCTCTAAAGGCATTGGGAAAATAGAGGGACTACATGAACTATTTGAGAGTTGGAGAAAATCCTTTACTGTGAGAGACCAGACAAGACAGATCTTAATAGCTCATTTGAAAAAGCACGTTTACAAAAGATCTGATTACAGTGCATAAATACCGCCCTGGAAAGAAACCAGCAGATAGGAAAGGCTGTGTAACCCTGCAGAAGAAGGATTATAAGGATCAGGAGCCAAATCCTAAGCAAAACTAATTTAAATTAAGAATTAGGCATCACTGCTTAATTACGGGGAAAGAGGTTAACTACTGGAAAAAAGCTATGAAAAGAAACTGAGCATTCTCCATCTCTGGATATCCTTAGAAAAACACGCTGCTTCTAAAGCCAAGATGTTTGCCTCATAACAGCGTAATCGGATGAAGTTGAATGACCTATGATAACAAGAGGATAAGACTAGCCTTAATAGTCAATTCTGGTCTTAAAATCAGCAGAAAATAACATGAATCAAAATTTAGAAAGCTGAAAAATGTGATAAAGAATTACTCTGCAGACTCAATGGAACCCACTCTCACCTAATGCAAATGCTGCTAGTGGAGTACCACAGTACTTAGGAGCAAAGTCATAGCCTGAAGGGCAAACTGCTGCAGTAATACAACTCAGAAAAATGCAAGCAAAAATGTTTTGGTTCTCTCAGTACTTGAAGAAAATATTAAAAAGCTCCCAAACATTTTGCAGTGCTCACCTTCAGCATAAAAAATAAAAAAATTAAATAATTTGCATCTTAAAGTCCTTTCAATGGATCAATGCATCTTGGCTGATGGATCTTGACGGAATGATGCACGCAGGAATGGAAAAGTACTTTAAATGGAATCTGAGTCTTTCTAAAACCCCAGGAATTGAAGGAGGAAATTTAAATAGACAGTTTTACTGACGTGTGACAAGATGCACCGTGGAAAGTCATTTCACAAACCCCAGATTTAACACTTGAGGTTTTTAATGAGAAATAAAGAGTCGTGGGAAATAGCAAATGAAATGCTGGAAATGTAGGCTGGTATTTATGTCACTTGATAATTAATGACAGATATTCTCCATTGTATTCTGCTTTCCTCATTTAAACCCACTATCTTAAGTTCTGAAATATGGAAACTAACACTTTCAATTTAAATGAGCAGTTCTTAGCGGCTTTGTTGGTGAAATGTCAACCATAAGGCAGAACAATTTAATCCAAATTAACCAATTTTCATCTTTACACATGTATCAGCAAAACAAAAGCCCTACAACTTAAATGCTTTTGGTTTTAATGTTATATGGCATAGTTCTTTTTCAGGGTACTAACATGGTTCATTAAGGCAAAATGGAAAGAGAACTAAAAAGGCAGCTGAACTTTAACAAGACTCCTCTCCTTATGTAAAATTCAATGAAGTTGTGTCCAGCTTCATTTTAACAACACATGATATGTGCACTATTTTCATGGAATTTACTAAAGGGAAGTGGCTCAAGAAAATACATATTAGACCTTAACATTGATTTATATGATGATTATCTGAAAATAATGTCTGTGCTGGTGGTAGCTTGAAATGTCATAAATGTGACCTTTTTATTATTCTTAAAATTAATCCTTCCTGATATCAGTGGTAAAAGGACATTAGGTGCTTTTCTTCTTCATTTATTGATATATTCCTCATTACAGAAATCTTATTCTCACTCCATCATCTGACAACAAAAAAAAGGATGCCTTTGCTTTTCAGAGCAGCAGAAGGAGGGATGGACTTGAAAAAGAAACTAACATTTCTATTTGGTATTTTGCAGTGATAAGGACTTATTAAACATGGCTTTAGCCCCATGTATTTATCAGCTGCAAAGGCTCTGTCTCTTTAAAAACCAGCTAGTATGAACTCATTCTTGGGTACATGGGATTCAAAGAAATACGTAAGAACTTATTACTTGTTTTATTTCCTCTCTCATTATAAATGTAATGTTAAATATCTTTATGTATACTGAATAAAGATAATGATGGTAAAAAGCATTAGCTGCACGTGGGGACATGCACTGTTTCTTCAGGGAGTAGTATACGACAGACAGCAACAGATTAAATTCTCACACAGCCGTGCCACCTCACCCGTGTACTGCATTATACAACATAGAATTAGGTTGGAATTTCTGGCATATTTGGCATAAAATACTAAAAGCTGTGAAAACTGAACATAGGTTGGCTGAAACCTAAAATGTCCATGAATTGGAGATGGCAGAGATGTTCCTGAGCCATAGAACTCCTCAAAGGAATAATAATGACCATTCAAAATGCATTAATCTGTTGCTGTTTCTGTACTTCCTTTGTGCCTGCAAGCTGCTGTGCTGTTTCCTTCTGAGCTTCCTGCTAAGTTTTTTAGAGTATCCTCTGCCATTTCAGCGCTCCAACTTAGCCAGAAGGTTCCTTGGTGTTGGCTCATCATTGGCTTGTGTCACTCAGCAGCCTGAGTGAGTTGTGGCTTTTGTACCTTTGTCAGTGGCCCGTTTACTCCATCCAGCACTTCCACCTGCCAGCAGGGAGGAAGAGCTGCTTTCTTCCCTGTGTCATTAGATGAGACGGGTAGGGCTGTGTTGCAGACTTCCAGGACTGCATTTTGTTTAAAGACCTACACATGATGAACAAACATAGATTTTTATCCCTTGAAAGTCACCTTTAAAATAGGAATAATAAAAAATTTTCTGTCACTGAGATTTTTATTATTAGGCAAGACTTAGCATGATAACGTGCCGCCTAGCTTGCCATTGACTGGGTTTGAAATCCAGGTTATTTTCCAAAGGTTGGTTCCATATGGACCGATTTACTACAGCGAAAATTGCTTTTCAGTTTAAGGAGTATATATAACAGACTATGATGTGCAGTCTGAAATGGAGGAAAGCTATCCTTTGTGCAAGTAATCCTATCTTATCAAATCTGTCTTGCAATAAACCAAGATGGAGGGAGTGATGGATGAGAAATAATTTACTGCTAAGATAACCTTAGTCTGAGTGAGCCTTGCAAACTGCAGCTCCAAATTATTTATCAGAGTTTACAGCGTTTGTCTTGGATCTGACAAATGTAGACACGTCTTAGGCAAAGCTCTGATTGCTTTAACTGAAATCTATAATCACATACATTTATTCTTTACTTTGTCTGTTTTGCATCCCGCTGCCTCTCTGCTGCTTCTGCTAAAATGAAAAAGTTAAAAAATTGTGTTATGAAAAGTTGATATTTTCTGTCTCCTGTCCTTGAACAGTAAAAGACATCACTGTCTAATCAATGGAAATAAAATCTCATATGCATGATGCTACCAACGGCTTCGTAGACATAGCGCTCTTGTTTTCATAAACAATTCCTGTGACAGGCAGTTAACATTTTCTGATCATTATCTGTCGTTACCTACATTTTTAAAACTTCTTTACAGAATTGATTTGGAAACTTCAAGAAAATGGAGTTTTTTCCCTAACAACATGAAGCATGAGGAGTCATCTGTAATAGAACCAGTAAAGCTGCTGCATGACAGAGTAAAACTCAAGCAGCAGAATGCTATAGCAGGCTTTAAAATAAACATAAATACCTATTTAAATATGAATAGTTATTTCACTTGTTTATATATATATTTATATGATAAATATGCAACTGCAATTTAGCTGAATTAAAATTACGGCACCTGAATCTTGTGTACGAAACAATAGAAGTCCTTGAAATCTACATACATCAACACTTAAAAATATGGTCACGTAAACTGTGTTTTGACAGCAAAAGAAATGGTCATCTATTCCATAATGCTGCCTGAGATGCAGCATGTTAAATGGGAAATGTCATTCAAGAGGACAAAAAAATGAAAAGCACAAGGTTCTGATCTTCTCACTACTGAGGCACAATCTGGGCTTAAAGCAATGGATAATCCTTATGAGATCAGGTTATGGTACAAACCTGAGATAACAAAGAAATGTCAAATTTTTGCAAAGGTCACTCTTGAAAGGTTTAGTAATCTGAAGTAGGTCTTGAGGTGAGGATCACCTCCCCCGTATTTTTAAAGGAGATTAGAGAAGATTGACAAAGTAAAATCAGAAAAATTCAAAGCGTATAAGAACACACAGAAGTAGTGAATGGTCTATGGAAAAAAAATATAAATAGGTTGCTTAAGAAGGAGGCCATTAAGGTAACTTGGCATCATCAGGAAATTACATAGATGAACACATTCATTCCTAAACCACATAGAGAGTACTGCCCTTATGGGAATGAGACTGACTAGCTTGTTCAATGCAAGTGCTTTGAGATACTTGGATGGGAAGAGTACAGATCCAAAAAAAACTGAGCAAAATTGTACTGAATTTTAAAATAAATCAATTTTCTCTTGATTCTTTTAAGATAAGTTTGGCTTTGCCAATAGTAACAGAATTAACAAGGTCTGCAAGGCTTATCTTCAGTATATAGATATTTATGGGCTTATAGGTACATTCTCATTGAAATACACCATGCACCAAAGCATCAAAATAAGAGGTGGAGTGACCTTTCCTTACTGCACTGATGCATCCTTACTGCACTGATGTACTGTTCCCCGCTGCATAATTAAATCAACTGCCTGAAACTAAACTAAGCAATAGGGGTGCCGCTGCCTCCCTCATATGCAGCTTAATTTTGGGTCACAGTCTACGCATTTCATATGTCAAAAGGTTTTCCTGAAAAGTACATCAGATGTTAGCTCAGTTTAATGTCACTGCTCACAATCATGCATCTATCTTCTTCTTTTCTGACTGTTTTTCTTTATAATAAAGCAGTTATAAATCATTGTCTGCAATGGAATTAAATCAAATGATGCATAGCAACTAAAAAGATCAGTGCCATAAAAACTGGCAGGCTGGAAAAATATTAACGTGAGTACATGACACGCAGACAAGGAAAAGCAGTTTTGAACTTCATCCAGAGTACAAAATATGGTATCACTGTAGCTACATGAATTTGGACCAGCCAAGATATTGGCACTAAATTTCTGAAGGGTGATGCTTTGTACTCCTCAGCCACGAAATGATTCCTCATGGGACTGAGACATGGGATCTTAGTTCTTAGGTAGAGATTAAGTAAGATTAGGCAAGGAGGTTGCTCTGAACCGGCAGGGAAAGGTGGAGCACTGAAAATCTCTCATAATTTCATGGGTTATTTTATTAAAGAGACAGTTAAATGCTGGTATTTGGGGGCTACTTAAGAAGCCCAGGTTATCAAATTACCTGTAACTCCTTTCCTCCTGCTCAGAAAAGGTGGAACAAAAAGGAAGAGTAACCTGGAGAGTAAATATTAGCATGGGTACTAATGCCATGGGTTTCTTTTCTGTAACATATTGTAATTGCTTTCTATTTTAAGTTGATGTTCAAGAAGCAATGATCCATAAAAGTAGCAATTATTTAATACTTAGATCACTGCACTTCAGATACTATACCCCCGCAACTTTCGTATATTCTAATTTATAACTCAGCTAACTGCACAATAGATACTAATCACAACTCAAACAAAGTGAAGAGTTTCTTTTCACCAGATCAAGGAGGGAGTACGTGATTAAAACTGAACCTCTGTTTTAAATCAGCCTCCTGGAACTGAAAATCATACAGCCACATATAAATTAGCCACAAATCCCTACCAAAGTTAAATGAAGAGTTTTACAGAATTGCATTAATTCTGTGTTTGTAAAACGCATTTGAAAATACCAGATTCAGTTTGATTATAGTTTTCTTTCAGAAAGAAAGGCTTACAGGAAGGTTCTCAACCTGCAAAAATATATGCACTATTCATTCCTGTGTGTGCATTAGTGGACATTACTGGATTCTGCACATTCATAATGGTAACCTTGTAAGAAAGCTCCAAGTCATAATTTAATTAAACTTTTAACTGAAGACATTATTAAGAGGAAAAGTCACTACCTTTCTTTGAACTTCATATTGCTCCATATTTAATTTAGTATTTTTATTGCAATATTTGGTAAAAGAAAAACTAATTAATCCGTATCTGATAAATTAAAAAGGTACTTATCCTTTAAAAAATTAAAACTTACATCTCTCTCCATTACTTTCAAGCCATTTTGCTGAGTATTTTCAATGTCTCACATTACAATTGCCTTTTTTTTACAGATATGCAATAATACAATACTGTATTGCACTGCAAAATATTCTCATAAATAATACCTAAGCCGCAGATGTCAAATAAATTAACACTGAATTGACCTGCCTTTTGTTTTCATTTTTCTCCTTATTAGCTCACAGAATAAGATAATCCATAATCTCCCAGTCATTAGTTTTCAGTTAGTATTGTGTTGCCAAACTTTTTGACGGGAAACTCTGGGGGTGTAAAATAGAAAACATACACTCCTGTGAACATTGACAGAGAAGGCAGGTAGCTTATGGGAGAAACGAAGATGTGATTTTGACTCAAAACACTGAGATTCAGAAGCAATCAGTGGGGTTCATCACAGTTAAGCAGCCAAGCCAGGCCCAAAGCACCAACGCTAGATTTCAGACATTGAGTCATCTCCATGCAGAGCACATTTTTATTAAAATGGATTGGCAATTATTTTCTTGGACTCAAGTGCACATTCAGACTATGCAAAAAAAGAGAGCAACCACTTCTCCCCTCCAAAGCACCTTTCAGTGGCCTCTGACAAAGGATAACACAAATAGGGATATCAGACGAAACCTCATGATAGGTGAAAGATTTTCACCATAATATAAAATAACTGGCAAGACTGAAAAACGTGATGTGTCTTATACTTTCTCCTGCCTCTGTTTTCTGTTGCTGCATTCCATTCTTCATAACAGCTAATCAGAGATGTTAATTTGGCCATGGCCCACCACACACAAAGATAGGGAGCTTCAGCTTGGACGTAGAGAAACTGGAAGCCGTCAAACATCCAGAAGACAAGTCTGCAGACAAAATAAAGCAGCATTTGCTGGAATTGTATTTGTCTGGCAGACCTCCACAAACACTTCTTTTTTAAAAACTCGGAAGTTACATTAATGAGGCATTTTCTAGTGGGAGGTGTCCCTGCCTACAGCAGGGGGGTTGGAACTGGATGATCCTCAAGGTCTCTTCCAACCTAAACCATTCTATGATTCTATGATTCTATGATTTTGTCTGACATTTTTCCTCATGAGCTCTGACTTTGAGCTTTACATATACAGGTACCGTTTACCGATTCAGTTATAGTTTACTGATTTATAGGTAGTTTACTTCACACGTCCTTTCAGCAGGTTTACATGTACGCATGTCGTGTTGGGTATCCCATCTGCAACTCTGCTCCTGAGTTCATACATGGTCTTACCAGAAGAAGAACCAGAAGCTTGACTGCTGAGCACTGTCAGAAGTTCCATCATTGTCCTAAAAAAAACCAGAAATGTACCGTGGAGAAAAAACTTGACATCTCAGGCATATTTAGAAGGCAACCAGCCTGCATATTCTGTCAGTGATGAAACCTGACACAGGTCCCCTGGGGATCCCTCCACCACCTGCAGGTAATCCTGTACATTTCTGCACTTCCTAAACTGGTAAAACAATGGGCTAAGGCTCAAAATGACAGTCAACTCTTACATATGGGAGTTACTATATACATCCCATCTTCAAAGGGATGGAAAGCAGCTGTGCGACAACACGCAGCTCTGTCCCCAGCGCTGAAGCCACGAGCTGAACAGCCAGACTGGTGATAGCAGTCGCCCTTGCCTAGAAGCACCCTGACCTCCTGGAAAGCCTCCCAAGTCCTTCTGTTGGTTTGCAGTGGTATTTTGATCAGTTGACCAGGCAATACAGATGCCAATTATTTTTGCCACGTCATTTAGTTTGCTATCATTTTAATGGTATTCATTAATATTTATTTTTGCAGTCTTTTGAATACCAAGCTTCCCGCTTTTTGAAACTAAAATGACATTAAAAGAACCAGCAGGAAAACACCAATAAAGCAAGCTCCTCCAAATTCTGGCATCACTCCGCTGGCACACACATTACATCCAGTTTTAGCACAAAGTATACGCGAGACCAATCCTAAATATTCTGGAAACTGCAGCCTAGTTTAATCATAAAAAACAAGACGATTAGACAAATGAGTCATTTTATTTATTGCCACAAGAAAATAGCGGAGCATTTTAGTCAGCTTCATAGCACAGAAACTTTGCTGCTGCATTTTTGGAGAGTAGTCCTCACTTCAGTAAATTATTTCTCTCTAGTCATCGTGCCCCATGATAAAACTCCACCTCACCCCAAAGATCTGGGTGAGGTGACAAGGCAGTTACTAAGATGCTCTCAGAAGCAGGTGGAGAGTCTGCCTCAGCCTCTGACTAGCACCACAGCCTGCAGAGAAGCGGGGAATACACATCAGGCAGCAGCAGCAGAGTCAGAGGAAGGTAATCAGCTTGAGGAATGTTTTATGACACAAACTAGCCTAATCTCATAAAAACTTCACAATGACTTTCCCCACTCTACCTCATCCTAGACTCAATTTTTCTTCTCTATGAATTATTTGCTTACAGTACTCATTCTCTATATTCAAAGTGCTGATGCACTTGAATAAGTTAAAGTACAACTTATTTCTGCTTAATATATATATTAGAATTTTAGTATTGTGAAATTTGCGTTATTATATATTCTATGCCTTTTTTTTCTGAAATCTTAGCATGCATCAGTCTGTTTACCTTAGATGTGTCTGAACACATCAGCTGATTAAATCCTAGGGTAACAATGTAGACAAGGGACGCTCCAAAGGTAGTCTGAATCACTAAGTTAAAAGTCTAAAATATCCGATATTTGAGTCCTGTCCTAGAGGTACGAACACTATACCTGATAGTTTGAATGAACTCAATCAAAGGCTATGAAATAGCACCAATTTCTTTTTCTAGCAAAATGCTGCCAGGCCAGGTGTTATCAGGTCACAGCTCGTAGCATTTACATTGCATTAGAGGGAAGTGGTGAATTCACCACTTTGAGGTGACACAGAAAGCTTTTGGCAGAACTAGAAAAGACATGACAGAGCTGGTTAGCTGTGTGACAATGTCATTCTGACCACTTCCATATTAAAAGCACACCGTGTATTATACCTCCACTTTAGCAGTCGTTGCCACCCTGATTTTATAAGCTTTCAAACTGACAAAGGAAAAGCTAGATATCATCATAGCAAGGCCATATAAAACAACCAAAATGCGAGAAGTATCTTTGGAAGGCAGGAAAGGAGTCAACCACAAGGCAATCTCCTCCAATACATATATGTTATCCCTAAATAATCAAAACACCTGACCACATCTGTCATTTTCCTTTACTATGCACTGTCACTGCACCTACATTTTCACTCAACGTGATAACTCTTCTGCTTCCAAAATCATTCGGGTTCTTCTCAGCTTCTGCATAAATTCAATCTTCAGATTAAACCCAGACCCCAGTCAAATTCACAGCTTTGACTTTCATGAAATATTTTCACCAGTTCTGCACAGGCAAAGCAATAAGGGCTCAGCTGGCTGAGGTCGCTTTTTAGTTTCTGGAGTGTTCAATTATGCAGCAGGAGAAATGCAATGACTTTCAAATATAAAGCAGGTGGCTTTGAAGAAAAGGAATGTAGATGGGTAAACTAAGACAGGAAAGGTTGGGGTTCAGTTTCCAGGCTTTTTAATAGAAATAAAAAAGCGCAAAGAGGTACAAACAACGGCCAGTGCAACAGGTCCAATATGTGTAAAATGAAGGAATGTGATTATAATGTTTCTTATCTCATTTTCAAATGCTCTTAGGATGTTTTATTATGTTAGCATCTTCTTCTCAGTCCTAGCCAGATAACTTGATTAATTAAACCTCCAGTTTTCCTTGCCATAGAAAACACTTTCTGGAACATTACTGAAGTCCCAATTCACGTAAAGCAACTGAAAATCGTTTACATTGAAAGAACAATGGTGGACCTTTCACGTGGTGCTTGTGAGAACCCTGTGCTTTATGCACCTTTCCCACTCCATTTTTTGCATGAATGTCATCTGTTTAGTATTTGCAGTTCCGCGGGGATTATAACCGTGGCTGTAGCTAATCTAGAGTGAACTCTACCGTAAATGAGCATGAAGTTGCTTTTGCAGCTGAGGAATTCAGCCCACCATTAGACCAAAGTATGTTATAAGAGCACAAGAGGCCCCATGCTGCTTGCACGCAGGAGACACATTCCCAGTGTGGCTGAGGGAATTTCCAGCAGAGGTATAACAAAATGAAGTATGATCCCCTCATTGCTATCCGGATCACCTCTGGGGAATCCCTCCAGCTCAAGAGCAGAAGACAGAGGGCACACATGGCCCTTCGCCGCTCCCTTCATGGCCCGGAGACGGCGCGAGAGAGGTTGTGCTCTGGCCGTGGCGGAGCGGAAAGGAGAGATCTCAGTGCTCGGCCGTAAAACACTCCCTGTTGGGCTGCTTCAAATCACAGCAATCACCGACACCGTTTTAAATTACGTTTCTGGACTGCCCAAAATATGGGAGTTTCAAGTCACCTCTGCCTGCCCTGCAGCACGAAGCCGTGCCCCCCCCACGAGGAGCGCAGCAAGGAATCCAGCCAGCCTTTACCCTGTCTGCATGTCATGCGTCGGGCTCTCCTTACAGCTCCAGCCTGCAAAAACAGCTTGTTTTGAATGTTGTGCTAAAGTGTGAACACAGCACTCCCCAACTGGGCAATATAATACTAGCAATGAAAATGTGAGGCTGGAACTGGGGAAAAAGCTCCAAAATTCTGCTGTATGATGAATGTGAACAATGGGGAAATAGTTGAAGCTTGCACGCCAGATAGATTATTTAGACTCTGCTTGTTTGTTTTTCTTGATATGACTGAAGTGATCAAAATCTCTCATTTACAATTTTCAGCTAATCCTTCCACATATGCATTAGACACTGCAATCCTTTTTATAGATGGACTCTAATACTTCCTTTGTAATTCATGGATGAGTTTTCTTAATTAAAAAAATGAGGATAAATCACTCCACTCATGTGGACTAGTTATTGTCTTAAATAATAATCACTGTGTCTGGATTCCATCACGATGTATTTTGCTGCTGAGCACCCTGCTTTCTTATTTTATTGGAAATACCCCTCCCATGGTCTCGGTGGAAATGAGCAACATAATGCTTTTATAACGAATACAGATTTTGTACAGTTTGTTCTACTTACTCTGCAGCACATTCTACTTACTGCAGTTCGGGCCTGATCTCAGAAATCTTTGAGTGCACATACTCATGTGCCTGTGAGAAACAGAGAAGCAGGTAATAAACTGAATCTCCACATATCTCCACAGAACAGTTTTAAACTTCTCTGCTTCGTTCTTATCTCGTCTGATACAATCGCAGGTAAACAAATGCACCAAAAATTGTACTTGTCGCTTGCTTATCCTGAATGCATGTCACACTTTGTTTCACTCAGAGAAAGTAGTGTGAAACCTCCTCGGCCCTTAGAAAGCTGCATAGCATCAGCCATGAGACAGGGACAGTAGCTGCCCCTGCTCCTTCAGTGAAAACATCTCCTTATCGCCAGTACACCAGTGTATGGTTTTGCCTTCCAAAAAAGGTGTAATTTGTTCAAGGGCAAAAATATTATTAAGACACAGCTTTGCCTGAGATTAAAAGGTGAGCATTCCAGTTCTTCAGACAAGATTGTTTTCAGCAGCTGTGAGCAGAAATGTCTGCGTCACCAATATCTTTTTTGTTTCTTCATATCTTCAGTGACACACCTAGATGTATATGAAGGGATGTACAGAGATATAGGAGTCGCTGGAACGTATCTGTTCTGTAAAGGTACATTTTGGGCAATGCCACACCAACCGTCCGTTGAGTATCTCTCTGTATTACAGTTCCTCTCTGCTTACATTAGACATCACTTAATAAAGATATTTCAAAAGTAGCAATGCATACTTCGTATCGATAGGTCAATAACTCATGTCTCTAAACTACTTTGATGATAAGTTTGGTATAGGAGAGTTGACCTGCAATGCCTTTCTCAGCCCTGATTATCAGTTATATATGTTCCCATTAAAAATTAAGCCCATTTAGGCTGACCTAAACAGAATCTGACTGTTTGGTCTTAAGAAATCTGTGACCTTTTGCACTGAGCTGAAGAAAATAATCAACATAACATGCTGGTTTACTTTCCCTGTTCCTCATTTCGATTCTATCAAAAAGGCTGTGTTACAAGAAGGGTTGCTTGCAGTGCTAACAGCATGTTTCTTTCATATTTCCATAAATCCATCTTCATTTAATGATTTTGTAGCAGCTCGATTAGCATGATGAGTATGGTTTGGAAAGGAAAACTGGTCCTGCAGTAAAGACACTGATGTGAAATCCAAGAGAGAGAGATTTAGTTTCTAACTCGACTGCTCGCTTCTGGCAAGACTTTGTAAGGTCATTCAAATTGTGTTCTTGATCAGTAAAAAGAAGATGATTTCATCTTCTCTTTACCTTGTTCTAGGTTAAGTCTGGGAGTCTGGACAAGCTGTAGGACAACAGGGCCTTTGAGATTGCAAGCGCTACTGTAATACAACCAGGTTTCTTTTGGCTGGTATGTTTTGATGACAGACAAAAGCAGTTGGTGTCTGTGGTAATTCTGGATTAAAGTTTTTATCAACACCGGGACATTTTTATTACAAAGTTAGTAGGGAGCAACAAGTTATCATCTTTACTGTTGTGAAAAGTGTTCTCTTTCTTTTTATGCCTCCCTACTTCTTCGTTTCTCAGTCCTCTGTTGCTGAGGAAATATTATCCTCCACTCCTACAGTGAGTAATTTTCCTTATGGAGTTTTTGCTTTGTAGTATTTTGTCACAATTTTCCAAATTCTCTCCTGTTTTCATCCTCTCTCTGCAAAGAATACTTTCCCCATAAAGAAAAAAAAAGAATTGGAACTGGGAATTACAGAGCTTTCATCTGCTGACACTGAGAAAAGTAAGCCCTTCAAGAAATACTTTCATAATTACTCCTTCCTTGTATTACTACTCATTCTCTGGGAATATTAGCATCTTTCAGGAGGAAGGAGAGGAGACTGTGTAGCAGGCATTGCTACGCCTAGTGGGAAAAAGGTAAAACGAGTGTCCTGATGGGACCTTCTTCCCACTCCCCACCCTGCCAAGCCCTGGGGACTCTCATACAGCCTCCATAAGGATGCAGGATGAGGACCAGCGATAGAGAGGAANCGGACCAGCGATAGAGAGGAATCAGCCAAAGACTCAAACAACAGAGGATATGGAGAAGCAGGTGTACCAAAGAGTCAGGGATATCTGTAGCATTTCCAACAGCCACAGAGAGATTTCTTCTGCCCAGTGCTGGCGGTGCACAGATATCTCTCCTCTCTCTCTTACGGTGTCCTGGCACCTGTGCATTTCACACCTGATCTCTTTCCATCCTTTCCTCTTCCCTGGTCCCCACCAGCCACCACAAGACTTATCCACTGTAAAATAACCCTGCCTATTGCTCCTCTCCTACACAGAATTTATATGCCTTTTATTTGGCCCTTTTGTACGCTTTACTCTTACTTCATCCTTTGTCTTTTCCTATTACAGTCTGTATTTTATCCGCAGGGACTATCTGCGCCTCTGTACACAGTCAGATTCTGACACTGGCTGGGTTTTCATCACGACCAGATTAAACACAATAAATGACATTAAACAGAGTAACGAAGGGCATGGCACACCGAGAAGCTGAGTGGGCAGGCTGAGCACGGACGCTCGTGTGCAGAACGATGAAAACAGGAGCCAGTCAGCCCAGGGATGTGGGATGTACACTGCAGGAGGAATGATCAGGAGGCTACTGGGCTAGCTGTCCCATCACATCATGCTGACTATTAGAGTGCAAGCCAATAAATGATGGCAGAGCTGAGGGTCAGTAATTGACCCAGAGGAGTAATCTGATGATGTCCATCGCAAAAAGCTGTGCTTGTAGAGAGCATCCTCACAGCAAAAGAGGCACCGAATGTGTCACCTCTGGAGTTAGTCAGTGCTTCCCTAACCATTTTAGGAACAAAATTCATAGCATTCCTGTGGATTCAGTGCCATTCACTTGTTGCTCCAAATGCAGATCCCTCACATGCGAACAGAAATACACCCACTGGGATGATTTTTAAAATGTCTACCCCTTCTCTTGAGGGTTCACTTACAAAGTTGGCTGATAATTACTACGTAAACAGAGAGCCTGATTCTCTTTTCACATACAGTGATTATACGCAAGAGCTATGTCTGTGGCTCGAAGGGATGTATTTCTTACAATCCAGACACTCATTGGAGTATCCTTAATCTGAGTCAGACAGCTGATGTAAAGACTAACAGGTGGCAGAAAGTGCAATTTCCATACAATAATAGTACCGGATTTTGTGTTACTTCTGAAGGATAAAGACCTGGCTGTATCTCAGTTGCCAAACGAGTGTGTGACATCGATGTGCTGCAGCATTAGGAAAGGCAAATGAGATCTGAGGAGGTATAAATTGAGGTGTCTTCCTCCTCCAGGGGATATAATTATGCATTAATGTCCCAATGAAATTTCAACCGACATACTGTGTACTGTTCCCATCACTCATACCCAGAAGTTATGAACTCCAACCATAGCAAATGCAGAGCAGAACCTGTACATGAACCACCCCATCTCAAGATAGAAAGCTGAAGAGCACAGCTTGTTCACTTCAGCAAAATGAGGACTAGGGAGAATAATCCCACCCCAGAAACATACCAAGGAGGGAAAAAATGCTCTTTAAACTGAAAGACGATGCTGATAGAAGATGAAATAAATATAAACCAGACAGAAATAATTTGGGGCTGGAAACAGAAGGTCGTTTCTGACAGTCAAAGAAAGGCAGCTTAGCACGGCTGGGGCAGAGCCATTTACAAACAAGAGGTGTCGGGGATCAGCATCGCCGCTCTGCGCCAGCTCCCCGGGATGTCGAACAGAGCAGAGCAATCAGCTGCCCCAGCTGCTGGGGTTGAGAACCTTGCAGAAGTGCTTGGGGTTTTGAGTCTGTCTCGTTCTTTCCTGTTTGTGTTTTCCTGGTCACCAAAACGGTGAAAATAAGGCAAATCTATCCATACTTGTGAAATGCCACTATTTTCAAATCAAAAACCTTGTCTGCCCGCTCCCTCTAGTAAAACCTGCTTCCCCCAAACACAGCGTTTTACACCTGAGGCCCATGGAGGGAGGGAGGTGAACAGCCGGCACCTTCAGCGCCAGCAGCTTGGGCTGTCGGCAGGGTGGCAGAG
>RSEF01000002.1:122951743-122968035 GCA_003993805.1 Himantopus leucocephalus | reverse complement strand
TGGAAGGACTCACATTGGAGAAGTTTGTGGCAGACTGTCTCCCGTGGGAGGGACCCTATGCTGGAGCAGGGGAAGAGTGGGAGGAGTCCTCCCCCTGAGGAGGAAGGAGTGGCAGACAACGTGTGAGGAACTGACCACAACCTCCATTCCCTGTGCCCCTGTGCCACTCAGGAGGAGGAGGTAGAGAAACTGGGAATGAAGTTGAACCTGGGAAGAAGGAGCGGGGGGAAAGGTGTTTTAAGATTTAGTTTCTTATTTCTCATTACCCTACTCTGATTGGATTGGTAACCAATTTTGCCCAAGTCGAGTCTGTTTTGCCCATGATGGTAATTGGTGAGTGATCTCTCCCTGTCCTCATCTTGACCCACGAGCCTTTCGTTATGTTTTCTCTCCCCTCTTCAGCTGGGGAGGGGAGTGATAGAGCGGCTTTGGCAGGCACCTGGTGTCCAGCCAGGGTCAACCCACCACACTTGTGTTTGCATGGCACTGTCTGCAATGGTCAAAATGACTGATGACCGGTAAAAAAGGTGTACCTGTACAGAGACAGAGTTTATACTTTTTTTTTACTTTATGATTGAAAATCAGGCATGGAAATTCACTTACTCTCACAGGTCCTTCATGAAACTGTGACAGGAATCTCTGTCACCAGGTTTCCAAGACGTTGGTTCCACTGCACATTTTTCTTTTAAGTGCACTCAACTCTACTTATCACTAAAATGCCTTACAACTTGTGTTAAATTTTTTTAAGTTTCTGCTGAATTCTCAAGAAGTAGAGGATGAAGGAAGATGAATTCTTATAAAAGGCAGATGATAAAAATACAGGCTCTGTCTTCATTTAGTTTTATTGCTTTATTAGTATTTGGGTTTGCACTTTCCTATCAGTATGACAATCACTTTCTTCATTTGTTTGTTCATGTTCGTCACCACTGCCTAAGAGCTCTTGTCATGAATAACGAAGCTGTAAGCTTGGCAAAAAAACTGGCTTCTGGTAGAGGGAGTGGAGGCTGGAATTCATTGGGTAAGGAGTTTGGGGCTGAGCACCGAGGAGAACTGGGGGTGTTTTTGCAGGGTTTGGGCCTCAATCATAAAAAATTCTACAAGAAAAAAATGTTGAGTATAGTTTGTGTGTCATGCCCTACAGCAGTATCGCAAATGTTCAAATGGCAGAACCAAATGTGTTTGAAGGAAACGGCGTGTTTACTTTCTCAACACCATGTACATGTTGTTCAAAGAAGGAGGTATCAAGGTTTCATCGGGACCAGCGTACAGCATGGGAACGAGGCAATCTTCTGGTCAGCTTTGCAAGAGTTCTTTATACCGCACTCACTAGCATGACATTAGAGAGTCATTCCAAAATACATTAAGCAGCGTGACTTCTTGCTTGCTGCATGCTGTTTGTTCTCTCCTCTTCTTCCCAAGGGAAGATGCTTGGGCAGTGAAGTGTCACCTTTTGGTAGAGCTGGGTTTATTATAAATATGTATGGTGTCTCAGTGTTTTTGCTAGAGAAGGTCAAATAAATGTCTCCGGTACTTTGAATGGAAGGTCAGGTTTGTGACTGTCCTTCCATCCCAGGATATTTATTTCACAATCCCAGAGTGGTCTCCAAGAACATTCTGTCTCCTGGACAGACAACTTTTATGAGAGCATTTACCCCTACTGAGGTGGAGATAGGGAGCAAAGGGAATGGTCTGCAGGGACAGATGAGTGTAGCTGTCAACACTAAGCTGTAGATGCTTTTTGGCCAATGTGGGAAACCCCACTGTGATGAGAAGGACCAAATCTTGCTTTTGACTTCTTTGCGGGAAGAGATTGTAGACAGCTGAGGACAGGTCTGATGATACAGTCAAAATAAACAGCATGGCTGAGGGCCTTTTATTCTAGGTGAATGGTGCTAAGTGCTGAAAAGCCTGGTGACCAAATACATCAGACTCTTGTAGTCCAGCCAGGAAGCAAGTGAAGCATGAATAACTGAGTAACGTGTCATTGTCTGCCAGCATGGGATGGGGTCTTCTAGCCAATCAAAACTCATAGAAAGCATTACTCATGGGTAATGCTATGTCCGAACTTAGCACAATCAAGGAATGCAAAAGGACTTCTAAATTATAGATTCAGTTGATCAATTACAGATGTGGATCAACTAACTCCAAAGTAGACTGCATTTTGCACTCCTCAGAAAGGCTTTCCTCACATCATGACTCTTGCATGGGTTCTGTTTCACACAGCTGTTTTTCATCCTTGGGCTAACTTTGTCCAAGTAAAGAGCCAACAAGACAGAAACAGCAGCATGGTTGTACGGCGGAACTAATAGGCAGAGCCGTGTATCATCTACCTTTTTCTAGTACTTGAGTTTATGCCACCTGATCAGTTTAGCCCGATGATAAGAAAGATCCAAGAGAGTTTGTTCTTGAACTCCACATGTGAGCTGTCTGATAGTATCTAGCAATTATTCATCACTGCAAGCCTGCAGAAAGCAACTTAGTACATTCTCCAGCATCCTTCCCTTTCAGAGGAAACTACTTATTTTCACGGCTGACCATCTCAAGTGCTGTGGGAGGACACGGGAGGGTGCGAATGTGCTAGTTCTCTATAAGTAGTCATTTCTATTAAAGTTCGTGACATTTAACCACTCAGGCTAAATGGCTCTGTAGGTCAATGGCCAGCCCTGAGGTCAAGTAATCCTATTTCTTCTGTAGAGTAAGTGCTTGCTTGTCCGAACCCACAGGAGGCTGACATGTCGTCCACACCTGAGCTCTGCAATGTCTGCCATTTCATTTTCTTCAGTTAATTGACCATAATGAAGACTGAAGATTTAGTGACTGGAACAGTTAAATACAGTTAACCTGTCAGGATTTTTTTCCAATTCTTTTTCAGCCATGAGAGTCCTTTCCCTTCTTATTCATAGCACAGAACAAACTAGTGTTAGGTCAAACAGATATTCTGTAGCATTGCTTTATATTTTAGACATCTTCATTGCAATGGAATAGGAAAAAGTAACAATATCTGTTTACTAGTGGGTAGCTGCCTCTGCATAACTACTCAGGGATTTTTTGATGGGAAAATATAACTTGCATCAGCAATATTTCTTGACTGAGGAAACTGTGAATAGTAGATGTGCAATGCATACGTTGTTGCAATTCTGTCAGAAGATTATTAAAGCAGTGCAAACAAAGCAAACAAATTATATATTCCAGAAATACTTTTTCTGCATTATTTCAGGTGTCTGTTTCCATTCATATCATTCAGTATATCGCTACCTATACTAAGCAGAGGCAATATTTGTTCCCTGCAAATGGCTGACACCAGCAATACAGAATAAAGACAGAATTTTGTGTACTTTAGGAAAGCTACAACATTGCCTCGCAGATTTATTGTTCTTCTTTGAAGGAATCAAGAAGCCGACAAAGGACATAAAGGGAGAAAAAGTTAACATAGTCTATACAGATTCAAAAAAGACATTTGACAAGATTTAAAAAAAAAATGCACTGACCAGGGCTAGCAGGAAAAGCCCTTGTGTCATTACAATTGTTCAAAAAAATAGGAAACATAGGAGTAACTGCCAACTGTCACAGACTACATGGAGCATCTCTAGGACCTGTGCTCAGATCCAAAGTCTTCATCATATCCGAAATGACCACAAAAAGGCGTGACTCAGAAAGAGGCACGGTGTGCTGCTGATGTGGTTATACAGCATCATGAGGGCTGAAAACGAACTGCAGAAGAGCCTCAGGAGATTGAGTGACTAAGTACGAAAACAGCAGAGGAAATTAGATTTATGTAAACAAATGTAAAATGATACATGAAAACACTATCCTAACATTGCATACAAATCTAATGATGGCCCCAAGTCGGCTATTACTACTAGGAAGTGAGATTTTAAAGATATAATAGGTAGTTACATGAAAATATCAACACAAGCATCAAATATAAGTGTTGAATAATGATTAAAAAAATAAGGGAAATGCTATGAATTATTAGGAAATGAATAGTGAACAAGACAAAAAATGTCATTATGCCACTGGGTAAAATCAACTATGTGTATTATGAATACCAAGAGCATGACTGAAAGGGTGTAGCAGAAATGAAATGGCAGAGAGAAACCTAGCGAGGATAACTTTGAACCACAGAGGGGTCTTCCTATAAAGCAGAGGTAGAATAGATTAGGATTAATAAACATGGTGAGGAGAGAGCTGGGAATATGATAAGAGATCTAGAAATCAAGGGTGGCATGAAGAAGGTGAATAGAGAATTTGCTCTGAAATATCTGGGAGACACCAAATGATACTAGCAACAAAATGCACTGTAAATACAAATGTGTGTATCATTACAGCTTCTTTTTCACCAGAAGGGCAACTGCAAGCTCTCAAATAATCTTAGACACTAGATGAGCAGTTTTTATGGTACTTGAATCTACTAGCAACGCTTCAATGTTTGCCACTGACTGAATCTTCTTTATGTCTACTGAGACACCTGAGAAACCACATTATCTTACTTGACTCCTTGCAGATACATCCACCTTCGGGTATTTTCGTGTTGCAACAAGCATGTGAATAATAAGTACAATGTCAAGTCGCTGAGGTCTACAAGCTTAAGTTCTCTTCCCTTCAAAAATGGGGTGGCCTCAGGGAACAATCCTCTGCCTGCACTGTCCTCAAAACCATGGTCACACCTTTATCTGGGAGAGTGCTGACTGGTAAGGACAAAAACTGCATCAGGTGGGACACTAATAATGCCACAGTATAGATGACCATGAGAGAGTGCTCAGGCTCCGATGCTGTTTTCTTTATTAGTACAGATGCAGACACTGACAGATGAAGAGGAAAACCAAGGGTATGATGCATCTTCGCACAGTCCCAGGGAAGCCATGAAAGGCTGTAGGGACTGATCACTTCCTCCTTGTGATTCATGGGCTACTTGCTGTAGAACCATTTAAAAAGGTCACAGCGTAGAGGTGTTTTCTATTCTTGTTTATGGAGCACGTATCTGCAAGTAACCTGGGACGACGACTGTAGGGGCTTCATAGATATTTCTGTTTTAAATTTGTCCCATATAGACATCTATCAACAGCCAAAGAATGACAGCAGTGATTCTTTGTAACCATTGTACAGTCCAGAGCTGTGTGAGTGATGTCACTGTGTTTGGAATAATTCCTAAATCACATGAAAAATACTCATGGGCTGTAGTAAGTGCAGCTGAACATTGCCAGCTTTCATTTCAGGCAGGCAGAATTATCTTTTCTTTTTCACAGGACTTATCACAGAATCACAGACACATTGATTGGAAGGTATCTCTGGAGGTTTCTAACCCAACTTCCCACTCAACCCAACATGGTCATAGCTGTGACTATCTGAGCCTTGAAAATTGGAAGGAGATTCCTCCATCCCCCTGGACTCGCTCTCTAGTGCTGCACTATCAGTCTAATAAAGAAGTTTTTCCTAATGTCCATCCTGAACATCCCAGACCAGAGTCTGTGGTTATTGCATCTTGTTATTAGATGATTAGATGAGGACAGTAACTTCCTGCAACCTGCTGGCCATGCTTCTCCCAGTGTAGCCCACTATGCAGTTTGCCTTACTGTCTGCCAGCACACAGTCCTGGCTCAAATATGACTCCTAATTGTCCCCTGTAACACCCAGGTCTTTTCCAGCAGGGCTTCTACTCAGCCTGTGGGTAAGTATCCCTCTACTGATAGAGGAGCCTGTCTTTGTGTCCATAAAAATGGACAGGTTGCTTTTTCCACCACATATTCAAAGACTGAATGGGATTCAGCCCTCTTGTGACACAGTTAATGACGAAGTTCAGATGAAAAGAATGTTAATTAACCAATGGGTCAGCAATTATGACTTCGTTTAGATAGGGCATGCATCAGGAACCCAAACTGTAGTGACTTATTGTACTCATCTGTCCTTGCTTTCAACTGATGGCAGCACAGAAAATGGCTCAGAATAAGAAGTGTAATTCTGTTTTCTTAATGCGTCCTGTGCAAAAAAAAACCTGTGGCTTTCTGACAATAAGATTTCTAACAAGTCGAATATATTCATCCAGCTTTATTAGCATCTTTTTAAAGACAGAATGAATTTACCACATAAGATGCGTGAAGTGGAGTATTCTCCGGTGCTCAAGCATTGTACAAATTGCCAGTCTCATGACAAGATATCAGATATTTGTTCACTGCCATTACAATCTGTTCTTTATCTGATTCAGAATGGTAAAAGCCTCTCATTGAGATGGTGAGTATATTTGGTTATACTGTATGAGGCAGACTACGTAACCACTTTGATAGTTGGTTTCAGTAAATACCAAGTAGCACATATGTTGAAAGCTAGATTTGCTCTCGCAGACAAGTCAAAGACCAGCACATTATTTTCAGCAGGGAAGAAAACAGAAGAACTTAAATCTACAATCCATTCCCTAGGAACTGGAAACTTTTCTGAAGAAAAAAATCATGCACAGAAGATCAGCAACATACTGAAGCCAGCAAAAAAATTGAATACATCCCGATAATTCAGAAGCCAAGTTTACCGACTATAAATCTGCAGTGAAATGCCTGGAAAACCACACAGCAGAGTTTCAGCCTTGACAGTGCTTTTCCCCACTTCTGACGCTTCAGCATCAGCAAGCACAGGGCACTGCTCAGATGCTCTGAGTGAAAAATGATGTCTCTTCCCCATCATTTGTCCAGACAGTATGTGATTCACTCAGACTTCTCCTCATCACTGTAGCCCTGTCGGCATGTTCATGTCTATCATGCCCATGTTGTTCTTTTTTAATTGTGGAATAAGTTCTTGAGCTCTGTATTCTCCACTTCTCTTTAGTTACAGAACAACCAGAAGCAGAAATCATGACAACTGAGGCCAAAACTGTCTGAGGTTTTGCTGGATAACCGGGCAGTCTCTTGCCCTGTCCTACTGGATGGAAAGCTCTCCCAATGAATTGAGGTTTTTGGAGTCTAAGCTGTGCATACAGGCTGAAAAGAGGGGATGCACTGTGCTCCCTCCAACACCATTACGTGGGGCAATCTCACCAGTAGGCCTCAGCCAGACCTGTCAGAAAGGCTGAAATTTATTCTTTTCCACTCAGTTCAGTTCTATTTCTTTTCTAAATTTCATAGCCCACTTTCTTTTAATGCATCCAGCAATGACTAAATCAGAGTTCTTCCTGCAGTCCCTAAGAGGGCCAGCCTGGAAGCTAACCTTCTTTTTATCCCACTCAAAAACACTTCTCTTGGATGAACCAAACCGCATACAGCATCACCTGCTCCTGCTTTACCCTCTGACACACCAAAGCCCATCTCTCATGCATGTACAGCAGAGTACCACGGCATCTTTCCTATGCCATGATCTCCCACGGCACGCAAAGTCCTCCTCCTACCAACCAGCTGCACGATCGCTCATAGAGTCAGACTGAGGTGGCAGCACTGCTCTTGCCACCAGTGGGGGACCATTAGCAGGACCTCGTGTGGAGCCTGCTTCCACCTGCAGCCTATAGCACTACCCACACACGTTACTGTCTAAATTAGCTTAATGCCACCTTCCACTCTGGAATGAAGCAGAATCTTTCTCTGCCAAATCCATGATTTTTTGCTCCTGATTTCTTTAAAATCTGGTGTTACTGTAAGACATTTACGATCATTCATTGCTACACATTGTATTGATACAGGTGGTAGAATAAGAGCTTTCTGTTTAGATTGTGTTTCATTGTGGATTTTGCACTGAAATAGGTGGCCAAATTTCTACACATTCTTTAGTCATCCACACTTTTCCATACCAACAGAGGGAAGGGCTTTGGAGAGGAAAAGGAATGGAGAAGCACCCAAAAGGCAGGTATCTTCTGGTGATGGCATTCCATCTTCCCAAAATACTCTACTTCTTAGACAGGGTTTTGCAAGTCAAGTGGTAGAAACGATCAGACATCAAGAACATTCAGCTCTTGTAAATCTTTCAGTTTTACAGTCTGGCTACACTCACACAAAATTGTCCTCAAGACAGTGCTGAAAGTGTGTTACACTCAGTCATACTCCCCTGACTCTGCCCCGACATTTATAAGGTCTGAAGACTTTCCCGGACTGATGAAATTGCTCAGGAAGAGCTGTATTTTAAAGCTGAAGAACATATACTAAATTTGCCAGTTCAAAAACCAAACTGAATTTTAACAGAACTAAATAAGACCAATGCCTACCATACCAATTTTACTGCTACGTTCTTCTCGGAGCAACGTTGCCTTAAATTGCCATTAGCAAATCCAGATACTAAATTCATTTTAATGATTAAGTTAAAAGGAATCACATATAATGATTAGTCATAATTTCTAATATCTTGACCACACTTCAAGAGATAAAAATGCCCTTTTCCTACCATACCATCATGGATGAACTCTACTATTTGTTTTGAATGGGACTAGTTTAAAGCACCAGAATTAACTGTTTTATAAGTTGTCTTCAAGACTCCTTTAGGACAACCTACTTTGATTTTACAAAGGAGAAAGATGAAGATAGGCTTTCCAGCAGAATCCAGATCCAAGGAGTTGCATTACTCTGAGCATCAGCTCAGTCATGTCACTTTTATTAGAGCACAAGGGACAATGTTATCATTGGCAAAAATGATAACATCCCTTCGCAGTACTGATAGCCACAAAAAAAAAAAAAAAAGAAGCTTCATAACAAGTTCAGTTTCTTCTTCTGAAACTTCTTAAAGAGTAAATAAAAATCTGAGTTTCCAGAATATAGATTTTATATCTTTTTTCCCCCGGCATTTTTTCGGTTTGTTTTTTTTTTTGTTTGGGGTTTTTTTGGTTTTGGTTTTGTTTTGTATTTTTTTAAAGCAAGATAGTTCTCTTATTTTATTTTGGACTCTTGCCAGCTGACTCTCTCCAGTTTTTCTGCCATTTGCTCTGCTAATTCAACAATACCCAGTAGGTGGCCTCAGTGTATAATGTATTTCTTTACTCTTTTTTTTTAGCAATTCTGCCTTGCTTTTTCATCGCAACAATTTTATTTTAGTTGGAATCTCCTGCTTTTGATCACTTATCTTCAATATTTCAGCATCAGCTATTTGTTAAGTATTAATTCTTTTAAATATTCGTCTGTTGATGAAAACAATTCATTCAACTTCTAAAGAGCAACTAATGATTTAGAAAAAGAACCAACAAAATCCCCATAGTTCTGCTCTGGTTTAGAGATGCCACCCATATACTTCTTGATTCTCCCTTTACCTGTCATTTTACATTCCTCGGGGCTTAGAGAAACATTTTCCTTAGAGAATGTGACATATTATCCAGGTCAAGACAGATATACTCATACGGGCTGACAAACACAGCAATCCTTGGACTTTTCAGCTGTGGATTTTTCAAAGAACTGTTTCTAACTTTTATGGATCTCCCATATCTCCATCTTCAGAACTCAATTAACTTTTGGGATACAGTCAGCCCCTGCTTCTGAACAAGGGTGTTACCTACATTCGTCATCCTGTGGGAATGCCCTTTCAGATAAAGAGAGGGAGGTTCTTTTGATATGAAAAGTGTGAAGTGCATTCTTAACTGACTGAAGATCTTAATTATCCTATAGCTTGTTCCTGTGGGAAACACTTCTTAGGTTTTGCGTAAGCAAGACTACCTATAGCTGGGATCACTGACACAACATATTGGCAGCTTTTTGTATTTTCAAAGACCAGAATGAATTAAATGCAAGGATTTAAGACATATTCAAAGTCATGTATCTACCCATTATCACAAAACAGGAAATTCAGAGCTGCGCCAGTTACTGGAGCCACTTCTATAACATTTTGTCTTGATAAGACTCCATATTCATTCTACCTTGTCAACCATCATGCAATAAATCCTGTAACGCAAGCTCAGTTGTCATTTTCACTGTGACCTTCTACACTGAAAGAAGTGCCTGTGTATTTGTGAAACATATTTGCCAGTGAAGTATATTTGTCTACCACCGATGTCCCCAAAGTTCCTGACCCTGATTTTGTAGATAATTGATATGTAAACTCAGTCTTTGGCTATTACCAGCAAGCTAATAAGACAGACAGTCTTATAGTTTCCCTACCATAATGAGGCCTGAAACCAATTTGGCTGGGATCAACGAAATATGAAGCCTCCAAATATTTCTGGAATTGCCTCACTATAAACTTTTTCAAAAAGGCAGATTGAAACCTCTTATAATAGACGTGACCGTTTGCATCAAGAAGCAGATATTTTTAGACTTGTGTTAACAAGGGCTTCCTAAGGAGAAGTCGGTGTCTGGTCCTATCGTACCCTAACACCACTCTCAGCTAAGCTTGGGATCTTCATTGCCTAACAATGTGGCCACAGTAGTGTCTTCACTTAAGGAGATGCTACGGTAAATGTCTAGTCAAGACAAATTAACTAGATGATGTACATAAGTGAGGCTTTATTACATTTTCATTCAGAAGAAAGGCAGTTTTATTTCACAGAAGGCTAAGATACGGTGACCCAAGTTACAATGAATGAGAGCATCCACACAGAGGTTTAGTGCAACTTAACATATGTCCATTAGTTTATTTCATTTTAACATTCCTGAGCGTCCCAGGGCAGGCAAGTCCTAAGAAAACAGCGTTAGCCGAAATGAAAACTTGGGTTTGCATTTTTCCCCTCCATAGCCTGCTCTGCTACCATGGAGACAGACAGCTCTGTCAGAATCTAGTAATCTCATCTTCAAAGAAACAAAAACATTCTTGGTGAAAGAGCCGGCAAAGCTATATTTGCCCTAAATGTGATCTTGCACCCTTCATTGAAATCTCACTTCATCACAAAAGGGAACACAGCTATTCTCTGCCACCCTTGCTTTCTTCTCATCTCTTTCTCTGAATGGTAATCAGAGATCGTAAATTATAAATTGCTCCATGGGCTGCACAACTAATAGGCCCTGCACAATGCCCTACATCACCCCCGCAGCACCGTCATAGCACCCACGGCCTCTCTCCTGCACCCCTTCTGCTCCTCAGTGCAACTCCTCCAACTCTTCCTCACCAAGGCAGGACCCCGCAACACCTTCAGTCCCCGCTTGCACAAGGTTTGACAGCACCCCCTCCAGACAGCACTGGAGGACTGGCCAAGTGTTGGCTGCCTCTCGGAGCAGGCAGTGACTCAATTCTTCCTGCATTTCCCTCAGATTGACGCTCTTCTCTCCTACAACTCTTCACAAAAAGTATGGTAATGTAACTTCTATGTCCTTCTGCCAAAGGATTCTGGTATTCTGGTATTCTGATTGGAATGCCAGCAGGGCATGCCAGCCAAAAGACATCCTGGTTAGTAATGTGTCGTTGTGGTCAGAAACCAGGCCTGTGAGACGAGAGCCCTGGGGTCCTAACCCAAACTGACAACCACATTTCCCTTTCCTCCCCACAAAGGGACTTCACCTCACTTCTTGTTTCATTGTCTGTGTAATGGAAATGTGAAATAACTAATCACAACTAACGTTCAGAAAGGTGTTGGGAGTTTAAGACACTGGTCAGAAGACTGCTGCTCTTTAGCACTGAAGAAAGAACAGAGGAGGTCCTCTAACCCTGAAGAACATATCAGAATGAAGAAATTAAAAGTATATTCAAGTGCTTGGGGATATTTGTATTTTGGGGGTATATTCTGAATACTGAACATAATTTAGAAGGAACTCCAACTATTTTTAAAGAGAAAAGAAGTGACACATGGAAGTTATTTTCATGTTAGCTGGAGAGACATCGAAGGAAATGCAGATTTAACCCTCAGACTGGGAAGAACAAAACTACAGCACATTCCAGTTTCATGAGATTTAGATAAGCCTCCTCTTCACCACAGAGTAGACAGAGCTCTCACAAGCCATTGCAGATATCGGCTCTGTTCCGTCCAGAAGCTGCTGCCAGAAAATCTTGACCTCTTATTTCTTACTTTCCTGGAGCACTTTATACCCATATGGTTATACATGATTTGGGTGACTATAGTAATCACAAGCTCTTTGTCAACATACCTGTGCAGTGCATAAATTACTGAGGAGTCACTGCCCTGGGCTCATCTTCCACCCAACCCACTGATCTATCCCGATCAATGTAGTGATTTAACTACTGCAAGACATTCTCTGTTTTGGTCAGATCTTGGTTCAAATTCACTAGGCTGAACACGAGAAGAGCCTCACCCTTTCCTTTTCAAAGAAAAACAATTAAGCTAATCACCCCATTACAAAGAGGCCTCTCCGGCTGCAGCGCATCAGGTACCCTCAGGTAACCCGGAACTATCGAACCCCAAACTTAACTGATATCTATGGTGTGTCCAGCAACAGAAAACGTGAGATGGAAAGCACCAGCTTTTTACACACTTACAACTTTGCCACTTGCAACAGTTCAATGGTAATTAAAGAGGGTGAGCTGGGAATGCTGCCCGGCGTAACGACGATGTATTTGGGGGAAAGGTGAGCGGGTAAGTGGAAAGGAGCGGGATGTCCCCGGTATGCTGTCAGGATTTGGCAGAGTTAGACCAAATATTTTGTTTCTCTCACTGTTCCTAATATATTTTAGCTATTTCAAAGTATGACCATTAGCCCTGTTCAGCTACAGAGAGGTGTACTAGGAGAGGAAGGATCAGACTAGGATCACATACCAACCATGCGCTGTGTTCTGAACTTATGAAGTCAGGCAATAACGAGTTAAGATCCACACTAAAAACACCTAAGTTTTGCTCTCTTTGAGAAACTGTAGTTTAATTCACATAAATGTATTTTGCCTGTGAAGATTATAGGTATTGTTCTACAATTGAGGCTCTGACAGTTTCCCCCTCATTGATGAATCTAACCATATGTTTACATGAGACGTATTAAACCAAAGCATCCCACACAGCTGTGCACTTTTATTCTGGTACCCAGAATTAACCCTGCTAAATTTTACAACCGTTTACTTTATTCTCAGCCACATAACTCTTACACAAAGTTATACTTTCACAGGTCCACAACATGGACCCCCACAACCTCCTCTTCCCTGTACATCAGCAGCCCTTACAAGATCATGGGAGTCCACCACTGACACACGTTATAAAACTTGGCTGTGGCCATTCTGGATTCCTTAGATTCCATTCTGGAACCCTTGTTGTCTTCTTTTGATCACATAAATGGGGTGGATCACCTCATGCCCCAAGAATAGCTCTCTCAAGATGCTCCAGCTAATCCCCTAATCCCTCAATTCAGCATCATCTAAAGATGAGGACACAGCTGGATACCAGTAGACAACTTCAAGTGATTATTGCCTGTTCCAGGAGGCAGAGCTAAGGTTGCATTAGCATATACCTTGATTCCTCGCTCTGGTTTTCAGAGATCAAAGTGTTATTGAAATGCATGTCCTGAAAGAACGTGAGACATTACAGAGCAATTTTGACAATGCATCAACACATTTTTCTGCAGTGAAACCGGCAGGATTATTGAGCTAATGACCCAGCTTTTTAGATCACAAGCTCACCCACTTCCCCCTCACCCTTCTGCATGCAATATTCTCTTCCCTCGTGTCACCGTCACATTCAGAAAAATTGAGACAGTTTATCTCTCATGTGTCTTTAATGCACTGCTGGCCCTGTTTTTCTGGTTTAAAAGCTTATGCATGGTGTTCTTGTTTGCTGTAAACTTAGTCATAAGCTTAATAAGCTTGTATTTTACCTATGCAAACTGCAGAGTACAAAATATGTACATTTTTTCCGTAAAGAGAAATTTGATTGCATTTGAAACTCATGTGGAATATTGGAAAATAACATCCTGCTAAGACTGCAGCCGCTTTCAGCTTTGACCTGCAACTGTGCTTCTAAGTGTTGCAAAATAGACAAAGTGAAACCTGAACAGACATGGAGAAATGGGAGAAGTTTTAACGGACACCTTTATTACTCAGTTTGTGAAACTGTAACGTGCTTGTGTGCAGGACTTGCAAAAAGAGTGTTTAATTTTCACAAGAAACACCTAGAACTGTGCTAGTCTTTATCAGAAAAAAATGAAAGCCCCTAAAAGTTGCATTTTCACAGTCAGTAAACAAAGACCAAGACCGTACAGAAAAGATATAAGAAANGACTTGCAAAAAGAGTGTTTAATTTTCACAAGAAACACCTAGAACTGTGCTAGTCTTTATCAGAAAAAAATGAAAGCCCCTAAAAGCTGCATTTTCACAGTCAGTAAACAAAGAACAAGACCGTACAGAAAAGATGTAAGAAGNAAAAGATATAAGAAATTCAAGTATTACAATAATATGGGCTGTAGGACATGTATGACTTTGTGGATAACAAACAAGGAAAATAAACGTAAAAGAAAAGGAACACGTTTAAATTCAAAATTAACATTTTATTTCAAGCACCAACAGAAAGATAACCCATAAGGGAAGAAAATCTTCCCTTCCTAGCACACCTAAGTCTCAGAGAAGGTGTGCAACTCCAGTAGATGTGAACACAAGCTTAGGGCTAGAGGAACACTGCCTTGGAAAAGAACCCTTCTTTTCTCCCTTTAACAATATTATAAAGTTATTTTACAGGTGTATCTGTATAAGGTGATTGGGTATGTTTTATTACTAAACTATATTGACTGATATGAGGTAAATAAATCTATCTACTGCTGATACAAAGTTATCTTAGCCTTTATGAGGCAACAAATATATACCGACTGTTTCAAATCTAAGGTGGCATTTTGATTAATGCCCATAGTGAGCTCCAGTTCATATTTTACTTCTGAGCCTTCTCATCTCTGATGTCTTCCATTCATCTCCAGTTCTGTCAGGACTTGAGAGACGGTCACCAGCAACTGGAACTGCAGTGAGGTTAGGTAAGGCTGAACACAGCACGATGACAATCTTGCCTGCTCCATTTGGCACACGTTTAATTGCAAAAATACGAAAGCCCGGGACTTCCGTATTACATTTGTCCCATATTTCTTGGTAATAAATCAAATTAAGGTGTCATTTTATTATGTATTAAGTATCTTGGTGTGTATCTTTTACTGTGGTTGCTATAGGTCCTAACTAAATGAAGGAATGCTCCATTACATCTATGCAGGAGGTGGCAGAACACACAAGATGAAGTTCACAGGATACAGTCTTAGAGAAGAAACAGGAGAAACCAAATGAAAGCGGAAATTTGGCACAGGGACTTTCTGCAAAGGGACACAAGAGACAAGATGCTGAGAACATATAGACAAGTAATAACTCCACTGGAAGGACTGATTAGTCTGGGCATTAGATCTGAAAAACAGACAGCACTGGCTCAGCTGTTCAGCATAGACAACTGCTGACTCAACTGCTCAAGGAGCTGCGTGCCCTTCACTGCATAGGTTTTTCACTTAAGATTTCACAGTCATAGGAGATTCAGCCATAATATTAAAATTAGACACACAGGAAATTCCTCTATACTAGTACAAATGTATCTTCTTTAAAATTAGATTGTTTTGTGAATCATATTAACCTTTAAAATCTGAAACCTGTGTACTGCACTGACCTTCATATATTCAACAGTTCCCAGGTTTAGACGTTTTATGGGCAGTTAATGTAACAAGAATATGTCTAAATATACAAGGACGATGTGAAAACTACACCTTCTATTNATAAAATAATAAAACAGAATAAAACAGAATAAAACAGAATAGAATAGAATAGAATAGAATAGAATAGAATAGAATAGAATAAAATAGAATAGAACAGAATATTTCAGTTGGAAGGGACCTACAATGATCGTCTAGTCCAACTGCCTGACCAATTCAGGGCTGACCAAAAGTTAAAGCGTCTTAAGGGCATTGTCCAAATGCCTCTTAAACAGTGACAGGCTTAGGGCATCGACCGCCTCTCTAGGAAGCCTGTTCTAGTGTTTGACCACCCTCTCGGTGGTGAAAAACCGAAATATTGTTCTCTTGCATGACAAGTGATTCATTTTGGCTTTCTGTGGCTCCATCCAGTGTATGCTGTTAAAGGACAGGCATATGTAATTTCCACCAACACCTAGTGACCATCACCTCTTCAAACAGCCACTATATCTGAGTTATGGCACTCAGAAAGCTTTTAATTTTTTTTTATTATTATAGGGCCATCAGGAAACAATATTCAGTATTATAAACTTTGCTAGGGAAAAGTATTAAATGCTTCAGAGGAAAAGTTAAAAAGACATGCTAGTTTCAAAGTGGTTACAGTTCAATTTTCCACATGGCAAAGCAAGTTTGCCAAACATGAAGGAGGTTTACAGGGAAGTACATGCAATAAGACCCAGTGGGTTTTCTTTCCTATCACACCTGAACACCATGATGGCAGGATAAATATCTGGCAGATGAAGAAACACAGATCTGTTTCTAAAA
>RSEF01000002.1:122910775-122932785 GCA_003993805.1 Himantopus leucocephalus | reverse complement strand
GCCCCCCAGGATGCCATTGGCCTTCTTGGCCACAAGGGCACATCACCGGCTCGTGGGCAACTCATTGTCCACCCGGACTCCCAGGTCCCCCTCTGCAGAGCTGCTCTCCACAGCTCAGCCCCTGACCTGCACTGCTGCGTGGGGTTATTCCTCCCCAGGTGCAGGACCCTGCGCTTGCCCGGTGCAGGCGTACCAGGGGAGTTACTTCCCCTGATTAATCCCCCTGGAAGCGCTGGTGCTGTGGAGGATGTGGGTTTGTGTGGCTCTCCAGAGCTGGTCGGGAGGGCAGCTCTTCCCTGCCAGCCCCTATCACTCTTCTTCGTTTTTTTAAGGAACTGCTCCCCCCCTGCCCCACCAGCCCCTGGTCCCAGCGAACGCTGCCTGTGACACCGCACAGCCACGGCGGCACAGAGCAGAGCCCCTCCGGACACACGCGGATAACGGGCTTTATTAACATGAAATCCAATTAGGCGTTTACTGAGACAGGTTGAATGAGGAAAGGATAATCTGGTGTTAATAACCACGGCCGGGTCCTGCCCCTTCTGCTGCCCCTGCCAGCGCGGGGGCTGGGGGGGCCGCAGCGAGCGGGCATGCTTCACAACTTCACCTCTGGACTCTGCTGGCTCCCGGCAGGCTCTGGAGCCCCGGTAGGTGCAACAGGGCTCTAAGCTTGCAAGTAGCATGATGGGGTTGGAGCCTATGCGTGTGTTTAGGATGCTTAAGCCATTGCTTTCAGCTCTAGAGTAAAAAGAAATGCTATTATCAGTAGCGGCACAATGTGATTTGGATGGACCCAAAGGGACGGCAGCTCCTCCAGCTGCTGCCGTGATGGAGCAACAGCTGCATCTGGTGAGGCCGTGGCCTCCCGGACTCGGTGGCCGTGGCAGTGCTTGGCTTGCCCTTGCCAGCCCTGCCCTTGCCAAAGCGGCGCTCTCCACCCTTTTCCCAGTGCTTCCCACTAGTGCCCCACGGGGCTTCGTGCTGCACATTGTGTTTACATTCGGAGCTAAATTCCGGACTGACAGGGCACCCCCCAGCTCGCGGGGCTAACGGCACCGTCACACCCCTGCAGCACTGACTGAGTTATTCGGACGGCAATCGGCGTAGACAAATCTCTGCAGAGGAGCAAATCCTTCTCCCCCTGCTAGAGCCCATGCACAGACGTACTTCAGAGTGAAAGCTCAGGCTTTTGCAGACCATGCTGTTGGGGCGGAAGCTGGTCCTTTTGATGAAAAATGCAGCAAACTCTAGGGAAATAACCTCCATGCTCGCAGACACTTGTGTGGCACCCCGGTGTATTGGTGCGGCAAACCTCTTCTGATTAGTCAAGTGGATAGCAGCCTTGTGACTACGGGAGGCTCCTAGGGTCTGGTGGGTAGTGACAGCTCTTAAAAACAGGCTTTTTTCATAGTTTATGGTCACCAGCTAACTGGCCAGAGCCTCTTGTTAGCTGGGTCTGAGGCCATAGTCACCGGCTGATAAACCTGACAGCATCACGCTGCTGCCTCGCTGTGCCCGTGGGCTGATGATGGGGCTGGGGAGAGCAAGAGGAGAAAGCACAAAGGTGAGCTACCCCAGAGGAAGGTAGGGAAGCTGAGGGTCACTCACCCGCCGTGCTGTCATTAGCTCATTGCACAGCTATCGTGTTCCTCGGGGATTCGGCTTCAGTACTGTACGGGGATCGCACGCCGTCTGGCGAAAGAGAGGCACTGAATGAAGCAGTGCTAATGTCTTCTCTGGTGTCTGCACTTCAGTTAGCAGGTATTTAATAATTCTACTAGGCACTGGAGCAAAACTAGCGCCAAGAACTTTGACTACGTGGAATTTTTATGTGATGGCCCAGAGGCAGCTCCCTCTCTACGGAGTGAACGGTGCCTGGAGCCCCAGCTCCCGCCGAGCCCGCGCTGAACAGATCTTGTGCCTCTTACTACTGGATTTCAGCCGTACTGTGAAGGGGTCTGAAGGATCTTAGGGTCCCTTTACACCCCTCTAGCTGTATTTGGGTCCCGGGTGCAGTTTCCATGATTTCTGACCATCTTCCTCCCCTGGGGGCTTCCCGTTGGGAAGCTGGCATGGTGTGTGCGGGCTGTCTGGCACTTTCCTTCCCAGCAAGCTTCTGCTTCGTCCAGCTTTGACATTAATTCATTAATCCCCAGCATCTGCATTGTTTGGCAGAGGGGAGTGACTCATGGGGGCTGGGTTTCGTTGCTGTGAGCACAGAATTTGCAGAAAACAGGGTATTCCAGAGGAGATTGCTGGGACAGGATCATCTCTGCTCCTCGCCTTTGAAAATGGAACAAGAAATGAAGGCAGACAGTAAGTAAAACTAAAAGAAATATGTTGCATGCCATGCTGATGAGTTTCTCTACTATTTTTATGCAGTTGTACTTCTTGATCAAGATATTCATAAACTGTGCTTTCAAGTAATACGTTAAAAATAACTGTTTCCAGAACCGAACTTCTCTTCCCCCAACGCCAGCACAGGCACTCTCCCAGTCGGTGTTTGTGGAAGGCGTGGAAAGGGTCAGCGCGGTGGTTGTGCCATGTCTGTGACCTAAAGGTGTTGCAATACCTTTAGGCACAATGCAAAGTCCACTGACTGCAGTGGAACAGGCACTTAATCCTTAAAGGTGTGAACTTAGTTCCTGAATCTCTGCTCCTGGGATGCTTCCTAGTTTTGCCTTTAGGGTGGGATTCTTGGAGTCCACCAGAAGCTGCCTGACATGGGTTAGAGATGAAACTGGGGTTTGTTATCTTTTAACAAAATGCTGCTTAATCAAAATGTCTGTCATGATGGAACTTTGATCTTATGCCCTTGACTGTATCTTTTTCATTAGATGTTAATATGGTGCCTGAAGAAACTCTAATTATGTGGGGCCCCAGTGAAATATCGCTGTCACTGATGCTGCTGAAAAGTAATTGAGTTCTGAGGCTCCTTAATTTATGAATGAGAAAAGCTTTGATTAGCTTAAGAAGAAATAATGATGCTACAGGAAGTTTCTGTTTAATCAGATGGGAAAAACCCCATTAGTGCGGTCCGGGAGGTGCCGCGTGGAGGGCTGACATCCCGCTGGAGCAGCCAGCGAAGCGGCAGGGGATGTGATTGACGGGGACAAGAACTGCAGGTTAACTGCCAGGATGTGCCAAAGTTTGAGACTCTCCCAAACTTTTGGCTCCAGTTCCAATCCTGAATGCACTGAAAATGGGGGTCTTCTTGCTCAGTCACTGCTTCCCAGCGGCAGTGTTTGCTGTCCCCGCGGGCTGCCTGGAGCGGGGTGTGGAAAAGCGGCGTTTGGCCTTGGTTTGTGTCTGCCCGGGACTTGTTCCTCTCTGCAGAGGAATTTCCCCAACCGAGGAAATGCGGTCACTGCTGCGGCAGGAGGGACCCAGCCCTGGTTCCCGTGCAGGGGTGCGTTCACGCCAGCTTGCCCTCCTCTGGCTGTCCTTTACAGCTGACCAGCAGTCGTGCCCCATGTGGTACTGCGCCTCGGCATCGCTGTGAGCGCCGCGCGGGCAGCGCCCGTGGGTGGGAGAGGGGGATCCTCCAGCTGAGCGATAGGATTGGAATGCACACGCCTGTCACACCTGGCTGCTTTAAGCACATGCATAAAAGACCAATTTTAGACACCCGAGGAACATCAGTGCTAAGTGCAGATGTGCCATGTGGCTCTCGGGCACCTCAGGAAAGAGAACAGGGGTTTCCACCCATGTAGGTCTTTGCTCGGCTTGTGGCCTCTCGCCCGCGTTGCAGCCGGTCACTCACAGGGACAGGAGCAGGGAGAGGTGGCACTGTCCCGGGGGCCGTCAGAGGACAGGGAGTCCTTCTGTGGAAGATGCCGAAAGCTGTCGGCGTCCCCGTGCAGGACGGGCAGGAACACGGCAGTGCACAGCATTGCCCGGAGAGGTTTGCTCATACTTTAACAACCAACCAGCATTCCCCTATTTGCTTACAAAAAAGCCGAACCTTTTATAACCTGATTTTCAACCAAAGGTGAAATCACCTTTTGATGCCAGCGTGGCCGGACGCGGTGCAGGGGCCGCGCAGGCGGTGCGCTCGGGGCCCCGGACCCTGCACCGCCCCGGGTGTCGGGGGATGCGGTGCCGTGGGTCATGCACAAACGGAGCTTCAGTCCGAGGCTGGAGCCTGCTCCTCCGCTGGTGTGTGCTGTAGGAATTTTGCTGGCTATTTTGGTGTGTCTAGAGCTGGATCCTGATGATACAGAACAAAACCTGAAATATCAGATGAGTAACAGCATAAGCTCTGAATTTCCTGGCTTGGGTCAACGTCCATCTCAGACTCATTGTTGTTTTAAAATGGAGCTATGTGTTCATGTTTATAGACTATTGTGATTTCCAACAACATCACCGTAGCAACAACCGTGCAGTTGATTTATTTACTCCAAATTTGGGATATTTTTAACCTGGTCATTTAAACCATTTCCATCAGATGGGAATTTGGTACTTATACTCTTATCTCCATCTTTTGTTGTAAACAGGTTTTTGTTTAACATTTGCACATTAAAAATAGGCGTTTGGGTTCTCTTGGTAACGTGTACAGAAATACATTATATTTTGGAATGAAAATAAAGTATTTCTTGTGATACAATAGTTAAAATAAGAACCTTGGAGTTCATGCTTCTGGACTATTTCTCTGCAGCACAGTATGGGAAGGCACTTATCCTCCCACTGCCCTTGTGCCCCCCTGTGCCGAGCACGGCCCTTGCCCACCCGAGCAGGGCTGTGCAGGGCTTGGGGAACTGACGACAGGGATCCTCGCTAAAGGTGCGCAAAGTCCTTTCAGTCCTTAAAGGTTTGTAAACATTGCATTTTCTGAATGAGGAAATTCACAACATTTTCAATCATAGTTGTGTGTCCTTTTCCTTATGAGTAGACAATTGCATACAGACATACCAAAACACCAAACCCAACAACCAGCAATGCAACACCAAAACAGAGGGAAGGAGCGGCGGCTCTCCGGTGCGGCATCAAGAGGCAGCTGAGCTTTATCATGACTGTGAAGCCCCAGTAGACTCACATTGGCTGCAAACTAATTGGCCAGCGAATCCAAAATTGTTTGAGATACTTTCCCCACCACTTGGAGAAGATGTTTCTGTTGATCCAGACACAACTGAGATATTCACACTGAAGGCATTGTATGGATTTATTTTTCACAAGGAAGTTCTCCGTATATCGCTCACCGTTACTTGGAAACCTGTGCTCCTTCAGCTCAAGGACAACTTTGTCTTCTCCTGCATGAGGGATGTGACACCTCAAATGAAGCATGTAGTTTCTTATTTTCATAGGAAGAAATAACGGAGAGATTAATTTAGCTTCCCGGAAGAAAGGAGCACGCTCTCAGAAGAAAAGTCTAGTAAATCAAGTTGATGGATGACCACCCTCAGCCTCTCTCCGTGCCGGTCAGGCTGCGCGTTGCTGCCAGGCTGGCATTTCCTGGCTCCTCCGTCTGCTCTTTTCTTGCACAGACTAAATTTTTGTAATCAGCTGCTGTGATATGAAAGGTCACCGGATAAAAGGCTTAATAGAAAGAATTGTTTCTGTGTTGGGCATCAGGAGGACCAGTTGCTACCAGTGGTTATTTTTAGAGCGGTACCTAAGGAAACGAACAGCCCATGTCCCATGGACAGAATTAAAATAAGTTGGAAACTTCTAGAAAAAGGCAGTCGCTCCACGAGCAGAGTCATTGCGGCTCAAACTGAGGACGGGCGTTTCGAAGGCAGCCGAGAGGCGCTGACCTTCACCTCTCTGCCCCTGTCCCGGTAAAGATGGAAATGTGGGCAAGTTTGAGCTCTTCGGCTACAACTCCTCACCGCCTTACCGGACAGGCTCTCGGGGGGTTGGAGGGTCCCCGGTGCCGCTCTCCCGCCGGTGCGGGTACCCCAGCGGGCCGGGGGTGCCGCCGCGCTCCCCGGCACAGGGCAGCGGCTGCCGCAGCCCGCGGGGACGAACCCCCCGCAGTCCCCTCCGGGGCTCCTAACGCCCGGTCCGGCTCTCCCGGGCGCGCAGGGAGCTGGGGACCTGCAGGGCTTTGTCACCTACACAGGGTGTCAGTGTTGTTCCACTCCAGCGCAGGGACTGAGCTGCCGGAGAGACGGCACTGGGAGAGGGCAGCAAACCCTCCGCCTCGTCTCGGCCCGTGACATCTGTGGGGTCTCTACACGCACCCTCCAGCCCCGGCGCTTCCTCACTCCCTGGTGTTTCCCTGGGCTGTAGGTGACCCGGACCCGGGCCCGGAGCGGGGACGTCCCCCGACACCGTCCGCACCCCCGGGATGGCTGGAAGGCTGCGGGATCATCCAGGGCAGAGGTACGCGTGTGGCACTGACCTCCCGTCTTTCTGACAGTTTGCGCTCCTGTCACTTCACTCTTCTGACAGCAAAGAGGCCACAGCACTGCCGGACCCAAGGAGGTGCCAGCCAGGGGGGACAGTCCCACGAAACCCTCCCTCTTGTAAGCTGCTGCAATGGGCTTGTGCCTGCCCAGCTCGCGGACCCCTTTTCACCTCCCGAGCTGCTGCTCCCGGCCCGCTTCGCTTCCAGACAGACGGGTTTTGGAAAGCAATTGGCTTTGACACCTGGCTGCACTTCTCTCGAGTTGGAAAGTCATGAAGACCCCCGCTGAGGGGGAGCTGGGACCGCTGCGCTGCCCTGAGCGAAGCAGCGAGGCCAGTGCTGTGGGCACGGGCACAGGCACAGCTGCCCACCTCACCTGGGAGCCCTCCCAGTGCTTCACTGGGATGCCACTGGGATGAGCTGGTCCGGCAGCAGCTTCGGGCTGGGGCAGGGGGTGTTTGGTGCAAAGCAAACTGCTGATCCGGCAGTGGCTTCAGCTGCTACCACTGACTTTTCCTGCAGTTGTGAGCAAAATCTGCCTTGGGTTTAAACTGGGCTTGAATTCCTCTTTTGCCCTTTCCCGTAGGAGCGAAGTCCCTGCCAGCACCTTCGGAGCCGGGGGGCGAGCCCGGGGAGCGGAGGAGCAGACCTCCCTTTGTGCAGCACAGGTAAGCAGCTTTGGGGAGAGCGTATGTCCTGGTTTGAGGTAAAACAGAACCAATTTTATGCCCTTCCCTTGAAAGCAGCCCGGGGTGGGAGGTGAGCCCTTGCGCCAGCCCCCCGCGCTGGCTGCGCTCCCGGCACCCCGGAGGCGGCAAAAAGGCCACCTCCACCGCAGGCACCGGCACCCTGCGGCATGCCCGGGGCTGGTGCTGGGGGCAGACGCAGACCCCAGCGGCACCGACAGCGCTGGCATCGTCCTTGTGCCGCCTGCTGCCACTGTCACTAGCCTTCAGGTCGGTGCCAAGAGCTGCTGTCCCCGCAGCCCGCGTCCTGCAGTGCGTCCCCCTGCGTTGGGCAGCCGAGGCGGGAGAAGGTGTTTTATGGATCCACCAGCGCTGAGTGCATCGGGGAGAGCCTCGGGGCAGGGGTGGACAATGGATGTAGGGGTGCACAATGGATGTAGGGGTGCAGGGCTGCCTTCCCCACAGCCCCATGTCCCCAGCAGCACGTCTGCCAAACTCACCTCTGTCCAGCTGTGGCCAGAGCATCTCTGCAGCGGCCCGGCCCAAACTCTTGAGGTTTTTCTTTGGAATATGTGTTTCACACGGGTTTTATGCAACTCATTCTCTTGGAGATCCCGTTATTCTGTCTTTTATGTATTGCCTATTGTCTGTCTCTCCGGATTTTCATCTTGAATTTAAAAAGAAAACCCAAAACCAAACCAAAACAAACACCTTTTCCCATTGCACATGGAGAAAAAGAAAAAAGCAGCACAGCCCAAAAAGCAACGTTTGCTCCAAAGTAGTATGGGATGGCAGGAGTCTGCTCCTGCTTGTTTTCTTCATTTACACATAGTTCAGACTGGATATCTGGTGGGATCATGTTTCTCAGCCTTAATGAGAGAGGAAAAAATGACTGCAGGACAGTGATCTGCCTAAACTTCTCATAGACACAGTCCTGAAAGGACAGGAAAGTGAATAAATAAACATGGGAGCTTTGAATTTGATCAATGCCAGGTGAACACTTGTTAGAGAAACAAACATCTGGTAAACAAAAAAAACAAACCAAACCCATGAAAACATACCTAAGAGACAGCCAGGTGTCGCAGTGAGGGCAGATGGACCCAGCTTGGGCTCCAGCAGTCACTGTAGGTTTTTCTCGCTTATGAAGATGACTGAGGAGGATTTTTGAGGAACCACACCAGAGAACCAGCTTTTAGGCTTGTGTTTTTCCTTTTCCCCTCACTTTTCTCTCGCCCCGTTGGCAGGGGAGGTAGGAGTGCCCTGCACTGCCCGAGGCACCTGCAGGGACCTGCCGCGGGGTGCCAGGGGGCGCACGGGACGTGCTCCATGCGCAAGTTACTCTTCCTGCTGTTGTTTCTATTAACTGAAAACAGAAAACAGCTCAGAGTAGCAGGGGTCTTCGTGTCTGGAAAAATAAAGAGTGCCGTTTCTAGTCCCGTGACCTGACAGGGGACCTGTGGATTTGCAGCTTGCAAAGACACAGCGATGTTTCGAACCAGCTCTCTCCTACCCGCCTGCTGAAGGCGAGGGTTTATCACACACGTGTTTATTTCAGACCACTCTTTAACACTGACCGTACTGAGAGTGTGTAAAGGTTTGGTTTAGAACACAATCTGTTTTTCTTTTCTAATGAGAAAGATGCCAGCTGTGATTGTGTAGAAGAGGTAGGTGCTCCCAAATGGGCTCTACTTCACTGTTTTTGCAGTAGGATGAATGCGCTGAATGCTTCCAGCTAATTCTTGAGGAGAAGCTAAAAGCATAAACCTGTTCTGCTCCCGTTGCCTCCCAGCGCGCGCCCAGTGACGGAGGCGGCGGCCAGGCGAGCCCTCCTGCGCTTCGTGGCCTCCCGGTGCTGCTACGGGCGCAGAGCCGCGGGAGAGATGGCCATCCGGCGGCTGCGGCACCTGGGCACGTACCGCGTGAGTACCTCCGGACTTGGCTCTTGGGCTCCTCTTCTGAGCGGCTGGGATAATTTCCGATTACACAGGGACATTGGGCCAGTCGTTAAATTAAGTGGGAAAGCCATCCTACTTTAAAGACAGCCGTGCAAGGGCTTTCCAAGGAAAGTCTAGCTAAGAGCTGCCTACAGATTTTTGTAGCTGAGAGGTCCACCCCTGTACGGCAGGGCACCACCTCGGCGGAGCCCCTGGGAGCCTTCTCTGGCGGCCCAGCTTTGGCAAAAGGGCCCTTTCCTTAGCTGAACCACAGGAACCTGCCCTGCAGCGTGGTATTTCGGGCTCAGGCAAGCACCGAGTGACCTGTGATGCCACGCGTGCCCCCAGCCACGTATCTGTTCTGGTAATGTCTAATTTCGCAGAAACATGTGGGCTTTGGTTGCCTGTCGTCATTCCTCTCACTGGATGCAGTGATTGCCGATTTGGTGCCTGCCGGGCTCAGTAGCTGCCTCTTGAGTCACTCCTGGTCGGGGAACGGCCGCCCGAGGGGCAGCACGCGGCAAACCCAAACGGTGGGTTCTGTGCCGGGCTTTGGCGCGGGTCCTGCCTGGGCTGCGGCGCCCACCCTGCGCCCTTCGCTGGGGCTTCTCGGAGGGGATGGTGCAAGAGCGGTGAGGAGCGGGGTGCTGGGAGTGCCCTCTGACAGGCACTTCGGGGCAGATACTCCTTTACTCCAGCGTGCGTTCCGCTTGTGAGATTATTCAGATTACTCACAAACATCGTCTGGGCCTTCCCTAGAAAGTAAAGCACAGCATTCTCCAAATAATGGCAAAATGCACTTTTTTTTTTTCTGTGAAAATGCCAACCAGTTCTTATGCAAGTTGTAGTCAGAGACAGAAGAGTCTGGGAACGCTCCCGAGACCTGTTATTAGCAAGTCACGGTTCAAATTTAAATGCCTGCTGTGTGCGAGTTGCCTTTGCGGTGAGCACGTGATTTTTCTCTTCCAGTATCGACTGGAGACGTTCAGTGAGTCGAGGTTAAGCGAGTGGGTGTTCGAGCCCTTCACCAGTAAGTGACTGCCCCGAATCCCCCTGGGACAGCCCTCGTGGGACGTGCCCCGCGGCTGGAGCTGGGGTCTGTGCCGGCGCTGGCCGGCCGGGGCTCGCGTGGCTCCTGGAGGTGCCGTGAGCCCGGTTTAACGTGCGGCAGGTTCATCCCGTCCCTTGTGGCCGTTTGCGCTCTGTGGGGCCCGTGAGGCTGCGGCAAAATGCTTTCCTTTGCAAGCTGAGTTTGCTTTCGTGGGGTGAGGGGAGGGTGGGTGGCGTGCCCTGGGAGCAGAGCCCGCCAGTCCCTGCCTCCGCAGCGGGAATTTCCTACCGAGTGCCATCGACACCCAAAGCTTGTCAGGATCTGAGATGGGCACCTGCGTGCAGTGGAGCTCTTGTCGCCTTGCTGGGGAGTGCGGGGGACCCCCACCCCTGGTTTTTGGGTGACAGCTCATCCCAGGCGCCCGCACTGGCCCGGGGGGCTCTGCTGGGAGGGCTGGGGGAGACGGGGGCTGTGCCGTGGCAGCAGGAGGATGCTCAGCACCTCAGGTGCCCATGTAGGGTTGGTCCCTGCTGTCACACCCGCATGGGGATGGGGAGCGAGGTCGGCCGTCCCCAGCATCGAAGCACCACCTCCAGCAAGGTGGGTAAGATGCTGTCCCCTCCTGCAGAGCCTGGAGCGGCTGGATCCCCCCGGGATGCCCCCCTGGACCCCTGGGACGTGGAGGTCGGCGCCCCCCCGCTCTTCCAGGGCCAGACGCGGCGCTGCCGGGTGCCCCGCTCGGCGCTGGTCAGGGTGAGTCCTCGCTCGCCTCTGGCTGCTCGCCGGAGCCCCTTCCCTGGCCGATGCGCTCCTCGGGGAGCAGCCCCCCGCCAGGGCAGTGTCCCTCCCCCGGGCCCCCCAGCTCCTCGGGATGGGGACAGGCACCTCACTACAGTTCTCATTTTCTTGGGTTTTTCCTCTTTAAAAAACAGGGAAAATAGTCAGAGATTCCTTCTTCTTGGTGTTTTCTTCCTCTAGAAGTTTGAGGACAAATCTTGCTGCAGCCTTTTCGAGAAACAGCACCGGATAATCTTTCCTCTTTTGTTAAATTTTTTTTCAACATTAGCAGAACGTTTGTTTGCATGACAGCTCCCATTTAGCTTTTGACAAGCTCTACAGCTGGTCAATTTATTTTACTTTTTAAGTGAAATGATGAATAAAGAAACAAAAATCACTTTCTTTTGCCAGCACTACATAGACATTTGCCTTTGTTAAATAATTATTATTTATGACTCCTTTAATGGATATACAGCACAATTTTGTGGTGTTGGATTCTGTCCTCTTAGGACCAGAATTTTAACACTGAATTTTGATGCAGGAAGAGTGCATGTGCATAATATGAGATATCTGAAATCCCTGAGCAGCTCTGTGCATGAATAACCTTCTGATTTCAGGACTGCCACAGATGCCATGGTCGCGGCCGGTCCAAGTGCGGGGTGTGCCATGGGGCAGGTCGGGTAAGGAGCTGGGAACCTTCCGCCAGGCAGCCTGCGTTTCCTGTTCCTCTAAGTTTGGGCTTCATTTGCAAAGTTGCAAGACGTACATACTATCTTACCGCTGTGCTTCTCATGAGGGCTGGGAACCTGAGGGGAGTTCTGGTTTATTGCCCCTTTGCCACCCTGTAGCCCAACCCCACTGCTGTGCAGCCCAGTTTCCCCCTGACGTTCCGGGGTCCTGCAGAGATGCTGAATGGGGGTGTCAAAATCCCGCCCAGGTGGCAAAGTTGTCTCACCCCATCCTCGACAGATAGCCTACGTGTTACGATGGTGAGAGGAAAAGGAGAATTTGCTTCTGGGCTGTTGAAATGAGGCCAGATCCGGCGCACGAAATACAGCAAGCGGCTTGCTGGCTTTCAGACGTGCTCGGTTCGGCATTCGGGGTTTCTGAGCGGGAGAGGAGGCGCAGCCCGGGGGCGTGAGCGCAGCCACAAATCTGCCCTCCTGTCTTTATTTGTTCTTCTGCACAGATATTGCCAAAGACAGACAAAAGATTTATTGTTACTGCACTAAAATTGCCCCTTAATTAAAGTTAATCTGATTATATACAAATACTTAAATAAAAGTCTGCTACTAACTATGTTAATAAATAACAGTGGAAAAAAACGTCTGTAAGAAAAAGAACATGTCAACCTGGATCGTGTGTCCAGTTTGCATCACTGGTGAGTTTGACTGGAACACCAAATTAATCCAGAGTCACGATTTATGAGCTATTTTGCACGTTCTTTTCATCTGCCGTGTATGCGCTCGGCATATGCCTTTCTCTGCAAGCCTGAAAGTCAGCAATTATTCCAATAACATACATAAAAGCTTTTGATTTATAAACCTGACGTTTTTATGCTGGTAGTCACCACCTATTTTAATTCTGCGGTGTATTTGTAGACGAGGTGTGTGACGTGCAAGGGATCCCGACGGAGGCCGAAGCAGCAGAAGCGGTGCCAGCTTTGTTCAGGTACAGGTCACAAAAGGTACGATGGGCTCCTCTGCGCCTCCGCTAGCGCGGCTCTGCTCCCACCCTGCCGCTGCCCTTAGGCTCACGCGCCCGGGGGTTAGTGGAAACCAGTCACCCCAGTCCCACCGGCGTGGTGGAGGCTGTCAGCTGAGGATCTGCCCGTAGGAGGAAAATACTGGAAAGTTGGTAGGGGGGAAAAAAGCCCTTAATCCAGTACGTTGGACACAAAACGACTCCATGTGCCTACCGCTGGAGAGAGCNTTTGGATTTGGGCTTTTTTTTTTTTTTTCTTCTACCATGAAGATCACCTAACAGATACAGCAGTACAGCAGTATTTTTTTCTCCAGGAAAAATTGGTCAGAAATAGCCTTTGCCTCCTCTGATTTTTAAGTGCACTTTCATTTTAACATCTATTCTTCATTCTGTGTGGCCCACCCTCAGCATTCAGAAACCAGGCTGATAGCCCAAACTCACGAGAGAAGCTCTTAAGCTTTTGGAAAATAGTATTTTTTTTTCTCTCTTTTCTTCCATATTTTGTACCTTTCTGTTACAAGACTGCTGCATTTCCCAGCATCTCTGGGAAACCAGACAACGCTTTGGGTTTTCCCATGAAAGCGGAGTTTCTCAGACCTTCAGGGCTGGGGCAGGAAAGAGGGTCCGAGTCCCCCCAGGTCCATGCTCCACCTCCCGTCCAGGTCTCGGTGGGCTCTGCTGGGCTCAGAGCCGGGCCGGGGGTGGTGGGACGGGGCTGGAAGGATCCGGCCCGGGATGGCAGCAGCGAACTTCAGAGCTGCTCTGAGGTCTGGTTCCCGCAGCGCACCGCCGGGGCTTGGCAGGTTTCACGGCCAGCACAGCCTGGAGGGTTATTACCACCCCCTGTTTTTTCCAAACATGAAACTTAACAGGCTTAAAAATGATCTTTAAGTGACAAAAAAAAGAAGGCACTGTTCTAAAACTGTTTTGTTTATGTGGCTCTATTAAGTTTAAAATAACAGAGATGGTATCACGCATAATCATGGCAGTCATTTTAAAGCATGAATCCACTGGGGCTAATGATGGCTTGAAGAGCCTTAATGAATCAGTTGTTAACGGCTGCTAATCTGTGTTGCATTGATGCAATCAAAATGCTCCATGCATACGCATATGCCTCCTGCATCTGTTAGAAGCTCAGGCAGCAGCGTCTTCAAAGTGACACTCTCCTTCCCACCATTGTGTGGGGAAATTGTGATTATCCTTAATTAGATGTACAAATACATTCTTTGACTAATTCCACATTTACAAATAGATTTGAGGTTGGCATTAGTCGTTTGTTTTTCCCAGCAAATATGCAATGACCCTTCAGTCACAGACTGGGGGACGACCTACGTGCGGTGCATGTGCCGTCGAGTCCTGTACTGCCGCCCCAGCTGAGCTGCCCCAACAGTCTGCAATGAATCACCCTCGGGTCCGCAGGCCTCTGGAGGTGGGCAGCGGTTAAAGTCCTGTTTAAAATCCTGACTGTTGCATCCAAAGGTGCAATACCTGTTCTGGCCGGGGCAGCAAGACCTGCGCGACCTGTCAGGGAGAGAAAAAGCTCCAACATTTCAAGCAGCTGGTGATAACCTGGTAAGCAGCACCGGTAGAAGTTCAGAGCTGTTACTTTTATTCCTTGTTTTACTGCAAGGCTTGGGAGCGCAGGTGAGCTCCCTAACGGGGACCTGGGAGAGCATTTAATGCCTTTGGTCAGGCAGAAACAGGGGCTTAGAGGGGCAGTTTTGGTCCTTAATAGACTAGTCTTGTCCACAGGGCACGGTGGGAGCTGAAGTGGGTTCGCAGGGGTAAAGGATTGTCCAAGGTCACAGGAAAAGTCAGTGATGGAGACGGAGCGGCTGAGCCTCTGCCTGGGCCGCGCTGGTGCAGCCCACCCGGAGCCCCCGGCAGCCAGGGGCGACCTGGGCCAGTGGCCGAGCTCCTGTTGCCGGGCCTTTCGCGATGGCCCGAGGCTGCTGGCGGTGTGATGCTCTGGCGTCTCCCGTTGGGGAGCTCCAGTGCCAGAGATAGCAGATGGGGCTGAAAAAGATCTTAGCTCATGAGGGGCTGAAAAAGATCTTAGCTCATGAGGCTCAGCTGAAAGCCATTACCTGCCCTGCTGGGGGCTTCCTGAGCACTTTCTCCCTTTTGTACAAAATGCCTTCAATTACCCTGTGTGAAGACCTTCATTTTTCAAAACCCCATCTCCATCCATCCTGAGAGACTGGAAATTCCCCAGCCATGCCCGTCACGCCAGTGGGACTGCTGGGGGGCACGTGGGCCCCAGGGCTGCGCTGCCCCAGACAAGCACAGCTCTTCCAGATGAGACCTTCAGCTCCTTCGGAGGCCACCATCGGCCACTAACCATGCCTGCGTCCCACGAGTAATGCAGCAAAATGGTTCACTGCAAGAGGAGCCGTGGCTTTGGAAAGGCAATGTAAGACCTCTCCTGCAGCAAGGAGTTAATAGGTGTAGCAGGCTCTGAAAGCTGTAAAGCAAGGTGATCACCATGAAGGTCTGATTTCAGGATCGTTTATGCAAGGATCGTCCATGGTTGTTGCATATATCAGGTTATTAAGAAACTAATGTGGGAGTGCACAAAGGTTAGGCAGGCGTGACTATTGTCCTCAGAAATCAGGGAGCATTCAAGCATTTCTTGGACATTTAGAAAGAGCCTAGAGACAGCTCACTGCCCTACAAACAGCCTCGCATCGCTTGGTTGTTTCCCCTCTCTCTTGCAGGAAGAACAATGTCTTTGAATTTGTCTCTGAGCATCATCTGAACTTCCCAGGAAAGCTGCTCAGCAAAGTCAGTGGAGAGAATATATTTAAAGATGAAAATGTGGTGGTGAGTGTGACTCGGGGCCAGAGGGGATCCTTCCCAATGTGGCTGTGAACAAGGGGGAACGTGAAACGCTTCCAGCTGCGCGTCTCTGCTGCGGTGGCCAGCGGCTGCTCTGGACACGGTGATAACCAGTGCCCTCTCCTGCAGCAGAGCTGCCGCGGTCCTGTTTGCGGGACACAGCTTTTCCCCTTTCTACAGTCAGGAGAAACATAGGGAGCAATGGGATTATCAAATCCAGCAAAAGTGGGTCTTTTTCCATCGGCAGCCCCTGGGAGATCGCAACTTCTCTCCTTCCTGTGGGGACACTGTGGCCAGGGGGCTCTTGGGCTGGAACAGAGAAACTTGAGTCCTGTACCAGGACTGGGGGACAGGCACCATCCAGGCACAGACCAGCACTCCCCAGAGAGCTGTCGCTCAGTGTCATGCATCTGTAGTGAAGACTTTGCATCTGGTGTTACAGAATCCCTTTGGGATTCGGATGATGCTTCAGCAGCTGAGTCACCCTCCAACGAGCGCTCTAGATCTGAGGTTCTATGAGCATTAAAACCGGTGGGGCTCTGACACAAGCGGCTATCGCTCCTGGCTATGCAAGGAGCTTTGCCCACAAGCCCAGTATTTCTTCTGTAAATTGTCCACATGCTGGGGGAAAACAGAGAGGCTTTAAAAGAACTTTCAAATTTAACAGCGCTGCTGGAGGAAGGTGACAGTGAATCCTGGGCACAGTCACCCAGTGCTGGTTTTAACCAAGCCTGGCAGCTTGGGAAGAGCAGCCTCTCCCTGTGCTGTCCTGCTCCAGCAGCAGCGCTCACCTCTGGCTGCAGAGGTACGGCCCCTGGTCTGGACACCTCTGCATTTTGCTGGGCGGGATGGACATGCCTTTGGGACTTGGAGCTTAGCATTTTTTCTGTATATCTCCAGTACATCCTCAGGTCTTCCCTTGCGTGTGCCGGTAACAGGTGACATGAGTATGTTTGTGCCAGACAAATAGGGTCCCTCTTTCGCACGGTTGGGTTTATTTCTTGCAGGTGTACCCCATCATCGACTTTCCCGATCCCGAGATCTCCCTGGCCTCGCAGCGAGCCATCACAGAGCACAGCGCGGCGTTTGCCACGTCCTCCCGCATCCTCCGGCAGGTAAGGGGGGAGCCTGGGGGCTAAAGGCGGTTGATTAGTGAGCTCGGTGAGGCACAGTAAGACGTTGAGGATAGTTACTGATTTCATTTTTTATTTAGAGGTGATCTTTAGCAAATGAAAAAGAAATTCTAATTATCAAAGAAATCTTAATTATCAAATGAAATACCAGGGAAATAATTTTTCAGACATGTAAAGAAAGACGTAGGTGACTGTGGTTATTATTGTTCCTTTTACCTTTTCAAAGCCCTGGCAAACATTATTTATTACCATTATTTTTATCTTAGAAGCTAATTTTGAACAAACGTTAGGATTCCACTCCATCTGATTCTCGCTAGAGTGTTGTAATTTCTGTTGCTGCTATTATAAATGTGGTTGCAAATGCAAAAGTTTAGTTAGAACATACTGTCTTTTCACCCACAGGAAAGAGAAGGTTTCACATTAAAAATGCAAGTAAACTGAAAGACCAAAATAAACTTAAAGAGAGATGGTTTGATTTTCCATGTGGTCTGTCAAAACCAGCTCTTTGGCAAACTTCTGTCTGCCAACTTAGTCCCAGTCTATAATTTCCCCTTCTCGGCATCAAAGGCAGTTTGTTCGCTGGATTGCTGCACACCAGCCAAAGCATCCTTAGCTGTGTGGGAAAGCAGGTGCTGAAAACCGCCCGCCCTGCCAAACCCCCGGCACCACGTGGGGTTTACGCCGATCCGGGCTGCCTTCTGCCGCCGCTTTCCCCACCGTTCCATTTTTCATCCCCTCCGCCTGTCATTGGCTGAAGTTCTTCTGCTCAATAATCAGCATCTTTTGGAGAAACCTGGGGGGGGATGAGGGGGGAAGCTGTTCTCTGCTTGGCTGACGCTGTTTTGGTTTCTCACGACGTTGGCCGTGTGTTGGAGGTAAATACCAGGACCACCGGTACCCTCCGGGGTCAGAGGGGCTGGAGCCCCCCGGGCTTCGCAGGGCTCATTGGGCTTTGTTTAAAACGCAGACTTTGCACGTGTAATCGCAGCAGGAGGTGAGAGCCGGGGTGGGCGCCTGCCCCTCGGCTCCCTGCGGGGTTGTGGCTGCTCAGTGGCTCCCGCGGCTGCCGCAGGCACCGCTCGGCTCCCTTCCCTCTCCCATCCCACCGGGCAGCCCGAAAGGGGCTGTGGGTGTCACTGGGCTCGAGCCGGCGGCAATCCCAACTGACCACAGATGAAAATTTCACCAAAACTTGGGTTTGGGTGGTGTTAGGGAAAGGCAGGAACTCCTGAACTCCTGCAAAGGAAAGGCAGGAGCAAAGCAGGGCACTCCGTGAGGAGATAAGGTGCCAGCGCAGCACTGAGCTGTCTCCTGTAACTCAGCCGTGAGTAATAATTGCCAGACAAGTGGAGATGGAAGAGGGCTTCCAGTGCCTAAAGGGGCTCCAGGAGAGCTGGGGAGGGACTCTTGGTCACAGAATGGAGCGACAGGATGAGGGGGAACAGTTTTTACCTGACAGAGGGGAGACTGAGATGAGATCCGAGGAAGAGATTCTCTGCTGTGCGGGTGGTGAGCCCCTGTGGCAGGTTGCCCCGAGAAGCTGTGGCTGCCCCATCCCTGGAGGTGTTCAAGGCCAGGTTGGACGGGGCTTGGAGCAACCTGGGCTGGGGGGAGGTGTCCCTGCCCAGGGCAGGGGGGTGGAACTAGGTGGTGTTGAAGGTCCCTTGCAACCCAAACCATTCTGTGATTCTATGACTCTATGAAAGCAGCTTCCTTCCCCGCAGACAGGGAAGGGGGCAGAGCAGCAGAGGTTAAATCTGCAGCAATTTCTGCTGCAGTAACGCAGCACAGTGCAGCCCGTCACCGACATCTTTTCCTGCTTCCGATGGACAGAGGTGATGCATGTCTACAGTTCACCACCAGCACCAGTGTTTGCTGGTGCACATCTGGACTCCTGAGGCTTTCCCACATTCCCAGGGCAAGGACCGGGCAGGAACTGTGTTCACGCACAGACCTCAACCATGCGTGAGACAGGGGCATATGCTAACCCACCCAGGACTAGAAACAGGGCTTAAAGGATTTAAGGAATTAGCTTAAATAGCTATAAAGGCAGTAAAAATGGTCTAGTATTCAAGGGCCAGAACACGTTAGCTGCAGCTAGGGGAATTTTTGATGGCTGTAGTGATGCACTGGTGGGTCTCCATCAGATTTTCTTTTCCCCTTCACAAAGCAGCCGCTCTCTCGGCTGGGGCTTATGGCTGAAAGTTGGGGCTTTTTTTCCTCTCTACAAGTGTTGGTCTAAAGAAAGATACAGCATCTGCTCCAAACCGCTTCTTTGAGCTTTTCCTTTCCTTTCCCAGCGTCAAACAATTGAGCTAATCCCCATCACAGAAGTTCACTACCAGTATTCAGGGAAGCCGTACCTCTACTACATCTATGGGCTGGAGAACGAGGTGTATGCGCTGGACTACCCCGAGAGGTGCTGCTGCGGCTGCACCATCGTCTGAGCGCCGGTGCTGGGAGAAGAGCACAGTTAGGGCAGCAGTCACCCAGCGAAGCCCCCGCGCCTGCGGGGACCCGGGGATGCTCCAGCACCGCTCCCACCGCACCGGCTGTGCTGGCGTCTGCCACAGAGGACTGCGAACAAAATGGGGAAGGGGGAGAAATCCACGACACCCCTCCCTCCAAACCGCGTGTACCTCAGAGCCGGGGCCAGCTCCGGGCCTCCCGCTGGGCGCAGGATCGGGCCTGTGGGGAAAGGTTTTCCCCCTGTGGGTGTTTTCCTTTCTTGTTGCAGTGCTGTATCATTACAGTGATGCATAGTGACAGAGGTGTTTTCAGCCCAGCTCTGCAGTTTATGACCGGTGCCTTTCCTTCCCCGTTTTATTTGTCAGTTTTCCTGAGTTGCTGCATAATCTATAATGATATATTTCAAAATCTACCCAATTAGCGAGTCTAACTTTAAAGGATTTCATTTTAAAGTACCCAGTAACACCATCGGAGGGGTGGTGGTACCAATACAAAAACTGTTGTCTAAGAATAAAAGGCTCTTGTGGTACGTGCTGTGCGCGACGCCCTCGGCGGCTGCAGGGATGGGGAGAGCAGGAGGTTTGGGGGGTGGACGTGGGGTCACCCCTGTGCCCGTGGGGGGGGACGAGCTCTGCCCCTGGGGCAGCACCCGCTCCCGAGCCTCATCCAGACAAGGGGCATTGGCTCAGGTGCCCGCAGGAGGCACTTCAGCCACGTCCTCCTCTTTTTTTTTTTAAAATCACCAATCTTGCAACATTTATCTTGGAAAAGCTTGCAGGAGCACCTCAGCTCGCTTTGGGTTTAAGGCTAATTTAATTTAAGTGCAAACACTTGTGTTTGCAGCGTAGCACTTACAGAGATGAAGCAAACGGACGCTGAAGAGTTCAGAAATGTGCAAGCAAACAGAGACACACCAACACTCACATTTAAAACCAAACCAAACAGCCCTCTTCTCCTCCCCCGTGATTTTTTGCATTGTTCTTGTGCTGTTTGGAGCCTAACGGAGGAGTCTGGTGTGGGTGGTACCAGCAGCCCCCGACAGACTGCTGCATCCAACGGCGCTGTGCTCGCCTGCAGCCTGGAGCTCTTGTCTGTCACTGAAGTGCCAGCGGAGTTAGTAGGCTATCCCAGCAAAATCCGCACGGGAGCAACACAGCTCGAGGGGCTGGGAAATTTTTAAAAGATAAAGACCCCTATGTCAGCTCGAACGGGGATTGTGAGGGGTGAGAGTGAGGAAAATCGACGGGGGAAAGACATTTAGCAGCCCACCAATTTTTAACAAGTCAGTTGAAAATTACTTTGTAAAGGATGTGTTTTCAAATGCTGTTTCTAAAATGAGAAAACGCCACCATGTGGTTTCTGCTAATGTGTATGCAGAAAGGACGAGAGGGAGTGAGGGAGAGAGGAGCGTTCCTGACTTTGCTGTGGGGGGAGAGGCACAGGCAGGAGCTCTGCCCCGGCACGGAGCGATGCTCTCCTGCATCTGCCCCGGCACTGAGTGGGTCTGATGGGGGTGTCAGGTCAGAGCTGCTTTCAGCCCATCACAGACCCAGTTTTACTGGGGGATTTTGCAAGCAGGAGCACCGTGCAGGCGTGCGCTCGGGCCTCTGCTGGGGCAGGAGAGGAGCCACAGGGGAATGTGGCAGATGCACCACCTCTGCAGCCTGCGCTTTCTTGGGTCAGCGTGGCTCTGAGGGGCCGCTGCCGCCGAGCGCTCTGCAGCAAAAGGGAACTCAGGCACTAACAGCCTTCTTATTAAAACACATATTTTAAAGGTTTGGGTTTTTTTTTTTGCTGGCTAATTCTGGACTGGCTCTTTACCCTACGCATGCCCCTGTGAGTGTGCCCCAGAGCAACACCCAAACTGTTCCCAACAAAAGTTTGTTCAGCCTTTAAGAATCCACAAGGTGTCACTTCTTCTTTTTTTGGCAAACCCTTCAACTCAGAGCTTTGAGACTCCAGGGCACAAAGGAGGTGAGAGCAGGTTTCCCGAGACAGTGCTGCAGGATGCACATGCAAAGTTGTTCCTTCCCATATATACATATATATATACACGCATATACATATAAGATGTGTGTGTGTACTTACATATAGATATATATGCATTTTCTACAGCCAGGCGCAGGGGGGCAGGCTGGCGGGGCACAGAGATCAAGCCGGCTGCCTGCCTGGCAGTGACAGATCGTTTCCAGCAGATGCATCTAATGCAGTTTCAGTCTGGCCTTACTCGGGTTAAACAACTCCCTGACCTGCATAAGGCTGAAAAGTGGCCCGAGGAGCTGATCCTGCAGCTCACGGTACTGGGTGGCCCGTGCCGCACAGGGCAGCGGGTGCTGGCACTGGCGTTGGGGTCCCCTGGCAAGTGCTGCAGGACCCATCGGCCGTGGCCATGCGGCGCTCACCCGCTCACATGCAGGAGCTTCGTTGCAGTCCCTGCAGCCGCAGCCAGGGCTTGGTCTTGTCTTGTTGGAAGGGTTAAGGCTGGGCGAGAGCCCCCTCCTCCCATCACCGCTCCTGCACCCCTGGAGGGAGCCCGTTCAGCCTCCAGCCGGGCAACACAACCCGTGGGGAGACCTAAACTGCTGCACGGCAGCACAGAAATGTTGGTGCCTGCCCAGAAGGTAAATTGTTGAGGAAAAGACAGCAAGCACGCAAAGCTGGAAAGGGCTCCCGTGCGTCAGGCAGTTCGGGCTGGCAGGGGAAAAGGCAGATAAAGGCGGTGCAACGGTGCTCAGCCCCCGGGATGCCGCGGGGCACAGGGTGCGGGGCTGGGACCCTGAGAGCGGGCAGCAGCCGGGCTGAGTCCCCTGGGGAGCCGTCCTGGCCTACCGAGAGTAGGGGAGTTGGGAATCTCAGGGGACAACAGGATGACCATGAGCCAGCGATGTGTGCCCTGGTGGCCAAGGTCAATGGCATCCTGGGGTGCATCAAGCAGAGTGTGGCCAGCAGGCCAAGGGGGGTCATCGCCCCCCTCTGCTCTGCCCTGGGGAGGACACATCTGGAGTACTGTGTCCAGCTGTGGGCTCCCCGGTTCAAGAAGGGCAGGGAACTGCCGGAGAGGGTCCAGCA
>RSEF01000002.1:122890457-122909775 GCA_003993805.1 Himantopus leucocephalus | reverse complement strand
CGGCACTGGTGAGACCCCACCTCGAGTACTGTGTTCAGTTCTAATGTTTTTCAGTTACTTGTGTGCTAATCAAAGTACAGTGATTTATTTAACTTCAATGAAAAAAAAGAAAGATCATCACATAATCACTGGAACTACTCCACAGAGCAGTGTTGCGCTCCAGTTAAGTCAGCCATCACTTTTACTGTAATATGATTTGGGTGTTGCAGGGCATCATGTTTCCTTCATAACAGCTTTGTGACCAAGTTGAATGAGGAAATTTGGAAGGATTTAACCTATCTGAGCTGCAGCCTACAGTATTTCTGAAGGCTTTACATCAAGTGTTCTAATGCACAGATCTAAATACAGAACGCAAGGTGCTGTTTTACTCCAACAATAACCTAAGTATTTATTCATTGAGTATGAACGTGATCATCTCAGAAATTAAACGGGAGTAGCATTTGTGTAGTGCTAAGGTAGTCTTGAATATGAGATATCGGAGCTTTTAGACCTCCATGTTTCATAGCAGGTAGGATACAATAAGAGGACTTCAGTTTTCAAGAGAAGCTGGAAAAGATGTAACCAGAGTCTGGGTGCCTCAGTGTCATGAGATTTCACAGAAGCCCTCATAGGCACAGCTTTATATTGAATTGACACAGTGCTACTTTTCAGTACTTCATATTAATTATCAACTATGCTCTATTAAACATTTTATCAATCACTTCAATGCCATATGTATAAAACAAAATTTTCTGAAATATCAAAATTTCTGAAAGAATGGAAGTTGATCACTTCTTGATCAGTCTCATTTTGTTATATCTTTTAGAACACATTACATAGTGTTACACCCATGGCTGGGATAAGTCTGAGCTCTGAATTTAAATTTTGCTATTAGTCAGGTATCATCAGAGGGCAACCATAGCATGCAGCCACTTTCTAAACTGATATAGGTCTTTTCTCCAAAAACTATTGCCCAATATTCTTGAATGACTAAAAAGCCTGAAGGTAATAGTATAGAACTTTTTGATTTGGGTTTTTTTGTGAGCATCACAAGGGATGGACCAGACAACTGTTCAGTATTTTTCTTCTGAATACACAGGTTAATATTTTCACTTACAATATAGGTAGATTCTGGCTCTGACACAGCATGAAGATGCTTTTGTTCCTTGAGTTTAAGTGCTGGTACATATGACATATTCTGAAAAGTGAAACATGAATCTCACACTTGAATGGCACTGGTGGAAACTTCTTCATGGTTGGTGAAGAACAGAGAATTACAAAACTCCCTAGTCCCCTGGCCAGTGCAAAATTCCTGTGAAGTCTTTGCCTGGGAGAAGATTGTTGCTGTACATCCTCAGTAAGTCATCTCAGATGGGAAAATACTGATCTAATTCTGGTTAGTGACCAGAGGACTGGAAAAGACTTCTAGATTTCATCCAGTCTAGTGCAGGTGCCCCTGGGCAGGATGATGTATACTCCAGTCATTCCACTTCATCACATGGAGACCCTTTTTTTCTAAAGTCTAGATTAAATGTCCCTAATTACAATTGAAACTTTCTTCTCTTATCTCACACACAGACTAGCCTCCTTTCTTTTTTTTTGGAATAGCCTTCTAAGTGTGTCACAACTACTATTATGCCCCTTTTTTTCCAACCTCTGGCTTTTCTTCTACAATCTGAAAAACTTCAGCTCATTTCATTGCTCTTTATAGGTCATGTTTTCAAGATCTCTTAGCATTTTCATTCCTTTCCTCTAAATGTGTTTTGGAGTTGTTTTGCTTGTTTGGGTTTTTTTTTTAATATTTCTGAATCAAGCGTAACAGTTCAAAGAATGATGTTGCCAGTGAAGTGTAGGGATCTTGAGAGTCTATAGTTCTGTGCAGCACTGTTGTAATAAGAATGTCTCCTGGACTATGTTTTCTCTGCTCACTGACTTCTGTAGAAGAATCACTGATATTTTACAGAATATGTGATTTTATTTCCCAGGATTTTTGGCAGAACTCTGCAGATATACCTCCCTTAAGTTCATATTTAAGTTCATTTTTATTTTTATTTTACATTAGGCATTTCTACATATTTAATTTTTTTCTGTTTTTAATTGTCAGGGAACAAAAAACCAGCAATTTGCTATTCCTTTGTGAGATTGTGGTTATTATTCTTAGGAGAAAGACCTTGTTAACCAAATATGTGAACACAGGGAGAGGGAAAAGACAATGAAAAACTTTTACAACCACACATCTAAACAGGACTGCAGAGCTGAATAGTTCCTAATTAGACAACCAAACATGATCTTACCTTTTGATTTCACGCTGATAACCTTAGCCTCTCTGAGCTTTTTTGGAGAAGCCTGTTCAGCCAAATATTACTATGCTTATTTTTGTCCTCACTCTGAAAGGGTCTCTGACATAGTTATTATTTAGAAGAATTACCTAACAGTGAAATTTTGTAAAATTAAAATGTGAAGTAAAATGTTGTAGCTATTAAACTATTAATAACTCTAAAAACAGGCAAAATCTTTGCATGATTCAATAAAAATTCTTAACTGACATGGTAGACTAGAGTGGCACTTTGTAATCTGTTCTTTGCTACATTCTGCTTTGAATCACAGGATAGATGGTATCTTTAGTTTTTGATGAGCCATGAAATGACAATGAATTTGCTTTTATACAGTGCCTCTCATTCAGGAAAAAAAAAAAATTAAGTAATTCATTTTTGTTTAAGAACAATTGTCTCTGTTTCATAGAGATGAAAACAGGAACTCTGCACACCCTGACAGAATTTTACATTATCCCTTCTTACTTCTCAAAAGGTTTTTTTCCTTCATTTCTACAGTATATCCCACCAAAAATTACTGTCCAATTGGAAGTACAGGATCTGTGTTTGTGCTGTGCCTTTTGCTCTGAGAGGACATAACCACCTCTTGTCAGGACATCTGAGCACCGAATACCTGGAACAGCAGGTGACACAGTTCTCAGGGACAGCAAAACCCCTTTTCCATCTCCAAAGGCAATGTCTTCAAAAAGAATTGCCGACATAATTCCTTAAATCAATGGAAATGTGAACTGTTGCTATACAAAGGATGGCCAAAGCAAATGAAAACATTTATGGAAAAGAGGGAACTTTGCTATGGGTGTCCATCAGTCTGGATACCTCCAGGATGCACATTGTCTTTGCGCTGAATGCCTCAATATTTGCAGTGTATCTTTTTTCTCCAAATCTCTGTGACAGGAATAAGCAACTCTAGTCGCTTTATCATTAAGTGCTGGATCTCAGGAAACTTATCAAGCACCACAAATGAAGTTTGTAGCTGAGCAGTGAATGGAACTTAAGTTTCCCAAATATTCTACAAACCAGAAAGGACTCAGACAGTCACTTATGACTCCCTTCATGTTAATGAAGGATTTCATGAAAGAAGGTGAATGAGAATATTGCATTATAAAACTTACATAATTAAGAAAATTACTGAAGAAAACATGAGTAGCAGCATTTGGAATAAAAAACACAAAGCTACCAAAACATTGGAAGTGAAACAGGAGACTCCACATGATAAAAAGAAACAATTAGACAGGAAAGCAATGTAGAGAAGACATTTCTGACATACATGCATGTGCTTGCAAGCTAAAACAGAAAAAGAAGGGCGGACAAAAAGGAACTAAGATTATTAAATTTCACTGTGTAGAAGAGACACACACATCACTATAAACAGGGTTAGAGAGATTAAGCTTGGAGTTGCGTTATAGTAAAATACATTTACTAAAGGTCTCTGTTACACACTGGTACCAACACCGAGAAGAAAAGGACAAAGGTTTGGTTTCTGAAGGTCATTTAGATTCCTTGGTGCCTGAAAGTGTCTGAAGCTTTAAGAAGCTAAAAGGCTCAGAGAATCTGGGACTACAACATCCACAAATGGGTGTAAAATGTATAATGTGCACTTCTCTGATATCTTCAAAGTCTGATATCTTCAGAGTCAATGAAACTGATAATGAATGTATGGAAATTAGGAATGTAAACCCAAATTTTAGCTTCGTTACTCTAAGAACACCTTAACAAGTATTTAGAAAGTGATTGATAGAATTCTGACCCTGTTAATTTTACTTTACATTTAAATAGAGATTCACAGAAGAAGAGATTTTTGCTTTACTTTTTCCCAAACGTATCTGTTGCCATATCACTGTATGAGTACATGTAAAACTTAGTTAAGTCACGCTGCCTATCCAAGAATATTTCACTACTGATTTGACATACATAGACATCCTTTTCTCTCTTCCTAAGGAGGCTTCTACGTGGTACCCTATTTAACAGGAAATTCTTGTAAATCACACATAAAATTACTTAAATTGCCTAAATTAATCCCCAACCCCATTAAAAAAGCTATTGAATGAGAATTTGACAGGATCACTAAATAAAGGGAAACTTGGAAGAGAAACATCCATTATTAACACTGAACATTTTTGTCAGATTTAAAAAAAAAAAATGTATTAAAAAAGAAAACATCAGTAAGTTGGAACATAACCAGTCATATTTGTTATCTTCCAGAAGGTAAGCTGAGGTTTTGTATCTGGTACCCTGCAGATCAGAAATACTTGTTAATGGTTCAGGGAAAATTAAATACATCACTGCAGGGTTTTAATCAATCATTTTTTACCAGATCTTCATCTTTTTATTGAAAGATGCAAAGATCCATTGAAAAAGAGTATCATATTGTTGAAAAGGAACCTTATTAGCACATCTGCAGTTAAACCATAGTACCTTTTTACTTCGTGCGTTCAAACAAAGCCAACGCATTTCAGTTGTTTGGTTTTTTTTAATATACATTGCCTATGTGCACTGTTTTAGTATTCTTCATGGAACTATAGAAAAGAAAGGAAGTCTGGATTTCCTGCACGTAGCATGAGAGAGAAAAAAGGTAGCCTTAAACAATAAGGTCTTTATGTTGTTTTTTGTTCCTAATACACATCTGCTTTTGTCAATGTTGAGCTTCTTCAGCGTAAGTTCATGCTGTTTCACGAGTTCAGGGATGAAGTTACTGTCTGTTCACACAGTCAGTTGGATGGCCTGCATGATCATTTGAGTATGGAGCTAGCTTTGTGCACACCAATGCCAGGAACTGTTTTAAAGTCCAACCCCATGCAGTAGTGGGGGTACAAATGGTAAAATATCCCTCAGCCCACATAAACCCGTAGCTAACAAACCACACAACATGGTCTTCGTGGCTGGAATATGCCTTAGAAATATTCATGAACATGTGAAATTATACAACCCCACACAGGACCTAGAGCCACATATATGAAAGTAAAGAAAGACATGCAAACTTGTAGCTACTGTCCATACTGTATTATTGCTCATTCTCCTTCCTGTTAAATTAAAAGTTCAAGCAAGTCACTTCCTAGGGCACTGGCTGACATATGGCTTCCCAGAGCAATTATGACTATTAATCTTTAGCATGGCCTGTAGAGATTCCTAATGAGCATTTATGTAAGCACAGAACAGATTAAACAGTTCATAAATGACGGAAGCATAAAGACCGCCATCTAATAATTGGGGCAGTGAAAACACTGCAGACACTTGTGAAGGATGTCCCAGCCTCCTGAGCTCTGAGGCCCAAGGCACTGAAAAGTAGCCATATCATGCATCAAATGAGGCAAGAACACGCTTAATATAGCTCCCATGAGAAAGGCCCCCAATTAAACAAGTTAACCTTGCAATACTGGCTGGCATTTTATAGTGTGCACAATTATGTTTAAATCCCGCTTTGTTTGCTAGGCAAAGCATATTTGACAGGTTCAATTCAAAAGTGAAACGAAAAGTGTCTCTACTGTTCAGGAAAGTTTAGGAAAATGCACACATCCTACATGCAATTACAAAATAAGACACAGATTCCTAACAGTCATGCAAGGGTTGCTCAGCCTTTGGGTGGTTGTTCATTTGCATTTCAAAAGGTGTCTGCATTTCAGTGATGGTAGCCCTGAAGACCCGGTTTGTACCTGATTTGTGGGGATGGATGTGTATAGAGGAGCTCTTTCTGCTAACGGTGGAACTGACGAATTACATACTCCATTTTGCTCATGTTCGTATCAAGCAGGGTACAAACCCCACCATCTTGTGCTATGTATTTTGGGAGATGCAATGAAGTATAAGTAAAATGAGGAACAAGTTTCCTGTGAAGTACATACATTACCGCTCAGCCTTACACAGTGTTATACACTAGCCAAGGGCGGGGGGAAAAACTTTCCTGTAAATATTTCCAAGTGGAAGGAGAGGAGGAAGATGGTAAGCAAAGAAAATAACAAGCCCTCTCAGCTGAGCGGTGGAAATTAACTTTGTATCCCAACAGTGTTAGAGGACATTCCTTGTCATTTGCAAGCAGCTGGAAACATAAACACTGAATGATTTGGGGGCCACAATTTTTGGTAAACATAGAGGCAGTTCAATAAAGTAACATGATGAAGTTTTCTCGGAGCAAATGGGATGCCTGAAAGCAGTAAATAAGTATCATTCTAATTTGATATCAAAAAATAAGGTGAGATTATAATTGTATCATTACCTTCCTCTCTTCCCATGGAAAGATTGATATTTGTGAGAAAATATTTTCCAATACTACAATAGAAGGTAATTAGCAATTTAATATCCTTTCCAGATCTAAGAAAAGGAAAAGGTAGATGAGTTATTGAGTAATAACTTGTGAAGGAATATTGGTTTGGATGATAATGTGAATTTATCAAGGGAAAGGGATGAAAATAGAACCATTATGGGACGTCTGGAGAACCAGACAGAGAGGAGATTATTAAGTTATATAAAAAAATAATTTTGAATAAAAATGCATACATTGTTGAGTGTATTTATTTCTATATTTAGAGCTCTGCTGTGAACCCAAGCACTGTGCTTGTGGGATGGTCATACCACCATGCAGGTCAGAGAAGAAGAATGAGCTAAGGAGCCAGAATCAGATTAATTTGGGGAGGAATCTCCACAAGGCGAAACAAACTCATGAGAAACTGAGACAACACTGGGGGGAACAATATAATGATGGAAAGAAGCAGTTATACCACGATAGGCTTAATTTCTCACCAAGGAAAATGAGGAGATAAGACAGGACCAAATGAAGGCTCTAGAATAGATTTTGCAATTTCTCCACGACAAAAGTAACAGATGCTATTGTATCAGCAGGTCCAACAGCAGCAGGAATACATCAATAACTGCAGGCACTGGAGAAAGCATCCCCATGCAGCAGGAGGTCAGCAAACAGAAACAAACTTCCAGCTTTCCATAGCTGCTACTGGAAACAGATGCATTGTTATTTAGCAAAAATGCATTTTTAGTTGGCAAAAACGCATCATTAGCAAAGGAAGTGCATAGAGTTAAAAGCAGAATGAAAAGCAAATGAAGACAGAGAGGGCTGCTGCCCACTGCTGTTCGACTGTATAGCATATAATGCATGCATGTGTGTATGTGTGCACATGTGTACATGTGTGTGTCTGTCCGTGTATGTATGTATCTGATTCCCGGAGTGGTTTTTGGTTTACGCTGTTTCTTACATGACGGCAAACTGAAAGGCACATGTTTGTAAGTAAAGGTGATTTCACGGCAGCCTGCGCTCGCTGTGGAGCAATGCATGAGCACCAGGCTGCACAGAATTAGCTGTATGCCAGTAAAGAGCACTTTAGCGCACGGTCTTGAAATGCTCATGGTACATGAAAGTTAGCTGAAGCATCTTACTTATTAAAACAGGACTGAATTTCCCTGATCTGTGGCTAAGTGAAATAGCGGATTTACATTTTGCTACGGTCTGCCATCCTTTGACATTTTATGCCACTGAATGAACAACAGTAAGGGTGACCGTGGATTACCAGTGTCACAATATATTGGGGTTTTTCTCAAATCCTGGATTTCAGATGCTGTATGAGTCACTCTAAAATCTTTGCTTTCATTTTCCTATATAAGCAAGTTCAATGTTAGGATATGCAGAGGAAAGCTTGATATTTTATGTAAATGCAAACAGCATAGAAGGAAGAAAAAGAGATAAAGGCCTTCCCTTCCTCCCCCACCCCCTCAGCTTTTAGATCTCTTTTTTTTCATCTGATCTTATTATTTGGTAGATTGCAATAATGAACTGACATTACTGTAAAATGAAAAGATTGGGAAGAAAACATGTCAGGGTCTGCTGACTCCTCCTTTCTCCTTTGCTGATTTCTCATAATTTTCAGTTCTGCTTAAACTATTTCAGAGCAGTCCTTGTTATTTATGCAGAGCAATCTACTAAAGGAATGTGACATGAAATCTAAGGCCTATAGCATTCAATAAATTATATGGACACAAATCCATACTCATACCTCTACATATACCTATACCTACACCCATACCTATACCTGCACCTACACCTACACATATCTACCTAAACCTATGCCTATACATATACCTAAAACTATATCTATTTTATACCTATATTAACTTGCCATAAAATGAAAGAAAAAAAATAAACCCAAACCAAAAAATACTGAAACAGTGTAAGCAACAACAGTATAAGGGCTTTTGTAGTACCGTGATGCCATATAAGCATTTTATATAAGCAAGTGATGTGATCATCAAAGCAGCAAACAAAGACAAGAGTTTTTTAAAGGTTTTAATTAGTACTTAGGTCAATACTTAGGTAGTATGAGAAAATATGCAAACAGGAACTCAGTTGTAGAATCTGTAAGACAAGAACAGAAAACAAGTGCAAAAGACTGAAAATGGGTGGGGGACACTGGCTAATATGAAGGATGTTGCTGAACATGACAGATGGCTGGCAAACTGAGAGCAAGATAAGTACCATCAGGAGCAGATGATTCCCTTTTGGGAGGAGGGCAGGTAGTACAAAGGCTGTGGTTTTGACATCTCTTCTTGGGGAACACTCAAGCATGATCACCTCAACCTTGTGTTCAGCCACAAAGACTGAATCATAAAGATGCGGCATCAGCTTCTTATTATTGCACACTCACAGCTAGTTGAGGGTATGATTCTTAAAGACTATTGGTTTGCATATATAGTTAAAAGTAGTGGAAACTGTGGACTAACCATTTCCACAAAGTGAATCGCTAATAAAACATCAGCCTGGTAATGTTTTGTTTTAGGGCTTAAAGGCAGTTTGATTTGTCGAGCTTCTAAACCATCACAATGGACTCTAATTCTCTTATCAATTTAGATCACTTTTCTCAGAAAAGAAAAAAAAAAAGAAAGAAAAAGGAAAGAAAACTTTTGAAATAAAGTTAAACACATAGTTTCTCCGTAACTCCTGCTCAACTGGTGTGGCCTGGATCATGTCCTCACTGCTGACAGCTGTGGGCTGCTGTTCCACAAGTACTTTATCCGGCAGCAATTATTGAGGTCCAATTCCCAGTTAAAAAATCCTTCAATATCTGTTTGCAAATGAATATTTTCCTTTTCATCGGGCTGACAAATACAGAAACTAATGTCATCTGTTCTAAGGAAAGTACTTACACGTAGCGCTTTATTTGCCTGGAACATAAGGGAACCAGGGATTGGATGCTCTTCTACAGAGAACAGTTAAGCCCAATTAAGTACACAGGCTGTAGCTGCAGTCCTCTTACAAAATAAATTCAACATCTTTCTTAAATTAGTATGATTTAAAGCACTAACCTTCTGCTTTTAAAGCTTGCCTGTCAAACCTCCCTTTCCCTAGCAGTGGCTTATTCTCTGTAAACTAAGTTGGTCAAATAAAAGCAATTATTCAGATAATGTAACTGAAAATGTTGTAAAATTTATTGAGTAAATGATATGCCAATTTGACCACATATTTTAGCTAGGAATGACTGAATGTCATCCTTTAATGTCAAGTGAAGACACCATATTAAAAACAGATTTGTCTTAATATTAGCAAAGATCTGTAATTTGGTATTGACTGGGAAGCCAGCACTTACAGAGAAGGTTGTCATTAAATGCTTCACAAATGCCTTTGCTATAATTGACATTAGCATGCTGTTCCCATTACCAAGTCCAGGGAGTTTGTATAATGTTTTCTACTTGCAAAGGCAGAATGTTAACAATCTGCACAGTGATGGCTATAATGAGAGATCAGAAAGAATAACACCAGGAAGGTTAATGAAATACTGCCACTGAAGCAAAGCCGCCCAGCAGGTTAACAGAGGCATTGCACTTAGACCTCATACAACAACAATGCACCATGATGTCACCACTTAAGAGCATAAATGGTGAAAATCTGCTTTTCCACTAGGAAAATCCACAAAGTGCTTTATTTTCTTTCCATTCCACCTGGAAGAGGGATGTCCCTCTATCAGCGACTCTTTCTGCCCTGCTGCTGTAGCCATGACTATTAATCCCCTTGAACTTCACCAGAAGAAACTGTTATGTCAGTCTGAGAAAATTAGAAAGAATGAACGATGTCCAGCTTCTTCACTGGCTGTATCAAATATCATAAACATGAGAAGAAAGCAGTTAAACGTGATTTCTTTATCAAGCAAGGAAAGCAATGCAAGCAGATGTAGTCTTCATTGCCGGGTTGTCAGTGCATAAAGACTTGGTCTCTGCTCCTAAATCCTATTAACGTTTTCTGCAGAAAACTACAGTGGTATGAATAAGGCAGCACAAGTCCTAGCACGAGCCTTGTGAGTGTAAAGGTCTGAAGATGGTTATAGATGATCCTAACTAAAAGTACCTCTGCAAATCCATTAACAGCTCTGCGTTACAGGCGTCATTGACAAAAGCTGAGGTTTTGCCAGGAGGTTAAAAAAGCTGTAGAGAGCACAGTCTTCTTCCGAAATCCGTCAGTCCTCTCCCCCCAGTGAACATTTATGATTTGTTCTTGTTCAGAGCACAGTTTCTCTACATCCAAACACGACTTTGTAGAGATAATCAAAGCTCCGTGGCTGGTCACAGCACTCTCTCAGCACAGATCCACAGAAGCAAAATAAAACAGTGGGCTTGATGTTCCTTGAAGAGCTACACTCACATGGAGATACATGCTTCATTGAAGACACTCCTTAGTTGACTGACCCTGAGGAACTGTCCAATGGCCTTCTGGGTAGGAGGTTTATTATAGGAAAAAGAGAAAATTTTTAGAGTGGAAAAAGTAATTTTTTTGCAAGACAAAATGCAGTATAAAGGATAAAGCCATGATCTGGAAGGGTAAAAGAGCACTACCAATAGCATATACAACTAAGCCAGACATGTCTGCCAAGTGCGCTTACTACTGCCTCCAAATTTTTAGTTAGTTGTTTGCTCAGACCTTGGCAACAGCAGGTCATAGGTCTTTTATTGAGTGTTGACCTGCACAAATGCTCTGCTGCTACTTCTGTCCTACTAGTATTCAGCCTGCGTGCAATGCAGAGCTCAAACCAGCCTCACAGAAGGGAGTGAAGTCCAAAATGTGTCCCCTTCACAACTGGCAACCCAAGAAGTGCAATGTACGTGGAAACTCTGGAAGGACAGGACAAGTGTGCTGAAGGAAATGGCAAAATGGAGTAAAAAAAGCACATGGTAAAAAGAAACAGGGAAAAACATGTCAAATCTTAAGAAAAAAAAATAGGGACAAAGCAACAAAATAGCCATGTCTTGCATATGATGCAAAGGTACAGCTAGAAATCAGAGTTTAAAATCTGAGAGCCGGTGGGTTTTTTATATGCTGTAGTGCAATACATTCCCATGCTAGATTGTCTCTGAAGGCTACTGTAGGGCAAAGGGAATTTTTTTCTCTGTCATATGTTGGAGCTGATAGAACAATGTCCTGAAACAGAAAGTAATCAATTGGTCTCAGCCATGCAGTTGATGACTGCTTCTGAGATCTCCTTTCAGTAGACAACAGCAGCAGCAACAAAGGCAAAAGAAGCAGAAGTTTTGTTCTCAAATATGAGATTTGGCAAGAGTTGGTCACAGTACCAGTTGCAAGGAGCCACTTTGGAGAGGCCATCTTGTTTCCTTCTGTTTTGACCACAGTGAGAGGATAAAGAGACTTGGTAAGAGCTCACCAGCTGAATTCAAAAGCTAAAGTTAGGTCAGATGAAAAGATGTGCATTAACTACTTGATTCACCTACAGATTATTTGGGGGCTAATATGCTCCCTGATACAAATACAAAATGTTCTCCTTGGAATCTTTAACAGAGCCCAATTGCAACTGTTTTTTCTCCTGCTTTATGTAGGAAATGTCTATTCTACTCAGCAGTTTGCAAACAAAACATGCAAAAGAAATCCACACCAACAAAAAATCCAACTAAGAGGGACTTGTCCAGGCCAAAGAAAGTGTATGCAATTCAACTCTATTTCACAAAGTGTGGATATGCCTAATTAGAAAAACTCAATTAGCTGCACATTAATATCCAGGCACTACTTATGCAAACTTACGTTGCTTTCGTGCTGGCCTTGGTTCAGCTTATTTTTCAAGGACCGCCTGTAAACACCCACTTCCAAAGAAAAGCATTTTGTTTGACTCCAGTTCCCTCTCTTTTTATTGATTTTTTTTTTCTTTCTTCTCTTGCTTTTCTTTTAGACTCACTAGTATCACTGTGTGCTGAGGATGTCAGCTTTCAACTTTCTGCCTACACTATCTTCCATCAGCAATGCATGTTTGTTGCTGCTGGGCTGGCTGTTGTGACTAATCTGTATTCTGGTGCGCTCATCCTCATCCAGCGTACATCCCTCTGCTGCCCGCTGACTTCAGTCTGCATTTGGCTGTCTCAGGGAGATCGTCCCCAGCGTGTGCTCTAATGATTGCTTTTTGCTTCAGCTCTCCCTGTTTCCAATGCCAGTTCACTTACATGTAATTTACCTTACAGTTATTTGCCAAAGTTGCACCTTAACCCATGCATGCCATTGTCAATGTCCTCACATGCTTCCTGTTGGGTGGATTTGCATCTTTGCTCTGGTTTTCAGTCTTTACTGGTATACATACACTCCTTTAACTAGTCACATTTGTCCCCTCTCAAAAGCATCTCCATTTGCTACTCTAGTAATAAGTTTTCTCTTTCCTTGCTGAATTGATCTTGACGTGAGTTACATATTTGTCTAATTCTTTTCTCTTTGTCTAAAGGAAAAGTTCTGGTTGCTAAGCAATAGTTATCTCACTATTAAAAACAGAACAATTCAGATTTACAATTTTAGTCAGTGATAGCTAGTGTGTAAGTTAAAAGAAGGAGCTTTTAGTTCTGCTAATAAGCAGAGACAGGGTATCCTGCTTTACTGATGTTTCATTCCTTACAAAATATATTTAATCCAGGCGCTGCCTGATGTAGCAGCACTGTAATTCTACAGATTAGAACAGGTTTACCTGTTAGAGAAATCAGGACACCATCTGGTCTTGTGCTGTCTAGATGTGTTCCCTGGAGTGGTTCTTACTATAATATCTGAAGATATATGTAAGTGCAACACCGAGTACTGCTGGAACTGAGCCTCAAATTGCTTTTTGTCTGAAAAGAAAAACTGGTGTGGCTTGACATTCTTAGTCTGAAATCAGGAGCAAGCAAGCATTTTAGTTTTCTCTCCTGAAGCTGAGATTCTGTTTAAGCCAGCCCCAATACACTGTTAGCCATAAACGCCGAACTGACTAACTGGACCCCACTATTACAATTAAATGAGAATAGAAGAAACATGACAGGATCCTTGTTTTTAAATAGCTTCTAAATCTTTCCTTTGCTCAGAAATAGTGAGGTCCTACCCTTGCCTTCCCCTATGCTTGTTTCTCTAACCATTGTTGACATACTTCTCAAAAGCTTGAAGAAATCTGGTCATATTTCGACTCGACACATGCCAACAGTTTGAACCAGGGAATACAAAGTGGCTACCAGAAATTTCTGTCTTTCCAGCAAGAAAATTACCCACAGGCACAGAAGGGGTAGTGTTGCTCTCGGATGTCAGTCTCTGGCAGGAAAGTTGACTTGCTCTCACCTTATCCACATGGCCTGGCAAGACATCAACCACCCTCAGTACTTAGGGAGGAATTTGGAGTTCACTTTTAAACATGAGGAGCCTAGAGCAGCACAAGCCCAAGGAGACAAATGCTGCACATGTTGTGTGTCTGTGGCCTCCAGGGAGGGAGCTCCCTCGGAGCAGAAAGAGGGCTCTGGCTGCTGGTGGCATCAGAGCACAAAGAGGTAGACCAGGTTGAGGCCACCAGCTGTCCTGGAGGAGGGCAGCCCATGCAAGAGGGGACAGGCCCAGGGCAGAAGACTTCCCGCACTGCTGGGAAGCTCTGTGGGGACAGTGCCCAAGGATTAGACTTCAGACTCCGATGTTGCGGGTGAATGCAGTAAGCCCGTAATAATTCTTTCATCCTGGAGTTTTCTCAGTGGCCTACTTCGTCAGAAACCAAATGTTGTATTATTGTATCTTGTCAACACTAAACTGAACAGAAACGAAGAACGGCTGGGAAAATAGTTGGCAGATTGCAATGCCCATGAGGAATCCTAACTTCAAAGGCCTTTAATGTCACCACTTCGGTGGCTTTTAGGTGTTTTCGTGTATCTTTCCTGCAAGGTGTCTCTGTGTATCTTTCCTGCAGCTCAGGAATGCTGAGCTTTTTGTGTCACAGTATTTCCCAATTGTTCTCTTCACCCTATTTTAATTGTAATGCAGATTATTTTTTCTCATAAGGTTAGTGAACTTGAGCGAATACTTACTTATTCATGAGACAGTACTTGGTATCTTTTTGTAACTCCTTCCTATGTCACTTGATGAAGAAATGGGCATAAATGATATTTGTCTGTCATATTTTTGCTCCAGAAACAATATTCAGAATGAGCAGAAACTATAATCAGAAGAATGTATTGCTGTAGAAAATATATTATAATCTCTTGCGTTACACAAACAGGGTGCTTTCTCTGGGGATGAGGGAACTGCTTTTGAGTTAACTTCTCCCCACCTCTCCTTTTTTTCTCAGGCTCAACTTCACTTCTGAATTCTCTGCCTCCTCCCCTTGAGCAGCATAGGGCATGCAGAATTGGGGTTGAGGTCAGTTCACCACACGTTGTCTCTGCAGCTCCTTCTCCCTCATGGACTTTTCCTGCTCCACCATAGGGTCCCACCCATGGGATACAGTTCATGAACTCTCCAACATCGTTCCTTCCCATGGGCTGCAGTTCTTCTCAAACTGCTACAGCATAGGTCCTTTCCATGGGGTGCAGTCCTTCAGGAATGANGAATGAACTGCTCCAGCATGGGTCCCCCATGGGGTCACAGGTCCTGCCAGAAAACCTGCTCCTGTGTGGGCTCTTGTCCATGGGTCTCAGCTCCTGACAAGTGCCTGCTCCAGCATTGGCTTCTTTGTGGGCTGCAGCTTCCTTTGGGGCATACCCACCTGCTCCAGAGTGGGGTTCTCCACAGGCTGCAAGGTGGATATCTGCTCCACCATGGACCTCCATGGGCTACAGGGGGAGAACCTTCTTCACTGTGGTCTTCACCATGGGGTGCAGGTGAAACTCTGCTCCAGTGTCTGGAGCACCACCTGCTCCTCCTTCTTCACTGACCTTGGTGTCTGCACGGCTGTCTCACATATTCTCACTCCTCTCACAGCTGTTGCACAGCAGTTTTTACCCTTTCTTAAATATGTTAACACAATGGTGCTACCACTGTCACTGAGGGTCTCAGCTTTGGCCGATGGTGGGTCCATCTTAGAATTTGCTGAAACTGGCTCTGTCCAACACAGGGGCAGCTCCCGGTGTCTTCTCACAGTATCTGCCCTCTCCATCCCCCAAAACCTTGCCATGTAAATTGAATTCATGATGTTAATAAAAAGCTTTTGAAAAGAAAGTCAGGATAAAACTATAATTTGGTTACAATATGGGTTCAGATGCCTTATTTTGACAGTCCTCCTACTTACTGTATTTGTTGAGTATGAAAGAAAGGGAAACACCCAAGAAACAATGTTTTCTCTGGACTTCTACAACCTCAGTGGATGTAGAAGACACTTGTAGCTTCACAGAGACTCTTCCTCTGTGAGATTTCAGACTCTGAAATATGGCAATTAAGAAAACAACAATGATTAATTTATTCTGAAAGTATTTTTTTTCTAAAATCTTATCCATAGAAGTATCTCGTTCACTTTCATTTTTCAGCCTCTTTCCAGCCTTTGTCACCTCTCAGTAAAACGAAGAAAAAGTGTACTATGTGCATCACTTAAGAACTCTCCTTCCTACAGGACTGCCACATATGCTAGTCACTCTATAGATACACCTATCATTTCTTAGGGAGCACCAGAATAAAGGTTAATTAGCAGCACATTGGTACAATTAGCATGTAATATTGGATTTTGAGTGCAAAGAAAGTAATTTTCTTTTAAGTGCATCAGAGTATTCATGCGTAAACAACTCAATTTAAGATGTAAACTGTCTGGAATACCTGGAATGTTATTTAATCTGTTATGACTGCTCACCTGGAATATTTTCCTCTTTTTTTACTTTTATTAAATTAAATTAGAATAATTAGAATATACTCTCTGCTGAGAACTTTCTGGGAAGCTCCCAACAACTGCTGTTGCAACTCAGTATTTTCTATGTAAGCATTATATTTTCCATAAATGAAACCTGTATTTTCAATGGAAATACCAAAATATTAAGGAAAAAAAAATCAACAATTTTGGGCTATAACTGGCTGGATTTTACCATCTAATCTTTGTTCTCCTAGCAAAAAAAACCATTTTGGAATGATAAACCAATAGGAAGACATATTGCGTTTGACTCAATTTCAATGTTAAGAAAAAAATGTAAAAATATTGTAGTATTGGGTATTCCTTTGACTTGAACAGAACATTACCTGATGATGATTTTGGTGATGATGATAATGATGAAGTAATATGTATTTTATGACTTTTGGAACAGCAGCCATCAGAAAAAGCTTTGATTTATTTTCAGAATTAAATTTTGGATTGGCTTGGAAGAAGTCCTGAAATATTTTCTTCATGAAAAGCTCTGTTTAATTAATTTTATTTTAATTTAGTGCCATTTAATTAACGTCATTTAATTTAATTCAAAGCCATTAAATTTAATTCAATACCAGTCCAGATCAGAATGACACAAGGGTATTTCTTCAGAATGAAAGAGATTATCTTGGACCCATTTTTTTCCTGGGGAGCAGTTGTTATCTCTCACTACTCTGCTTCACAAGCCTCCTACTCAGAACTCACATCACTTTTAGTACTATTCATGTGAGTTGCCCAGGTCTCTTGATAGAAATAGGGGTATCTGCAGTCCCAGCCCACCACAAGGGAAGGAATTTCAATCTAGTCAGGAAAAGCAATCAGGGTACAGAGATCATACTATGTAGAATAATGTATATGTATATATATGTATATATACTGAAAATGAAGAACTGCTTGCTGGATCACATATGTTTAATCAGGAATCAGCACTAGCACAAGACACGCATGGGGGAGAGATCTCACCTGAGTGGTGACGGGAAGACAAGGGGAAGCTGTTTACCCATGCATTCATGACAACTCCTTTGGTTATGAGGTACGCAGTTTAGCTGCTACACTTTGCCCGCGCACTTCAACACTACACTGTTTCCCAGGTGAAGTGTCCCTGGAAACACCCTGAGCACCAAGGTCTCCCCCATGGTCCAGTCCCACATCTTGCGCCCAACTCATCGTAGGCTCCTGACTTACCCTGGGTCAGCCCTCCAAGGCTTGGCCATCTCACATCCTAGAAATCCTCCTGCCCTTTAACCATGCCACCTGGGAACTCCTGCAAGAGACGCGGAGAAGCAGATGTTAAATGCTCATAGTAATTTCTTTATTTAGGGCTCAAAGAGTTTAAGTATTTGGACCTTAGGGAAGAACTGAGATCACAGAGAGATCAAGGCTCTGCTAACGCTTAGAAGAAGGAGAGTTGAACTGTTCACCTGGAGGCGAAACGACATCCCAGACTTACATGTTCTGTAGGCATCCTGAAGCCAAATATTAAGCCAGCTGTAGGGTGAGAAGAAATACAACAACATGAAAATTACTCTAAAGTCACAAACTCCACTATATACTGTCTTGAAAAGACATGTTCCAGAGTTTGGAAAAGTTTATTTAGCTCAACTGGCACATCGTCCACTCCAGGTGTTTTTATTTGTAGTAATATCAATAATAGTAGCACCAGTAATAATAATGACATAAATATAAAATAAAAATAAATATAAAAAAAAAGTAAAACTTTTCCGTTAACTGCGACAGAGGAAATGGATTTTTGTAAAACTTTCTCTCATAAAAGAAAAATAAACATCCCTTAAACTGTGTACTACTACCTACCAAGACTATGAGTAAAAAAAGAAACGTGTTTTATAAAAGGAAACATAGAGCAAGATAAATAAAAGAAGTACCAATTCCAGATAACTCATCCTGAAAGCAACGATTCAGTAGGATATCACCTGGTCCATCTAGAGAAGAAATCCAGAGTGGCAAATATGAACCACTGGATTTTGGCCAGTATGTTGCCTTCCAAAGAAAACAGAGCCAGAACAAGCACTGTGATCCTTCTCTGGCAATTTTACTAATCTTGTTTGTAAGGATACAACTTTCCAGGTCACACCATCTGTTTAGAAACACGGAATCACAGAATGGTTTGGACTGGAGGGGACCTTTAAAGATCATCTTGTCCAACTCCCCTGCGATCGGCAGGGATATCTTTCACCAGATCAGGCTGATCAGAGCCCCGTCCAACCTAACGTTGAACACTGCCAATGGTGGGGCCTCCGCAACTTCCCTGGGCAACATATTCCAGTGTCTCACCACCTGCATCATAAAAAATTTCTTCCCTGCATGCATTCTAAATCTACCTGCTTTCAACTGTTGCCCCTTGTCCTATCACTACAGGCCCTGGTAAAAAGACCAGCAGCCTTATTCTTTTGGGGTTTTTCCTGTCTCTGTTTTTTTCCTTGCCTTTGCTTGAAGGACTTTCCAGATGAGATCTCACTCAGTCTTTCTACCCGAATCTCATTGCAGATGTACACTTACAAATTCAGAGCAGTCAGTAGCAGTGTTTCATATTTTTGCTAGCCCATGAAATTCATCAATAGTGACCTCTCTCATTACTTTTCATGCATATTTGTTTTGGTTCATAATGACTTACTTTCCTTCCTGTTGTATTTATCTGCTTCCCTAACCCAAATCAATTAACATCATGTTCACTTTGTAAAGTGATCAAATATTTGAAATCTGCATTCACTACACTGGAAGTCTTCCATTCTTTATGCTTGCTGGTGAATTGTTTATTTTTGTGTTGAATTCAGAGATAGAAAGATTGCATGAAAAGGAAAAAAAATGAAAGCAAAAACTCTAGGTACATGGCGAGCTTTCTCATCAGTATTACTGTGCTGGTTTGAGGTAAAACAGGACCAATTTTGGTCAGTAACTTTA
>RSEF01000002.1:122879644-122890447 GCA_003993805.1 Himantopus leucocephalus | reverse complement strand
AATCCCAATCGGTGTGGATAATTTGTCACCGCCACCTATAACAGGCTACATAAAGCTACTTTATACCTTAACATCCTAAGGGCGAGTTATCCTGTCTGCAGAGAATACTGGGGTCTTGTCTTCATTCCTTTGAGGAGCACTGCAAAAGAACAATTAATCCACTGAAGTTAGCCGTTTAGCCCCACCTTGTTGCCGCCCTTTGGGGCTGCTCCTTTTCCACCCCTAGCGGAAGACAAAGCAATAACATATGTAGTAGATATGTTTCGTATGTGTTCAAATAGGTACCAAACTAGTATCACAATAAGTAACTCTGAACCTTCTTGTTGTAAAATTGCCTTGGAAAAGTGCTTCATTCCAGTGCTCAGTTTAAATTTGCAGGAACTCACCTGGCAAATGTAAAACCAGAGGTGCTCAGAAGGGAGCTGCTACCATCTACCTTCAGTGACTGACTTTGTAAAATAATTGCTTCCTGCATTACTCTCCAGAAAAAAAAAACCAAACACACCCTAACAAAAATATTAACAGCTTTGTTTTGTAGTAACTTGTATGATAACAAATAAAATCTATTTTTATTATACTGAGTAAGGTTTGTATTGTGTAAATCTATGAGCAAATAGGCACATGCATTTCAAGGAGGACTAATGTTAAGAAGAAAAAAAATCATTCAGAATAACCTAGTGGAGTCTTAGGACACATTGATCATTCACTGGGCAACAAAACAAAAGAAAAATACAATCTCCAAACAGACTGATGGATACATTTCTGAAAGCAAACATATATCCAGAAAGATACTGTTTTATGGTACCAAGATATTTTCATCATCAGTACCATTAGATTTAGTTTTGCATCTTGAAATGAATATTGTAGTTTGATGTTGTCATAAAGCTGAACTAAATGAAGCATGAAATTACAGGCAGGTATTCTTATGCTATTTGCTACTTAAGTGCATCTGCATTTTTTCACCAGGAGTTCTCAAATTACTGTATAAATACCAATACTGTATTTTACAGATGGGGAGACTAAGGTGCTGAATGGTGATTTTTGCTGTATAGGAATAACAAGCAGCTTAGTAACAGAGGCTTCAGACCTAGTGAGGCTTGATTCAAACATTACTACCTTACCTTTCACACAAGCCATGCTCATGGCATGATTGTGCAAACAACTTCACCAGTGGCAGGGGAGGAATTGCCAGCCAAGAACATCAACTCTTGCATGTTTTTATTTCTCTGACAAATGCTGTCTCTAGCTGTATGTTGTCATACAAAAAGCATTAAATTCCCTTTGTCATAATAAGCAAGAGACTAGTGAAATGTTCTTGCAGATTTCAAGGTAATCAAAAGGAGATGGGTTTGGGTTTTGGATTTTTTTCCTTTGTTTTGTTTAAAGGGGTTAGGCAGGTGATCATTTTCTTCTCCGTTCTATTCAGTGTCTGGTGATCTTCTCCTTCACCCACTTTTATGGCAAGGGCATCAAAACAACTTCATCATAGAAGGGAAATAAAAAAGGATTTAAGAAGTAAGCTTCTTGGACACTACACTGCAATGGTATCCCAAACCCCAAATTTGGTAAACAGCTGAGGAAGATGGAGAGTCACATTCGAAGTCCTTGCCTAGGGACTGTTTTCATGGATTAATCATTTACTATAAAATACAGAAATAGCTCCTGGTATGCAGAGCAAAATAAGACATTGATTCTAACTTTCTGAATGTTTCATTTTTAATACAGAAATATTTTTACACTTTTGAGCTTTTTTATGTTTTTCGAGGTCTGTAAAGATATATGCATATAACAGTAAAGGAAGCAAACATGTAATCCTCTACATCATAAGGTAGGAGAAAAACCTAATTCTAGAAGTTTCCTAGCATTAATCAGTACTTTCAGAGCTGCACCTTTGCAGATTATTTTATAGTAAACTTAAAAGTTGAAGCATCCAATGGCATAGAATACTGAAGGAGATACCTTGTTTGCTGTAATAAATAATGATTGTTAATTTGCAGAATAATTCACGATGATAGAATAAGCTATGTCTCCTAAGAAAATCTTCATGTCAAAAATGTATTAAATAAGAAAAACATTTGGAGACACGGAACTGCAGTGTCTGCATAGTGAGTAACAAGACTTTTGGGTGAGTAAAAAAACCAGCTACTTCCACCAGCATGCATTCACAGAGCTTACAAAAATTTACCAGCTGCTATGAAGTGCCAACAGGAGCCAAGAACAACAACAACAAAAAAACCCAACCAACCAACCAAACAAAAAACTCCACAACAGATGTTTGCATCAAAAGGAAGTCCAAAAGCTCAAAGTTTGAGAGGGAATAGACTTTCAGGGAATAGAGCTTTTACGTAATGAAACCTATTGAATATCAAATAATTTTTGACCAAAAAAAGGAAACAATAAAAAAAAAATCCATAATGTTTGCCATTGTCATTTTTGTGAAAAAAAGTTAATGCCAAAACCATGAGTTTAGGGTAGTAATTTCTCTTTACTAGCAATAGTATCAGTGCTTCAGACTACGGGGGGAAAAAAAAAGAAGTTTGGACAGACACAGCATTTTTTTCTTTTAACTTAAATTTCCACCAACTAAAAAATGAATCTCTAATGTCAAGGAAAATCTTCAGTCCATTCTATTTGCATCTACAGGTATTCCAATTCCTACACATTTCCCTCATTTTTTATATGAAGCTCCTCCAACAGCAAATTCATATATTATTTCCAGCTGATGCCATCACCTTTGACAAAGAACAAGCAAAAAGCCAGAACCAGCAAAGGTCTGATGTCACACAGAATGTGGTGAGATGCCACAACTTCTCTGGGCAACCTGTTCCAGTGTGTCACCACCCTCAGAGTAAAAAGTTTCATTCTTATATCCAATCTAAATATGCTCTCTTTCGCTTTAAAACAGTTGCCCCTTGTCCTGTCACTACAGGCCCTGGTAAAAAGCCTTTCTCCGTCTTTCTTATAAGCCACTTTTAAATATTGAACATCCACAACAAGGTCTCCTCAGAGCCTTCTCTTCTCCAGACTGAACAACCCCAACTCTCTGAACTTTTCTTCATAGGAGAGGCGTTCCAGCCCTCTGACCATTTTCATGTCCTTCTTCTAGACTGCCTCTAACAGATCCATGTCTGTCTTGTGCTGGGAACCTCAGAGATGGATACAGTGCTCCAGATGGGGTCTCATGAGAGCAGAGAATCCCCTCCCTCGGCCTGCTGGCCATGCTTCTTTTAATGCAGCCCAGGATACAATTGGCTTTCTGGGCTGCAAGTGCACATTGCTGGCTTATGTCCGACTTTTCATCCACCAATATTGCCAAGTCCTTCTCTGCAAGGCTGCTCTCAATCCGTTCATCTCCCAGTCTGTATTGATACTGGTGATCACCCCAATGCAAGTGCAGGACCTTGCACTTAGCCTTGCTGAACTTCATGAGGTTTGCATGGGCCCACCTCTCAAGCCCGAGTGTCTCTCTGGATGGCATCCGTTCCCTCAAGTGTATCAACTGCACCACTCAGCTTGACGTCATCCAGAAACTTGCTGAAGGTGCACTCAATCCCACTATCTATGTAATTAATGAAGATATTGAACAGTACCAGTTGGAATATGGAACCCTGACAGATGCTATTTGGTACTGATCTACATTTGGGCACTGCATTGAGCTGTTGACTACAACTCTTTAAATGCAGCCATCCAGAAAATTCCTTATCCATCTGGATGCCCATCTATCAAACTCATATCTCTGCAATTTAGAGACAAGGAAGTTGTGCGGGACTGTGTCAAAAGCCTTACAGAAGTCAAGGCAGGTGACACCAACACAGTCACTCCATCACAGAAGGGTGCCTAATTGGCCAGGCATGATTTGCCCTTGGTGAAGCCATATTGGCTGTCTCCCATCATGTCCCTGGCATCCATACACCTTGATGTAGCTTCCAGGACGATCTGTTCCATATTTCCTTAAGGACAGCTTTTCCTTGCGTTTAGAACATATTTCAAGGCCACAAGCACCTGCTCTACCAATTGGACCCTTCAGTATCATCACAGTATGAATATGTGGAATTTGGATAATGAGGTGAAGTCTCTGTGCTCAAAGAACAATTAAGACTGATCTTGGTATCTCTGGTGCAACCCAGGGGAGTGGATTCTTGCCTGGTTATCATGGGATGCAGATGAGGGAGCCCTGTGTAGGCAGGAAAGCCCTGCTTTTCATCAGCGAAGACAAAATAACAGGAACCCGTGTAGTTCTTTGTTTCTTCAAAAGGCTACCATGCCCAATGACTGACTTCTGTGTCATTACCTGTGAAATGCATATTAAAGTTGATACCCCTGAATATGCTAATGAAGATTATAGAGCTGTGACTATAGCACTCATGTCTCCACCGAAATCACACTACACATCACCTGGGGAGGGAAACCTTGTAATTTTGGGGATAAAAAGATGGAGAAAATGACTGTTAAATTGGGAGAGAAGAATCTCAATACCTGATGGACCAGTCAACAGGCTGTGTTCTCTCCCTCCACCCCAGGCAGGGATGCCTTTCTGGGTAAGCACTGTGCCTTTCACCCTCTGATGAATGTTACCCCTGGGCTGTTGTGTTATTATTTTTGCTAACAATATTAACCTTATTTAGTAGCACTATTGTAGTCAGTGAATTTATCAATGGTAATCTCGAATCTCTTCCATCACTCTCAATAAAAAAACCTAATTTTGATTTTTGTGAATCTGACTCAGTGAAATTCCTTTGCTGGGACTCTGATAGATAAATCAGTGAAAGTCCTGGGACTCTGACAGGTAAATATCAAAACTACGTTCCTTTTAATGCGACGGCATAACTTACTTCATCAGCAAGGAAAATGGCCACTGTTGCCTCTCTTTTCCATGTGATCATTTTGCTAGCATGCAATGAAACTCACCCATTACCATCATGGACAAAACAGACGCAACTTTGAGGGAATTAATGTAATTTATTGCCAATTAATCACAGAGTAGAATAGTGAGAAATAACAAAATTAAAACCACCTTCCTCCTCACCCCACCCCCCATTTCTTCCCAGGCCCAATTTCACTCCCAACCCTTCTACTCCCTCCCCCAAAACAGCACAGGGGGATGGGTAATGTGCTTCATCTCTACTGCTCTTTCCTCTTTACACTCCTGCTCCAGTGCACAGTGCTCCCCTGCACCAGTGTGGGGTCCCTCCCACAGGATACAGTCCTTCATGAACTTCTGTAATGTGGGTCCTTCCCATGGGCTGCTTCTTTGCAAACTGCTGCAGCATGGGTCCTTTCCATGGGATACGGTCCTTCAAGAAAGAACTGCTCCAGCATGGGTTCCCCATGGGGTCACAGGTGTCATGGATGGAAATATTTGACACAGTTATGATTTAGCAGTGATTCAAAATTTATTAGTGATTTGAGGTAGATCAAGAGGTTGAATTTTAGCAGCACTTAATCCTTAACCAATTTAAAGGTTTACAAAGTGATCTAACAAAATATTTAACAGCAACTTAATTACAGATTTGAAGGTGATAAGATTCACTCTAACTTACTATAAGGTATCCCAAACCAATACATACACATATGAGCAAAAGTATTTATCTCAAATTAATACATATACATACAAATAAAAGAACATGAGCACACACACAGAGCGGTCTGTAACTGCTGAGATCAAAGATCCCTTAGTAGCACATGACTCTAATGAGCCAATGGGTATCCCTTTTAACTCCTACCTGTGCAGGGACAAATGGAAGAACATCCATATCCATAAAGCTAATGTCTATATCATAAACATATAGGTGGAGAGGTGGATGAATGATAGGCTAGCCTATAATAAAAAATTTCTCTTTTCCCCAGTTTAGAGTAAATTGGCATTCCTCAACAGGCAACAATTGAGATTCAAGAGGGGTTGACTTGCTCCGTCCTTCTAATCCTTGAAGTGTCAGCCTGAGCAGCATCCCAACTCAGGGGAGGTACTGGCCATACCCCACTGCGATCCAGAAGAGCTCAAAAGGTCTTGCTAGAATTGCTACTTAGAGGATCAGAGATAATTGACTTTTGTCAGGTACTTTTCCACTCCGCCCCAGCTCGGACAATGGAATATTCTGATACTCTCCACCAGCTATGCAAGCCCAGAACTTGTTAGATCTTGGGGTCCTGGTATCCCCCCTGTGTGGCCATGATCCGTATATTGTCAGGAGTGATTGATTATAGTTATTATTTTCAAATGGTAGGAGTAATGGGAGCCAGGAACACGAAGGGGTTGCCATAGTGTTGTGAACCCTTGCTCTCCACCTTTTCTTCCTTTCATGTTAGACTATTATGTAATGTTCTGGTCCATGGCATTATTATGTGGCCCAGGTGGGGAGGAAATCACACCAAGTACTGAGTGTCCTAAAGGATGGGGTGGGTTGTGCCACCACAACAGGTACTGCCAGAAAACCTGCCCCTGCGTGGGCTCCTCTCCACAGGCCACCATTCCTGCCAGGACCCTGTGCATGATGGGCTCTAAGTGTCCCATCCTCAACTTTACTTGCTGTTCTATCATGTTTGAACTCTCTGCAACACTCAGAGAAAGCAGTGTTAAGTGCTCAGTCTTAACACTGGATGCATATTTCTCACCGTACAATGCAAGATATTAGAAAACCCAGCAGAAAGCTGCAAAAAAGAAAAGCTATCAAAAGACAAGAGCATGTTAATTAAGATAAACAAGAGAATGTTAATCAACTGTCCTTTAGGAAGTAATGGCTGCCCTTCTGCTCCTTTTTCAAAAGCAGTTCTTCCACCAATAATTACAAGACACTATGTCCAGCATGGAGCAGCAGAACACTTGAGAACTGGCAAGAACTTTAGTCCTGTTTTCATGCAAATCCTGAGCTGCTCCTTTAAGTGAAGATGGTGCAGCATTTGGCAGCACTATGCCTCTGATAGCATTGCCTTTGTCTTACTGGTGCATATTTTGCAACAGTTTAGAGGCTGGAGACACATGCTGAAATAAAAGACCTGTATGTTCATCTGCTGACACAGACAGGTTTTGGTCTCTAGCTATAACGTATTCGGTAAAAGCAGCACATCATTTGACACCACAGATGCCCCCTTGAGACAGTCCAAAATTCCTATGTGCCAACCAGCATCTGAGAAAAGAGAAGGGAAGCATCTGCTGGCTGACCTGCTCTAGCCAAAACATAGGCGATTTCATTTTCGTGAGATGAAGCACCCATTGATGCAACTCAGCAAGCAATCCCTATTTTGTTATGGAGAAAATGCAGGGCAACCACCTGTCCCTACTAAATCAAACTATCCTGAGCTGCTTTCTGAAGCTGCAACCCTCAGTGGAGGCTGGGATATGATAAATTAAAATATTAAAATATGAGTTAAAGATTTTAACAGTAATCACCATTTTCTAAATAGGGTAATGATTTCCCCTGTAGCCAAATCTCCATATATGAGACAACAAGCAAACGTTTCCATATTTTAAATGTTAACTTTTCTATAGGCATACCTCTTCAAAGATGCTATGTTGTTACCATGCCAAGTCTCAAATAACTGTACTATAAGAAAGAATATTGGGTTATATCCTCAGCTGCTGTAAATCGTTGTCTTAGCTTCAGTGGAAGTAACTCAATGTACATCAGCTGCAGATCTAGCACACTGTTTATTGCTGAACTTGCATAGATAGAAGTGCTTTGAAAAAGCACTGCATATAATGGCCCCGTCATTCATTTTAGGATTGTATTTTCATGATGACTGGTGAAAGCTGGCTTTTCCTTTGCGTTTTCCTTGCCTTATTGGTATCAATTATGGGTAATTTTATGTCTGTTTATAGAAAGTTGTAATCGAAATAGAAAACATCTTTAATTGATGTGGATATTTGTTGGGCTGAGGACCTGATTGCTGACTCAGAAGTTGATTAAGAACACCCTTCCTAAATGACTGGCTTCATATCTCATAGATTTGAGATGACAGCAGAAAGTTTTTTTTGACAAACGTTTGCTTAAAAAAAAAATCCAGAAAATAAAGGTGTCACTGGAACAAATTTCCTGCCATCACCTGTGCTATCTCTATTCCTTTCTACTGCAGTGGTTGCAATACCACTGAGTTCAGAGTAGCAGCAGCAGTTTTTAACAGAGAAAAAAATGCTGGGTCTATGAAGTAGGCCACCTGGAAGCTTTGAACACCTTTTCTATCTCAAAGTGTAACGGATGCCTTCAGACCTTCAAGCAGGTGCTAGTATACACTAGGGAGGCATGGAGAACCCCATCTTCACCAAGTTAGGGATCCTGGTAACATGCTAGAAAAGCAAAGACAAGTTTGATCCCTGTGCCATATACGTGCACCTTCCTTCTACCGCTACCGTTTCAGTTCTGATACACAGTGAGACAGCACACCACACTTAGATGTCATGATTGCAGAGAAAAAAGCCAGAAGGCTGTTGTTATGAAGCTGATCCCACTGGAATCTCGGTGCCTGCAACAGCAGACTGACCAAGGTGATTAGGCTTTTCCACAAAACATCAAGAATAAATGTGTGCAAGATATTCACAAATGCCAAATAAAGGTGCTTCCATATTTGTAGGTGCCTATACCACAGAGACATTAAATAAGGATCTCTGAGTGCACAATGTCATCTTTCAGGCCATTTCTCTTCCTATCTCCAGACAGAACAGGGTCCTCACCACTGATAAATTTACCCCTCATTCAGCGTACACACCATTCCTTTCCTTTAGAGAACTGAGTGGTTCCCTTGGAATTACTGCAAAGCTGTGCTTGCTAGTAACTGCTCCAAGATCACTTGGATCAGATGTACCACCTAAGAACTTTATTTCTGCAAAGATAGTAGAGGCTTCCTTGTCAAATGGAGAAGCAGCAACCTGCAGTGAGATCTGGAATCAGCAGCACAAGAGTATGGGTCTAACATATACATAGACTTGCATTGCCAGGAGGTCTTTAAAACATCTTCCTGCTGCACTGTCAGGAGGCTAGGAACAAAGGAATGAACTTCTTCATTCTGAAGCCACCATCCACTACATCTGTATTGCTGAGGTATGAGAGTGGTTCCCACCTGTGCTAATTCAGCAGTAATATGTCCCTGAAGTAATTCTGCAGGGCAAATACCTATGCCTCCAGAGAAAATTAAGACAAAATGATCAAAAGGGTTTCCTTAGGAGTTTCCAGCACATAAATTTCCTGTTCTTTAATGAAAAAAGTGATCATAAATTTGTCTTCAGAATGTGGCCTAGCTTAAATATATGAGATTATAGAAAGAACTGTAAACTAATACAAATTATGCATGATAAAATTTAATATTAAAAATAAATATCACCTATAACCATCTCAGTTAAAAGAAAAAAAAACAAACAACAAAAAACACCCCAAAAAACCCCAAACAGCCACAGCCATGAACAGATCCTTCCAAATTTCAAAGTGAATTAATGAAATAAATTATCAGAAAATCACTATCTGCATGTTTATTTAGACACTGTCTTCCAATGAAATAGCTAAGTACTTTTCACAGCAGTTAGCTCATCAACCAATTCACTCTCCACTGCTGAATGTTTAAAGACAGGTTTTGAAGGGCTGTTCAGTATTAAAAAAAACCCAACAAACAATCAAACCAAGAAACAAAGGCTGTGTCTGCATACCACACTATTTGAAACAGGTTTCAGAAGTCAGTCTAATGCAAGTGTTCTAACCTAATCCTCTGAAAATACCTGGAGGTAATTATCAACCAAAACCCCAAAAGTGCCTTTCCAAGGCTCATCTTAGAACCCCTCCCATGCTGTCTTTTTTCATATTTCACAGATCCATCTGACAGAAGTAGGCATGCTGTCAAGCAGATGACATTCAAACAGACTGAGCATCTGAAAAATGCAATAATGTGAAGGAAACCTGCTTTAACACCAGCTCCTTTGCTGAGGATCTGCTGGAAGCAGATGGAAGCTCCCGCGTTGAGGGAAATTCCATCTCTGTCACTACTACACTTAAATAGTACCCTGAAGGATTGTTCCCTAGCAACTCTTCTCAGGCACAGTTCTGCCAAAGGTGTGAAGGGAAAGAAAACTTGTTTTATGTCTGCATGTCACCTGCTTTCCATTCTCCTATTACCTTCTACCCCTTCTTAGATCACCTCTTGAGTATCTAACAAGGTGTATGTCCTGTCTTTCCTTCTCCTTGTACAGGGGGTAGGCTCGTATGTTCTGTTTAGATCTGGAAAATCCTGTCCACTTGTAACAATGAGTAGTTCCAATCAGAAGGGACCTACAACGACCATCTAGTCCAACTGCCTGACCAATTGAGGAGTGATCAAAAGTTAAAGCATGTTATTACGGGCATTGTCCAAATGCCTCTTAAACATTGACAGGCTTGAGGCACTGACCACCTCTCTAGGAAGCCTGTTCCAGTGTTTGACCACCCTCTTGGCAAAGAAATGCTTCCTAATGTCAAGTCTGAACCTCCCCTGGTGCAGCTTTGAACTATTCCCTTGCGTCCTATCACTGGATACCAGGGAGAAGAGATCAGCACCTCCCTCTCCACTTCCCCTCCTCAGGAAGCTGTAGAGAGCAGTGAGGTTGCCCCTCAGCCTCCTTTGCTCCAAACTAGACAAATCCAGAGTCCTTGGCTGCTCCTCATAGTACATGCCTTCCAGCCCTTTCACCAGCTTTGTTGCCCTCTTCTGGATGCATTCAAGTACCTTCACATCCTTCTTAAATTGTGGAGCCCAGAACTGCACACAATACTCAAGATGAGGCAGCACCAATGCTGAATACAAGAGGATAATCACCTCTTTTGACCAGCTGGTTATGTTGTGTTTTAT
>RSEF01000002.1:122845295-122870224 GCA_003993805.1 Himantopus leucocephalus | reverse complement strand
TCTCTTAACCTTTCCTCATAGGAGAGGTGCTTAGTTATAGCATATGACTATGAAAAACAATAGACAGTGTGTTCATCTTGGAGGTATTTCCCCAAATTCAATGGTTCTGCTGCAAATAACACTAATGTATGTGAGGAGAGACTACCTGCTGAAATATAATTTATAATTAAGAAATTTTCTTGCTCTATTACAAGCTCATATTAAAAGGTGACCCCATATAGAGAGGAATGGCACAGGAATGCACCAAACCAGCAACTTTCTTTGAGATGAAGAGTGATATAATTAGAGGATCAAGAAGAAGCTTGTTAGTTTCTAACTACATTTATGCTAGGAAATGAAATAGTCAATCATCTGAGTTAAAGAGCTATTGTAACTTGAGTGTGATTCAGGGGTACTTAAGCTAATTGCTCACTGTTTTTTTTAATAGCATAGGACTTTTTTAACACAAGGGAGTGTGGCAGGGAAGACTTGCTTGACTTGTGTGGTTTAACTCAAATTAGGATCAAAGTGGTTTCCTGATTTATTAATGACACGTAATTAGCTGGCAGTCAGTGAGCTTCACATTCTGGGTCAATATCAGCAGGCTAACAGATAAACCAGAGTACAAAACACTTGCAAGATGTTAAAAAGCACCTACACGTTTCTAAACACCCTAATGCCCACCATTTCTAACCACACAGGAGCACGCTCACATATGCACACCCCTTTCTTACAGGATGACAAGCGCACCCCCATCTTTTGGCCACGCAGATTCTCCTGCTGGCGATGGCGTTGCTCTGCCTTTGTGTGTACCAGTGCAGCTCCCTGCCACCTGCTAGTCTGCGCTTTGGCAAGGGGGCACCCCGTCCGTTCCCGCATGCATCCCGAGCTGTGGGTCGTTCTGCTGCTGCACCCCGTACTGTCAGCCCCGCTCTCTGCCTGGGACGGGGAGGATGCCGTGTCAGGCCGAGATGGGGGTGTGATGGCAGCAGGGTGACACCTGGCAGCATCCCGGGCAGGGGAATGACCGCTACATTGAGCGCCTTCCCACTCCCATGTCTCACCCCACAGTCACAAGTTTCCTTCCATCTTTTATGTTTCTCCTCAAGCAGACTCTTTTTCTCAAAAGCCTCTTGGTAATCCCCTGGTTGCTGCTTAATCCAACAGATGCCTATGGTATACAAATGCTGTCATTATTTGTTTCCTCATTTAATTCTGTTTTGGGGTAACCTTCTCACAGACCGGGCAGTTTTGGGTGTCCTGACCGCACGGGCTCTTTCTACTCACACTCCTGCCATACCACCAGTTACTATCCAGGCCACGTTACCAGGACAGGTCCATCAGGAGACTTTGTTACCTCAAAACTCAGCTGGTATAAAATTACTATTATAACATTTTATATTCTTGACAGGTGAGGAGCTTCGTGGGCTGGAAGAAATGCCGGATGGTCCATCACTCACCATGGAGCCATCCCTGGTGACTCCTTGTACTTCATTGCTGGCTTATCCAGAGGCACAGGCTCTGCCACTCCATAGCTGGTCATTTCATGTTTAAAATGCCAGGGAAATATTCTCAATGTATGAGAGAATGCTAAGTAAGAAATATTTTAAATTAAAATATATTTATGAAACTCACAGATAAATATGTACTTACAATAATTCTAGTAAGAAAAGAGTAACATAAAGAGACAAACCAAAGGGTCTGTTATCCCAGCCTCTTCAGCCACAGCCAACTGTAGCTAACCAAGGCTAAGGAAAAAAAAAAATAATAAGAAGCCATGTATGCTATGGCAGTTCCCCAGATAAATTTGAATGATATATATTCTGTTCTGTTTTCTGTTTATTTTCTTGTAATTGCCAGCATTTGATTTGCTGTTGACCATAATTGAGCATGGGACTCAGGAATAATATTTTCACAGAAATATCTATTAAAAGTTTTGGATCTCTTTCCCAAGTGACTCCTGCAGCCTATCGCAAATTGAACTTATTTATCACTACAGAAATGGTGTAACTTCTAATACCTTAGGAAATCTGTGGTATCCTATTGCTCACAATTGCTAACAGAGCATAGCTCTCCAGAAGCCATTAATACTGCATTATTAACATAAAGCATAGCAGTAGCAATGCCCTTTCTCCTGCTCTGTGTCTCTTTTATTAACATTATGTATTATCTAAGGTATAGCCAAGAAATTGCCTTTCCATTCTCCTTCCACACACCTTGATTTTTCAGTGCTTTTAAAATACTGGTTCCCTGATCCAGTTCTGAGCACAGTTTCTCTTAAGGAATGCCAAAAGCGAAGAGGCATGTGATAGGGACAGGGGAGCAAGCGCTGGGGACTTACTAAACCCGGTTTGCCACCAGAGAAAACTTGATGTTGGATGACATCCTAGAAATAATGTAAGTTAAATAATGTATTGTTAAATTGTTTTTTATTCTTGACTCTCAAGCTCTAAAATAAAGCTCTTCTAGCCATGGCCAGGTGAGGACTTAGCAAGGGGATGAGGCAGTGAAGGATGTTACTGTGCTCACCAGCTTTGTGATGCTCCCCAGCTGGGAATCACCATCCCTGCAGCTCTACTTAGGAGGGAGAACATTTGTGACTCTTCAGTTCACCAGAGACAAAATGAGCTGGGTTAGTCTTATAAGTGAATCAGTAGGGTGAACCAAACAGGCTAATTTAGTTCGAAACAGGCCAGGAGTGTCCACACGAGCTGTTTCACCAGCCAGGCTGCGAGAGCAGCAGCTTCTGGCAGAAAGGCAGCAGCAGCTGCCAGGGCAGAAGGTTTTCCTTTGGGCCCTTGGGATGCAAGAAAGCTTTCAAAAAAAAAAAAATATCACTTGCTTTCAGCACGATGAAATACTTGCTGTTTATGTATAAAAGTATAAACTATGACAGATCTAGTTTCCCGTTCTGCAAGACTTCTTGCCTTCAGTACAAACCCAGCAAAGAGGTAGAGGTGAACCATTTGATGAAAATAGTATTTTTTTCATTTGTATGGTCAAAGTAAAAAATTTCATTATCAATAAACAGCTATTCTGTTATGATCTGATGTGCAACACACTGTTCATGCTGTGAAACAGCCTCTAACTGCTTTTTGCCCGCAACTACAAAAGTGCGGAATATCCCTTACACAAAGCTAAACACTTCAGAGAGATATTTATTCCTCCCTCTTCATGTTTTCTTTCCTTGTCTCCTGGTACTTCATATTTGCGGCATTTCCAGTGTCTCCTAATTAACTATTCCATATCTCTTGCTGCTTTTATGATACGGGGAAGATTTCATGTACATAACCATAATTGAGAGTGATCTGGATATAAGCACGGGTCCTATTTGAGCTCCATATGGGCAAACTTCTTCAGAGGATTTAAGCTATTGTCAAATATACAGTAACATGTCTATACCTAGAAGCTAAATTCTTCAAAAGGATTTTCTTAGGGGGGGGTCCCTCCAAACGTTGCCTGTATAACTGCATTTCCAGATTAGAAAATAAATTCTAAAGCCTTTTAGATGATGTATTTTACCTGTGTATGTCATGAATATAAAGACTGAAGTTCCTGCTACTTGCAGATGTGTTTGGTTTTCTTTTTTTTTCATTTCTTAACACGCAAAACTTATAGTTTAGACTCTAAGAGACAGACATGATAAACCACCAGGAAACATGCTAAGAGCTTTATTAGAAAGATCTCACGAACATCAGAAAGTTGACAAACGTTATGTTGTATGTTGAAATATTTTATCCTAAGAAGTCTTCAAACTAATGAATTCCTAGAGCTTGTGATATTTTAAGGCAGAAATTTTAATTCTTTAATAGATTTATTTAAAAGTATTTGTTTTTAAAGTCAAAGTCACTGTATTCATGATTTTCTTCTGTCTATAAAATGTCTGAAGTATATTCTGTATTCCAGATAAGTTNCAATTCTTTAATAGATTTATTTAAAAGGATTTGTTTTTAAAGTCAAAGTCACTGTATTCATAGCTGATTTTCTTGTGTCTATAAAATGTCTGAAGTATATTCTGTATTCCAGATAAGTTTGTACCTTCCTGGACCTCTAGTTGCTACACAGTAGCAGGTGCAAGCGTTTGGTCTGGGTCTTGAGAAATTCCATTCTTCCTTATTTTTATTTCTCTTGCCCTCTTGAGGCCACTTCTAGATAGGACAAGAAATGAGATGACTTTCTTTTGGGGTGGGAATGTAACAGTAAAGTCACAGGGAGTGAAATTTTGAGGTTTTTTTGTTGAACTGTTTTTCCATTTAACATCACAAGGGTTTGCTGTGTATGTTTCTATAATAGACAGACAATAGTTTGTGTATGTTATAATAGACAGACAATAGTTTGTGTATGTTTCTATAATAGACAGACAATAGTTTATGTCTATTTTAGCTAAACTTACTAGCTGTTTTCCAAACAAGAGATAGAGAATCAAGCAAATAAATAAGACTAATAAATAATAACTAGAGGTAGCACAGTTAGCACAGAGAAGAGAACTTGCAGTCAAACAAGAATGTTATTCCTGACAATAAAATATAAATATAGAAAAATAAAGTGGTTTGATGCATGAAATAAAATCCTCATTTTATTAGATGATGTCTGGAGGTGACAGTCACAGATCAGAAAAGACATATACCTGAAACTTCTGCCTTTCTTCATGTTCGGGAAGAAATATCAGAAGAAAGCTCTGGAAAAAAAACTCGTTAAAGAAGAAAGTAGAACATAAATCAGTTTAGTCATGGTTTGCAATGACAAAGTAAACAACTCACTTTCGTACCTCTGATGTGATAAGGAAAGTAGCATCATGGTAAATCATATGTATTCAACCAGTCTCTGTTTTCATGCCGATACCTCTGTGGGTAGCAACTGTGGATAATACCAGCCCCCAAACAAACAAGATGTAAGCCTAGCTCCAGAGATTTTATCTTGTCTGTATTAAATGTCTCAGCTGTAGCTTGAAGCCCAGGGCCCCAGGACGATGTGCATTATTTGATAGGGGTTCCCAGAAATATCACCCCGCAGCTGTGCACAGTGAGCCCTGGGCAGCTCTGCTCCTTTGGACAGTCCTGGTGTCACCTCTGCCATGGGACACCTTGCCTGCCGGGGTGATATAGGATGTGGGATGTAGGATCCCATTCTCTTTTCTCTCAGGCTGCCTATTCCATGGACAGGCACATTTCTCAGAATGTTTAGAAAACAAAATACATAATGAATTAAGTTGAAACAGAAAAACTCCAAACCCTGTGGTAAAGCAAAATACAAAATAGCAACAAATGTGACAAGCACACAGAAACTCGGAAGAGAGGTCAGAGCACATTTACAAGACAGAAAAAGTATAAGTATAAAACAGAGTGATATACCAGCCAGGAGGAATAAGAAAACACTGATACAGTTATCAAATATGGATGGAGATACGGATATATAAAAAGGAGAAACAGACATTACAGTTTTTGTCAGACTAGAGAAAAGGGAAGTACTACAAATAATACTATGAGGATTTTTTAGGAAAGTGGAGAAGGGGTACTCTGTTTAAGCTGTGGTATGTAATTATTCTGGAACCTCAAGAATACAACAAGGACCGATAAATTATGTTTAAATAATAGAATAACTTATTCCTGTAGAGATATACAATGTATAAACAGCTTTCAAAGGAACTAAGAAAGCATGACAGGAATTTTCAGATTCATTTCAAATCATTCCTTCGGTGATCAGGGGAGTTTATGAGTAGGTGATACTAAGTACAGAATTATGAAACTAAGAAAGAAACTACAGACCCCTTAATTGTAAATTAATTTGTCAACAACATCTTAAAGAAATCAGTTAAAAAATGTATGTCCCATTCTTTTGCTCATTCTTTCCATATTTACGCAAGGTGATTCTGGAAAATAGAAGGATGTGTGGATTATACCCTTTTGGATGATCAGAAGCGCTCCCCATCAGGGCACTGGAAACAAAAGGAAAAAGCTGCGCTGTGGTTTCAGTTTGTGGCCGTGAAGGAAACAAAACAGTGGCTGAAGAGCTGAATTAAGAACAGGAGACAATATTTGTCCTAACACGAGAGGCTCTTTAACTGAGTGAAGTGATGGCTCATCGAGCAACCAACATACCGAGTCTGTACTGATCCCCCCGGCAGGCTGCTTTTCATAGCTCAGAACACCGGAGCTGATGCAAAGAGAAAACGTGTTTCTTTGAGTAGAGAAAATGCCCTCTGGAAGCAAAAGGAAGTGCATCATGAGCGCTGCACTTCATCATTTCACAATGAATTGCATTAAAATTGGCTATGGGTTTCACTTCACCCAATGCTAGGCACAGCAGAAAACTGACAATGTAACTATAAAACTACATGAGACATCAGAAATGGGTCCTCTCCATGAGACATCAGAAACAGGTCCTCTCGCTCGGCTCAGCCGTGGGCGTTCTGGGAAGATAGGTCTTGCAGTCAGTCCAGCGCGCTACCAGAGCCAGGCGTTTCAGTCCAGCCTGCCTCGTGGAAGATGCTGTGGCAGTGGTTCTACCACAGCCTGCCTGACTCCCCGCTGCCTGTTACAGCAAACACTCCAAGCTTTCCACCCACCTGACGTTTCCCCTGGGAGCAGTGAACAGATATACAGCAACTACTGCCAGGTGAAGGGTTTGGAGTCCTCAGAGCAGACATCATGTTTGGGGAAGGAAGGCTGGCTGGGGCTCAGAAGGTCATTCAGTTCACGCTTTTGAACGTGAATCCAGTAGCACTGTGTTGCGGACTTTTGATGGCACTATAGTTTCTGTAGAACAACTGTGCAGGAATACATACTGATGACCTGTACAGTGGCTTTTAGTCCAGTCTAATCTGCATTTCAAAAAGCGGTGGGTTTCTGAAGGACCATTGAAGGACCATTAAAAGGATGTTCTAGGTAGCTCAGTACCTGCCCTTACTACTTCTTCAGCTCCCTGGCTGAGGAGCAGGAGCTGGAGGAATCAGATAGAGGTGCAATAGGGTAGTGTTGACGAGGAAGAAAGAACAGTTAGTACAGAGGGAAGGAAGATGATGAACCAGAGCTGGAGGCAAAGATGGGCACAGCCAGCTGCCCAGACCTTGCCCCCTCCTGCCTCTCCTTTAGACCCCCTTCTGACCACACAAAGCTGCTGATGGCACCCGTTCAGCATGTCGCTCGGGTGGCATTAGATGTTTGTTTGCAGGTCTTCCTCTGCTGGGAGAGGAAGGATGGTAGTGTGAAACCCAGGGCCAGGAGAGAGGTGGCTGTGCTGGAGCTGAAACCAGGCCACCACCAGGGAGACAGGCTGGGCAGGGAGGTCCCAGCAGGCTCCCCAGTGATGCTTCATGTGATGCTGCTCTCCTGAGCCTTGGGGAAGATGATGGAAGAGGCTAGAGTAGAGGCTGGAAGGGTCTGAGCAGAAACACGCTCAAAGCAGGGTAATACCAGCCTTGAAGAGGGAGCAGCTTCTCCGACCTGAGAGCTGGCCTCTTGGCCTCTCCCTCCCTTCGAGGCGCCATTTAAGGGTACAAGAGGGTCCTGACACAGTGACGAGCACAGGAAGATTTTCTGTCGACCGAGTAGAAAGGAAGTGGTTGCAACAGGGGGTGGAAAAAAGAGCGGCCATGGCAATTGGGCACACAACAGACGGCTTCAAAGGCATAAATAAGGGACTTTAAAGGAGAGGAAAGATCTGAGATGAAAGCAGGATCTTTCACACAACATGCAAGTACCGTGGGATGCTCTGGGCAAGGTATCAATTGAATCCGTGGTATCAGATAAAGCGAGGGACATCTTTATGAATCTGGGAAACGTCGGCTGTGCAATAGCTGATATAAAAGCCTGCAAGTGACATCCTGCTAATCTTCAGGCATTTGTGTGTAAGTGATGAGAGATTAGACTACCAAACTGATTTCTAAAATGAAAATGAATCTGACGTGAGCAGACTATTCTGGAAACACCATCCTTACGGCATTTCAACAGATTTTGCAAGAATTCCTGTAGTGTCCAGGCCAGACTAAGAGGAGATATAAAGCCAGACACCAGCTGCACAGCGTGGCAGTTTGTGAATTTATTTTTCCTTTCGAAGCAGTTCTGTGCATACAGGTGCTTCACTTCCAGCACTTAAAGAAAAATCCCAGTAAGTGGTTTTTCACTGTGGAGTTCACTCAACTCCCTTGCTGTTGTCAGTGGGGTTTGGGCTGTCGTACAGACAGCACAGGTAGCTCGTGGGTTTCTGCAAGCAGGAGGTGTTTTGCCAGTGGCTTTCAAAGATCTTTGCTGATAGAGGCATAATATTGGGTATTACTACAGTGACTGCAGCGAAATAATTATAGTTTCTGCTGCTTATCTGTTCCCAGTAGGATTCATTTACCCCAGATCCTTTTACCTGTCAAGCCTTAGACATGTTCTTTTATTGCCTCTTGCTTTCTTTTTTCCCCTAACACGTCTTCATCCCCACTCCTTAGCACAGTAAATACTATTATTTATTAATGACATTCTTAGTTGTAATCTCTGTTAGCAGTCCTGGGCTCCTTCGCAGACTGCTTTCAGCTTCACTCATTTTGGAAAAGCACTTGGAGGACAACTGTGCAGCTTTGAACTTGGTGTTCAGAAGTTAAAAACAAACAGAGAGCTTACAGTGCACCGGGCTATAACCTGCTGCCATGAGAAACTGCTTCAGAACATCCCTTTGGTTTGGTTGGTAGAGTGCTTTTAAAGTAGTTTGGACTTGAAATTTCCAAATGAATTTTCTTGCAGGTTTATAGTGACATGTATTTTGCTGCTTACTTTAAACCACAGCTGGTGAGAAAATAGGCTTTCATTTCTACCATTTACTTTTAATTTTATTTTCATTTTATAATTTTTTTTTCTCCTGATTTGGGGACAAACATTTGAAAAGTACAGTCTTTTGCTGAAAGGGAAGTCCATGATATGTCATTTCAGAAACTCAAATAGACCAAAATGTTTTCAAACCCAAATATACTTCTGAACTCTCTAGCAGCCCAGATTAATGAAAAGCATGTCTAACAGCACATCCAAAACTAAACAGAACAAAACAAAACAACAAGAAAGGAGGTTTTCTGGAATCTAGGAAACAAAGAAGATTTCTTCTAAAATTCTGTCAAATTTCCAAGAGAATACTCTTGTCTTTGAGAACTTTTGTTTTCTGAACAACATTGGAAATGTTCTTTCAAATCACCTCTATTTAAAATGTGAAGCAATATGTAATGAGTGATTACAACTTCTTTTAAAATAGCTTTGCTTATTTAAAAAAAAATCCTGGTCTTTATGGTTGGTTTTTACTAGGAATTAGATAGAAGAGATGTTTTTTGTACAACAGGGACTGTGCAGTATTATCTAGTTATTATATCTCCTTCCAAGGGAAACATATATTAGGTATTTTTCTGGAAAAGGAATTTCTTTGAGCTGGCAGATGCCTCTGCATCTGCTGAATATTGCTAAAATGTCACCAAATCCAACAGAATGTAAATCCTGTAACTGTTCAGACTTCTTCTTTGTAGACTTCAGAAGATGCTGCAGGAAGTCTGTGAGAATTCTTGATTTTTGAGCTGAAAATGGAAGTGTGATCTCACATGAGGCTTTCAGAATGCAGGAAATTAAAGTCCCAGTGCTACCTAGAAAGCAAACAAAAGGACTGTCCATAGATAGATTGCCTTTCTTTACCAATTTTTCTTTTTATAAAAATAATTTTGAAATTTTGTGTGTGTGTGTTTTGCCTTTAGAATTGCCCTTTTTATTAGGAGTCTTCTTTTGCTTCTACATTTCTGAATTAAGTGTAAATTTCTTTGGTCACCCTCCTCTTTGGACATACGTGTGCAATGCTTGCTTCTTTGTAATCACAATGACCAGAGAAGTTAAATGTGAATTTTATTATCTCTAGTACGAAGTAGCTACCTGCTCTTGATTATATTGTATGCATAAATACCATGTTGTGCATTGGCCAAGAGACAAATAAAATCTCAGGCGCAGATTTCTTAAGCAGCTTCTTTGCAAAGTGAAATGAAAAGTTTGATCACAAAAATGGGTGACTTTTTATCATTAGGACAATCTCTTGGGATCAGCCGTGTGATGATTTTATATTCATCTTGTAAATTTTCTAACTTCAAAATTATTCTTACTTCCTTCATGTACTCATTTATTTTGGTGTTATTTTTATGTGTGAATTTAAATTCCAAATGATAACATGGTACATATATTCATGTATTCATAAGTTACACAAACTGGTGCTAAAAAAGCTGTTATTGAATTGACATGTAATAACTACACAAGTGTCATAGAATCAATATCATTAACAAATTTAAGACCTCTGTAATAAAATGAGCACTACACAAGCAAAGCATGCCATATGCTATGCTTTTGGTTTGTCTTCACAGCATTTTGACCGTACTGGCATTCTGAAATGTTTGACTGCCAAGACTCAATGATAATTGCTGAAATACTTAATTCTTGACTGCTCACTGAATATCGACTAATGTGTACTTTCACATACTGTGTCCTCAGCGTGCTGTAAGGAGTTACACTGTAGGCTGCCTTGCCTGAATCTATTATTGGAAGTATTGCATTCTGAGCACCTGACCATTTATGAACAGCATGATGAAGAGCCACACTGGAAGGACCTTTGCTTATTGCTTATTATCACGGTGCTGTTCTTATAGATTACCGTTGATTTCTACATTAACACAGGCTGGCTCTGCCACTCAGCAACTAATCACTTTATCAGCAGGATACCAGGTAAATACTTCTGTGGTAACTAAGATGTTTAGAGCCCAAACTTGTAATCTAAATTCAGACACCAGACTCCATACCACAATATACAGAATGGATTTTCCATTTTTCTGTTCACTATTTCACTTAACGCTTGGTTCAAACACAGCTACTGTCAGCTGGAAGAATTAATTACTTAATTATTTTTACAATCATTTGATGTTGCAAGCAAAAGTATGAATATTTTAAATAACCTTTTAAATCAGCATAACAAATGGATTTCATATACAGTAATTAAATCATGCCACACTGCTGTGTACAAGCAGAAAAGGCAAATACAGGTGCTCAGAACTGTGCAAAAGGAAAAGGGGACAGCATAGCTTTGGCAGAAGCAAGAAGAGTCCAGAGTGAACTTACTCAAAGAATGACCCAGACAGGAGATGTAATCCAGCGCAAGGATTCAGGTTCGGCTCTCTGTGACCCAGAGTCTAGTTTGGTGAATCACATCTCCCTTAGAGCTTCGAGAAGATTGTTTTTGAGCTGCGAGACAATACCTCAGCTATAGCCATGTAAGATAAGTAATAACACAGGCAAAGTGTAATTATTGAGGTGGTAATTACTAGTAAATGAAGGAGAGAAAATAGCAAGGAAAAAAATAGAGAACTGGAAGACAATGGTGAGCGTACTTAAGCATGCTAAGCTTCCTTAGCTTAGTTGCATGTTAGTCCCAGCTATTTATCCTTTGTGTTAGCCAATAAATAATTGCCGAGTGCTCTTGAGCTATGTATCTACTGCTCGTAAAATCTCTCTGTGAGTGATGAAATATGACCAAACCTATAGAGTGAGAGTTATTGAGGGTCTCTCTTTAATCTGCCGTACGTATACTAGACAGACTGTCATCGATCCAAGTGGCTGGATCGGTTAGAAAGCTGCGTGGGCTCTGCCTTGTGATTCCTTGAGAGAGCAAAATAGACTTCTCTTTTACAGCATGAGCATATGTCTGTATGACATATGTATTTTCCTTTTGCAAACAGATGCCAGCTTAGAAACATGCCATGCCATGCTTAAACCTGTGGGTTTAAAATCCTGTGATCTTACTTTTCTGTAGACTTACAGAGACTTTTTCATTTATGCAGGTGAACCAAGGTCACATTGCACATGTTTGGCACCGTGCTACTAATCTGCCTATACTTTGTATGTTTGATTCTTCTGTCAGTCTGCTTATCAGATAGGTGATTGTATTGCTATTTCAGGACGGGCATAGGTAAACTAGCAATAATTAATTTTGTATGCATCTTCATCTTGGGTTATTAGAATTGACACATCCATAATTTCTACAGTTCTGCCCTAGGACCTGTTTTTATTTGAGCCTTTATCCCTTCTTTATCCATTCTTCTATGAATATATCTCAAGTAATTTAATATATTATGCTTATAGTATATAGCCATCAAGTATAGATCATTTACTTATATTATAGATTCACTCAGTTGCAGTTGATATCTGTAAAAAATAGACCAATCAATTTATATTACCTTAGACACAAAGATGTTCTTTCATACCAGGAAGGGGAATTGTATTTATTAACATCAAGGAGGTGCATCTAGAACAGGGCACAAACAAAATGTTTTTTCTTAAGAATATAAGACATGCGGCACTACAACAGACCAGTGATTCCAGTTAGCCCAATATGTTATGAGAGAGGCAATAGGAGATGCTATTCAGGAAGATCACGCGAGCCTGGCCATTTTCTGCAGTCTTTTACCTGTGTATTTCCGTAGCACACAAAAATGTGTTAGGAGTGTTAGAGGTGCATTTCTGCCTGTCCCTTTTTGCACCTCTTTCAGGACCAATTATTCATGACTTTGTCTAATCCTTTTTGAATCTATTGACACCCCCTGCCTTTATGAGCTTCTTGGTAGCAAATTCCAGAAGACCGCTGTCTGCTGTGTAATCAAATATTTCTTTTTATCTTTATTTAAACCAATCTCCTACTAGTTTCGTTGAGCATGCCTTAGTTCTAGTGTTATGGGAGTTGATGAACAGTTCTCTGTTCACCTTTCCTGCTGCCTTCGTGACAGGCAAACCACATTTCTCTCAGCCTTCTCCTCTGGAAACTGAGGACTCAGGTGTTTTTGTCTCTTCAAAAGACAGATGTTTCTTTTTTTTTTTTCTCTCATCATTTTAGTTGCCTTTCTCTATACCCTTTCTTGACTATGCGACTATGCTCTTGTGAGATATGGCTACCCAAGCTACACAAATTACTCAAGCTTTGGGTGCACCGTATTTTTGTATGATCACAAAATGACACCCTCTGTCTTGTTTTTTGACTGCCACTAAACATTCAGCTAATGATTTCAAACAACCATCAGTGATAATGCCAGGATCCCTTCTTTGAGTTGCGACTCAAATGTAACTTCAAAAAGCACTTTGCAACTAATCACAAATAAACAGCTGTCAATCATTGCAATTTATCAGTAAAATGCGCTGTGTGGTTGCTCGGGCTCTGTGAATTATGCAAGGAACTGGCTCTAGAAGTGATTTTGAACTACTTACATGGAAAATATTGATCACTTAATACAGGGAATAAATTAAAACTGTACAAATGTTATCAGAAAGGAAAGTATCTCCCTACTAACATTTCAAAATTTAATTGACAGATAGGAATCTTAATACTGAAAATGTATGCATTCTAAGTTGTTAAGCAACGTATAGAGGAGGCCGGTCTCTTAGGGATAAACGTTGCCTAAACTTCAAGATAATAGGGTGGAAAGTCAAGGTCTCATTGCACCTCCAGGTGGGAGTACCAGGATAAATGCAGGCTCAGGAGTATCAGGATAAACACCAAAGCGCTGTGCCTAGAAGACAAGCCCTTCCTTTATAATCTTATTACTAAGATGAAACTGCTTTAAAAGTAGAGGAAGTAGATATACATAACTGGTCATATCCTATCTTGGCAATCGGATTTAACTTTAACTTAATTTTGTTACTCTGGTTATCTAAACCAGTCTAACGTTACAGCCTGTAGTCAGTTCTGCCAGAGGTGAGAAGTCCATCATTTCTACAGTTCTTGCTTACAGCCACTTCCTTTGGTTTTCTCTACTTTAATATTGCCTTGTGGCCTAACTTGCATAGAAACTTAATATATAATGTTTAATTTGGCCTACTACAAGATCTATTACTGTTATTACTTCCCCTGCTGCTTTCTCCAAGAATGCCTTTCACTTGCTCTCTGNTCCCCTGCTGCTTTCTCCGAGAATGCCTTTCACTTGCTCTCTGGATCAAATGCGGACCTTTTTGTATTTATCTGGTACTTAGCATAACTGGGTTCTCAGTCCTGTGCTTTTAGATACTATTTAGATTTTAAACCAGGGGTAAAACAGACTCTGAAGACGAGAGAAAAGAGGGAGAGGTAGTGTAGAACACACCACTGCCGAATAGCATCAGATATGAGTGGAGAAGTTGCTGGGAAGGGATCAGATGAGATTTCATCTTGCTTTCAAGAAAAACATTCTAACCAAATATAGACCAAGTTGCCCCAATATCTGCCCCAAGACATACGGGCAGATTGATAACAAAAATCTACTAGCAACATACAGGACGAAGTGAATGTTTCAGCCAGTTGCAATACATTGGTTATCACCAGAGGGGCTGAGATAAAACACAAGGAAGGGTGAGGAGTTGAATTTCCTGTGCTTGAAGGATATGGCCTTTTGACCTAGATTAGATAAAGGAAAAAACCCCACATCCAGAGTTAAATGTGAAGAAAATTTGTTTAAGTGAAGGGGCAATATAAACACAAGATAAAATGATCATCTTGGTAATAAATACATGTAAACTGCAAACCATCTCTGAAGACCAAGTTCTGGAATAACGTCCTAAATAGAGTCCTGAGCGTGAAAAACCTAAAGGGTTTTAAAACTGAGTTTGAAACATTTTTGGAAATACTATATAGAAGACCCTCAGAGGGGAAATTAAGTTTTGCATATTGCATGTGTTACTACCTCCAACAGGGCAAGCAAAAGAGACTTTTATTTACATTTGTGTCACAGAATGCAAACATTATATTGATCTTGTGTGTTAGTGTCTGCTGCTTGTCTTTGGAGCACGGCAGGAGGCTCTTCCCGCTTTTCCTAATCTTTCTTTCTTTTTCCTAACCCTGCGCTCGCAGGACAAAATCTCTTTGTGTTTCTATTGACATTAAAACTGTCAAGGTGTGCTTGTGGTGTTTACTGTTCAGCATTAATCTGGTTTGCCAGAGTTGCAGTCAACAGAGATTTTTCGCTATGTCAGTTTTGCAGAGACAACAGTTTTTTCCCACCATCTGGGAGTTTTCTTCAACAAATTCCTTCTTGTTGCAGATAACTCTGTCATTGGCAACTCCCTTAATCTGTCCTGTGACACTTAATTGCTATGGCTCTTGACCTCTTATTAAAATTCTTAAGCTCAGTGATGTGGAAGCGTCATGTGTCATTGCAAATGGAGTAGATGCTCTGCGGGCTTTTTCAGTAGCCATCTGCCTGTACCTGAAATTTCTGGAGACTGGATTTGCCCCCATTATTCTCTTCAGTTCTGTGTTTTTATATTACAAATGGGAGTTGAGTGGCTTGTTCCTATTAGGGTTTTTCTTCATGCGGAAGGCCTGTTTATCTCTCTGGAAAGTACAAATTTCATCTCTGCTGAACACAGCAAAAGTGAAACAGAAAGACAACAACATTTATCCCACCTCAATTGACATGTTTAGGTTTGTTTGATCCAGCTCTTCTTCATAAAACAGACCGAGGGAACTTAACCATTGGGAAGGTTTGAGAAAAAGATGTTGCAATAAAGCAAGTTTGATTTGGACACACAGACTACCTTTTGGACATCTTGCTTTCCTCAAGAAGGATGTCACCTAGCAAACCAACCGTGGTTGGTTACTGACTCGTCTCCTGCTTGAATTAGCTACCAGAATCCAAAAGGCTGTGAACTGCTATTCTGAATCCCTCAAAAGACTTGGACAATCGAAAGGCAGGTGCCTGAAAACAGAAGTAGAACAGTAGTTAATTCAGTGGGTAGCCAGAAACAGATACATTTTAAAAGGAGATTGAACAAAATGGAATATTTTAAGGAGTAAGAGAAGGAAAGATGAAGTTACAGTGTGTTACTGTTGTACATATTTGATCCCTATAGTTTTTAAACTCTTCAGTACAGATAAAATTCTGCTGTTTTTTCAATAGGCTTTATGTGGTTTGGCTAAAATTCAGAGTTTGAATAGAGAATGTTACAGCGCTAAGATTTAGGGCTGTCAAAGAGACCAAAGAATAGAATCAGAGAATTGTCTAGGTTGGAAGGGACCTTTAAGATCATCGAGTCCAACCATAAAAAGCAGTGGGACTCGATGACCAAAAAGATATCCACTCTGGACTATCTGCAAAATATTTCTTTCGTCTGAATAAGACCGGATGGGATAAAATTGTTCCATCGGAGATACTAATCCTCTTGCTTGGGTAAAGAAAATCACTAGCTGTATTTCAGGGTCTTTGTTCTCCCTGGCAAGGGTGACCATAGGTCCCCTGTGGACAGGAGACCTTGGACTTTGAAGCAATTCTGAGGAATCAGGCAGCCTCATGTCTCTTGCAGTTTCTGTATAGGCCGAGGAAAAATACAAAAAAAAGGAAGCACAACTCAGCTTACATATATTCTCAGAGCAGAAAAAATTATCAACCAGATCAAAATTTTTGCCAAATGTTAAAAATCCCATTTTTTTTAAGAATTGGATTGCTTGTTGCATTTTTCTGTTTGAGTTTATTTGTTCAAAACTCGGATGTGGTTTGTTCATATAGCAAATGAAGTGGCTCTTCTCTGTACTCCTGCATAAGTTGTCTGTGTTTGCTTTTACTGAGCAATTAACTTTTAATGCTAATTAATGAGAAGAAAAAAGACAATAAAAATACTTACCATTAAATTCATTACCATTAAATTACAGGGAAGAGAGAATTTACAAATCAAAACAGTGTTCTTCAGGCAGAAAAGCAAGAGAAAGTGGTGTTGTGTATGAAAACCTCACATTGCCCCAATTTTGAAATTATGATTACAGAACTTAAAAGATATTTTCGATAGAGATTAATCTTATTCCTGATCATAACTGCTAAAGAAAAATAATAGTGTGAGAAGTGAGGTTGTGAATTTATAGAATAATTAAAAAAAACCCCCAGTTCTGGAATTGCATTTCATCAAAAACAGTTAACAATGCAATCCAGACTTACCTTGTGAAAACTGAGGGAACTGTGTTCACACTACTGATAACAAATTACATGTTGGAGAAGAAATATCCATGCAAAACGTGACCATTCACTTCATTTCTCTTCTACTGATGTATCAAGAGAGATGTAAGATCAGTCCATTGGTTGCTCTTTATCAAGAACCTTGCTTGAGAAACTGCCATGATCTCAGGATGACCAAAAAAAACCAACCCCCAAAATCTTTTAAGTAATCATGAATGAAATGTAATATTATACCCTTCCACAAAATATAGTTGGAGATCTATACTCTTCAAGTGTATATGTCGTCCCTTTCGTAGAGGCTAATGCCACTGGCCTTCTGGAGTAATTATTACTTTCTAGGAAAGCAAGGACTGAGACCAGTGTCTTGTCACTTAGTGGAGCTGCATAAAGGTCCATGAAGGCTGCAGGAACACATATCTCAAGAACTGAATACTATTTGTCTGAAATAACTTAGGAAAAACACACAGTTATAAAATGAGAGATGACTTAAAAAAAGTGCCCGAACCCTTAAATCGGTAAGACACATTTTGGGGAAGAGAAGGAAGCAAAACAACTCTGTGTATTATGGCTACACAATTAATCAGGAAATTACGGATATATTTAAAGTCACGTGTCAGAAAAATCTGTGAACCCATCATGGGAACAGTGATCAAAGAGCAACTTTAAAAAACTTTTACTAATTCAAGCCTAGATATATTTAGACAGGGAAGATTTTGCCAGGCAAGTTGCCGAGATTGTCTGAAGAGCTGCAAATCCTTTCGTGCAAGCAAGAAAATACAAAGGATAGGAAATACATTAATAGGGAACCACTCCCAGTAAATGGGTTCTAGTGGCAGACCCTAAGTCTTACAGGGGTAAGTGATGGGATCGAATCCTGATCCCTCTGGACTGCAGAGCCACCTGCTTTCTCGCGTAACATGTGAAATGACTGCCAGGCAGAGATGATCAGAGATGGCTGAACTTCCTTTAGAGCAGGGGTGGACAAGATGACCTCTCAGGGTTTCTGCGTTGTGCTTTTTATAATTTTACACTATAGCTCAGGTGGTTTTTTTTCTTCACGGGAATTCCACTGAATTTTATGTGAATAGAATTTGGATATGGTGTGATAATTTGGGAGGATGATAAATAGGGTGGATATTCTGAGATTAGGACACTATGAGTCTCAGCAGCCAATGCTTTTGAACATTTCAGACCACTGTTGCAATACCTGGCTATATTTTTTTTTCAAAATCTTGATGATCCTTTTGTGGCCATATGGCATACAATGTCAGAGATGAAAAAGACGTCTTGCCCTCCAAACCTAAGATTTCTTTTCATAACCGAGTGGGAAAAGTGGCAGCTATCATCATATGCATAATTTTCAGAAATGCCTGAGGGACTTCTTTAAACTTTACGCCGTAATAGTTTAACATGTCTATAGAACAGGAGTTTCTAACCTAACGGATGTCCAATTGAGGTACTCTAATGAATTTTGTCAGAAACTGCCTCTAACCTCCCTCGAAGTCTCCCTTTGCTGGGGTACTAGCTTTCTCCAGCTGTAAACGTAAGGCAAGCCACCTTTTCTGTATCTGGTGACAGGCCTTTAACTCTAAGCAATTAATGTCCTTTTTAAATGATTAGGAGTAATTCTGCGTAAGACGAGGAAAAGAAAATCTTCATTAACAAATGGAAGGAGTGGAATATGTAGTGGTAACCTTGTATGAAAGTACATTTAGTCCTGTGGAATTTTGACAGGTTATTTCAACAGACATTGCATGGAGGGAAATACACCTGTAATGCATATAAAACACTTAGGACATTTTAATCTGTGGGTTTGGATCATTTACAAGTAATTTATGCAAACAAGCACTAAATAGAAAGGACTTTAAGATTTGCTAATGTAAAGTGACAAATTGCCAATCTTAAGCTCACTAGTGCAATATTAGCTGATCTCTTTAGTAGAGGAACATGGCATAATTTTCCTCCCATAGGACACCCGTATTAGTTGGTGCAAGTGGGTGCAGATGCATCAAGGCACTAAAGGTACTAAAAATACTTTTGGTTTGAACATCACTTGTTATTTTAAAAACATTTATTATTAAATAGTTTTTTTTATGAAACTCTTTTTCAGAAAAGAACAAAAACCAAAAGCTCAGTCTGTATCTAGACATATATATAAAGTAAAAGAAAAATATTGATGCAGAAAGGCTCTATATAATGTCAACTGTTACACAACATTATTTACAGACACTGCTCTACCCAGGGTGATTAATAAGATTATTTCCACATCTGGGCGGTGTTAATGGAAGAGTTAATTATTTGTTATAACTTTGATTAAACTGTTTACGAAGTATGACTTTAATATCAGCTCTGTGACTTATAGTGTCTAGGTAAATGACACTGCTATTGGTTTCAAAGATGGTCTTGACCCACAGATGTGAAATCAATTAAGTGTTTGTTCTCTCACTTTTACTTTAATGATCCTGGTAAGTTCTGACCAGGATACAAAAGGAACTTGAATTTCGAAGAAGTCCCTGACTTTAAAGAGCTTCTCACTCTGTCCACATTTGTGATGGTCAGGAGATGCTTTTTCACTGAGCCACCATCACACGGAGGCACACCACTTGAGGCAAGAAATCTAACAAAATAAAAATCTACTCAAATCTTTTTTTTTTTTTTTTCTTATTTGCTGCTTTCAGCTGCACATTTAGCAGAACTGTCTTATTGTGTGAATGATTCAGACAAAGAGACTGCTCTGATAACCTTACAGGGTATAGGAGACAAGTGTTTTGTTAGGGGTCTTTGGACTATATTAGTATAAAGCAGAACTTCTGAAACTCCTATGAACTGAGCAGGCTATCTAGCAATCTACCTATAGCTCATGATGTTGAAAAACAGTGTAATCACTGTAGACACTTCTCAGCAAATATCCTCTATTTTTAAGAGTACCTTAAGAAATGTACTTCAAGAATATAAAGAAAATGAATAAGAATAAAAGAAACTAAAAAGAACATAAGAAAATATATTTTTAGTGTATTTGTCCTGATTCAGGGAAGTAAAAAGGGCATCTTTTTTGAGGTACTCTTTGATTCATTAATTCAACTACATGTTCTCAAATATAAATGATAAAGATTTCAGTAGCTTCCTACCTGATGATGACAGGAGTAAGGACATCCTACCAGGAGCAATGGTATTTTGTTTGCAATTTCAATTGTTAGGTTTGGAGTTATGTGGACAACCAGTACCCTTGATGGCTGGAAACAAGTATGATCTCAGCTTTGGGACTGAGTCACGGAGCAGACAGGCAGTCACAAGGCCTAGGGCAGCAGCTGAAAGAGGACATTAATCCAAGATGAAATCTATAATACCGTGACCAAATCATCAGGGAGTGCACTCTTTAGGACTCGTTTTTTACCTAATAATTACAAGTAATAACAGAGCATTTAAAAACACATAGATATTTTTATAAGCTTCCACTAGAATTATTTCACTCCTTAAGGATTAACAAGCTTTTTCCTTGTCGGTCGAAGGTCAGTAAGCTAGGACTGTTTCTGTGCCTGTATCCTGTATCAAAGCTGCTGCTGCATTCAAAACCAGCCAGATTATGCCAACTGTTAGGTATTCTTAGCAGCAAAGTAACCGGAGTCTTGAAGGTGTGCTATCCACGTGCCAGTTTGCACACTGGTGTGCATGATCTTCAGAGCTTCAAGTGTTTTCAGTCTTACAGCAAGTATGCAGGTCATGATCCCTACTGCTCCTTTCAAGCCCACCGCATGGGTACGTGGGATGGAAAATGTCTGGTGTCAGCCAGACTCTTTCCTGATGCCAAAATCCCAGAATCCATGTTCTTAGCAGATTCTGGAAGAGAAAGGAATAATGGCAAGAAGTAAATATCCATAAAGGCAATACATTTCAAAGCACTGCAGCTGGGGGAAGTCACTTTCTTTTTTACTTTCAAGTGGCTGTTTGTATTCATGTTAACTTCATGGGAGACCTTCAGGAGCTGTTCAGACTTACTGAGCGATGGGTTTCATAATCCCTGAGGCAAATAAGAAATGTGGAAGCCTTTATCACTAGTAGAAGTCCTTCTGGAGGGCTCAGTAGTGGCAGAGTGGTCGGAAGCAGTACAGGTGCAGTTACAGATGGGATGTGGGCAATGTGAGAATGGCAGTACACAGCCTCAGTACACCGAGGCCGCAGATGCAGCTTGAACTCTGGTGGCGTGGGCTGTGATGACAGAGTACACTTCCAACCACCTTAGCAGTGTCATAACAAGCCTCGATGCAATCTGCTCTGCAGTTACGCTTTCTCAGTGCGGAGATGACTGTACCTCTGGATTTCTTGGCGGCTAACGTGATCAGCTTCCCAGGCCATCTGAAAAAAATAGTGTTGAGGAGGTAAAAAGCAATGGCCTTCTGGATATCTGCAGTGTACACCTCAGCCTCAGAGCTGCAAGCACAGGTAATTTAATTCTCTGATTAAATTTTAACACCTGGGAAAAATTTGTCTCAGAGGTACCCAACCAAAAAGGGATACTACATTTGAAGAAGCAGCCATGCTGGTCTTGATCTCTTCCAACCTCATGGCAGCTGTTACCATTGGGGAAAACACCTTCCTGAATACATGTAATGATAGATAAATTTCCTGGGGCTCAACAGGTGAATCCAGGAAGGCTGCAAATACTGACATCAGGCTTTACTGAGTGACAGTCTTTTACAGATGGGAACATGTTGGCGACTCCCTTANAGATAAATTTCCTGGGGCTCAACAGGTGAATCCAGGAAGGCTGAAAATACTGACATCAGGCTTTACTAAGTGACAGTCTTTTACAGATGGGAACATGTTGGCGACTCCCTTACAAAAGTTGTGTATAATTAGATATGAAAATATTGATATATATGTATTTGTGGGAATACTGAAATATAGGAATGCCATACAGTTGCCTAAGTTAACTACCAGATGAGCTACCATATGATATAGTTCTCGACTGACCTAAAAAAATGGTAGACTCCTTCAATTCTAACCAAGAGTTCAGGATGATTAAAAGAAACATTGAGCGGATAGAAAGGTCCAAGAAGACATTAGGCTGATAAGCTGGTGTCTTTTTTCGAATAAGTTTCATGGATCCATTTTTATAGTTAGCAAGCACTTCTTTCACAAGGAAAGAACAAGCATTCTACAAATGCACATGAGCAGCCGTTTGAGCCATTATGTCAAGCATCCGTGGGTTAGGATGGAAGAGCACCACAGAGTTCTGTGCTAGTAGTTTGGAAAGTAAAAGGCAAACTCCTGGGTTTTCTCACTGAAAAAGACAGTGAGATTTCATATGAAAACCACTCACTTAATTCTTCTTTCTGTTTCATCCAGAATAAACTGTCTGTGAATATACATGCTAAATTATCAAGTACGATTATAATCACGACATGCAAGAACATTTTGGATTGACCAAGATTCCATAATTTTCTCAAAGGCAAATCTGGCAATTGATGATGAGAATATCTCTGGCCATTACTTGTTACCTCCTATCTATCTTTCAGTAACCGGGGACAAAAGAAGCAGAACTACATCAAAGTGCTTTGTCCAGATCAAGGCTAGCATCCTTAACTGGAAACACCATCTTAGCTCCTGCTGGTCAACAACTTGAATAGACTGTTCTGTGGCTCAGACTCCTTATCTGGAAGTATCTTCCAGGAAATCACTTCATGAACTCTGGAAAAAACCTCTAGTTGTCAAGGCAGGAAAAGGAAATTAGTTCAATCTTCAAACAGGTGGAAACAGTACTTACTACAGAATACCCTCAGAAGAAAATATGAGAGGAAGGATGACTATGTAATAGATTGTACTTTTTCCTTCATGGATGGCTCTATTTTAGAAACATTATGAGTTATTTTTTTTAAAAAAAGTTTTTATTAGTAGCCATTGCATCTATAAATGTAACCTTAGATACCAGTAAATCTAAGACAGAATAAAGTCACTGGTTTGTAAATCAGCAATTTAATTCCTTACTAGTCAGCAAGGTCTTGAAAAATCCTAGTTTGGTCAGGTACAAAGTGTGGCTGATCACTGAAAATCTAGAAAAAAAAACTAAGTTCAAGAAGCACTTTGGTACTTTTTCTGAAAGGAAAAGGGGATTGAAAGACACGCAGGGAAGAAGCATGATTTAAAGCAGTCTAATTAAGAAAGTATGATGGTTTGGGTTCACTTTCTTCTTATTAAAATATACGCTTATTTTTTCCCCCATTTTTCAGGTTCCTTTCACTTAATAGCATCGCTTTTATGAAATTACTTGAAATCATGATTTATTATTGTTTTGTTGCACAGATGACTTCATTTTACATACTCCTGAAAAGATCCTACATTTTTTTCATGCACCAGGAATGGAACATCTAAAATTGAAAGAAAGAAAGTGGATGTGTATCTGTGGTTACTACTAATTTTAATGGAACATTAAAGTGCTTTAATTCATCATCTTTCAATCCCTCCCAACAGACCAGTCCTCTAGCTTCTGAAATGTCTGTTTGCTTTACAGAAAACTCATAACAAAATAATAATAATAATAATAATAATAATAATAGTCTTGTAGTGTTGTGGAGTAATCTCTATCGATAGATTTTTTTTAAGACTAATATAGACAAACATCTATGAAGACACAGACATAGGAGGCACTGCCTTAAGCAAGGAGATGGACCTGATCACCTCTTGAGGTGTCCTGATCCTTTCCAGTCCTTTCCTCATGATTCTCTGCTCTGGCCGTAGAAGGTTGCCCCTCTACTTCCTTGAATAGAAGGATTGGGCAACATTTTTGTCTGTGGAGTGATACCAGAAATCATTGTCACTGCTCTTCTACAGTTAATTCTATCAGGTAGGGTTGAATTCAGTTCTTGTCTTTTAGAGACAGAAAAGTCTGGCCTACCAGTGATAGTAAACCCTGGTCTCAAATATATGAAAATATAAAATAGTCCAAATGTTTTGCCATTATCTGTGTGAAAGGGTTGCTTATTGCACAAATGGTTCAAATGTCTTAGTGACACTGGAGCAAGTATGTTATGCAGGCATTAATCTGTTGTACTTTATATCATAAGAAAAAACGCCTGAGGAAGAAACTTGACTACAGCTTCTGACATCTCATCAACCTACAAATGAGGTTTGTCACATTTATAGCTGTTTTTTTCTGGTTTTATTTAAGAATAAATCATTCTTGCAATCTGAAGTGAAGTTACAATATTTGTCTTTAAACATATTCCCCTATGAAAAGAATTGTGTTCTCTAACATTCAGATTCTCAAAAAACTCAGTCAGGCTTTAACCCTTTCTATCTGCGTGGTTTGGTCAAGATTGTAATTCATATAGCCTTTTCTTAATGATGCAGAAGAAAACATTTATGAAATTTTCATTTTAGGCAGAGTATTTGAAGTTGCAGTTTCATAGATGTCCAAATGAAAATTACTTGATAGTATGTGAGAAGATGTTAGGAAAAAAACCTCCACAAAACCAAAGAATGTCTTGTTAAGCACTTTTGTCTTAAATTCCTGAAGCCTAAGGCATCCTAGACAGATCCATTCAGCAAAGCCCATGCTCCTGTAAAGTTTTATGACCCTTCAGCCTTCCAGAAGGCTGCCTTGTTTGGTGTGTACATCCTGCGTGGGCAAGCTGAAAGGGTGTATAAAGGAGGCACGTCACCCACACTTGATATTACAGCTCATCTACTTCATTTTCATCTGTGCAAATTCTACCCACTTAGACAATTGCTACATATACACCCACTCAACTGCTTGCAATAGAAAGAATGCTATTATTACAGTATTTAACTCAAGTAATAACTAGAGCAAGGCCGCCTAACCTCTTGACAATCAGGACCTGGATTAAATTACAATGTTTATTTTGGGATTCAATGGTGAATACGGTTTATAATGCTTGAAGTGGGGCAAAATGGTTCAGGAGCAACGGGACCATCAATTAGACTGCTCTGAAGTGGAGACCTCAGTCCTGACTGTAGTCCAGCCATGGTATGAGCT
>RSEF01000002.1:122826127-122844295 GCA_003993805.1 Himantopus leucocephalus | reverse complement strand
GATGTTAAAGAGTACCGGCCCCAGCACTGAGCCCTGGGGAACAGCACTTGTGACGGCAGAGATTGAAAATTGAGAGAACATAACAGCAGGATAAAGCTGTTTGTTCATCAAGGGGGAGATGCACAGTAGTAGTGACATGTAATTCCTGAAATGAATACTGAGTCACCATGGTAAGTCTGATGTATATTCTCAGTCTTATATGATACATCTCAAGCAAAATGACAGGCTCCTTGTTACCCAGCTTTCAAACTCCAAGGTATGTCATTTGTTACAACACCCTGGTAGCCAATATCAGTTGCTGATACGCTAAGAAAGAATAGGCTGCAGTGCTGAAATACAGCAGGGTGGTTGTATTTATGCTTAAACTTGTAGTCACAAACAGGGCCTTGAAGAAGAGGAGGAAGAGGAGGAGGAGAAGCAGCTCTCCTGGGTGCTAAACTCCCACAGCAGGCAGGGCCACGCATCACAGGGCATCTTCTTGCTGTGGCATTCAAACGCTGGTGAAAAGGCAAGGTCAGTACCTTACCAAACAGCTATTCTCCTGTTCAAACCTGATACCAAAACAAAGGCCATGTCATGAAAAAGCCTGCCAAGGTTGCCACTTAATTGAAATTAAAGTCTCAAAATTGGGTATTATGAAGGTGCTTCCAAAGCACCTTTCTTTAAAAGAAGGTCAAACCAGCACAATTGCAACACCTGATAAAGAGGTTGATGAACGAGTCCCCAAGTAGCCAAGCCCACTGCACCATTAGCAATGAAGAAGTAATGTTCTGTTAAGCCTTCGCTGTGGGATTGCTAAACTTGTGGATGAGAGGACTAACCCTAGAGTTATGATTTATACATAATCATACATTATGATCTCATGTACAGGAGTATTTGCCACATGGGTGAGAAGTGCCACACTATCCAGCAAAGGAGGGAGACCAAGAGACACTGGGAGGTCACAGTCCTCACTGGGATTAAAGGGCAGAGCTGAAAAAGTTGACTGAGGTCTTATTGACTTGGGGAAAAGGGCGGCTGGGGAGGGGGGAACCAAACCAAAAAAACCCCAAACTGTGTTCCCTTTCAAGGCTGCAGACGTGTCTCAAAAGAACATGGAATCCAACAGCTGCAAGTAGTTCAAGGTAGAAACATGACCTTGAGGAACAAGATAAACCAAAGATCAAAATACAAATCCTTAAAAAGAAACTGCAGAAATATTGGAAAGGAAGGGGGAAGGTTAAGAAAACCTTGCAGAAATGAAATACTCCTAAGAAAACTGGAAGTGGTTTAGGGACATACCTCAATATACACACCCATGAGCTTGAAGCTGGGCCACATACAGGTGCGCCATTAACAGATTCTGCCAAGTGGCAGTTCACAATCATTCTTCCTAACTCGCAAGTTTTAATCACCACATAAATCTAAAAAACACAACAACTCTCCCAGACCTACTACTAGTGTCCATTACAAGCTTTGGTTACCTGCTACATATTCTTCTCCCAGATACCACACTTTTTGTGTAAATAAGGCAAAAGCCAAACTGATCAACAGGTGACAAAGGAATTAGAAGATGAAAATCATTACTTGCCATTAAAGAAAGGGTTTTGAACCTCCAAAGTATGCAGAAGCCAACACTTGCTGTCATCCCTGAGATATGGTCTCTGGTAGGTCTGTGTTGTTTAAATCTGATAATCAAAGTGTTTTGGGGAAGGAAAAAAAAAAAGAAAAAAGTCTTCCATAACTATCACTTACCACTATCTGGAAATTAGTGTATTTATTAAAAAAAACTAGTTCCAAACTGGATCCACATCAAGACAGCTCTTCTGTAAACTGTGGTGGATTTTTTTCTCCTTTTGCTGCCAGCTGAGGAACCACTATTTTTTCCTGGGCAAAACAGAAGTTTACCACTAGATTCTTTCCCTAGTAGCTGAAGTATTAATCAACAGCGCATTGATAAACCAGCAGGGCATATCACAACTATCTGTAAAGTAATCTACGAAGTAGTCTTGGTTCTACATTTTCAGCTACTCATATTTCTCCTGTTTCAATCTTAACTTTTGATTCATTTTCTAAAATTGTATTACAAGCTGTACTTCCATCATTACTGAACTTTACACTGAAATAAGTGACTGTATATAGAGTAGTTATACTGCTAAACTCAGTGGTTTGTTGGTTTTGGTTTTTGATTCCCTTTTTTTTTTTGGTTGAGAGTGGTAAGTACATCTGTTTCCAATTGTTTGCTCTTCTGTAAGACTCATGCTTTGAAATCACAGCTAAACCAAACACTTTTAACCTGTCATGTAACCTTAAGTCCATTCTGGCATGAAATTTCTAGTAAAAAGTCATGGGTTTTTTTCTCCTCTGTACAACATACCTTCATTCCAAGACTCATTCTATAGCACAGTATTTCAGCCACAGCTAAGCTTATGTTCATGTTTTCTTTGAAAAGCATAGAAAACTGTAGCTCTTGAGAAGCGAGTGAAGCTTTATCTTTAATATCCAGAAAAGAACACTTCCTTACATATGTAAGTCTGCAAAGTATTCAGACAGCAGTCCTTTATCCTGAATCATTGCTATTTTCTGAAGTAAGGGCTATCGATTGATGCCTTAATTTAGTTTGCATATGATGGGCTAAGTGAAGCATGAAAGTATCTTGATTATAAATCTTTCATATTATATGAATCTGTTTAAAATGAAAATAAGTGACTTCTGATCATTCCATATGGTGATGCATTTGACTAATCTATACAAAATTCTATTTAGAAGATCCTGTTTTAAACATCCTGACAGCGTCAAGACGCCTTTTAAGCAGTATTAGAACTTTAGCACAACTTCACTGAAAATGTATGTTACTGGTAATTCTTAATTTGCAGCAGGACTTTCATCCCTTGACAGAATTTAAGTTATCACAGTGCAAAAATTGTCTGCATGTAAAAGTAGTAATGTGGAGATACAAAACTACTTAAATATACCGTTTCTTTAAACCTTTGCATATACAATGAAATCACAGAACCATCAAATTCTAGAAATTAGACAAATATTGACTAGCCAATTGCATGTATCTTAATGACAGAAAGGGAAGTAATTTTACCTGTACATTAGTAGCAGAAAGTTTTCCACTTTGTGCACAATTACATAATGGGACTACTTATTTTACAATACCATTAATTGCCTAGGGTGCTTTAGCTTGGCCTAAATTTAGTCTGATCAAGCCATTTAGGAGTTTTGCTATTGGAAAAGCAATGCTAAGTGTTAGAATTAGAAAATTCTATTCTGACACATTTATATACCACCTTTTCACTTCAAAGTTTCAAAGCAGTTTGTAGNTTTTCACTTCAAAGTTTCAAAGCAGTTTGTAGACAAAGGCATCATTTACATTTTACAAACTAAAAAAAAAAAAAAGCCAAGGTGAATGAAGTATGCAGTACAGTGACTATGACAAAAGTCTATGCATTCCAGGTTATTCCGTTCTGCACAAATCCACACTTATAAACTGTGCATGTGCTTTGAAAGTCAAGAGAGCTGCTCCTGTTTAAATATTCAGCTGCTTGGCTTTAAACCGTTATTTCCTCCATCTGCCAGGAGTCGGCATTTGACAGGGTAAAAGAAGGCTTAATAAACGGATCACAAAAGCATCTGGGCAAGCTTCCAGGCTCAGTTAGCCCAATTAATAAATTGTTCTTATACTGCTTCAGTAAGTCCTTAAGCTTACTCCACAGGGAGACAGGAAGAGCTCAAACTCCACCACTTCTCTTCAATCCCATTAGGGTTCTCTGTAGAATACAGAAACAGATTGACAGATGCCAGCTATACGTACATCTGTAGGTATACCAGTCTGACCCTGGCTCCTGCTCTTACAATTATTTAAAAACTAGTCCTGTTTTATGTAAGTTGAGATGTTTCATTTCAATGAAACATACTCTTGCCTACTATTGCACCAGATGGACAAATGAAGAACCATTTTCATTAAGCTTGTGTTAAATTATGGTTTGTATTTCCACAGCAGATACAAGCTTCAAAATATAATATCCCCTGCAGCTTCATAACATCAGGCATTTTTAAGTATCAGTAAGTAAACAGTTTTGTTTCAAAAACAAAAGCACTCAATTGATATGTTCTGTAAAGTTGATTAGAAGCTTCACCCAGAGGTTATGAACAAAATTTATCAAATCAGATAGAGCTTTCATATCTCATTATTATGTAAATCATGAACATTGCCATCCCCTTTAACAAGCTGAGGAAAGCTATATGCATTGGGGGGGGAGGTGGTGGAAATCATGTTACACAGGGAAAGTACTGTCTGCTTCCCACAAAAGCCAACAAAACAAGTTGAAAAAAAACAGAGACTAGGAATGGTTGGGCAGATCAATGAACAGAATCTTTTAAAATCTGAGCTAAAAATATTTTCTGACACAGTTGAAAATTATTTTGGTAAAATGCAGTAACGAAAAACTTTTGAAAGGACGTTGTATGCATGCAATGCGTCCCCCTTTTAAACGCTATTAAGGAAATGGTATTTCAAAATAACCAAAATCTCAGTGTACTGCAGAGATGAATGCATTCAGACTTTCTGCTTGTCACTTCCTAAATGCATCAGGGATACAATATGAAAGTAGAATAATTATGCCTGACGTTTAGTAATCAACCATTATAATGAATTAGGCCAGAAGTAATTGTCTGAACCAAGTCATTTTAACCTAAAGCATGCACTGGGGATGGAGAGGGAAGATGCTTTGCTGCTAGGTACAAAGACATTTATCTTCCTTTTGTTTGGTTGCATTGACAACTTTCTACCGTCATAATATCCAGGAAAAGTCTCAGACCAAACTCTATTCCATGGTTACCAGGAAAGATTCCCTGAAATCTGCCCCCAAAGATGCAAATCTAGAAACAACCAGATATAGAAATAGGGGACCATAAAGAAACAAAAATATTCCATAGTACTTTTGCAACAACTTTAATACACATTCCTCTCCAATGACACTGTGAAGAGAAGAAAATTATTGGCTAGATAGAATTTTCTCTGTATAATTCTGTTAAGACAACCAATCACAAACAAAATTCATATTTAACTTGGTAATAAATGCCTTATATCATTAAGTCATCCCTTGCTTTGAGGAATGTGTGTGTAAAAGAGGATATATGCAACATTTCAAGCTGTTTGGAGCTGTTAAGTTGTTGTAACTGCCCTTCTGAACCAAGGAGCCTTTTTTTTTTTCCTTTCACCTCCTCCGCACACTCATTACGTAAGGCATAGTGATTAATGAGCGAGATGAAGATATTTCAGACTATTAAACTTCTACATCTGGTACAAGGCTTTATTTTTATGGTACGCTTTTTGGATATCAGTAACAATGATTTTTTTTATTCTCTCCACAAACACTCAAGAAGTTACCCCATCAGCTACAGGTGTTTTACAAGCAACTGAGCATTTCATATTTACCAGTTGTAAAAAGCTAATATTCATACTTTGGTAGCAATCACAAATCCCAACAGATCACAGCAAAGATGCACAATATTAAAGACGGAAGCAGCCTTATTCATAAATCCATGCATACAGGAAGATCCAACTCATTAAGTAGACCATGAAAATCTTTTTAAAACCCACCAGAAAATCCCAAAACACACAAACCACAGCATAATATTCGAAATTCACAGAGTACATTCAAAGTATACAAAGAGAAGTCATGTAACCTGCAATATACAGACCACATAGAACTCAAGTTATTTCAATTTATAAACTACAAAACTTTTTCAGTGGATTTCTAGGTCTCCATTTCACTTTTGGTTAGTTTCCTGACACATTATTACCATACCCTTACATGCATTGTCAAACTATGCTTTTAAAGTAAAGGATAAAAAGAGATATAAAGTTGATCTTAAAATGGGTGGGGGTGGCCACTAGGCTAAGTTTTACTATGAATGCAGACACTTTGACTGTTTAAAATAAAAAGGTAGTATATATTAAAAAAAAAAATCTTCATGAGTATCCATGGTAAAGCTACAAAATAACATAACACAATATAATTTTACTAGGAAATTAGACCTCACTAAAAGACTTTATATTGGATCCACGTAAATCATCTGATGTGATCACAAAGAAACAGATGAAGTGATTCAGAGTTCCTGGCTGAACTACAAAATGATAAACTACATTGAAAAACTGAAAAAAAGAAACCCGCTGAATTATTCACGGAAGCATGCAGAGAAGCTAGCCAGCTGGTGCACACAAACAACCTCTCGTGGCAGGAGAAAAAAAACTATCAATCCCTGTTACAACCAGAACAATTCAGTGCTCATAAGCTTGGGAAGCCCCCACTACGGGTCCCTATGATGGCTAAACTTACACTTATTTCCAGTTGCAGCACTACTTCTTAAGTGTCTAGCTGAGGTTAGGAGCCTATAGACGATCAGCAAGCGTATTTTCCTGAATCCAGGACTTGAAAAGTGTAAGAACATGCCTAGTAAAGGCCTTTCTTGATTACTCACACACATAGGAGCAACGCTTTACCAGTTAAGCTTATCACACAGCACACACCATCTATCTGTTCAAAGTCAGCAACTGTGAGCGCTCACAAAAATTAAACCGATCACCTCATGCCAACTTTCTGCATAGAAGGCTGCTATCAAGGAGCAAGAACATCCCACCCCAGGCTCCCATTGGTGCTGGTTATCGACAAGGGGACTGATTCACTCCTGCATGCTTCCCCATCTGCTCAGCTTAGTCATTCCTACTTAATGACCAGAGAGGAGCCATCAGTTTGCTACCAGTACTTGGAAAATTAGTTCCTCAAAAGATGCTGATTTCTTTCCAAATGTTTTCATATCCTTACCTTGACAAATCTTCCTTAGAAAAATACACAGACATCTATTTTCTGAAGAACTGGAGCTCTCTCTGAACAGCAAAAACAAAATGTTGCAATTTCTGCCAACTGCACTTTTTCCTCATTTACCTTCTTTGAAGAGCCAAAGGAAAGCCAAGTTCAGTGTCTGTAGTCTTAGATGCTCAAGCCCATAACCAGCACCCTGTTTGAGATTGAACACAACACACTGCTACTGCTGAGGCAGTGTCTAACTAGCAGCATTTCTAGAGGCAGTGTCTAACTAGCAGTGTTTCTATAACATAAAGTTTGTTAAAACCGAAGTAGTCTAGTAGTAGAACACACCATTTTTATTAGATTAAGTACTGAACAAAGGAAACTTTAATTGGCTGCTAAAGAAGGACAAAGTATGTTAGGGAGAAAAAAACAACTCCAGCAACAAAACAAAACAAAACCCCACGTTTCTGGAATTTCACATGCAGTGATAGCCATAACCCAAGGCTGCAATGTGTCTGAAAAAATACTCTTTCACAGCAAAACACCCTTAGTTACCAACATAACAATGATGTAAAATAGGTTCAAAGTAACTTGTAGAAGGGAATCCAGAAGCACCACTAGCAATAAATCTCATTTCCCATGAGTGTTATCACTGATTACATAGCAGAAAAAAAAATAGCTGAATCTATTAAACCCATTTAATTCTACCCAAATATGTCTGCTGTCAAATTAATTGTGCTCTCTGTAACATTCTTTTGCATGGAAAACTGCAAAAATATTTGAATGTTGAAAATACTCAACAACTGAGAAAAAAAAGCTTAGAATAAAACTTTATTTGGCTCCTGATTCATATTTACTAGAAAAGCTCCTCAACTACATACACCTTTTCTCCTGTCTCTTCAGAAGTCTATTTCTGAAATAATTTAAAAATCTACATCTGTGGATAAGCCCACTGAGTAGGACTGTATCTCTACTGAAACCATAGCATACACTGAACACACGACCTGATGAAAAGAACTTTTTCCTGCCAAATGGGCTTTCAGACAGTTCACTTAGAAGTGACCAGGAGAGCCAGCACAAGAGGTCAGTAATCCTCCACAAATAGCATTGAGGACTTTGTTGGACTAAATTGGCCCAATCGGGTTTTATAGCTATTGTTTTAACCCAATATATTTCAAAGCACTGCCATGGGCTTAGCTGCTGAATTCCATCCTAGTTATTGAGTGAAGACCTACTTCCTTAATTAGGACCGACTGAAACCTAACACTTATTGGGTAATTTTCTAAATGTAACATGAAGAGCAGGTGGGCCAATTTCATCTGTTTTTTATTCCAGTACGTAACTGATTTTTATTTTAACAACTCTGGTAACGTTGTTATTTAATTTAATAACATGTAGGGGCCAGCCTTTGCATTAACAAAATTAAAAGGTTTTTTACCTTTATTTTATAATTCACCTCTACTGATGCATAGAATTCAGAATGACAAGGCAAAGAACACCAAGACGTCAGGCAATTTACTTCATCAACCTGACCAACTACTAGGCTATGCCTGAACAAACATAGGGAGTGCAAAGTCTGATTCAACTATTCTGTGTTTTTTTCTTTGATTTGAGCTATTTATTAGAGAAACGTGTTCAGTGGAATCTAATCCCCTTTTAGAAGCTGCAGATGAGTGCATTAAATTGCAAAAATAAAGATAATATAGGAAGAGTAAGTAACTGGCAACTCAATTAGCCAGCCAGGAAATCAAAATTGGGGGGGAAAAAGTCATGATAAACTGGCATGGTTATCCTTGTTTACTATTATAGTCTACTTCTGCGCATGTAACAGTTTCTTCTTTCCTTTCTCTGTTACTCTCACACTTCACTAAAACCTTGATATATATGTATGTGACTGTCATCAAGAACTACATCAGCAGTATCACCTTGGAAATTTTTCTCAGTGCAAACTTTGAAAGTGTTGCTTCTTCTAGGAAGAAGTTAATGACTTCACAGGGAATCTAGCAAATAATTACTTTTCTCTAAATATTCACACATTTTATATATCTGCTTAAACTAACAGATCAGACTCAGCCTTCACTTGGTTGGAATGTGAACGGTAGCCAAAAGATTACTTTAGAAAAGTGAAAAAAAAAAAATCTGTAAATTCAAGTTAATTTCATCTAGCAAAAATTTTATCCTGCTGTAATCTTCTGTCAAGAGTTACCAACTCACACAAATACAGCATATTTCAGTGCTGGAGTTATGACTGGTGAGCTGCTTTTACATCTTGGTATTTCAAGAATTAACAAAACCAACTTGTATTAAACTTGAGTTTATTAAGTACTACTCCAAAATGTGGAATTTGATCGTTAACAAAAAAACACACTCCTAAGCTTACACAGCCTTCTCCCCATCCCTAAGCAAAACCAGATACGTAACTGTTTATTATTGACACACAGGCCCTTAGCTAGGTTCTCAGTATTGGTCAACACCATATAGAAGGTTTATCTAGTCACATACTCTCCCTAATTCAGACCTTTACATTGTACTGGGTTTCAGTTGCAAGTTCCACAGTTGTACTTGAACAACAGCACCTTTACAAATACACCTCACCCTGATTTCAAATACTCCAAGAGCAGAAATGTTGTTTCAGTATTGCCTACCACTAAAAAACAGTGCATTTATTTTTCATCTAAGGTTATATTTCTAGCCACTGCTTCTTACTGTTTTCTTCTGTGATAGCTTTGAGAGCCCTCATCACCTTTGTTTTTCATGTAAGCACTAATAGCCTCCTGAATAAACTCAGTCAATGCAGGACTACCAAGCCCAATTCCTTAAATTATTCTCCCATTTCTTTGTGTCCCCTCCATCTTTTCCAGGTTGCAGGCAGCAGAAGCAAAGAGATTCCCAGTAGCAGATGAACACAATGTTACTTCAGAAAGCTGCTATAATCTATGCAAGAACTCCATGAACACCTGCACCATGAACATCATCCTTCTTGGCCAACAGGTCCCAAATGTTCTGTAGCTGTACATTGAGAAAGCCCTCCTGCAGGACATTCAGCTCTTTCTATCTCCCACCCCTACTCTCTCACAATCATTTCCTTCTCTTGTGCAGATGTTTTTAATAGCACCGCCACTGACATCAAACTACAGATAGTAAGTGGGACCCATTTGATTCCATCTGAAGCCACTCGGACATCTAACTTGTTGAAAGCTCCCCGTCTTCAGAGCACAGTTTGGTAGTACCTAAACTTGCCAGTACAGAACCACTCTGACCAAGCTCATGCTTGCCTCATGCTCTGGCATGCTTCAATTGAAGAACCACTGTCATATGCCGCAAGACTGCACAGAGAACCTGCGTCAACTGATTATCTACCACTTCTTTCCATTCTTTGCAATTGCTGCTTCCCAGAATACAGGACAGGGATTCTGCCCTACATCCTTTGATACTGTGTCAATGTATTTGATGGCATTGCCTCTAAATCTCCTCACCAAGCTGCTTAGCTATTTACCTTTACTTCTCCCACTGGAATCTAAAAATTATTCAATTGTCAATTGCTTAAGAAAGTGTCTATAACTAGGCCATCATGGGAAATCTACTAAAAATGCTGCTATTCAGGAGCTAGTCATATTTGTAATTCCATTTTTAAGGTTGTATCATTAAGCTCCTTTTTAAATCATTCATAGTGACTTCTAATCTTCCTAGCTTCTTAATAACACATCATTTACTCCACAGAATCACAGAACGGTCAGGGTTGGAAGGGACCTCTGGAGATCATCTAGTCCAACCCCCCTGCCAGAGCAGGTTCATCTACAGCAGGTTGCACAGGATGGCATCCAGGCGGGTTTTGAATGTCTCCAGAGTCGGAGACTCCATAACCTCTCTGGGCAGCCTGTTCCAGTGCTCTGCCACTCACAAAGTGACGAAGTTCCTCCTCATGTTTAGATGGAACTTCCTATATTCAAGGTTGTGCCCGTTACCTCTCCAATACCCCTATTTTTTTCAGGGATACCCCCATGGTAGCTATTCACTATTTGTCCATACAAACAAGCCCAATTCTCAAGTCTTATCTATTCACATAGGCCTCATCCTGTCCTAGGATATGCTCATCTATTATCTGCTAGATGCCTGTGTTACCCAATGCATCCTAACCCCTTCCAAATCACCCATTTAATGGTTCTCCCAAAGCTGTGGAGGGTTCCTTATAAGCTTCGTAAGTATTCTCCTCTGTCTCTCAAGCCAAGCCTTCATGAAAAAATGAGTAAATTCACGCTGGAAGGGACCTCAGGAGGTCTCTAGTCAGACCTTCTGCTAAAGGCAGGAAAACTAAAAGGTCATACTGGGCTGCTCAGGTTGGACCTTGAAAACCAGAACAGAGACTGCATAGCCTCTCTGGGAATTCTGATCGCTCTCATGGTGAAAATGCCAATCCTAATACTACTCCTTATATTCAGCCAGATCTCTCCTGCTTCATTTTAAGTCCACTGCCTCTCATTCTCCCTGCATGCACCACTCTGAAGAGCCTGGTTCCATCTTCTGGATAATCTCTTTGGAGACAATGGACATCAACAGTTCAAAGACCTTCTCCACTAGCCTCTTCCCCACTTTTTCAAGGGCTCTTGCATGCAAACTGCCCGCAGTTGCTGATTTAAAGTTTTCTCACTCCAGTGGACAAGGCTTAACATTCTCAATTATGGCTGAAAAAAGGCATACAGCATCTTCTGTCCCTTCCCTATGCTCAATAGGGAATTCATTTAAGTACTTCTACCTTTCCCAAATTATTTGAGAAACATGGGATTTCTATATGATTATGAATTCCTTTGTCCTTGATATAGTTATTCTTTCAGTCTCAGTGGGTCACATTGTGATGATTTTCTGATGTTGCTGTGCTCTGAACCTGGAAATGACATATTTAACTATAGAGAATACCTCCTCATCCATTCGTCTAGTATTTGGAGCATTATCATCTCACCTGCCTCCAGTTATGCAAAATAAAATTGCTCTAGCTATTACAGTCTGCCAAATTAAGCCTCTGGTTTCTTGGTGGCTATGGAGTCTGGGAAACAGTTCTTTCCAAATCGGGTTGGAGAGAATGATAGAATGATGGCCACTTAGACAATTCTCAGTGTTGTCAGATCTTGTTTTTCCAAACCAAATGCTTTCTTCCTGCCGAGTCACCAATACAAACCTCATACAGAGAAAGTCTGGCTTCAGGTCAGATAGAGGAGAACATTAACCCACTGTGGATCCGCAGCAGGAGACCAATGCAATGTCTGCATTACAAAATTGTGTCTCAAAAGATCATAGACCTTCTCTCAAGATATACTTGCAGTTTCAATAGCAGCAACAGGCAGGTGAAGATCCTCAAAGTCAGTAGGTACATAACAGAAGAGGACAGGTGTAGTAGGTATGTAAGTTCCCAAGCCAAGGCCAAAAGATACTAAGGGAAATAGTATTAAAAATAGGACTAAAGAAAACAGATTAATTTCTCGAAGTCTGGTCACGCAACACACCTAGGCTAATTTAATAGGTTACTGCTGCTCAAAGATGTAGCTCTGCATGTAACTCCCAAGCATTGCACCCTCCCATATGCCAGCCGTAGAGCTCGTGATCACAAAGTATGCTCAATCAATTATGGCCACAGTAACGTGGCCAGTTAACAAACAGCCAGACCCATTCACTTTGTGCCAGGCAAGTTTTCTTTTCAGTTAAACTGAAACAGTGCTCTTTTTTTGGCATCAGCAAACTGTTAGATGTTCTTAGTTCCCACAGGGTAACTGGGTCCTCATTTTCTCCTTTGACATCTCCATACAAGGAAATATCAATAAAGTACACAGAAACTATAACTGTGCTAGAACAGCCATGAGCGTCAAAGCCAGACAACTCATTCAAGAGATTCTCCTTTTTCTTCTCTCATACGTGTGCTCTCTTGATCTGCTTTTGTACCTTGCCCATGTCCATATGATACAGCTTTATCCACAGCTTATGCCAATTTGGCATGCACATTTGGTGCTGCTACTAATGCCAGTGCTATTGAAAGGACATTTAAATGTGCTGAAAATTGTTACAGTTCATTATGAGAGTGGCTGAGGAGGGGTGCGACAGAATAACTATTTTTCACCCTGGCAAGCAGGCAAAGGGTGGGGTGCACAAGGCAGGATTGCAGCTGGAAGAGACAGACCTGCTCCCCTTCAGTGTTCTCCAAACAACTACTTCTGACACAACTCTACACCGGGTCCAGCACTCAGACCCCTCCAAAACCTGAGTGAAATTAACCCAGGAAACGAAGTTGTTTTACGGAAACAAAATGGGATGGGTGGGGAGAATTAGTTTTCTTTTAAGTGAATGATCTAAACTGGCTCACAAAAAGGTCTTTAGAATCCCATAGTTAGCATACAGGATAACATCCTGCAGCCAGAGCACAAAAGGAAATACCAAACAGCAAGGGACTATGCTGTCCTCAGCTACTGGTGAACTACCAGAGTTCTTCAGCTTCACAGCAGAGAGCTATGTTTTCCTCAAGCTCTTCCAGCTTTCCCCCACAGCTCCTTAACAGTGATCACTACCAAGTGATTACTAATCACTTAATCACTTGGAATCTCTTCATTAACATAAAGAGATTGCAAGCAATTCTGTTAAAACAGTACTCATTATGAACTTCCTAAAGTTCCCATATTTGATGCCATAACAGTGAAGCCTAGTACAATCTCCACTCGAATTCCAATTCTGAGAAAAAAAAAAGAAAACCACCATATGCAATGCTACCCAGTACTAACACAGAAAGTCTGACTGCCCAAAATGCAAGTTTAGACAAACATTAAAGCTACAAAGAGAAATATGGGAGTTCAAAAATATCACTTAAGCTTACCTGTTCAATCCAATGTAGTCCCTTGCATGCAAGTACTGGGAAAATCTACTTGATCACATTTATTTTTCAACAAGACCTCTGAATCATCCAGTGCACTAAAGAGACATTGTTCAATGAACAGAATATTGAATAGGTTTTTGTTTTGGTTTTTAATTCTTTTGCTAGAACAGGCTTCAGAATGCAAGAGCACGTGAACAGGAAGGTCATGGTTGGGGGTATAAATATAGGAGGTACTTGTGAAGGAGGAACTAGGCTGGCACTGCGTGTTCAAACTTTTTCATCCTAAAATAGAAAATTTGTATTTGTTTATACTCAAAATGGTCTCTTTCAGATATGTTATGGTATGAAAAGCCACCTGATCCTAAATTCAGATTTAGCCTGAGCATGGATTTATTTCAAAAGTCTCACCAAGAGCACCAGCAGCACCTCTCATTGGCGTTCAGAACCTGATGAAGCAGCAACAACCTCTTGAATTCTTGGGACTGGATGCNAAAAAAAAAAAAAAAAAAAAAAAAAAAAAAAAAAAAAAAAAGAGATGGCACTGCTTGCACAGAAGTTGATATTTTCAAAGATAACACCTGGATCTGGTTTAACCTTGTATAACCTCTAGATACCTGCAGAATAAAGCTATCTACTGATAAGGTTTGGTTTTTTTAACTCATTCTCTTGCACTTAAACTTAGGAGACTGAAATGTAAAAGTTTCCATGTGGGAAACTCATTCGCAGTGAAATCGTTCAAAGCAATAGATTTTGACATTTGCCTTGGCAAACCTAAGGCACTGCTGACATTACCCTTCCAAGTGCTGTGGTATAGAAGCATTTTTCAGCTGATTACAAGGTTATGTTTAACAGTAGCACGTTAAACTACTTAATGTCTAGACTCACTTTAGCAAATCTGAACGTTTCAGAACAAAGACAAAAATGTCAGAGGATCATGCTAAGGGCTGCTTGCTTTTCCCTTCAAAGTTAAAGCAAATGGGCTTCCAGGCAACATAAGAGCTCGTGGATGGAGATCACAGAAGATGGGGGGAATGAAGGGCAGCACAAGAGAGAGGGCAACATAATGTAGATGACATCCACTCCATTTCATGTTGCAATACTCACTCCATTTAAGCTTACTCAGCGTGCTATTTGAACTCCATTTCCAGCACAGAAGTTTACTTATTTAAAAAAAAAAAAAAAATCTGTTCTGCAGAAGTGCTTATCAAAAGGATTTTGTTAGGTTTTTTTTATTTCTTATGTAACCAATGAAGTCTGAATACTGCATTTTCAGGAAAGTACTACAAAGCTATGCAATAAAGATTTACTTTTTCTTGTCACCAGAAAGGACTGGGACACAGCCAAATATCCATACAAATGACAAAAATGGACTGTTCTACCTTAAAGTTATGAATCTGAAGTTATTTCTCCTCCAATGTAACAGTCACTACATAATGCAGTTATGATTCAACACCACCTCTTATGGTAGTGACTATGTCAATTACTACCAAGACTTTAAAGATTTTTGAGATAACAAATTAAATGCACTAGCATTTTTAAATTGACACCCCAAAACATGTTTAAATTGTTTGAATAATTGGTTTAAACATTCATGAGACAAAGCTGCTCCTGTTCACAACAGACAAATGCTTCAGGGCTCTACATTATTTTAGACTGGAATAAACAAGTACCTACATTGCTAATACAAAAAATACAAATACTCTTAGAGCTAATCATTTCAAATAGCTATAATTAGTCCCTTCACTTTGACTTATGATCAGAAGACACTTAAATGGCCTTGCTGCATTTTATAAACAGCTGTGGAATTTTATCAATTAATCAATTGATAAAAAATCAATTAATTTCCCGTTCATCTAATATGTAGAAGCTGCTGACATGACGTGTACAAATGCTTTGCCCATTCATCTAACTTGATTAGGTTTCTCAAGTTCCCCAGTCTTCTCTCTCCAGTCTTGATTAATATGAAGGGAAAAAAATCCACCAGAGCTACCATCCACTTATCTACCACGACTTTTATTAATTCATGAAAGCATTTTGCTTTTTACTCCTAGAAATGTTAGGTCCTCCAGAGGTCTGGTAAGAGAGCTCTAAAATACTATGTCACCATCAACTTCCCCATTATCCATTAGTTTGACAGATTTAAATAAATCTGGAAAGTAGCCCAACACAATTTTCTCATAGACAAGGTTATGCAGTATTTCAAGTTTTTACTCCTGAAAAATCTGTTTAGTGCAATCTTTATACTACTACATACATATATTTGTACAAGATTTCTCTTTTGGAAATGCAACTCCTTTCACAAGAAAAATGACCATTATGAGGGACCAATGATACCAACAGCTCAATTTTTCAGCCGAAATTCTGCAATTTTAAACTTTCCAATCTGCAAAGCTTTTTTGATTTTTGCATGTGTTTTCTTAGCACGTGCCTTGGTCTATATGAAAACAACTGAATGTCAATAATCTTACATTCCCTGCAGTTTTGTGTCTAAATCCTCCTGTGCTTCAGAAATGAGATGCACCCTTTTTAGCTTCTCTCAGGAACAAAGCCATCTTAGCTTTCCATAATTATCTTGTAAACTTTTTCAGTGTATATGAATTCACCCATAAACCATGGGTTTAAAACACTCAAAAACTGACACAAGTAGATAATAATTTGAAAGCGTTGTATATTTCTGTTAGATACTCAAGTGTTCTTTCAACAGCTAAACTGATTTACTCATAAATTTAGAAAGTAATTTTAGTTACCAAATTATGAAAGATATTTAAAGAGTTTAAAATTCTAAAGCTTTTACAGTTGCTAAGGTTCCCTCCCCTGATATTCTAGAAAGCAGTATTATTTCAGCCTTCCTCCCAGAAGAAGAAAGACTGAAATCAAGAAATTCTGATTACTCATATCAGCCACCAGTAACACTCCTGAAAAACTCTACAATTCATTGCAGCTAGGAAAGGAAAAAAAAAAAAGCAACGTAATTTCAAAGTCAATATTCTGCATGCAGATTTTCCTTAAGGTCCTGTTGTTACTTTCTTTGTTGTAAGCAAGAATAAAATTCACTACAAAAGCTACCAGTGAAGTCCCTCCTGCTGGAGCTGGAAATCAGTAATGTTAACATGGCATCAAGATCCAGTAACATCTACTGGAAACCCGAAAGTTAAAAGACATCAACATGACATTCCTCTGCCAAGTGACAGATTTTTGTATTTACTTCTATTTTTAGGCCCCACTTCTAACAGCCCTCAGTCATTAAAGGACCTGCTGCTCAGAACCTCCTCTAATAACTTCACAGGTATTCAAGACTCCCCAAGAAGCGTCATGAGAACCTGGCTGCCATTACTGAGAACTTGGTGGGATGAATCCTATGACTGGGAGTACAGCTATCGATGGCTACGGGCTGTTCAGAAGGGACAGGCGAGGAAGGAGGGGCAGAGGCATTGCCTTTTGCATCAAGAAATGGATAGTGTGAAGAGCTGTCTCTGAAGAATAGCCACGAGCAGGTTGAAAGTCTACAGGTAAGAATTAGAGACTGAGGCAAGAAAGGAGCCTTGTGGTTGGTGTCTACTACAGGCTGCCTGATCAAGGGGAGCCTATTGACAAAGCCTTCTTACTCCAGCTACAGGAGGCATCGTGCTCGCAGGCTCTCATCCTGCTTGGGGGACTTCAACCACCCCACCATCTGCTGGAAAATTAGCAGCAAGCTGTAGGCAATCCAGGAGACTCCTGGAGTACATCGAAGATAATGCCTTAAGCCAGGTAATAGAAAGCCCCACCAGAGGGGATGCGATACTGGACCTGTTGGTCACCAGCGCAAGTGAGCCAATAGGTGACATCAAGACGGAAGGCAGCCCGAGCTGCAGTGATCACGCACTGGTGGAGTTCGTAGACCTGAGGGATATGGGTCGAGGAAGAGTAGTCAGGACCCTGAATTTTAGGAAAGCAAACTTCCAGCTATTCAAGGAGTTAGTCAACTGGGAAGCTGCCCTCAGGGACAAAGGAGCAGAACAGAGCTGGCAGATCTTTAAGGATGCTTTCCATAGAGTGCAAGACGTCTCAATCCCCAGGTGTAAGAAATCAGGAAAGGAAGGCAAGAGACCAGCATCGCTGAGTCGATATCTGCTGGTCAAACTAAAGGGCAAGAAAGAGATGCACAGGCAGTGGAAGCAAGGACGTGTATCCTGGGAAGAGTATAGCAACGCTGCCCAGTTGTGTAGGGATGGAGTCACGAAGGCCAAGGCTGTGGCTGCAGCTGAACTTGGCAAGGGATGCAAAGAATAATAAGAAGGGCTTCTATAGGTATGTCAGCCAGAAAAGTAAGGCCAAAGAAAGTGACCCCCCTGATTAGCAAGACTGGCAAACTGGTTACAACGGACTACGAGAAGGCTGAGGTACTCAGCAACATTTTTTTGCCTCAGTCTTCACTGGAAAACTCTCCTCCCACACCTCTACAGGGGCTGGACTGCAAGATGGGGACTGGGGGAGCAAAGTCTCTCCCACTGTAAGAGAAGATCAGGTTTGTGA
>RSEF01000002.1:122815075-122825127 GCA_003993805.1 Himantopus leucocephalus | reverse complement strand
AAAAACTACCTTTCACAATTGAAAACGTATTCCGAGTTGTTCTCAGTTTCTCTGACAATGACTTTATCACAGTACCAATACTGGGACTTGGCATTAGCCTCACAGCGCAACAGCACCTTCTGCAGTTTTCCAAGAGATACAGCTTCCACTTCAAAAGCATTGATCTAGAAGACAGAGGAGACGGCACTCCACAATTTGCCACCACTAACAAAGTCTGAAAGCTGAAGTATTTTAAAAGCCTGATTAACTCTCACAATGTACAAAGATTCCTGTTGTTTTTAACAACAGCTGGACTGTATTCGAAGTGGTTGGATCTGAGAAGTTAAATGTCTTTGGATTACGTATCAGAGTAAATGAGAAAACACAACTAAAATCTGCAGTAATAATCCCAAATAAATTGGTTCTTCAGCCATCATCCAAAATGCTGCACACAGCCCTTCACTATTATTTCAGTACCTCATCATTTACAATTATTCTTCTCTAGGTAAGAACCAGTTAAAGCTATTATTTCCTTTGTTGATGTTTATTTAAAACACAGACTTTCTCATCCTTTTCTCTTTTTGGTCTCACCTCCTCTATTTACATTTTATTCTGCTGGAAGAAACTGAAATCTGACATGCCACTTTCCCCTCATTATTCATTTAGGCTTGAGCTTACAGTTGGCAAAGATCGTTTTCATAGGAGCATGAAGCTGATCAGGTGAAAGGTTCAGGCTGGTAATCTTCTGTCACAGTAAAAAACATAGAGCTTTCTCTCTTTCTAAACCTAACGGTCCAGATCACACTTCTCAGTAAAAGGAAAATGAAGGAAAGAACTACATTGGAAAATTCATATCTGTAAGGTTCTCAGTCCCTAGCAAATAGCAGACTTGAGACTGCCTCTGCAACTTTAGTTGTCCCTCGTGTATATGTAATATATGATCACAAGCTATTCTCTCTGAAGGATCCCTACCTCAAATTGTGCACAGGCAGGACTGCAGCTTTTTAGTACTTCTTTTTATCTTCATTATCTTTATGACGCTATTCATTATTTACCGCAACCACACAAACAGTTCAGTGAAGCAGAACTGATTTCCCCAGTGACTTCGCTTTCGCACTTTTTCTATAGTACCCCAGTTTTCTGCAAATGCTGAAATCTATTTTTCGAAAGGCCGTCTGCATAATGTTTCAATTTACCTACACAGTTAAAGCACAGAGATTATTGCCAAAAGTTGTCAAAGATGCAAAGTAGTTTGGGCACACAACTGAGAAACAGAGGGGTTAATTTATTGGCATATTTAGCATTTCAAAGAGCTTACTGCATCCAAAGCAGAATTGTCTTTGAACAAACCTCAGTTACAGCTATGGTTGCGCAGAAAAGTTAAACTGGTTATGCAGCAAAACAGAAGCGTGCAAAAAGTGGTCACTCAGGGAAGCTTTACTTTAACTGGTTTGCCCAATATCACGTAGAATATCTGTGGCAGGGATGAAATCAAGTTGTTGAAGTCAGCACTCTGTCATAAAATGATATATCCCAGGCCCTGCTCTGCCTCTCCATACAATCCACTCTCTCGTTCACCCATTTCCATAACAAAGTGCACTTTGAACCACCCCCTCTAGCCCCTGTATAAATAATATGCTGAATTTACTATCAGTCTGGCTAGAATAATCCACCTGGAAAACTCCACTTAAATTCTGAATTTCATTTGAAATAAAACTTTATATCTAATACATTAGTAATGGTATAAAATATATATATTAAGACAGTGTAGATATCTCTGAAGGTTGCCAGTGGGTTATTGTTATGCTTCAGATTTTAGATACTGCTTTTTGTTTTCTAATTAAGTGTTCCACTAACAGCTTACTACCATTTGTTAGACATAAAAGTGTTAATTCTCAATAGCTCACAAAGGAAGAAACAGGCTTAATAGAAGGTCATAGTGGCAGAGCTCACATTAAATTCAGTAGTTCCTGAAATTCAACCATACGCTGCTGCAGAAAATCAGGACGATGTGTATTTCACTTATGGAGGAGATTAGAGGTAATTGAAAGAAAAATTACTTTAAATCTGCCCTGTATTAATCATAATAATATATTATTATACCCTAAAATAAATACATAACAAACAGTCCTACTAAGATCTGAAATCATGGAACAATTTCTGTGCACTTGTTTGGAGCCAGCTGTAACTCATTATTCTTTGACAGAATATGTTTTAAATTCATAGGCAGCTCTTCTCATCATCCTAGGGGGGTTCTTAAATCATTTTTCTTCCCTTTTTCCTGTCTGTGTTTTCACTCGTTCTAGTCATTCCTGGATCAGTAGAAAATTATTTTCCTTAGTCCTTAAAAGATATTTTGCTAAACCTCTGTAATCTTTTTTATTAGGAACCTGTTAAGACCCATATAAGCTACTTAGTATATTTATATGGTTAAGCAAATTGTTTTTCAGACTTACCATTCCTCTGTGAAATGTCACTGGTATACTAGATTTACGAAGAAGTCTTAGACCAGAATCTCCTCTTTTTCCATAGATACACAGATAAACTGCAGAATCTGTATCAGCTTGCTCCAAATCACCAGTGTAGACATAAACATGGTATAAAATAACTTCCAAAAATAACCAAAAGAAGAAAATACAAGTTATGTGTAATCACAATTCATTTTACTCACTATTCTAGCTTAACGGAAACAACCACAGCAAGTTTGATTTACAATTAATTTTCTGGAATATATCCTCCAGAAATCAGTCTAACTATCTGTTTTTAAGGTTGCTAAGACCACATTCATGAGTGTACAGCAAATGGAATATAATTCAGATGACATTAATACTGAAAACCAGCTAATCGATATATACGTAACTGTGCAACTGAAGTACACACATACTTGGATAGATAGGTTTTCCAGCCTTCACCACTGGAAGTTCACAGACAAAATCTCTGTCATCACGATTCTTTGACAACCATGTGTTTGCTGGAAAATTCAGTGTTTTCTTGCTCTTTAGCTGTTGCAGTGTCACCTAGAGAAGAAGCAATTCCAACTATGACTCAGATCACTCTTTCCAGTGCTTTGCTTCTCAACAGCAAAACATATTTTGTATATCTTTCTTCTATCTCGGAAACAAACAACACGATCTGTAAATACGACATACAAAATTGCAGGATGAAAGCATTTTTATTTTGGCCACTACTTTGCAACTTGGCTCATCAGTAGAGAGGATCTTTACTCACACCTGTGGTATTGCAGCTGAAACTGCCAGCCTCTATTCTTTGAATATGATAACCCGGACTTTAAAATTATCTTATTCTTGGAAGAAACAAATCTATAATTGAAATTTGCTTTTCTGCCATAAGAAATGTCACCAGTTTCTGTCAGTGAACCACCTCTATGTAACACTGCCTGGAGTACTGAAGACTGAAAACTGTCTGGTATGTGAGGTTAGGTGAGATTGAGCTTTTGGAAGACCTGGAAAGACTGACGCATTTTTTATATTAAAATGAAAACAGGATGAAACTCATCATCTACTTCCTTCTGAACTTTGGCAAGGAGAGGATATGTTGAAATATCAAATCAATTTGTATTATGTTTGGCTCTTCTACAGCAGAACAAAAGACAACCTGGGTACCAACACCCTCTGCATATTCCTCTGAAAATAGGTAGAATTTTCAAATTCTCAAATTCAAGTTATTTGCCACTACACATTATGATAGCTGTCTTACTTGTTTCTTATAACTAAAGCAGTCTTTCCTCTCTTCTAAAGGAGCTGCTTTTGTTGGTCTTGAAATAGAACAAAGTTTACTACATTTTTTTCCATAGGTCTTCACTAGCAAAAGTAAATAGGTGGCAAAAAATTATCTTTCTGCAGTTGTGTTTTGAATGTGCATATCGTATACATAAGCCTTGCAAACAAAATTATGAAAACAAGTATTCATGTTAAAATTCCAACACTTAGGAAATCCGGACAATATATGCCTTTATCTCACTTTTCCTATAAAATATTATTTTAAGTAAAATAAACACAACACAAGAGCATGTATTTATTCTAACATGAAATACTTTTGCAGGAGTGATTCTTAACCTGTAATGTTTATTGGCAGAGCTCCCCCTGCTGATTCATAACAATCTCAAATATTAAGTGCTTTGTGAGAAAAACACAGCTTTCAACCTGATTTATTTCTTTCTGTGAAAAGAAATATTTGAAATCCCAGGGTTACCCTATGAAATTTCATCCCAAATGTTAAAGAAATATTTTGTAACCACCAGGATGGAAAGTAGAATTCCTGCAACCATTTGAGCAACTGAAATACTTATACTTAAATTCAGTTTTGGTATAGTTACAGTTAAGGCCTTTGGGATAATGTAAAAATCTGTTATTACTGTGTAATTCTGGTTGCCTAAATCAGGCTTTTTAAGATGAATTAAAGGCCAGAGGATAAACTTGTGTCTTTTACAGATTCAAAATAACACACAAAAGAAAAATACCTATCTGCAATTCTGAAATAAATCTTACATGGGGGTCAGCGTTAGCAAGAATTTAGTATAAATTTAATCTGGTGAACATCCCTAAGAAAGAGGAGAAAAATAGAGTTAAAACAGAAGCAGAGAAGAATAAATTCATGAAATTGAAAAAAACATCAGTTTCTTTTTCCCTGAAAATGGTTGCAAGTGCGAGCTATGTTTGGGCCAATTAGGACTAGCCTACTCTTAAGCAAACTTTGTTCATTCTTCATATGTAGTTGCCATGGAATAATTGTTGCACCATCATTTTCAATTTTTCATAGCTGGAATTCATAACTAGAATCTCCCTAACACACACTGAAGAGTAGAGATGAGTTTTCAGAAAGCAAAACTAAGTAGAACCCATCAATACACTAAAATTGGTATCTACAAACTACATGAATTAGAAATAATTGTAAAATAATCCTCCATATTTCCAGCTCTCAGGAGGTGGACTGTATCAGTGCTTTTGTCATCTCTAAAGCAACCTAAGAACACAAAGCAATAAGAACATATCACAATCAGCATTTTTTGATTCATGAAGCTATGGCTTCATGAAAAGATGGGCTTTTAGTTCATATAAAAATTAATAAAGGAGGAAAAAATCACCATAAAAAAAATCTCACCCTTTGTAAGTTCCACTCTGATTGTTTGTTCAGTAACCCATCAAGTTCAATTCTTATCTTGTAGATATTCCCAATGTTTTTTATTTTAACCTGAGTAAAGCCAGAACAACACAATGTATAACTACATACGAAAATACATATAACTTACAGTTTAAACTTCTGCAGTAGAGGTTTCATGCTGATTAAGTAAGGCCTTGCAAATTAACGCTGTATCCAATTCATGATTAAAAGACATTTCAGTCTCAGTCTCCCACACATATGGAAGAAGCAGCACTCCATGGCAAGCACAGGCCTATGAATTCTATGCCTAAAACTGTTACAGCCTTCGTGACATCTTCCTCCAAAAAAACCCTAAACATTTCCCTTCCAATATTTTCAATCATCATATATGAAATAACTCAAATACCCTAGTATGTAAAAATGAAGGATATAAAATTTTTTGAGACCTTAAAGAATAAGCTCTCAAAAGCCGGCAGAAGATCTGCAAAACTTTGGAAGTGACTGATACTATCTTTGCTTTCAGGCTATGATTTGCATTCATTTGCACTTTCTTTGCACTTTCAAGCATTATATGTGCTCTTACTTATGAAATGTACTTTATACAACCCTATCCTACCCCACTTATCCGGGCTTTATTTGAATTTTAACCATTATTTAAAGTGTGCATAAATCATTTTAGATTATTTGTAATGTACTGCTAGGAAAGGAAAAGTACGTGCATTATCGTGTTATTTCTGAAACATCAATTCTATTAACAAAAGGTTGGTAACTGCCTATTCCTCTCCATCATTTACATCCAAAAAACTATTTACATTGTACAAAAATTATTTTCTTTTCATTCTTTTAGAAACACCTACTAGTATATTATCCACTCATTCTTTACATTCGTTAATAAAAAGACCTCTTCTCTTTTCAGAGGTCAGAATTACCTCTGTTCTTATACTAGCTTTTAGCTGTGTCTTTGTGGTTTTATGTAATAAATTTTTATGTTATAGTCACAGAGTTACCATGCTTTAGTTAAAGATTTCTAGAGGCAAACAACTTTTACTCTTGATTTCCCCAACATTGAAATGCACTCAGTAAATTGCAATGGTTGTTTGAAAAAGAATCTCTGGAATTCACACCTATCTTTTTATTGGTATAGTTGCTACATCGACCTGAATTTCATTAACAAAATAAACATTAATTACAGGCTTGCCACACTGATATCACAATATGGTTCCTGTCCTTTCCATTGGCTTAAGAAAATAGCTTTGTTCTGTGGAGTCGGATTCTGCTATCCTTGCTCCTCTCTATAAGTAGTCTTACTAGAGGTAACCTGGAGACTTTGGGATTAAAGCAGTAGTAAAGTAGGGACATATATACAGCTCGACTGAAAAAACAACTATTGTCATTTCCCACATTTCACAAACAAACTAACCCATTTCTCAGGTAATATGCGATCCTGTCATATTCACAGAGCCGGTGTTCACAGAATATACAGTGCTGTCATGTTGTCTGTTTATTCTAATGAATCCCTCTTTAGGCTTTTGGTTAAAAAAAAAGTTGCATCATCATTTTGTGTATCAATACAAACCACAAATGTACTGGACTTTGTCAGAAAGCAGAGTGACTCCTGCCTAAAACAAGTAGAACCAGAAGAAACCCTATGGTAGCCTTGATTTTTCTCATGCACGTTCTTAGGATTAAACAGGCAATGACTACTCACATGGGTAAGATAAGAGAGGGAAGGCCACATATGAATGGTTTTCACTTCTCAAGATAGTTCTACTTGAATTTTTCATAGTTGGGCATACTGCTGATAAAGTGAAAAGTTAAAGGAAAAAAATGATACCAAATTGCCTGATTATTACAGGCTTTTAGGAGCTGTTTTCTTCCTAGAACTCCTGGCCAGAGCTATGATCAAGTTGATAAGTTTAAAAAATAAAATTTGGTATCTTCTGCTCTAGAAAATATCAGTGAAAACATATCAAGCTCAAAGAGGCAAATGGTAAAAAAAATTACATCTTTTTTTTTAAGTCTTACATTTCTATCCTCATTTCAAGATTTATGCTGCTAAACAAGTACAGGACAAAGCTTAAAGAGGAAAAAAGAAGAAAGAGCTCTTACTCATAGGCTTTTTCTTTGTGGATTTATCTACTGCAGACTAAAGAGTGAAAAGCACTTCGGTGACATTTGCTGTTTCATGCCTGAAAGCAATAGTGTCAGCGTGATGTAAAGAATCATAGTAGTAGCCCCAGGTGCTGAGAGAAAGATTCTGCTCTCTCACAAGATCAATATCCAGAGCACACAGCCATAATGGGCAATATCTATTTTAGAGAAGAGAAATTGGTCCATCTCTTAAGAATATATGGATTAACATTGCAAACATGCCATTACCCAACATTGCTTATAAATTATTTACTAATTAGGAGAACAGAACTCCCCGTGGATCATAATATATAGCCTGTGTGCTTAGAAAATGAACATTACAGTAGGTTATCTTCTGCCTATGCCCTATTCATAGAGACTATTATTATTAATATTATTGACAGCAATAATCTCGGTTTGTGCCAAGATTGAACTAGAAGAGTTGATAAGTACAGAAAAAAAAATTTGCACAAAATGTGAAAAAATGTAACTTCTTCAGTCAGCTGAAGACAGCAATGTGCTATATGCATCTCAGACAGAAAGATTAAAGCAAAACTGAACTTTTAGTCCCTTTGGTAATTTCCTCTCAGCCTACCATAATTTCCTTATTACAGTCGAGATGGGGTAATTCTTAAATACTACCAGAACTCTTTGTGCTTTCATGACATGATAACATGTAGTTTGTATTGGGCTCTTAGTAATTCCACAGGTGAAGCTTCTGGTATTTCAGCTATTTATAATATGGAGGCTGAAAAAAGGGTTTTCTTTCTTAAATGAACCAGTTGACAGTGTACATTTTATAGTCTACTTTGAAAACTGTATGCATGAAGATTTCATTACTAAAGATCACGAAATGATACACAGATCTTACATCACACATGATTTGTTTAGGAGTGGATAGTTTCCAAAGCTAGTTTCAAATTAATTGCCTTAAAGAAATCAATTTACTCCTGCAGTTGTCCCATTTGGGCTACTATATGAGGAGAGGGGGTTAAAAGAAAGAGTATTTCCTCTGTTGCTAACTATATGCATGAAACTGATTTAATGCAGAATTCGTAGAGATTACATAGGGATTTATTTTATGCAGTAAACATGGGAGAAAAACATTTTTTCTTTTCACATGACAGAATAATCTTTGGAAAGGTACACATTAAAATAATGTTCTTAGCCTTCATTAGCTACCTGAAATTCATCCTCCTGCCTGGGAAGAAACAGCTGCTTTCTGTTGTCCTTGCCAAGAGTTATTGGTCCAGCTACTCCTCTGTCTCCATATATCCAGAGAACGACATTTGCTTCAGTTCCTGCATTTCCTGTCAGCATTGACACTTTCCATTCATCATCTGAAGGAAGGGGACACTCACCACCTTGGGGATTTCTCATTTCCTCTGTGAAATACAGAACATTAGTGGGAGATGAAAATCGACATGAAACTGCCAGTCGCTGCTGTAACTTCAGCACATAAGGAGACCATAACAGAGAGGGGATTGTATTTTTTCATGGCAAGTGAGATAGTTTGAAAAGATTGATTTATGTTTCTTGTCTAGACCAAAATGTACTGATTAGTTGAGCTACAAGAATAAACTGGAAAAGAACAAGTATCGCTCGCATGCACTATCTTCATATTATTCTTTATACGTATTCTAGTGTAGCGTAAGGATGCCATGATGCAGAACTATGGCCATTAAATCAACATTTCTGGTTCCTCAGCCTGACATTCAGAGATGAGTAGAATTACTTGTAAATACTCCTCTAATGCCTTGTGTTGGGACATTATTAACAGAATCCCATGTCTGAGAATAATGTTCATTTAAAATGAAAAAAATTATTCAGGAAATTAACTTTCTTCAAGTTAAATATTAATCAAATACTGTACAATACTCAAAAAAGAGCACAATATATCCTTGCCCAACCATATGTATGCATAGTATTACTGCCAGCATTTGGGCTAAAGCACGTTCTGCATGAATGAGACAATAGCAGCACAGTATCACTTCATGAATAAATTTCACAGCTTTAATGGCTGAGCAAATATAATTTTGGAAAACATATATTTCACTTTAGAATAGCAGGTAGTGATCTTTCATCTGCCCTTAAGAGAAATATATATATATGCAACGGTGTCAAATGGCACTTCTGCACATGAGATATGAAAAAATAGACTCTCTTGGGATGAAGGAATTTAGTTTTGAGTATTCTAATCAAAGTGGAGTTTACAAACATCAAATGTCTGGAATAAAGTTTTTCAATAATGGGACCACTGACCATGAAGTCCTCTCCAAAAAAGAGAGTCCTTGCCCCCAGGAATTTATAATCTGTTTTGACAAAAAAGGCAGATATAAACCCTAAATTTGAAAAGATGAACCAACACATTGTCTATATACTGTGTCCTAAAGGGGTTCCCAAACCGTTCCTCATGAGGCCTTTCCATGTGACTGCAAAGAGATGTTTTAATATGCTAACCATAATGAATATAATCCATGCTGCAGATTAATTTTCTTTTGTATCCGCCAGCTCATTCTTCATCCATTAAGTGGTTTTCTGTGAACCAAGCTTTTGCAGGCCAGAGGCTCCAAACACATAATGGAACTCACTCACAATTTCGCAGAGGTCATAAATAGCCACTGATATGGATTTATTGAAGAATTCCCAATGCATCACTACGCATGTTCCTGCTGCACTACATACCTTGCTAACAGAGCCCTTTGCTTTTTTATTTGCTTGATTAAAATACTGCACTGGGTTTCTCTGGGATGGAGTTTTTCCTTTCACTTATTAAACTGCCTTTACCACAATGAAAAAAAAAAAACCCAAATCCCAACCAC